>CM060176.1:98406802-99089302 GCA_030549775.1 Tamarix chinensis
ATTTCTCAACTTGATAGTGGTAATGAGAAATTAGATACATTTTAAAGCATATTACAAAATTAATTTATTCAAAATAGCTTAATCAGATGAATCTATGAAATATGGACATATCCAGGTCAAAATTTTGATTTTCATAAATCAACCACATACACTACAATTAACTACTCTAAATCAATCATACAACATATACATACATTATTAAATAACTGATTTAGCTTATTATAAGCCAATTAATACAAAACCAATTCAATTTCAAAGTTAGGGTTTGGGGTAATTTGTACCGAATGGAATATGTAAATCAAAGTTAGTGAAGGTTGGAGAAGCTCCATCGGAAGTCGAAGACCATTTGTTAGTGGCCATCGATACTAGGGGTGTTGCGACTTGTAGCTGGTGCATCATTACTGTGCGGATACTACTTGCTCCCACCATTGTTGTTTCTGGTGCACTGGAGGAGGACTATGACAAAGATGGAGAGAGATGGGTAGTGGATTTGCAATGGCGAGATAGTTGTGGTTATGATGGCTAGAGTGGTGGTTAGGTGGTGTTGTGGGTTGGCGAAGGAAAGAAGGAGCAAGGGAGAGTTTGAGGTTTACATATAAGGAGAATAGGAAAGGAAGAGAGGGAAAAGAAAAGAGGGAGATAGAAGAAAAGGAAAATGGTTAGGGGGGATCGGTCACCTTTTTTTTAAACAAATATACATATACATAAGAGGGTATAAAATATTTAAAAAATATTTACAGATAATTTTATTTGAAACTCATATAAGGAAAACCCCTTTCGTAAAGATACAAAGGTATAAAAATAATATAAAATCTATTTAAAGGATTTCGAAAATGCTTTCAAAAGAAAATACTAACAAGTGCAATAATTTGTATTATTTACCAAAATACATACTAAAATTTAAAAAAAATATAAAAAAAATCTAGAATTGTTTAAACAATATTCTAAGGAACCAAAATTTAAATAATTCTCAAAAAATTTCATCCACAAATCAAAAAGGATAAAATGGAAGAAAATTAATTTAGGGAAGAAAATCATAAATAAGTTATTAAAATCTTTTTAATTTAAAACTTTTCGGATATATTCACGGCTTCATTAAATAAATTCAAAGATGAAAATATTTTCTATATATAAAAATTATTTAAATGAATTTACTATTTTAAAAGGGAATTTATAATTTAAATAATTTATTTATTTAATAAAATATAACTCCAAAACAAAGTTATAATCGTACAATGAAGCTATAATTAAAAACGAATCTAAAATATTAAAAATCAAAATATGAGAAAGAAAAAGAAATATATATTTTAAATGAAAAGCAAAATCATATGAATATATTGTGTTCCTTGGTCGGGTGGACATTGGAAATTGCATGCTCTTTAGTTTCTCTTCCTTTTGGCGCGAGCATTTGCAATACGTACCATTGGTCTACTACCCTACCACCGAGTAAAATCACCAACTATTAATGGTCGGAATGAACTTATCTAGAATGGTTCGCAACTACAACAATTAATTAAATTCTAATATGAATTTGAAATTGACGATAAAACTATAAAACGAAGAAAAATTAAAATTATTAAACATTTTCATCAAATTAAAATTATAAGGTTAATATAATTAAATATTAAAAAAATATGGGGTATTGCATAAATCGTTGGTCAGTGAGGTAGTTTCCTAACTAATCATTCTTTGACTATCGGTGATCTAGGAAAGCATTTATCGTGGATTTTTGAGCTAGAGATCGCTCTCCCTCTTTCTTGTATTGCTTAGATAGCTTTAGACTTAGGTAAGTCTCTATTTACCATTGCTTACAATGGAATCATGTAATGTGTTGTCTTGAGATTGAAGCTGATAGGTATGCTCTATATGATTAATGTATGCCATATTGCCATACATATCATGTCTTGTATGATAATTTTATGTATCTATGATGTTATAATTCTTAATACAAATATATGTTAGCACATTTTGAGGTGTTTTAATTATAATTAGTTTTGGAGACTTGTATAATTGGTTAACTATGGATTGAAATTGTATGATACCTTGATAGAATTTAACGATACTTGGAATCGATCGGCTTTAACGTCACTTAAAATTGATCGAATTTAATGACACTTGAAGTTGATATGCTTTAATGCCATTTTGAATGGATATAATAATGAAATTTCATATGTGATGGAAGTGATTTAGGTGATGTTATGTTGGAATGATTTATGCTTGGTCAAAATCCTTAGATATAACATTAATCACATAAAGTGAAAGATCTTGAGTCAAGACTTGTACCACTCGGGATAACTATCTAATTTAGGTTTAGTATTCACTTAGTACCATTCTAGTGTTTTTATCTTCTGTGATCTCGAGTGTCTTTGAGGTCTAGAGAGGCCCTCTTCTACTTTATAGGTGTCTCGATATATTTTGACCCTATAGGTGTCCTATTTATTAGTGGTCTGATTACGTTTCTGGGTGGTCCAGTTAGGACTAGTATCGTTCAAGTGCTATATTAATTGTTAAGATTTATTTTAATATTCATCCTCAATTTAAAATAATCTAATGATTGTGATCATAATAATGAAATATAATAATCTATTATTCTCGTTCATTCATGGACTTTATATTTTATTATCCTACGCATAACACTCAAGTGCCTTCTTTACAATTGTTCCACTATATGATGATTATTCTTACCTTGTTATCGTAGCATATGGGCCTTATGAGCATAATGCTATATTTTAGGATAGTCGTGTTATTCAAAATGAGTTCATGTTTTGTTATACACTCATACTTGATTGTTGTTATGTATAGTCATGTGTATATAAGCACAATTCTATGATCACATGTTCTAATGTATGTTATTGCATGCACTCATGTATACCTTTAATAATTATGACTATGATATTCCACGTTAGCATGTCCTACTCTATATCGCATGTGTGTCATGCTACATTCATTTTAAGAATGAAATTCCTTGATATCTATTGGGAGAATGATTAATGTTATGTTTTGTACTTTATTAAATTATATTAGTTGTAGTATGAGTAGAATAGTGTGTATCGCATGTACTTGAGCATGAGTATTTTAAGTTAAAGATTACTATGTCCACATGTGTATCATGTGTCCTCCATGGGTTAGGTAGTTTTGATTTACTCAATATTGGACCCATACTAATACTAGCTTAGTTGAATGAGTCCTACGACGATGTACTAATGGCAAGGATCAAATTTCTTGTGCAATCTTGAGATCGATTATGATTTTTAGGTTAAAGACTAATGCTTTGAGAGTAGGCTACCTAGAGTTTTTATTCTTTTGGACATTTGTCTTTATTTGTTTGTATCTATTTTTATAAATTTCCAAGCATTGTATCGACAAGTTAATGGTGTTGTAACTGAATTTCAAAATTTCCTTTACCTTGCTAAGATTTTAAAATCCAAGGTTATTTAACAAATTTTCCGCTGATTTTATCAGCAATGATCTTGTTTAGTGCTTTTGTAATACCCCAAATTTTGCAACTTCAAATTTTATTTCATAAAGGAATTTTATAACCAAAATACCAAATGTTATGGTTGTAATCGACGTAAGTCTATTTTACCATATCATCCTTACATCAATCACAAGGTAAACAACTCTAAATTTAAAACATAGTAAATAGAAACGAGATTAGCTTTATAAACATAGGTATGAGTTTGGAGATTAACTCTGAGTATAATATCAAAATACAGATAAAAGAGATAACATTTAGTTAAGAGTCCAAAAAGGTATATGAATAAAACTATCATCCGAATAACATGACTATATGTCCAATCCCTAATACAAAACATCACTCTACCAATACAGAGCATTGTAACCAGCAAAATCATCATGTGGGTCAAAATCATCATGTATTTATCTATATCTCTACCAATACTGTCAAGGTAGGGATATAGATAAATACATGCATTCACAGCAGAGAATAAGAACACATGTGAATATCATAAGGTAGTTACTGAAATAGGCTTTATTATTAGATATAACATTTTTTATTTTTTATTTGTGATGATTTCAAGCACCCCACTATTGTAAAAATGGTGGAATGGTCTAAAGTATCTCTTGGGGACAAAACACCAAAAATACTATTATCGTCCAGTAGAACATATCCAATACCTCTCAGAGCAAAATGTACCTAAGCCACTATTCTTAAATTGGTGGAACGAACCCAATACCTTGGTCCTAACTAATGTAATCTTCCACTTTAAATAATTAATGTCTTATCCATTAGTTACTTATCTCAAATCATATTATCATTCACATTGATTTTAGGACCCCGCTATTCTTAATCTGGTGGAACGGACTAATGCACCTTTCAAGATAAAACACATCTAAGCCACTATTATCGTCCAGTAAAAAGAACCCAAAAAATACTTCAGTCCGACTCACGTGATCTTTCACTTTAAATGATTAATGTCTTATTCATGATTTATTTTATAGGCACAAAATATAATTAAGACAAGTAAAGCAAAATCACCTAGATAACTAGGTCATTCTCAAGGGTTAAGACCCTTATACCTTTCTAGAAACCCCAATTTCACATTTTAGTCATAACTCCTTCTCTATTGCTCTTTTATTCACCAAATTTATTATCTATTACTAAAATACTATTATTATTAACATAACAAAATTTCAAGGTTTAACTATAATTTCCTACCCATGCGATAATAGCCCTATATCAAAAGCTATTATTCACTAAACTTACAAAACCCTACTTCAATGATTAAATCATAACTTTTCCCATAATGATCATATAATTAAAAAATTCAATATAAATCCCTAAAATGCTAACATTAACAACGTATCCTAAAATCATAGTCTAACTCTAATGCTTAACATATATGATAATAACATCCCCGTTTTAGAGTTATTATTCCTAACTTTAGCATTTGTCTCATTTTGTGAAACTTATGCCATTTAATATGAACCCAAAAATTTCATATGATTCTAATTATCATATATTTAATCATTTAACACATTAAAATACTATAAATTCCGTATTAAACCCATAATGACCAAAATGCCCTTAAGGATAACCAAATACCCTTATTTCACGAAACCTCACATGTTCGCTATCATAATTTTCAAATCCTTTGTTTATCACCATAATTTATTACATATAATCATTTACCCTACTGATCCCATATTACAACCATATATATCTCACTGATGCTCTTAAGGTTTTCCATATAAAACATTATCGTAACAATATCACATGATTCTCTACTCATTCATTTCTCGACATATAATTTCATGTTCTTATAACATAGCATACAACATACATTTAAATGACATAATAAAAATAATATGATAAAACACATAGCCATACATTTTCATACCTAGATATAGAGGTGCATGAATATGGAATAACCTTGTCATATCCAGTTCATGTATAATAAAATGCCATCGCTCAACCATACTCGTTTGTTTCAGAGTATAAGGACATGAAACTTGATGAACACTTCCTATGGCAAGAAAGTGAGATCATAACTAAGAATTAACAAATTCTCCCCAACCATCAAAGTGGAAGATTTTTATTTTATTATTGAATTAACGCTCAACATATTATTCAAATGCTAAATAGGCAGTAACAAAATCAAACTTTAGTCTTAGAGGAATAATCCAAGTGTACTTAGAAAAATCATATACTAAGCACGCATATAAACGAAACATTCCAATTGATAAAACTAATTTAGGGCCCCATAAGTCACAATGTATCTTTAAAAATGTTAGAACTAGGGTGTTTAAAGGAATTAAAATGAGGTTTGCTTAATTTTCCAAATTGACAACTGTCACATAAATGATATTTTATTGAATATCCTATAAATTCAATTAACCCTTTATTCTTTAATAAATGACGTGAAAAAAAATTTGGATGGTTGAAGCATTGATGCCAAATGTCAGTAATGTCATATTTGAATCGATAGGAAAAATATGCTTCTGGATCCTTAGACAAAACATATAAATTACCCTGTCATTTCCCCATCATGAGTGGATGGCTTGTGTTATGTTCCTTTACATAGAACTATCATTATAAAATTCATAATTAATAGAAAACTGAGAGGTGAGTTGACTTACAAGAAGTAATTTATTTTTTTACATTTGATACTAAAAGAACATCATGATGGGGTAAAAAATTATCCTTTTATTTAATACAAGAATTTTTTATACCTGTTATTGGTAAAAAAAAAAAGATCCATCTCTAATCATGATGGAATCAGATCTATTTTATTTAATAACATTAATTAACATACCTTGTTGTCTAGTCATATAATTTGATGCTCTAGTGTCTGAAGTCTACTCGGTGTCAATAATAGAATTGTCTAGTGAGTGTTGCAAGTTCTTGTGGGAGGTTATTGGTTAGATTTGTTTTCTTTGGTATCTACAATCATATTTTGGTAATATGTCCCAATTTGTCACAATATTGACAAATTGCGTCATCATATAAGTCTATTTCTATAACAGTCATCCATTGTTCTCCAGGCGGTGGTAGTCTGCGTTGATGTGTGTGTGGATTACCTAGGTAGCCTTGTGATTAAATTCAGGACTTTCATGCTTGAAAACCACGGCATGTAGAAGTGAAAGTGTTTTTTTTGTTTCTAGATGTGAGGCTTCACATCTATTTCTATTGTTCCCTATATACGGCTAAATGCGGGGCGAGAGGAGAAAGATAAATATCAAATTGATTTGAGAACCAGTTATGATAGTAATAAAAATTTTGTAATTGTGAGATCAGCTATATGTGGCTTAATTCTATTTTCTTACATGTTTCTGTACTCTTTATATTGGACTTATGTGATACATGAACCTCTTTTTATATCTAATTTATCATTTTGTGAATATGTATGATTTTTAGAATCATCATACTAGCATATGCTTCCACTTTCATATCTTTGATTAAGATATGGTTTGACTGATGCTTAATAATGTCATAAATCTTTTATATCCTATGAACGTACATGACACTTTTAATAAGTTTTTTGAAAGTTGATCTTGATTATCAACCTCTATGTTTTTCCTAACAAATTCAAGACTTTCAAGTCATATGCGTTGGGAAAACTACTTTCTTGATGTACACATCTTCTCCCACCTTCTCCTTCTCAATTATACATTGAGAAAAAATTCATGGACGACTTTGTAATTAACGATTATAACTTAATTGCATTAAAGTGTGAATGCTAATGCTTATTTGTAATAATTTGATATTGCATTACACTCATATATATTCCATAAAATGGAAAGTGCGTAGGAAATATTTCCTTTGCTAGCTATGCATCCATGCATCTAAAAAGTGTCTCATTTTGATGACTAAATGCTTATACTTGATATAAATGGATGACCTTTTATGTTTTGAAATTGATACAATTGTCAAGCTCACCAATTCATCATGTTTTTTTTTTGTTTGACATTGTGATTCTTATGTGCATGATTAATCATATTTCTCTCCCCTTATACTTCTCATCCATTAATTATTATAAAATGGAAATGATTGATACAATATGGGCATAATAGGGAGTTGAGACACTTCCTTGCTTGAGTAGAGTAGTGCATAAATAATATGTAGCCTAAATATGCTTGTTTCAGTCTTACTTTTGTATAACCAGTTGCAACACAAAATTTCTCATCTATTTCTTGGGAATATATTTGTAGCTATGATATTCTTTCTCACATAATTTATGGTTCTTAATTTTATACATCTCCTTGATAGCATGTGCTTCTATGAGCTATGCCTTAGTCTTTTCTCATGTTATTGACTCTTGAGTGATGTTATGTCACTCTTGAGATCATTATAATGTGGCATTTTACCTACATGCTTCTGTACACATCTTAGCCACTCACAAACTTTTCTATGTATTGGCTAGGTTGACAAATGAAACTTTAAAATTAATTGATCACAAGACTTTATTGCCAAATTCATTTATGATATCTCATGTGCACGATCATTTCCATCTCTCAACATCATGTAAAAAAGTACCCTTATTATGCTTAAATGTATTACTTAGTACAAATGAGTGATACCCTTGCATTTATTGATGTGCTTGTCTTGATCTCTAATTTATCATATTATTGACAAGTTACTAATTGAATGGATCATTCATCATATTCCTTATTTTCTTTTTGCTTTATGTCCACCATATAAAAGGAAAAGATGTGATAAGGTATTGTGTTATAAATTTCAAGATGAAATTCTCATTGAAGTCTCGTTTTGATTTATGTTCATGTTAAGGGACATTCTCATATATTTGCATAATCCTTGTCGCGCTCACCCTCCTATTTGTTGACTCAATTAGACTATGTAGCTTTGAAATTTATTTCATATAATTTTTGTTACTTGAGTACTTTTATGACTCATTAAATACTCCATGTCTTATTACTATAAATATAACAATTATGTAATCTCACGATCATTAATGATATCATATTGAGTTATTTCCATGAATCTAGATACTCATATCTCTACTTCCACTACTTATGTTGTTTAAGATAATAATATCTTAAGTGATCATATTGTGATCTTGATCTTTTCGTATCTCTTTTACTCATGTTATATATTGATAATATTGAGTATAACCGATATTTTTGTGTTTCAATTAATAATGTGCATATCTTGTGGAGGGTTTACTCCATATGCATTTAATTCTCTTATGCACTTATCTTTTGATTGGAGATTTTATTTGTTGAAGCCCTTTTCTTTTATTGCTAACAAAAGGGAGGAGAAAGGGTGAAAATATGCTATGTGTTGACTTATTTTTATCATTATATTACCATTTACATTATACTTGTATGATTTCATTGTAAAATGGCAAATATATGATCCATATGATTTGAGAAAATATATTGATTTTCACTTTTACATTTCTATACATCATTTCTCAATATATTGGCATCTTTTTGGTTGTCATCATAAAAAAGGGGGAAATTGTTGACTTCATAAGTCAATCAACCTTTGTTTTTTATAAAAACAAACTTAATTATGAATTTGATTTATGTTGTCAATTGTGCATGGGTATCATAGTAAAAATGAAAGTATTCAACACTTAACTAAGTCAAGGAGTGATAAGGAGATCAAATTTACAAATCATATCCCAAGCACAAGCCAAATATCAACAAGGAGGTCAGGACTCTAGCTTCAAGAACTTCAATGTTATATGTGTAATATACAAACTATAAAAGAATAAGCAAGTGGGGACAAGATTCCAAAACTCAAGCTTTAAAGAGTATGGTATAGTCATAGGTTTATGTACATATAATTTACATATTGATCACTTATATATTTCAATGATTTTATATTTCTAATCCTATTAAAAAATTATTTTGAAAGATCTTAAAGTGATTTTATGCATAAAAAATATTTCCAATTATTTATACAAAAGTTATCTTAAATTGATTTTATTTTAAGTACTTTTGCATATGATCTGACTTAAAAATTCACCATAAATTCTATACACATTATTTCTGGATTAATAATAGTTCTTGAAAATCTTAAGATGTCTACTTTAAATAAAAAAGGACGGCATACAATTTCAATCTCTATAGCTCAAGCTATGATCTTTTTTATAAATGTGCGCAGTGTGAAAAATTATTCCATTGATTGATTGGTTTGTCAAAACTTGTAGACTGGTCTGGGCATTTTTGAGATTTTATACCCATTTAATTCGACCGTTAGAGTGCTTTTTACACCCAAGGGCTAGGGTTGATTTTTTCATCTTTTATCACTATAAATAAGAATTTTAAAACTTTAATAAATATCAATCAAGTTAGCACAACTTTTCTAAAATCATCATTTTCACATCTTATAAAGAATCAAAGAGAGTTTTGATTTAACACTTTCAAATCCAAATCAAAATTCTCTAGTGCTCAATTTGTTCTTCATATTTATCTAGAGTGCTCATACACTTGTAATTATTATTTCTCTAGCTAGATAAAAATATTAACTAGTGATTACTCACTTTCATATGCTATCTAGTGAAGATTTTTGTTGTATTCATTCAAACTCATTATTTCAAATACAAGTAAAAAGTGGTGTGTTGTATAGCATTCCTAAGAGAGGTTATTGAGATTATAGTCTCATAAGCCTAGAAAAGATAACTAGACAAAGTGTAAATCATCTCCTAAATAGTCATTAATTGTAACACCCCCAAAATTCACTACTGAAAAATTTCATTTTATTAAAAGAAAACTGCAGAAGCCAAAATATTAAACGGTGAATTTCGGGGATATTACCGCCACACTTAGTACCAAAACGGTTCACTCATACCGTTCCAGTACTAAGTGCTAAGGTTAAAAGAAAATGAAATACAATTTGCAAGAAATTCAACATACTTAAATTAGAGTAGCGTGTCAAATCATTTACAAGCATAAAATCCACCAATGGTGGTTACAGTAACAACATAACATTAAAAACCAGGAATTTAAAAGAGAAAGAGAAAAACCCTAATGGTACCGGATAATTTCTTACTCTCTTTCTCGTTGCCCACTTGAGTAGCACCTAAAAAGACTTGCAAGGGGCACTGCCCATTGAATAGGCAGGGACTCCACGAAGGGAATCCCTTTAGTACTTTAGTACTGAGTAACCCTTTAATACAACACTTAAAAATAGGCCCGTAATGCAACACATAATGTAAGATATATACATATGTAATAAGAGGTGCATACATAACGATCACATATATAACAAGTTATAAGTCACGATCGATACTTTTGGGCCTTGAGCCAAGTCATAGTGTAAAATCAATACATTCGGGCCTTAAGCCATTATTCCGTCATCATTCAATCAATCTCATATTTTATATTCATGTGAGTGCGAGAACCCCACTATTATAGCCGGTGGATCGGTCACTTATAGGGAAGAACACACCTAACCACTATTATATGCTGGTGGATCGGTCTCTAGGGCAAAATGCTCCTAGCCACTATTATTTGCCGGTGGACCGGTCTGACCCCGACTCACATGGTGTTCCACTATAAGTGATTAGTATTTTTCCATAACTTTATTCACATACATAACTGGTTTTATTGAGCTTGGGACCCCCACTATTTTAGCCGGTGGACCGGAATATATATATAAAATCATCATCCAGGGCACAACGCTCGGGGGCCACTATTATATCTGGTGGACCGGTACTCATAATCACTTACCAGGGCAACACGCTCCTGGACCACTATTGTAACCGGTGGATTGGTACTCAATATCGTAAGTCAACTGGACCCGGCTCATTAATCTTTCACATCCATAATTAGTGTTTTTCCTTTCCTTAATCAGCACATCAATCATATTTATTTGCCTCATACGGGAGATCAAGAACCCGGGACACAAAGGTACACCGGTCGTACCGGTGCATACAAGCTACTCAGTACCCTTCAACCACGAACCCAGGGATGCAAAGGTACCCTGGTCGTACCGGTGCATAAAGTTACTCGGTACCCTACCGACAAGGACACCTAATCCATAAGTATGCATACCCCCTAACTAGGTCTGTAGAGCTAGATAGAGTAAGATATAGGGCCTGGCTGGGGCACAAAGGCACACCAGCAAATACCAGAATAATCGTGGACTAAACCACGTCTTTAGGGTAGCGACCCTTAAAGAGTCACCATTCCCGATCTCGAGGTCTTTCACTTTAAGTATTAGTATCTTAAATAAAGTGATCATGAAAAGCACAATAATCAGCTACTTATTCACTTTCAATCGTTCTGATATCATTAGTCGTTTCTTATTCAGGCGGTTATCCAAGATAATACAAAGAAGTCATTAAGGCCATCATAATCTCACCTAATTCCGAATTAGAATTCGTTATTGTGATACCTACTGATTATCAAGTACTCTTACTCTATTAATCAACATTATTTGAATCATATTATGAAATTCCACAATCACAACAACATGTTAGGTACAAATTACATTATTTACCCTTATTTATATAATTGCTAAGTCATCCCTTCCTTACTTGACAAATTACCATATTACCCTTTAGGTTACATAATTACCAAATTACCCCTTATTTAATTTAGGTTACCAAGTTATCTCCTACACTTTTTAGATCACCATTCACCCCTCATAACTGTTACCCTTAACTTACTTCCCATTTTTTTGGCTAGGTTATCGCATTGCCCTTCTCCTTTGTTATAATTACTAAATTGCCCTTAAGTCGGATAAATTATCATCATTACCAATTTCCCCTTTAGTTGGCTCAATAATTAACAAATTACCCCTTGGTCGATTAAATTACCAAATTGCCCCTTTAGTTGGTTAATAATTACTAACTTACCCTTTAGTTGGCTAAATTACCAAATTGCCCCTTTAGTTGGATAAATTACCAAATTGCCCTTCTCTATTATCATAATTATCCAATTACCCTTTTATGATCATAATTTAATTACCAATTTATCCTTCATTGTTATCATTATTACCAAGTTACCCCTTACTCCCAAGTGTGTCACAAATATCATCTTAATTTACAAAATTACCCTTCTACTCCTTACTTCCAAATTACCATAATATCCTTTTTCTTTACAAAATTGCCACAATACCCTTTTTCTTATAAAATTACCATAACACCCCCTTTTACTTTACAAATTACTATTTTACCCTTTTACATCCAAAATTACCATCCTTACCTTTCCTTACAAAATTACCATTTTGCCCTTCTTTTCCAAAACTACCATATTACCCCCTTTACTCCCAAAATTACCATAATACCCCTTACTTATAAAATTACTATTTCGCCATTCACTTATAAAATTACCATATTACCATTTACTTATGAAATTACTATTTTGCCCCTCTACCTCCAAAAATTACCATAATGCCCATTTACTTGAAAATTTACCATCTTTTCCTTTACTCATAAAATTACCATAATACCCCTAACTTCCATAATTACCACAATACCCCTTTTCACTTGTAAAATTACTATATTACCCTTTTCCTTCAAAATTACCATAATACCCTTCTTTCTCACAACTTACAATTTTATCCTTTTACTTATAAAGTTATCATTTCACCCCTTTCTCTTGAAATTACCAAAATACCCTTTTGCTTACAAAATCACCATTTTACCCCTTTCTTTCAAAATTACCAAAATACCCCTTTACTACAAAATTTTCAAAATACCCTTTTCACTTATAACATTTCCACTTAACCCCTTTATTACACCACTTTTATGAATTTACCACCACTACATAAAATACTAATATTAGCACTTCATTCTTATCATTTAACTCCACCAACTTGTCATTATTCAACATAATACTCATTAGCAACTACATATATTAGATCACATACTCACATAAGCATATTACTAAAATACCCTTAGACAATAATATTATTCATGCATTAGCAACATAATACATCATATACAAGCATTTAACATTTTCATCAATAATCAAACTCCTTCCTTAATTATCATACCTACACATGGCACAAAGGCTATCATACTTTTATTTTTTATCAATCAATATAAACAACCATCTATATATCATGCTAGGCACACAAAACATGCATAAAATCATACTAAAATCCCTAATGTGCTAGCATACATTTTTCCATGTATTTAAGTGAGGATTAACGATTACCTTAATCCCGCAAAATCAAATCTTACCGGTATCCCGGTTAAAGATTCAAGCTTTAATTAGCAACTCAACACCTAAAAATAGTATCAAAGCTTATCATGTTAGAAACAAGAATCCAAGCATAAAACTTTATAAAATTTAATTAATAAAACACTTAACTTAAAATGCTATTATACCTTAAAAATTTTGCATTAAAATACTAAATCATGCAGCAGCTCATCCTGCTCATGCAGCATGAGCTGCATGCAAAATAAAAAAAGGGGAGTCTCGAAGAGGAGGTTAAAGGATGCAAAATTTTTTATTTTTGAGTTAGGGTATTTAGGCTAGAAAAGAAGGTAGGTGGGGGAGGATTGGAGGCAATGTAAGGGTGCAGGAGTGAAGAAGGGGTGTAGGTGGAGGCTAAGGATGGTTTCCCGGCGGCATAGGGCTGCGGAGGCGGAGGCAACAAGGCGGCGAAGATGGCTGCCGAGGTGGTTCGAGGTGGAGAGGCTGAGAAGGAAGGAAAAGAGGAGGAAAAAATGAAGGGGTGAAAGGACTGTTTTCGACTAACTAAGGCATGGTGGTGGTAGAGGGGGTTGTAGGGTGTCGAATGGTGGGTTTGGTGGCGGCAGAGGTGGCCAGATGGGGGCAAACAGGGAGGTTGCAGAAGGCTTGGCGATAAGGGAGAAAAGTGGGGAGAAAAAGAAGAGGTGGAGAAGGGAGGAAGTGCAGGGGCTTGAGGGGGTGGCGTGATGGTGTAGGGCAGTAGGAGGTGGTGGCAGAAGGCGGCGCAGGGGCTGGGTGCGGTGGTTGGAACGGCGGTTGGCGGCGGCGTGGAAAAAAAATAGGGAAAGGTGGCAGGAGAAGAAAGGAGAGAAGAGGGAGCTCGGGGAAGGAGAAGAGGGCTCGAAAATGGGGCAGAAAGGAGGCTGGAGAGATGAAGAAAAAGAAGAGGGAGAAGAGAGGGGGCAGGTGGCCGGACGGGCTGTAGTAGGGTGGTAGGGGCGGTCGGTTGGCAGGGAGAGGGAAGGGGAGAAGAGGGAAAGGAAGAGGGGCACGCGAGCTGTGATACAGGGATGGTTTGGGTCCGAAAAGGAAAGAAAGGGATGGGGGAGAGAGAGAGAGAGAGAGAGTTGTCGGTGGCAGTAGGTCGGCATGGTAGTTGCAGGGTCGGGCATGGACGACGGGAGCAGATCGGGCAGAGGTAGAAGAAGAGGGAAGAAGAAGGGCTGGGCGAGCGGACCGGCGCAGGAGAAGAAAAAAATAGGCCGGCCGGTCCAGAGGAAAAAAAAAGAAGAAGGAACGTTTGGGCGGCTGGATGTGCGTGGGAGAAGGAGGGGCTGGGGGAAAGGAACGAGCCTGGCCCAAGCACACAAGGAGGGGGGAAGCAGGCCGGTGTGGGCGGCCCAAGAAGGAGAAAAAAAAAAGAGAAGAAAGAAGAAAAAAAGGAGAAAAAGGAGAAGGAAAAAAAAGGAAAATGAGAAAATAGGAAAAATAAAATAAATTAATTTATAATATCATAAAATGTAATATTCTTGATAAATTATTTAATTTAATAATTTAATTCATTATAATCTAATATATTAGTTTAAAAAGGATAAAGTTAGTAAGACATTAGTTTGAAAAATTATTTAAATAAAAATAGCCTGATAAAATAACAAATATCTATTTTAATTTACTAATTATTTCTGTCCAAATTTATATACTCAAAAATCCATAAAATAATTAAATTAATAATTTTAAAAGCTAATTTATTTCAAATAAAAGTTATTTATTAAATTATAGGTTTTCGAAATTTTTGGGGGGTTACATTAATATTGTAGGCTCATAAACAAAGAGAGGAGTGATCATCGTCAAACACACACTATAAATAAAGAGATATTCAAATCCAAAAGGAAAAGCCTTTTGGTAGTAGATGTAGAGAAATACTGTAGCGTTTTTTGAACCACTATAAATCATATGTTTATTATTTGTCATCATTCTACTTATTTCTTACAAATTTTTAATTTGATATTATTGTTACAAAATACTCTATTCACCCCCTCTAGAGTATCCATACGGGCTTTCAATAGTAAAATGCCAAAATTTTCATAATCAACTAAACTACCATTTAGTATAAACTTGTTACTTTTAGGAGTCCTTGACACTAGCCATATTCCTTTAATAAATATTTGACCTATCATAACCCCCTTGTTTCTCCATAAAATAGGGGGATGCACCCTATAACTCCTAAAGCGCATATGCTTGGACCAATAAGGGAGAAAGAAAAGGAGATTGAGATTATTACAAAAGAAAACACTTACAAGATGTCTTTCATGAGATATGGACCCAAAGAAAAATCAACATACACTTGATTATACTTTTTCTTGCTTGTTGTAGCTTAGCTACAAATTGCATTTAATTATTATGGTCAAGAAAATTTGAAAGTCATGTGCCTTGGATAAAGTCCCAACTTACAGAGAAGTCCTTATGGTGAATTTAAATAAGTTAATGGAAAGTATGGTGCAAATACACTAGAATCATATAATACGGGTCTAAAGAGCTAAACTCTCATAAGAGGAGTTATAATCCTTAAAGATGATAGAACTTACCATAATGAAATATCCATGAATTATCTTTACACCAATGTAAGATGATATAAGGTAGACATTGGTGGTGCCTTTACCTAAATAGTTGGAACTAATAATGAATTGAATTGAGAATTATTATTGATTCATTATGCAATGTTGTTTGACAAATGATTAATGAGTTGGAATAGTCAAATGTATCCGCTTAATAATTTTGATTTATATGGACAAGAAGTCCAACATTTTATTGTGTCAAACCAACTAACTACTAGTGGGTATTCGTAAAGATATGGTATAAAAGTTAATTTGGTAATACGTGTCTTTTTTGACGAGGGCTAGGTTTTTGTCCTACGAGGCATACTTTTAAAAGAAAATATGAGAAACATGCACTCATGCATCTAAATAAAATCATATGTAATATAATTTATAAGGAAGATATAATTTAAAAGAAGGAGTGTTGTAAATATCACAAGATGTACATATAAGCAGAGCCGACCCTGACACTCAGGGGGCCCTAGGCTGAAAAAATTTTATGGCCCTATATTTTATATGTATATAAAATTTTTACTTAGATAGGGAATCGAACCCCTGACCTGCTTTAATAAAGCTTTTTTTCTTATTATCTAACCAACTATGCTAGCTTAGATTCTTATTTTTATATTAGATTTCCTTATATATATATATATATATATAAATTTGGGGCCCATATTACTTGGGGGCCCTAGGCCCAGGCCTACTATGGCTATAGTCAGGGCCGACCCTGCATATAAGGGGGATTATTGTAAATATCATATCTACGTATTGTAGATATACACATTATTAATGTGTATTATATTAAATCATAGGTTTAATATATACTCCTATTATTTCAATCAATTGTAACATCTTTCTCCATTATGAATGTAACATCTCAACTTTATGTACCCTCCACCACCTTTCATATTATCTAAATCTTTCTCATAATTGATGTTATAAGTATAGATATTATATATAGGATATGGTGAATTGTAAATGAAAGCGAACTCATACTTATGAATGAATAAATTACTATCTCTTCTCTTTCCTTTATCTTGTCTTATAATATATGTTTGAGTTTCTCAATATTATAACATATTCCACTATATGAAAATTAAATATATCCTCACTTTGTTTAACGAGTGCCTTGGCTAATTGGTAGGACTTAAATTATTTACCTAAGATGGTATAACTAGTGCATTGATGAAAAATACACAAGTTGGTTGATGATATTATATGTTTATTTTCTTTCTACTTTTGGTTATCTTAACGGGTGACCATGATCAATTGTTAAAAAACTTAAGTTTCTTAATTTGTTTGTGCTAATAAAAATTACTATGTATTATTAGAAAATATTTTTAGCAACATATACACTATTTTAAGAGGTAATAAATATATTCCTAATAGAAAAATTATATCCTTCGTTGAAAAATAATATGACAATTGATGCATAGAAGAAGAAAGAGAAAAGATATTGGTAAAAATAAAAAATAATCGTTAAATTTTTTAGAATAAAAAAAATTATTACGAAATAAAAAACTTGAGCGGAAAAGAATTTCTTTTGGAAATGTAGTACTCCGTAAAACGGATGCAGTATTACTTTTACGATCCGTACAAACATAAATTAAATTCGAGCATCCTCGATGGAAGTAATTAATTCTCCAGATCAACGTGTCATTACGCTCATTATTGCACACCTGATAAGATCAAATAATTAGGCATGCCCGTCTAACTAATCAGCGCCCACCTCCCCATACCTCCGAGGCTCCCTAGCTAGTATTACCAAAAAGCACATACAAATTAGTAGCAAATACACCGGTTAGTTACCACTTATAATCCGACGTAGCTCGATGCGTGATTTTCCAACAAGAAAGCACCACGTGTTGCCACTCATGACGATTGACCACACATGTCGCTCTAGGGTTTGTCCCTGCCATGGTATTATGAGAATTAACTGTATTTGTACAGAAAAACGGATAGACCGAGTCGCCAATGGCAACACTCTACGAGCCCATACCTCTTCTATCCCACAAGCAGAGTACGGCGAATCCTACACGCTTGTAATTTGAAGCTGCATGGAGAGATCAATCGTGAGCCAATCAGAAACCAACTTTAATTTATTCTTAATTAAAACTACTTAATTAGCCCTCGACGGTTGACAGTTTGTAATTGATTATATCTTATACTAGACAACGTGCACACGTAAATGCTTTGGGTTTCTTGAAGGCGGCTGTTTCTTTGGCTCACGGCGGTTAAATTAGAAAGGTGCATGGGGGGGAAAAGAAGCAATCCAACATAAAAAAAAAGTGCCAAAGAGAACTTAAATCCATTGGAGGTGACATAAGCAAAATTAGGATTTAGGATTAAATCTTATCGTTAAATTATGGGTTATGGAAATTACGTGATGGTTTAGTTTTGTAAATCAAGGCTGACAGTCCAAATAATTTCTTTAAAATATGCGTTAAATTTAACGGAGACGTATCTTAGAATATTGCATGCGTATCATTTGGGGGTAATACTGAAATTTTGAAATTAATAATTATGTCAAAATCACAGTTGAGGCCTGCAGCATCACGGGCTCGCTAGCTAGCTGCCTGCTCAACCAATAAGATTATTTGCCTATATTAAACTAAAATTAAGTAATACCATGTACTATATTAAAGCTTTTAATTAATTAATTAATTAATTGAGTCAAAATCACATCCTGTAGCATCACAAGCTCCTTAAGTATTAATGTGGTAGTATATAGTATTAACTAGAGCTCCTATAATAAATATACCGTTTAATTTCAACAGCATCTTAAATGACGCTGTAACCTATATATCCAGCTATATATAATATATTTGATACTACAAGAGATAAGCTAATTAATGATACCACTAAAGACTATAGTTAAAAAATACTCCTAAGAATTATTATCATTTAAAAAAATCAACGTTTGACATACATTCACATATTAATATTTTGGGAATAAAATTAAAGGAATATTGTTAGCAAAATCATCGATACAAATATAAGCATTTAGGCTATGTTTGACAAAGACAACTGATGTTGGTAAACTAGTTTTTAGCTAAAAACCAGCAATTTCTTTCACGCACATGATAAGAGCATGAATATTAATTCAGAACCCGTGATTATTATTATTATTATTATTATTATTATTATTATTATTATTATTATTATTATATACAAGGTCAAAAATCATTATATTACATAAGCAATATTTTACATAAGCGAACGTGTGCATGGATATACATACAAGCCAAGTTTTACGTTACGTTGCAAGGCATGTGATGTAAGTGTTGCTTTCGTGCACCTACGAGAATTAAGCACCACGTACGTACAACATGACATTCTCTAATCCTTAATTTCACCTCCCATACCTCTGGCTAACCTCCCCCCCCCCCTCCCGCTAACCAAAAAAAAATCTTTCTCTATATATATATACGCATACCAAGCCCATTTTTGCATAACCAACCAACTTGTATCTTGTCTGCATACCATCTTTGTATTGTTACAACTTACAAGTCTTAATTTCACTACCTAGCCGGCTAACTAAATTCATTGCGTGTTAGCCTACATACACTATATACACATTCATCTCTCCAGGTGGATATAAACGAAACATACGATGGGATTACTAGCTCCCTTTGTCTCCGCCTCTCTTATCGTCATGCTTTGCTCTTTCCAGTGTTACGGCTTCTATATCTACAAACATCCAGCACGCCATAGTCTCATTGAGAAAACCTCTGACGATCCCTTAGCTCCGTCCGCGGACCCAACGGCGCCGTCGCAGTCCGCGGCGTCGAGCCAATCCACGGTCAGCGTGGAGGATTTTGGAGCCAATGGAGATGGCGCGAGTGATGACACTAAGGTACGATGCTGATGGTCATCAATTGAGCTAGTTGTTACATGCAGTTAATGCCATTTTTAATTAGTAGTTATGTATCTGCCATGGTTGATTTGATTAATGTTGTAAGAGTTAAAAACAGTTCGTTTGTACTGTATTTTTCTCCATGTTGAGTTACTAATTAATTAGCAGTTTCGACGGTCATTTTATTAAAGTTAATTAACATATGTTGCTCATACGTACCCATTAAGAGAGTTAATAACTCGACTTAAGGTGGGTATCTATTCTCTGCCCGTGTATTATGAGTTACGAGTACACGCATGCACTTGGCATACAGTAGTGATGCATAATTCTTGATCACTGTCTTGATAATTGATATGTGCGTGGCGCAGGTGTTAGGACTTCGTGTGTGATTGGATGTATGAGCTAGTAAGTTATATTTTAATTTGAATGACGTTCGAAAAAAATATAAAAAAAGGTTTTTACTTGAAAAGTTGAGTGTTTGCATGACAATTTTTATGGTTATAATTTTTTATTTTTTATTTTGAAAAGTTTGTTTAGGGTGGATTCTAAAATACTGGTATATTTTGCATAGTTTTTCAGCTTTTAACTTCTTCCTTCTTTTTTTTCCTTTGGTTAGCACGGCAGATTTCAACTACTATTATTTAGCTAATTATATCGGGCATGCTCGTTAATTATTTTCTTGTCCTTTTTTTTCCCAAAAATTGACACTATAAGTCTATAACTAAGGAAAATACTGGCACGTTCATCAATATGGTGTCTAATCCAAAGACTAGAAACAGTGCGCCTCCATAGTCAGCTGCTCCCTCCATTTATTTGCCTTTATACAGCGAATAAAATGTAGCCGACCCTACCTATTATGCACTTTCACGAGCTAATTAAAACTGACATTGACGTTATATCTCTCTCTCTCAAAAGAAACACACACACACAGAGACACCGATCTTTACTGTTTATGGTCGTTATCTTAATTCCTTTATGAGTTTATTTGATACGCAAGTATTAATTTAGTTAATTACCACTTAATTAATATGGCCATGGATGTGGCTGCTGCAGGCCTTTGAAAATGCTTGGAAGAAAGCGTGCTCCTCTTCAGGTTCGGTCGTATTTTCTGTCCCAAGCGACAAAATATATCTCCTCAAACCGATTACGTTCTCAGGTCCATGCAAAGCTAGGTTAACCGTAAAGGTACGTGTGTGTTGTGTGTGTATATACCGCGGTTAATGAGTCGAGCCGAGTCTAATTGGGATAAGCTTGTTTAATAAATGAATCTAAAAATAAAATTTAAGATTGACTTGTTTATAAATGAGTCGAGATTTTAATGAATCGAGCCGAACTTTAAATAAACCAACTCATGAGCTTTTGCGGTTAATGAATAACGAGTTGAACTTATAAATTTTTGTTCCGTAAAAGAGTCTGAGGTCAAATTTATTATATTCAAACTTAACTTATTTAATAAATGAAGTGAAATCGAACCTAATTTTTAAGTTCGTTTAGCTTAACGAGCGAGCCGATCATTTAATAAATCGAGCTAAAAAAACTCGCGTGCCAGCTTGATTCGTTAAGAGTCGTATGTGTATATGAGTAAGAGTATGATAGATAGACTGGGGAGTTATTTCAGATTCTAATAATAATTAATTCCCTCACTTATAAGTTTGTATACGATTTTAAATTGCACGCTATACCTAAACTTAGTTAAATAATTAATTGATCAAAAAATGGTAGATCTCTGGGACGGTGCTGGCATCGGACGACCGGTCGGACTACGAGAAATCCAATAGGCACTGGCTTGTGTTCGACGGAGTGGATAATATGTCGGTCCGAGGTGGCGGCAAAATCAACGGAAATGGCAAGATTTGGTGGCAAAACTCCTGCAAAGTCAATAAGAATCTCGTACGTAATTCATCTCGATCGCTCTTAATTGTTGTTTTAAGAATCGAGCGTAAGTTTATGTTAAAGAAAAAAACAGAGAGATAAAATTAGTTGGTAGAATAATAGTTTTTCAGAATAATATTCTAATACTGCGTCCGTTTTGATTCTTTTATTTCGCAGCCTTGCAAGAAGGCACCAACGGTACGTACGTTTACTTAACTCCAAACAAGCTATTACAGCTAAAGTGTTTTTTTTTTTTCCTTTCCTTTCCTTCTTTCTGAAACGCCGACGTGAATCCATCATAGCCTTTATAACAGACGCTCCGATTCCCTTGCTCTGCAGGCGCTGACGTTCTACGATTGCAAGAACTTGGTCGTGAGCGACGTAGAGATCGTAGACGCGCAACAGATGCACGTTGTCTTCCAGAAGTGTTCGAACGTCAAAGTATCTAGGGTTACGGTGACCGCGCCCGGAGATAGCCCAAACACCGACGGAATTCACATCACAAGCACGGAAATGATTTCCATCAGAGACACCGTTATCGGAACAGGTACTCAGACTGAGACAGCTAGCTAGGCACTTTGTCCGAGCATCGCTCCCTCCTCCGACCAAACACTAATTTATCGGCGTTTCCGTGCCGGATCGTTTTTTTTGTTTCATATATATTCTTATAGAATCTCATATACGCCCCCGTTGGTGTCTCTAATTTTGGAAAGGTGACGACTGCATATCTATCGTGGACGGTTCCAAAAATGTCCGCGCCGCCGGCATAACATGCGGACCGGGACATGGTATCAGTATCGGAAGCCTGGGTGAGGATAATTCGGAAGCTCACGTCACGGACGTGCTCGTGAACGGGGCTACGCTTACCGGAACCACGAACGGAGTCAGAATCAAGACGTGGCAGGGAGGCTCGGGAGCTGCCACCGGCATTAGATTCGTCAATATCGTGTTAAAAAATGTCAAGAACCCGATAATCATAGATCAAAATTATTGCGACCAAGATAAACCATGCAAGGAACAGGTTCGTGTGGGCGTGCGTTTGTCTATATATATATATATATCTGCCGTATAAATTTATATGCTTGAAATGAAGATATAAGCTAAAGATATATCGATCTTGGCACTGTAGAGCTCGGCGGTACAAGTGAAGAACGTATTGTATCAAAATATAAAAGGGACGAGCGCTTCCGAAGAAGCCGTAGTATTTGATTGCAGCAAGAGCGTGCCCTGTCGAGGAATCAAGCTGAATAACGTCAAAATCGTCCGTCAGGACGGGAAAGCGGCTGACGCTACGTGCAGCAACGTCAAGCTAAGTACTGCCGGAGATGTTTCTCCCACTTGTAATTGAATGAAAGCATATGTAATAACATTGTTGATTAATTACATATGTTTCTTAAATTTAATAATAAAAATAACACAAAACACACACACACACACAACTCTTTTTAAATTTTAGATGCAATGCATAGTACAAAACAATGATGATATAGCTTGTTGAATAATTGACGGATTATCTTGTTGTAAATATACGTGGGCCGGGAATAATTACCAAAAGATGGTTGTATACATATAGATATTGGCCATGTGTTTTGTGCATATGTTACATATATGGTTTGATCTGCTTATTAATTAAGTCAAATTGGGAGATGATTACTACTACTATTTAGTTATGGCTTGGTTTATTATATATGTGTGTTGACTCAATCAAACAACCTATACATATATAAACAAAAACCTCGCCCAAGGAAGGAAAAACAGTGATATTTATTTTTTCATTATTGTTCGTAATAAGTCCATAAAAGAAGATGTAAAGTATTATATATTATTTTTTGTAGTGCATGGTAATATTGTTTTATTATAAAAACCTCTCTTTTAAGACAAAAATTATTGTCGAGACTATACACTTGGATTTAAAGTGCATCTACCGTCTCAATTTGTTTGCATCTTTAGAGATTAGGGCCGCAGAATCGGTTTTTTAAATTTTTTTGGTTTGGATCAACTCGCTTATTTAGTTAAACAAGTTTTTAATAAAAAAAAGTTTAATTTCAGGTTTAAATTATTTATAAACAAGCCGACTCTAAACTCAGCCCGATTAGATTCAACTCATTTTAAATCCTAGTTGAGACTATAAACTTGAGAATTCTTAGACCATTCATCTCAAATTTCTTCCTCGGTAATCAAACTATTTATTGAATATATCATATTTGTCTTAGGTTGACTAAAGGCTTCCAAAGCTCCTTTGAGAATTTTCGAAAAGAGTCAACCATCTTTATCTTTCTTTTATTTACTCCTATACTTTACATTTCTTTAAAAAAAAAAAAGATTTTTCGGGGAGAGGGGGGCACAAAAGAGAGCTAAAGCCGATGGTACAACCAATATACAAAATGCCGATACTTTGTGAAATTAGAGCTTTTCGCTTAACTATAAGAAGCTATATGTGCACAGTGACTTCTTCGGACAAGATCATCGGACAATATAAGAGAGTGTTGCCTAGAGAAAAGGAGCTTGTCAAAGTACCAAACGGGAACGAAAAAGAAAAGGACGGACCATGCGCTATTCACTAGACAAAAGGCCCACGATTAAGACGCAAAAGATGAAAGATTGGGCCCAGATATCTTTAGTGTTAGGAGGAAACGGGATCGGAGAAGAGAAGGGAAACCCGCAGAAATTTTTTCTATACGTTAAACAAGAGTTCGCGGCAAACTTTTGAGGCCCAAATGCTTTAGTAGTCCTACAAATCAAAAGGAGAGAACTCAACCCACGAATTTACCATACGATTGCTAGGGACGACAATGGAGTCCTCATCTTCGTTCCTGCTCCCCAAATCTGAAAATCTTCGAAATAAAAACCAGATTATAAATTTATCAGATTCAAGTTCTTGCTAAAAATAAATAAATAACATATATGATTTAAGGTGGGTTTAAAAATAGGGATGCAATCTCATCTCCGCTTCCATCTCTAATATATTTCTCAAACCCATTCTCATTCTCCAAATTCTTCTTAATTTCAAAATTAAACTAAAATGACAAATCTCCATTGGAGGCTCAAAGTCATATGAAGTATTATCATCTTTAAGGACTTATTTGGTATAGAAATAATAGGAGTGGAAAAAAAATTGTGTCTTTTATATTAAATATTTAATAATAATAAATATATTTTTAATAAAATATCCATTTTAGATTAGATTAAAATCTAAAATATATATTTATTAAAATAAAAATATTTAATTTTAAATAAATTATATAATATATATAAAATATGATGATAATTTTTTTACCTATATTACTTTTATATCAAACGTGCACCAAGAAGTGTATCTAAACTTGCTAGTTTTAGATAATAAATTTTTTTTTTAATGTTTGTCCTACTTTGTTGTAACTCCGTTAGATGATGCTCGTAATAAAACTTGTACCGCCGAGATGCACTAACACGTTTAACGAATATATATACATATACACCATAAAAAAAATGATCAGCGTGAAAGTAAACATGCCCAAAATGTCGGACAGAACAGAAGTACAGAACAAAACAAAAAAAAAAATCAAAAGTGAAAAAGCAGCTAATTACAAGCACAGATTGGACCCAACTAGAACGAAAAGTGACGCGCCATGGAGAGTAGAAAAAGAAATAATAGACGGTCAGTCAACCGGACGACGTCGATACTTAAAAATGTTGGACGGAAGAGAGACCACGTTTTTTCACTCAAGCACGTCGGCCCCAGTCAAATTTGCTACCCATCAAATCAACTTTTCTAAATTCATTCATCTTGATTCCTGGTTTTAATTTTTTTTTTTGCTATTTCAGTTGAAGTTTCGTTTTTACGAATAGGATTTCGATAGATTTATTTTATCGATTGACAGTTTTATTTGAGCCAGCTAGTTTGGAGGTGTTATTCGATATCCATCCAACGATAAAATATTTAATAAAAAAACTTGGATGTCTAATACTTTATATATATATATATATATATAATTTTAAATTAGATTATAAATAATATATAAAATATCTAAAACTTTAGATCAGATTAAACATTTTTAAAAAGTTAAATAATTAAGGAATAATAAATTTATATCATTCAACCCTATTTGATCTAAATAACATATCAAAATGATAATACAATATAATAATAATTTAATTCAAGTTTTAAATTAAACATATATAATAAAATATCATGAAAAGTGTGTGTGTGATTTACTTGATCATATTTTATTTGTATTTATCATATCAGATTCTGATTTGTTTGAATATTTATTCATCGAATCGGTTACTTGATCCATAAATTTTTTAAGGTTTCGTTTGATATATTGGTTATAACTTCATGAGAAAAATATACTTCTCAGTTCTTAAAAACTTATTACCAGAGAAATAACTACTGGAGGATTTAATAAATTTGTATTTAGTTTATATTGAGGAAGTAAGGGAGCAAGTTAACTTACTTTTATTTTTAACAATTACATGTGAGATAAAAGAGAGAGGGGGGGTGAAGTATTACTTCCTAAGGTATCGAATAGGAAGTAATTTACTTATCAATCGAGGAAGTAAATGAGTCAAATGCAAGTTTCACTTACTTTTAACTTTCTTGCCTACGTCAAACCAAACAACTGGAAATTTAGTACTTATCGAAAAAATGCAACAACCTCAAAGAGCATATCCTATACCAAATAATACCCAAATTATTTATTTAATTTTTCATATAAGATCAATTTGGATATCAAATTAGCTCATCAAATATCAGATCCCTAAATTTGTAAATGATAGACCTAGTTATATCTAGTAAGATGCACCCAACTAACATTTGGGTATCAAATTAGCTCATCAATCCTTTAGATTATACCATCTCCTTATTCATATATTGACACAAGTCAACATCCAACTAACATTTCAATCAATAACCAATTAGTCATTTAATCCATTAACCAAGTGTACAAACCGCCTTTTATCCCTTTTCTCATCCAACTATTTTCCATCCTTATCCAGTTATTCATATTTGATTATCTATTATCCAAGTCTTTATCATCTAGTTACTTTTCATCCATATTTTATTATCGAGTGATGGATTGTGCACCAACCCATGGTCTCACATACCATGGAAGCCTATCCAAATAAAGGATATAAAGTTCAGGCCGAAGCCAATCACCAAAGCGGACATAAATTTAAGCCGAAGCTGATCACCATAATAGACATAAAGTCTAAGCTGAAGTCAACCAATATGGACATAAGTTCAGGTCAAATGCAACTACCTTGGTAGCCAGACCTTTTAGTATTGATATCCCCTAGTACATCATCAATGTCTATAGTAGATAAGGTACCATAACCTTTAAGGATCTTATTCGAAGGCAAAGCCCAAAAGCACCAATAAATGCTTGAAGGAAGACTAAACCCCGGTAGCTAATCGAGGATCATGTAACCCAAACCCATACATAACTCAATTGTCTTTCGCTTTACGTAATTAGTATGTTATTCATGTATATAAGTGATCATAATGGGCCCATACAAAGAACAAGCAAGCATTTCCATGTTTATTCCATATCAATTCTCTCCATTTTTTTAACCATATGTCATTTTCATTTATCCTTGTCCAATATTATTCATGCCCATCATATCATTTAATTTAAGCACATGTTGTGCTTCGTTGCTCTTTTCTCAAGGATCATCACATTTCATAAGTGGAATACCCATTTAGCCTTTACAATACTCATAGAGTAGGTCATGCATTATGATCAATTTAATCCTTTCATTATGCTATTAATCCCATGATGAAATTTGTATTTTATCCCTTTAATAATTGTAAGATAGTGCCAAACATAGCATCAAAGCATAACCAAACCAAAAGGAAATAAATCACACAAACTAGTCGATCGGTTTGGCCCAACCAGTCAATTGATTTGACTCAACCAAACCATACTTTTCCTCAAACCAATTAATTAGATTGAGAAAACTAGTCAAATTTTCATAGACCAGTCGATTGGTTCTACCCAACCAGTCGATCAATTTAAGTAGAAAGCAAGACCAAGGTTTCTGCAGGGTTACCAATTGATGGGCTAGGTCAACCAATCGACTGTTCTAGGAACCTGTCGATCAGTTTGACCTAACCATTCGATCTGTTTACCCTATAATAGCATCAAACCATTAATTTCATGCATATTCATACTTATAAATCATCATTAACCACATTAAAACATGTATCATCATAGTATAACACATTCCCGACTGAATTAACTTGCATAATTTATCATCTAATCATCACATCCCATTTTTCTCAAGTTTCGTATTTTTTAAAGAATCTCATATCATGCAGGAATACTCAACAAACCATTTTAGAAGTAATAATCATTTATTTGATGTAGGAAAAATTTCCCTTAAACCATAAATTTCAATGTGTGAAAATCTAAAATTTTGACACCTTAAAACAACAAATCTTAAACTCGAATTTTAGTACAAAACCTTAATAATTTTGAACTTGAAACAAAAGGGAAAGAAGGGCATACTACACTTGGTAAAAACAAAGAATGTTCAACTGGACCACTCAATCCTTATTTCCAAATCTAGCTCTTCCTTACTTAATAATTAAAATAAGAGAGAGCTATGAAAATGATTAGAAGAGTGAAAGGAATGGACTACAAGGTTTGAAGTGCATAAAGGAAGAGGGTGAATAGAGAGAATTAAGGATTTTCGGAGGGTGAAAGAAAGGTGTAAAAAAAGGATGATTTGGGGCTATTTATAGCCAACCAAATCAACAGGAATCACAGAGGGTTCAGGAAAAATTTGAAAACCTAATTTGTATGGTTTGAATTAAAGCTAAATGGACAGATTTTGTCTAAGATATGCTGACCTATTCTTCAGAGCTCAAATGGTATTTCTAGTTAATGCGGGTTAATTAGGCTAGAATGAAAATTTACAGGAGATAAAATGGATGGTTAGCGTGAAAGGAATCTTCTAGCTGCTTATAATCATGCCTGAGATCGAATCATTGATCTCAGAATTGTGCAGAGGAGAGAGGTGGAAAAAGATAAGGCTGATGTCATCTTTCCCCCTCAATTGTCTCAATCAACCTCCAGATCGATATAAGATAATATTTCAGGCCAAATGTATTAGGAAAAGGTTTAAGAATCTCTTAGGGACAATTTTGCATAGGTTAACAAGGTTTCATTTTAGTATAAGAAATTTTCTAGAAAATTGAGTTTGAAAAGAAGCCCAGCTCAACAAACCAGTTGATCGACTTAGTTGAGAAAATCATTTTGTTGAAACGATAAACCAATCGATCGATTCATGGAACCAGATAATTAGTTCACCTAAAAAAATCAATAAATATCATTCTTCAACCTCATTCCAATCCCAACTTTGTCTCAAACACAATCATGATACTAAATCAAAATCAAACATCTAAATTTGGCATAATTCCTATCCAACATTTTACAAAAATATGGGGTATTACAAGAATTTTGTTATGAACATTGAAGAGAGATTCAAATTAAAATAAAAAATGATTTAAAATTGTAAGACAATCAATTGACCAATTTGGGAAAGTAAGTCAATTGGTTCATTAGGGATTAATAATGTCAATTTTTTAGCATACCGATAGATCGGTTAAGGAAACCAGTCAATTGGTGCACCTGAAATTTACACTTCATTAGAATTTCAAGCCATTTCCAAAACTAAAACTAATTTATTTTTATATTAACATAAATTTAAACATATTTTGAAGGATTTAAAGATGGGATATTACATATTATCCATATCGGTTCACATAATATATCAAATTGTAATTATGTTCTTAGGTTTATGAAAAGTGAAGTATTGCAATGATAGTTAACATTATTGGGATATTGGTTGACTTCCTATTAATGAAGTAATTATCTAGTTAATTAGTTGTGCTAATATGGTAGATTATTGTAACTTTGTGGAGTAACTTTGATCACTAATTCTAGTAAGATACGTAGGTTTAGAATGAAAGCAATTTGAGCTTGAACTTAGATATTATATTATGAAGCTTGAAATGTAAGGTCAAAGAATTAATCAATTAAGTTTATCGACAATGTTATATAGTAGATTAGACCTGGTGTACTATACCGATATTAATGGTTGGGTTCTTTAGATAAGTACAAAATGAATGTGCATGAAAATAGTTGAAAAAAGGGGTTTAAGAAAAAGGATATGAATGGAATTCATGTTAAAAACAAAATATAATAGAAAATCAATATTTGTCTTCATTTGCTTTCATTGGACAATTTATGACTATTTGATTTGGAGAACCATTGAAGATTTAACAAAGATAACATCATATGAAAGATGCATTTATTACTATATTTATCATACAAATGTTTATCAATTGATATTCTAACTTCAATCACATTATGATATCTTTAATATTTATTTATAGTTTTTGTGTAAAGATACTAATAATTAATGAATTACACTTGTTTAGGAAAATTAATAATAATTGGTGAATCATTCATGCTATGAGATGAGAATTATCAGATTTAATCTTAATCATGAATTGAGATTAATAAACTACAAAATTAAAAAGAAAAAGTTCTATTTAAATTTTGATTTTTAAATTTCTTTCGTGATATCGACAATCTATTTTAAACCATATGATCATTGATTTAAGTTGCTGGTGATGGCGACCATGATTAGAAAAATAAGAGAACGGCATGGTAGATCCAAACCGACAAGGCAAAATCCAACCATTTTTTGTTTCTTCTCCGGTACGTATACGCTCATCTTTCCCCTTCATCTCTCTCTCTCTGTCGGCGCACTTGTTTTCCTACTCTTTTTTTTTTCATTTCGGAAAAAAAGGATATCCTCTCTCCTTCCCTTCTTCTAATTTAACGCCCCTCCTCACTTGAGTGGGCTCTCTCTTGTCTATGCGACTTTCTCACCCAATCACTCGATCTCATTCCCTGTCCATTTTTTACGCCGCATTGCACCTGCCCCGAAGTGGCGGTGAGTTCACCCATCGCCATCGGTCCATCCCATTTTCCATCGAGACGTCGATTTCTGATTACTCGTTGCTGTTCTCGGTCAGATCTTAACAGTCTTCTTAAGAAATAACGATTTGTTTTTGATGGAGTGAGGAGAGATAGTGAGATCTGTGTGATTTGATTTACAAGTTCTGTGAGATTTTAGATCTCGTTATTGAACTCTAATATGGACAACGATGGACGACAAACTGGGGTTAGTAGCATTCACTTTTAGTAAAGTCACTCAATCTCTCGTTCATAATTCGAGTTCACGTTCATTTCTTACTGTGTCTGTATACGTTTTAGCATGATTCATAATACGATGGATCTTACTTCTTTTTCTATTTAATCCTATTTTTAGCTGTTGGAACTGATGTGAATTTGATTCTTATGCTGTAGTATGTGAATTCTGCTCTGTTTTCTTTCCTCTTTGGTTTTTTACCGCCTAGCTTCATTATGCTAAGCTAGATTGTTGATACTAGTCGGTGTCATCGTATTAAAAGAAAATTTTCTTTCTTGGAGTTTTACTTAATGATATTTGTGTACTTGTTTGGATTTACTATAAGTCACTTTTGGAAATGTAGGTGAATATTCGACATGGATTAGTAAATTGCTACTATGTTACCTTTGTCTGTGATTTGTTTGATCTAGGTTCATCAAATGAACCAAATGAATTGCTCCTGGATAATGAAAATTGTAATCCTTTAAGAGTTTGTTTGAAATGCAAGATTTTTACGGAAATGAAATTTTATTTTATGTTTTTTCTGTTTGTTGTGGAAAATAGATTTCCATTTCTAGAAAAATGGATAAATGCAAGTCTCATGAAAATGGTGACATTTGGGGTGAAAACATAGATCTCGCAGATCCTCTCTTTTATGAAACGCGGGTTTCAAACAAGGCAAATTGGAACCGAATTCTATGATCTTGGCTTGGAAATGGATTTCTATTTCCACTTCTGATGAATTACCTTCCGAACAAGCAATAAGCGACGTAATTTCCCATCCCTCTAACCAACTTTTAGATCACTGCTATGATTTGATTATTCATGATCTGGTCCGAAAAGTTAAGAACAGAAAGTAGTTTACATAATCTTTGTTTAGTCACTCCTACTTAGTATGTTAGATTGATCCCGCTCAGACCAATCAAACGTGTGTGACTGATTTGAGGTGCTAAGAATCTTTTGGCTATTGTTTCATTACGGTTTTCCTTGGTCAACTTTGCTTCACGGTTACTATAAGAACTTACAGTTATTATGAGCTCAAGCTTCATTCCTAGTATATTTCACCTGTTGCTTTCTCTTCTGTGATAACATGCATATAACCCAAAATGGTGATGTGACATGACTTTACTAGTTGTAAATACCGTGATTAGGCTATGTATAGTTCCTAATCTAGGATTTACCCTTCTTTTCTTCAGTTGACTTCCCCAAAGCATAGTGGTGGTCAGGTCTGTCAGATCTGCAGTGACAAAGTCGGCACAAATGCTGATGGAGAACCTTTTATTGCTTGTGATGTCTGTGCGTTTCCTGTTTGTCGTCCCTGTTATGAATATGAGAGGAAGGATGGCAACCAATCTTGTCCGCAGTGCAAGACCAAGTACAAGAGGCATAGAGGTTTGTCACTATGATGGGTAGCAGTTTTTTTTTGGCTATAGTTTTTGGAGGGCATGTTGACGCAATCCATGTTTCTTCCTCTTTATGTATTTTAGGAAGCCCTCCGATTAATGGAGACAGGGTTGAAGATTCTGATGTGGATGATGTGGCCAGTGATGTTAATTATCCTTCTGGAATTCAAAATCAGAAGGATAAACCACAAGAAAGTATGCTCAGCTGGCACATGAACGATGGACAAGGAGACAATGTTGGACCACCAAGCTATGATAAAGAGGTTTCAATGAACCACATACCTCGCCTCACCAGCGGACGCACCGTAAGTCAGGAATTTGTACTTTTGTCCTTTCGTTCCATTTTTATGCTAAGAATTCCCATGGCTTATATCTTTGTATCATCTAAAGGTATCTGGAGACCTATCTGCTGCATCACCTGAACGCTACTCAATGGCATCACCTGGTATCAGTGGAGGTATCATTTTCTTTTCATGCCTGCGAGTTCATAGTAGCATATGTCAAATCTCTTGCTCACATTTTTTGCTTGTCGACTGTCTGGATCTCTACTTGCTGCCTCGCTTGAAATTTCATCCCAAATTTTCTATTGCTGCAGCTAATATTAGAGTCTCTAGGGAATTTGCTTCTCCTGGGTTTGGCAATGTAGCTTGGAAAGAGAGGATTGATGGCTGGAAGATGAAGCATGAAAAGACTACAGGTCCACCAAGTATCAGTCATGCACCTTCTGAAGGACGGTTTGTTGGTGATATAGATGCTAGTACAGATGCTGGCTTAGATGAAACTCTATTGTAAGTGCTACCCCTTACAATATTATTTTATTTTATTTTTCATTACTTCATATGTACATGCTTTTGGTGGTGCATGTGGTGGTATTTTCCACAACAAACATCAATATTGCAGAAAAGTAAATCCTTTAGAGAGACGGGTAGGCTCTGTAGTTCAAAACAATACTAATTGTGATAGAGTATACGAATTGAGATAAGGAAAAAACATCACATTTGAAGATGGATTAATATAGAGAGTATCATATACTTGATTCCATCTTCGGTTCATCACGAACGTTAGGTGTTAGGACATGTTTAGTGAAGTTGTAAATCGTATTAAATGAAGGAAGATAAATTAGTTTTTGCAAGCTTTCACATAAAGTTTCCAGGTCATTGGGCTACTTCAAACTGGATATTAGAGATGTGGAGTGTGGGAAGGGAACTGAATACTGTATTGTATCGATCTGATATGGCACTTCTTTTTAGCAGCTTTTGTTGTTACGCAATTGGTTTAATGCACTAAAATGGTAGGTGAGAAGAGAGTCAGGGAAGACTGGAACTTTGGGTTCTACATTGGCAGTTAAGGTCTACGTTTCACTGAAGTAGGTCATCCCTTTTCTGACACTTTGCTCATTCTTTTCTTATCATGCAGAAATGACGAAACCCGTCAGCCATTGTCAAGAAAGGTTCCTATTCCTTCATCCAGGATTAATCCTTACAGGATGGTCATCGTTCTGCGTCTTGCCATTCTGTGTCTTTTTCTGCACTACCGTATAACAAATCCTGTTCCCAATGCATTTGCTTTGTGGTTGATATCTGTGATCTGTGAGATCTGGTTTGCTGTATCATGGATACTTGATCAGTTCCCTAAATGGCTTCCTATAAATCGCGAGACATATCTTGATCGTCTCGCTCTTAGGTATCTCTCTAACTACTTTAGCTGGTTACATTATTGCTCACTGCTGACTGTATTCATCTTCGTGAGGGACTATTGTTTCTGATTGCAGGTATGACAGGGAAGGGGAGCCATCACAGCTGGCTGCAGTTGATATTTTTGTCAGTACTGTGGATCCTCTGAAGGAACCTCCACTTGTCACTGCCAATACAGTGCTCTCTATTCTTGCCGTTGATTATCCAGTTGACAAAGTTTCTTGCTATGTCTCTGATGATGGTGCTGCTATGTTAACATTTGAAGCTCTATCAGAAACTTCAGAGTTTGCTAGAAAATGGGTTCCTTTTTGCAAGAAGTATGACATTGAGCCAAGAGCTCCAGAATGGTATTTTGCTCAGAAGATTGACTACCTTAAGGACAAGGTTCACCCTTCATTTGTCAAAGATCGTAGAGCCATGAAGGTAAGTTACACTTCCATTATCGCTTAGGGTTCGTTTGGATAGGCAAGTTTTAGTCTTTTAGAAGAAAGTTGTAAAAAAAATTTAGGCTAAAAGGTTTTACAAAGTCCCTCTTAAAAATATAAAAAATAAAAAATCCTATCCAAATGAACCCTTATTGTTTCATTTCTTTCTGTGACTTTTTTGTGCTTTCAATGTTGTTCCTTATTCCAGAGAGAGTATGAAGAGTTCAAAATTCGTGTAAATGGTCTTGTTGCAAAGGCAACAAAGGTTCCAGAAGAAGGATGGGTCATGCAAGATGGTACACCTTGGCCAGGAAACAATACTAGGGACCATCCCGGGATGATCCAGGTTGGTCCATTGACTCTGTTTTGGTGTCACCTCTCCAGTTGCATAAATTTCAGGAATCCTTGTACGAGAACCTGTTTATACACTCAACCAAGTTTTAGGGGGTGGGGGCATTCAGGAACCCTACTGGATTGCTGAAAATAGTGTGTTGTATTATTACTAGCTCCTTCTTTATGTCTAAAAATCCTATATCTTATTTTCATTCTAAATAATATAGTTGATGTATCATGCTAATATTTTTCATGTTGGGTCGATCCTGTTTTTCATTCTAGCAAGAACAGGTTCTTCAGATTTCTATATGCTAAAGTTGTGATTTGAACTGTGGTTGCATGATTTGCAGGTTTTCTTAGGCCAAAGTGGAGGGCATGACAGTGATGGCAATGAGCTTCCTCGTTTAGTTTATGTTTCCCGTGAGAAACGGCCTGGGTTTCAGCATCATAAGAAAGCTGGTGCTATGAATGCTCTTGTATGTAATAGAAAGTGCAAATTTTCCCCTATGGTTTTTCCAGTATGTATGTCCTTTAATTTTATTATTATTATTTTTTGCAATGCATTTTCAGGTTCGTGTCTCAGCAGTCCTTACAAATGGGCCATTCATGTTGAATCTTGATTGTGACCATTATATAAATAACAGCAAGGCGTTACGGGAAGCTATGTGTTTTATGATGGATCCAAACCTTGGAAAATATGTTTGCTATGTTCAATTTCCTCAGAGATTTGATGGTATTGATAGGAATGATCGATATGCTAACCGTAATACTGTCTTCTTTGATGTAAGTCCTGTATATCTCTTTCTTAGGATATCAGTGGACATTTATGCTTCTATGATTATGAATTAGCTTGGTTATTTGGCTTGGCTTTCAACATCTGATATTTTCTTTTGAATTTTCAGATTAATTTAAGAGGATTGGATGGGGTGCAAGGTCCTGTTTATGTGGGTACGGGATGTGTTTTCAACAGAACAGCTTTGTATGGCTATGAACCTCCCCTTAAACCAAAGAAGAAGAAGGCAGGTTTCTTGTCCTCATGCTTTGGGTCTCGAAAGAAGTCTAAGTCAAGCAAAAAGGACTCTAAGAAGAAATCAAAGAATTTGGATCCTACTGTTCCAATATTCAGTTTAGATGATATTGAGGAAGGAATTGAAGGTATTCTGATTTAATGACTATAATTGTCTTCACATTTGGTGGCTTTTTCCTATAGTTCACTGTAGTTTATCAGTACCTGTATCTCAAGCAGAGACTAATATTATTACTGTTGAATGCTTACTTCAAGAAATTATTTCGTTTTCCTTAAAAAAAATTCATCTCCCACCGTAGTAGAGAAATTGTAATGGCTTGCATGTAAATCTCAATTTTAGGCTTAATATGATATCTTTGTGGGAAGGGCGATCTTAGATGTCTTTTATGCATCCACTTCTCATTTCCTGCTTCCTGCTCATCTCTTAACATATTCTGTATTGGAAAGGGGCCTTAACAAATTAAAGATTTTTTTGACACTCTGTATTATGCCAACTGAGTTATTTGAGAAAATACTAAACTTAGGTGCAAGGCTGTGCAACTGATATTTGATGCGCTTGCTCCACTCAATTTTTTGTTATGGCTGTTGGTCTGGTGGTGCAACAGACTTAGTTAGTTCGGAATTTTGATATTCTCTTTTGTTGTTTTCATTTAGGCACTGGTTTTGATGATGAGAAATCACTACTTATGTCTCAAATGAGCCTAGAGAAGCGATTTGGTCAGTCAGAAGTATTTGTGGCTTCTACCCTCATGGAAAATGGAGGTGTTCCCCAGTCGGCGGATCCTGATACCCTCCTCAAAGAAGCAATCCATGTCATTAGTTGCGGTTACGAGGACAAGTCAGAATGGGGAAGTGAAGTATGTTCCCTTCTGTTATTTTGTCTTTCTTTTGCTGGTTCAAGTTGCTTGCACTTGCATGAGAGGTTTATGGCCTTTGTGATATGTTATCACGTAGAGAGAGATTGAAACATATTTATGGCAAAAATTCGTGGGATTTGACCATTAATTTGGTACAATATGTGTTATCACTGTACCAGCTTTTCCTGAGAAATGTGTCAGTCTGATTATATAGAATGAGACGGTGTTTATTATAATATTGCTTGTGAAGGTATCTTTAATCTTTAATTAATGGGATAATTTTTTAAGAATGTGGTCCGCATAACCAATAGATACAGCAGAGTTCAATTGAGATCATACCCTAGTGTTATTGTTTCCATCTTGCTGAATATGATGACAAAGAAAATCTACCCAGTTTGATTGGACAATTTGTTCTCGAACAAATATCAGTGAACCGTATTTCTACAGGGGAGAGGAGAGTAAGTTTATAATCTGCGAATCTTTTGATTTCTTCCAGGCTTGGAGTCGGATAGGGTATAATATTTTTGGATTTGGCTAGCTACTCTTTCTACTCTCTTTTTTTGCCTTCCCCCCCTTTGTTTCTCTCTATTGTATTGGGTGAGCCTCTGATCTATTACTAACGAATGCACACTGACCTGATTGATGCAGATAGGATGGATTTATGGTTCTGTTACAGAAGATATTCTCACTGGTTTTAAGATGCATGCCCGTGGATGGAGGTCAATCTATTGCATGCCAAAGCGCCCTGCTTTCAAGGGTTCTGCTCCTATCAATCTGTCTGATCGTTTGAACCAAGTGTTAAGGTGGGCTTTGGGTTCAGTTGAGATTCTCTTCAGTCGTCACTGCCCCATTTGGTATGGTTATAATGGACGGTTAAAATGGCTTGAGAGGTTTGCTTATGTCAACACCACCATTTATCCAATCACCGCCATTCCTCTTCTTGCATATTGTACATTGCCAGCCATCTGTCTGCTAACGGGGAAGTTTATTATCCCTCAGGTAAACTTGGTTTGGAGAGAAACAGTGATATCTATATTTTGAGTTTCTTTTTTTGTTTTCTACTGGCATGATACGTACATTCCTTGTTTCAAACCAGTGTTGGTTATGGAAATTTGTTATTGATGGCATTGTTATTGCATGTTGTCATATTCTTGTATCAGAAATCAATGGGAAGCTCTATTCCATATGATTATGTTTCTAAATTACCGCTTACATTTACTAATGAAATAACTGCTCTTGTACCGAATTGCAGATTAGTAATCTTGCCAGCATTTGGTTCTTATCACTCTTTCTTTCCATCTTTGCAACGGGTATACTGGAAATGAGATGGAGTGGTGTCGGCATTGATGAGTGGTGGAGAAATGAGCAGTTTTGGGTTATTGGAGGCGTGTCTGCCCACTTGTTTGCAGTTTTCCAAGGTTTGCTTAAAGTCCTTGCTGGTATAGATACCAACTTTACCGTCACCTCAAAAGCATCTGATGAGGATGGAGATTTTGCCGAGCTCTACATGTTCAAGTGGACGACCCTGCTCATCCCACCAACCACCCTTCTGATAGTTAACCTGGTTGGCGTGGTTGCTGGAGTGTCGTATGCCATTAACAGCGGTTATCAGTCTTGGGGTCCTCTCTTTGGGAAGCTGTTTTTTGCTTTCTGGGTGATCGTTCATCTCTATCCTTTCCTGAAAGGTCTGATGGGGAGGCAGAACAGGACGCCAACAATCGTTGTTGTTTGGTCGATACTCCTTGCTTCTATATTTTCTTTGTTGTGGATTAGAGTTGATCCCTTTACAACCCGTGTGACTGGTCCTGATGTTCAACAATGTGGAATAAATTGCTAGAGACAGCAAGACACGAAGAAGAGCAAGGGAGTACATAGCTCCGTTGATATGATATACCGCCAGACAGGGAGTTCTCAAAGATATTAGCTCCTAATGAGCCAAAACTTGAAGTTACGATTATAGCAGTGTATGTTGGATTAAGCTAAGCCAATGGCATTATTGCCTCCCAATTCTTTTCCTTCACATTACCAAGTCAATTATTGTTTCTACTATTTGTGTTCATTTTATTTATTTATTCCAGTCAAGTGTATCATAGTATTTATTGCCTTATTTTTTCTTGTCCGGAAATTTATGTATGTCGAGAACAGCCTCTGGGTAAAGACAGTACTATAAACTGTATCAAATTTGTTTAGAAATGATGCAAGAAATTTTGATTCGTACTTTCATTGGATGTGTGTTCGTCCGTAGCGTACTATTTATTGACTTGGTCGTTCATCGTTTTCAGTAGCGATGGTGAATGATGGAATATGTAATGTACTAGGTGGTGGTGTTTGGCTTACCGAAGTATCATGATTTCCTTTTACTTGCCCTCGGGTAAAGTTTTCTGCTGTTTCACATCTGCTGTAAGCCTGCGTTATCATGTTGAAACCCCTGAGCTGTCAGTGGGGTTTGCAGTGAGTCTGAGAACACAGAAGTTTGAGCGACTGTGAAAGTAAACTTAAGCTTGCAATGAATTGAGTCTCCATTATGTATTATAATGATACGTAATCTTCATTCTCTGTTTGACGCTGCAAAAACTAGAATGCTTGCAGCGGAGTACATTTGCCTCTCCTTTTATTCTATTTTTCATTTTTTAATTTTCCTCAAATCAGAGTGATTCGGTGTGCTTTCATCGCGACTAATCTCAAGATTATACATGCTTCGTTTGGAAGAGGTACTGCTGCTGTGGGAGATTTTGCTTTTAAGAAAGAAGTTGTAAAGTTCATTAATCTAGAATAACTTAAAAAAAAAAAATCTCAAATCACAGCGACTTTTGTGTGCTTTTATCCCGACTAATCTCTAGACTATCACTTCCATTGATTTTCCCTCAAACTTTCAGGAGAGATTTTAAAATTTGTTGACCTAGAAGAATTTTACAAAGGTTTTCTCGTGAATTTTTTCCCAGAGCCTTCACATCCATTATGTGTAATAATACATATTGCAGTGTCTTTTATGGGCAAAAGGGAAAACGCAAAATCTTGCTGCACAGTCAATGGACGGAGAAAGTAGACGCCCGTAAGTATGCGGATAGAAATTTGACCAGACAATTAGGTAAAGCTAAAGCAGCATCAAAGGCATCAATCATTCATCGGACATCATCAGTCGTGCGAGCGTCTTTTTTGCGCAAGAACTTTGGATGTTCGTATTTTCAAGTGACTCAATTCAAACCACCGGGCCAATAGGGTTTAATCATCCTATGAATCATAACTATTTATCATGCTATCGTTTCTATATGTAATGCTGGCCTGGTGTTGATATTTACTATTACAGCTGGTAAAAGTTGATATGACCGGCTCAATCCAACCCAATTAGAGTAAAATTAGACCCGATAAAATTTAAAAAATTTAACAATCTAACCTGATCTAAATCTGATCTAATACTAACTCGATCCAATACTAATCCGATAATATTTAATCTATTCCGAACTCGATCCGATTCCAACCTATGACCTGTCATATACCCTATCTGATATTGATCAGACCTGACGTTGATCCGACCAGACATTAAAATCTATTATAATAATAATAAAATACATATATTTTATTATTCATTTTAAATCTTTTAAAAATATAGTGCTTTATAAATTATATTTATTTTTCATACTTTTAACCTCAACATCCTTATTTATTAATAATTTTCTAATAAATTTTTTAATATAAAAATACAACATTGAAAAGTCATAATAATAATAATTTAATAAACAAGTAATCAAATAAATGATAAATATCTTTGTTAGATTTAATTATGCAATATTTTTTATTGTTAAAATTTATAAATATCTTTATTAGTTACTTATGAAAATAAAGCAGATCTAATATTCATATTTTATTTATGTGTACTAGTAATCTTATGATTGTCTCTAATATTTATATTATAATAAATAATAATTATAAATTGTAAAGTTATATTATGATCACCTTTATTTTATAAAATTATTTTTTTTTAAATAATCAAGCAAATGATAAATATCTTTGTTAGATTGAATCATGCAATATTTTTTATTGTTAAAATTTATAAATATCTTTATTATTTACTTGTGAAAATAAAGCGCATCTAATATTTTTATTTCATTTATCTGTATTAGTAGTCTTATGATTGTTTCTAATATTTACAATGTATTAAATGATAATTATACATTGTATAGTCATATTATGACCACCTTTATTTTATAAAATTATATTTTTTTATGTAATCAAATAAATTATAATAAATGATAAATATCTTTGTTACATTAAATCATGCAATGTTTTTTATTATTAAAAGTCATAAATATCTTCATTATTTACTTATGAAAATAAAGAGCATATAATATTATTATTTCATTTATCTGTACTAGTAATCTTATGATTGTATCTAATATTTACAATGTAATAAATGATAATTATACATTTTATAATCATATTATGACCACCTTCATTTTATAAAATTATTCTTTTAAGTAATCAAATAATTGAATATAAATGATAAAAATCTTTGTTAGATTGAATCATGCAATGTTTTTTCTTGTTAAACTTTACAAATATCTTTATTATTTACTTGTGAAAATAAAGCACATATAATATTAATGTTTCATTTATATGTACTAGTAATTTTATGATTGTCTCTAATATTTACAATATAATAAATGATGATTATACATTGTATAGTCATGTTATGATCACCTTTATTTTATAAAATTATATTTTTTAAATAATCAAATATTTTAAGTAATCATATAAATAATAGTAAATGATAAGTATCTTTATTAGATTGAATCATGCAATGTTTTTTTATTGTTAAAATTTATAAATATCTTTATTATTTACTTGTGAAAATAAAGTGCATATAATATTATTTATCTGTATTATTAATCTTATGAATGTCTTTAATATTTATAATATAATACATAATAATTACCTAGACCTAAATTGGACTCAACCCATCTAAACTCATTCTGAACCAACCCGATCCATTAAGTTAACCCGAAATAACTTGGACCCAATGGGACAAACCTGTCAGATTATATGAAATGACCTGAACGGGCTAAGTCCACCTAGTCATATTTACTAGAAAACGATCCGAAGCCAACCTAAACCTACCAGTTAAGTTAATTTGAAATGACCCGAACCTGAGTTTGCTTAATCTGAACCCGACCTGACCCGATAAATTAACCCGAAACGATCCCACTCAAAACCAACCTGAATCAAATAAGGCAATGACCCAAAATGATTTGACCCGATTGCCACGCCTATTTACTACCCCTTTATATATATATAGGAAATATCTAATAAATATTAACATTTATGGTGATAACTCAAAACTAGTATTCTCACTTGAAGAAATTACACATAGTAAGTGGTAGAACCTACTCATAGTAGGTGGTGAAAGGTATTATTAGTCTTTTAGGAAACTATATTATTTGAATGTTAAAAAAAAAGATGGTATTATTTTTGTAAATATTATGTATTTATATTATATCTTTGGAAACTACCTACCATTAGTGATGAAAACTACACTCACTAGATGGAAGAAACTATTACAAGTCTATCAGAAAACAATAGTATTTGAGTGGTAAAAAAATGGATGACATTTTTGTAAATATTAGTTATTTATGTTTTAGGTCAAAAAACTATCCATAGTAAGTGGTGGAACTACCTTCAGTGGGTGGAGGAAACTATTATAAATTTCTCAGAAAATTATAGTATTTGAGTATCAGAAAAAAATACAGTGACATTTTTATATATATTAAATATTTATATTTCAAGTTGGAAACTAGTCACTATAGGTAGTGGAAACTACCATAAGTATCTTAGAAAATTAGGGTGGTTTTCAATTATTACCGTAAAAGCTAAGTCTCACCAGCAAAGCACGAAAATAGTTGTCGGGTGCGGTTTCCTATTTTTGAAACATCCCGAAAATGTTTTAATAATATAGGTAGTAATTTTAGGATTATTTTTATTTTACCTATTAATTTCAATAGAATTGGTCTATTATATAAATATAGTTTTTTTTATCATTTTCTTCTATTCTCATTTCCTGAGTTTTTAAAAAAAATAAAGTTTCTGTGTTTCCTCCCATCTTTATTTCCCCATCCCAGTACAAACCTAGTTTTCACTATATATATATATATATATATATATATATATATATATATATATATATATATATATATATATATATATATATATATATATATATATATATATATATATATATATATTTGATGTTTTAAGTTTATGCACAACTATTAAAAAAATAATTAACTTCATATCGAATATATAAAATAAATATATTAATTAGTTGTTCCATTATAACTTAAATGTTATGTTAGAAATGTCAAATGTTAAGGGGTCGAGTGTAGGTCGGATCCAACTAAACCCAGATCCGAATCTATTTATACTACCTAAATTCAGACCGGTTAGGTATCAAAAGTTCAAACTCAAACCCAGATCTACTAGGTCTAGCAGATAAACTGATTCCAAACAAATCCGACTATTTTTTACCTTTTTAAATAATCTATATAAATACAAATATATGTATATTTTATTTAGCTTAATTTATATTTTTTGTTAATAAAAATTCTTCGAATAGAAAGATAACAATTTATAATAGTTGCTTTAAATTTTTAGATGATGTTTTAATATTTTTGAAATAAAATATTATACATAATGTATATAAGATAAACATACAGAAATAAAATTTTAAAAAAATGAATAAGAAGTTCAAACAAAATTACAACAATTATCACAAAAATAATATTAGTGTATATGTATATATTAAATGAGTCTGGCAGATCGAGTGTGAGTTTAATATTAGTGGACTCAGATCAGATTTATTTCAATATGTAAGGAGTTAAGGACCCACATCCAATCCATACTTATTGGATTCAAAAATTATAAACTCAAACTTGCTAAAAATAAAGTAAGTCTAATAAATTTGGATTATGTTTGAAATCTATTGTCAACCCTAACTTTTATTAAATAGTCAATTATGTGACAATTAAAGTAATATAGGAGTAATGTTTAAAAAAAGCCATACATTACCGTTACTAGTATACTAATTAATAATTAGACTCATAAAAAAATCTAAAAGAACTCCAAAATTTAAAATATCAAATGTTTCTTTTAAAAAAACAAAGAAGCATAAACATCAAATATAAAAATAGAGGGAGCAGGAGAAAACAACCTCGCTCCCCTCCCCGGTGATATCATTAGAAACTCCAAAATGGCTGGACTTTGGACTCACGGACCATCATTTTGTCCCTTTGATAATCAATTGAGAGCAGATTTTTCGGCGAATGATAGATAAAGATGTATGTGGGGGGCAAAGACCACATTTTAAGACAAAAAAAAGATACTCCAGTGCGGTGAGCCGTGTGATACTATTGCCTTAAAGCCCCTCCTCCGATCCTCTTTTATTATTAATTTTTCCTCCACATGCATTCGTCTTTCGGAAAGCAACACACACTACCTGTTGGTTGATATAGCTTAAAGCGGTATCACAACGGTCCTATGCCTTAACATCCCAATCCCATCTCATAATCAATTTCCCGTTGCTAGTGACCTACGGCAGCATGTTGGCTACTTTTAGTCCCCGCATTTCGGCAACGGAAACCGGGAAGGTGGCCGTGTTGTTGGACTGTTATTTTCTTGGCCCGAGAATTGTTGGGTTTTCTGGGAGAAACAGGTAGTGTAAAGAAAAAACAGAAAACAAATGGTCTAAATTTTTTGACCGATAACACTCGATATAATTAAATTCCGAGACTGAGAGAAATTTCCGACCATGTATCCCTGGAGGAAAGGTTTGGAAAAGTCGTAGTCGTCCGTTGCCGTCGTCGGTCCGCTCGCCGTCGGGACAAACCTGCAAATGCTGCTGTTTATAAATATATATATATATATATTGGGTTTCGGTAAGCTATATTTTTAATTCTAAACGTAGCTACTGAACGTAACTTGTGGCGAGTAAAGCACTCAGCCAAATCATCCAACTCCTCAGTTTATCCTGCCTGGAGTACTCCGTATATAAATCAGGATTAAAGTAGTTGATGAGGTTGAATGATTAGATAAAACTAACGAAACTACGAAGTACTATTAATCTAAAAATAACACCTGAATGGTTGGTTTGAGAAGCCAACAAAATATCTCCCGGAAATTGAATATTACTATTATGTAGTAGCAGAATATAAGGGTATCACCGTGTTCTCATTTTAGACAGATAAAAGGTTAGCTGAGACAACACTAATCCATAGATGAATGTTTTTTTTTTTTTGGAAGATGATAAATTCCTAAACCTTGTAACTTCAATCAGAAATGTTGCTCTTTCCCCTGAAACCAGATCCCCGTTCTGTAATTTAAATGCAGTAAAGTTCTAATTTAAGTTACATATTTGATTCCTCAATCTATACTAAAGAAAAGAGAGAGAAAAAAAAAAGGCTTGCTTGTTGCATGCCCTCCTACTAATGCAATTACGTACATACATCAGTTTTTTTTTAACCCTGCTCCTCCTTATTTTGCTTCATCCGCTGCTGCTGGTGGTGGCTTCACTTCCCCGGTCGCCGGAGCTGCTGTTGGTGGCCGCGGTGGTGAAAGACCGCTATCAAGGCAACTTCTACACTTTCTCTCTACCCATCCTTCTATTTCATGATCCCCATGATGTCTCCCACCACAAACTCTCGCTATGATACCTGCAACCACACCAATTATTGTAATCACCGCCAGTACCACCACCAGCGTCTCGATCGATCGGCGTGCGTACTGTCCTGTTTCCGCTGCCATTGGTGTTGGCGGCGGCTCTACCAAGGGTGGTGGCAGCTGGTTTTCCAGCCTCCTCCCCATATTCCACCTCATATGCACCAATATAGGCAGGTGATGATGATGCGTCTGTATTTGCTAGCCGTTGGTGGTGTGACTGAGGCTGATGTCTTTTCTTTTTGTTGTTTGAAGTCGGAGGGGAAGGTAGGGAGGGAGGGTGAGTGAGTGAGTGATATAGGATTCCAAACAGGTGAGTGTGGTCAGTATTGGCTTTTTGATTTTGGATGCTTTAATCGGATCTTCCCTTCCTTTAAGGATTATATATCTGTTAGTCATGGCTCTTATAATTATCAAGTTAAGTAGCTTATTTCATTACATTATTTTATTATAATATATATATATATAAGTTACTTTTTTTACCGTGAAAAATAACAAATGATTATATAACCTTTCTTTGAAAATACTTATCAAAAATAATAATTATTTTTAAAAAAAATTGACTAATTTATTTTAAATAAATAATTTTAAACAACTCATTAATTGTTTTCTTTTTATTAGCAGTTACCTTTATGACTTTATCAGAATATATGCCTGGTAGGTAGGACATGGGATCAAATCAGTACATCTGGTTAACAAGTTAGAGGAGAAAACAAGATGTCATATCTGTTACTCTATGAAGCTGCGTTTCCCATTTTATTTTTACCTTCCCAATTTTAGACTTTGTCCGTTGTCATGGCACATGTTCTTGTCCAGTTTGACCCTTCAACCTTACTAAAAGACCCTCAGTAGTTTTTTTTTTTTTATATATATAATATTTGTTTCACTGTCTGTATTTTTTGCTTATTTTATCCCTTCAGTCTATTACAGGCTATGAATCTGTGACTCATTAACAGTGTGACACTGACCGACGAAGGATCCATAATGTGGCCCCATTCAAAGACCAAACCCCGCCTGCTCGCTGCTCCGCTGCTTTGCTTACAATTATCACATGCGCTGGCAGTGAAGCCCGTGAAGCAATCTCTGTAGAACGTCACGACCACTTGGAATTCCAGGTGAGAAGAATCACAAAATAGAGAAGTATTTTTATTTAAGAACTCAAATTCAAGAACTTTGGTAAAATTATATATAAATAAAACCCCTCATAGGTTGATCTACTATTTTATAATATAAAACTCTCATTGAAGTTAAAAAGTGGATCACCAAATATAGAATAATTGATAGCTAAAAATTAACTTAATTGAAAAAATATAAAGTAAATTAAGGACACAAAAAACTTGTATATTTCAGTAGAAGAGATTGATTGATATATTAATCAATTAAGAGATTATACAATAAGATATGATCACAATGAACTATCAATTTCTAAATCAATCAAATTAAATGAATAATTAGTGGTGCGAGTGAATCTTTTAAAATTATAAAACTTATATCTAAAGCGGTGTCTATGAGTTAAGAATGAATATAACAAAAAACATACCAAAAGACACCACTAAAAGACTCTAAAAATGAGAATTTGGCCTCGTTTCATGACCGTATTATTTTCTTCCTCTTAGCAAACCTATTACACACTTAAATGGATGTGCTAAGTTTGCACAGTCTAGATATACAACTTTTCTTTTCTTAGCAAAAGGAGCACACACTTGTGTTACATCTACACAGGTTGGCCTTACAGGCTCTTCCATGCGTATTGTGACTCCAAATTTGATATGCACACTCCACACATCAAATGCACTTGATTCAAGGAAACATACACAACAATCTCCACCTTTGACTTGAATCAAAATCCCCAAATCCAATCCATAATACCAATATCCTTTCTCTCTTACAAGAGCGCAAAGCTCATCTTCTAACAAGACCCACCAAATTCGCAAAAAATGTGAACTTAACTAACAACAATGACTTTGTTAACACATAGGCCCCATTCTTAGCGGTGTTGATATTTTCTAACAACATTTCATCCTTATCAACTACACAAATAAAATGAAACTTCACATCAATGTGGTTAGTTCTTTTGTGATTAACATTTTGATTACATGCTAAATGAATTGCACTCTAATTATCACAATACACAAAAATATTTGCCAAATCATCAATGGATGTGAGTTTACAAGCTACCTCACTAAGCCACGTAGCTTCCTTGAAAGCCTTTATAAGAGTCATGTATTATGCCTCTATAGTTGACAACACTACCACATCTTGCAAACAAGCCTGCCAACTAATAGTTGTTCTATCAAAATAGAAAATATAACCTAAAATTGACTTTCTATTATTGATCTCTCCAGCAAACTCAAAATCACAATAAGTAACAAACCCAACATTCATCCTCCCAAAATTTAAGCAAACATTATATGTACTTCGAAGATATCTAAGTATCTATTTTATAGATTACCAATGTCTCTTTATTCGATAAGACATGTATTTGCTAATAACATTAACTGCTTGATAAATATCTAAATGAGAACAAATCATAGAATACATGATGCTACTTACTGCATATGTATAAGGAACTCTCACCATGTGCTATTTCTACTCAGTGGTCTTCAATGACAATTGAACTAAAAGTTTTAAATGAGTAGCCAAATGAGTAGGCATAGGTTTTACATCTTGTACAGAAAAAAACACTAATACCCTTTCACGGTACCAATTTTAACTGAGATACAACTTCCCAAAAGGTTCATCTCTGTGTATCTCCATACCAAGGATCTTCTTTGTAAAACCAAAATCCTTCATTTAAAACTCACTATTCACCATTGTCTTCAACTTATGAATCTCTGACTTATTCTTACATGAAATGTGCATGCCATCAACATACAACAACAAATAGATGAAGGAACTATTAGACAACTTTTGGAAATAAACACAACTAGCATGGTAACTACGAACATACCCATGAGTAACCATAAATGACTTAGAGTGTTTATACCACTATCAAGGATACTGTTTCAACCCATACAAGGACTTCTTCAAAAGACACACCTTATCTTCCTTCTCTTCAAATACATAACCCTTGGGTTTCAGCATGTAAATCTCTTCTTCAAGTTTCTGATGAAAGAATGTTGTCTTGACATCAAGCTATTTTATCTCCAAATCATCATGAGCCACTAAAGCTAGCGGAACATGAATAGAAGTATGCTTCACAATAGGAGAAAAAACATCATGAAAATCAATACCTTCAACCCGACTAAATCCTTAAGCAACAACTCTAGAAGCATTGAGAGCCCTCTTTCATCTTGAACACCCATTTGCACCCAAACATCTTCTTTCTTGGAGGTGCATCAACCAAAACCCAAGTCTTTTTGTGGTGTAAGGACTCCATCTCTTGTTGCATTGCAACCATTCACTTATCAAAATTTGGAGATTAAATAGCTTCATTATAAAAAACGGGATCATTAATACCCTTCACTTAACTAGCAATAGATAGAGCATAAGATACATATTCAATATCATGAAAAAACATGTAGTAGAAATAAATTTTGCCTAAAAAACCTCCCCCAAATCAACATTTGAAAGCATGCACTTTTAAGAAGAGTCACGTTGATATGCTCAAATAACATCATTTTGTTTTGGCCTACCAGCACAAGTGTGGTGAATAACAATGTCATTCTTCTTGTAAAAATCACTAAACACCTTCTTAACAAACTCAAAACTATTGTTAGATCAAAGAACTTTATTCTGACAATTAGTCTGTTTCTCAATTATAGTATTCCAATCAACAAATGCATTCGATACATCATTTTTATGCTTGAGAAAATAGACCTAGACCTTTCTGGAGTAATAATCTATAAATTTTAGTAAATACTAGCACCACTATAAGAGGCAACTCGTGAAAGACCCCACAAGTCAGAATGAACATAGTCAAACTATCATTTGATACTATAAGCTGTTGTGTTGAAGCTGACCCTTTTGTGTTTTTCATAAATGCAATGCTAAAAAAATAATAATTTGCTCACCTACTATCCACATAAGAGTCCTCTCTTACTCAAATACACACCTTTTTATCCTATATAACAAATTTCATATGCCACAATCTAGTGACATCTGATTCAGATACTGATGAAGATAATAACATAGCTACAAAGCCATCACTTTATTGCCATGAAAAACATATAAACTACAAACTTTCTTACCCCTTATAAGGACCAAAGGGCCATGACTAAAAGTTATAGCTCTATCTATAGCTAAAAACTTGTGCCCATTTTCATCAAGAGTGCCCAAAGAGATAAGATTCTTCTTGAGATCGAGAACATGTAGGATATTTAATAAAGTTACGATCACTTCATTATACATCTTGATCCTAATAGTCCATGTAACACTTCAGAATTTACTACTTAAAAGTTTTATTTTGTGGAAATGTTACTTACAAAAAATAACAGGTGTTACCACCACATTCGGTATAAGTTCGTCATCCTTTACCATCCTTATACTAAGTGTTAAGGCTAAAATATTACTTTTCTTAAATAACATTTACAATGAAGGAAAAAAATAGTGAATTCATTGTAGACTTACTTTGTCCTGATAAATGCAAAATATCGGGCAATATAGTTATAATAAAAGGAGAAATAGAAAATGACATAAAAGTTTAAGTTCATATCAAAAGATATCGGGGCCAACACCGAATAGTCCTAACTCTTAGCCCTCTACTAGAATCCATCATTCCGAACCCTCAAAATATTCCTATAAGGTTATCACTTTCTATTGAATAGGTAGGGGACCACGAACAAAGACTGTTGGTACTACAAAATTGAGTAAACCACTACACATCACTAACATGCAAGGACACGTGGGGCACAATATAAGAACATGGCATAGATATATAAAGGAATCACACGGTCATAAAATTCTCACAACCGATATAATCAAAAGAAACCCAAATATCTAGGTAGGGCATTAAGGCAACTAACAAAACAACAATCCATATCAATTCCAATTCAACGGTGGGGAACTAATGCAACTACCAAATCAACCCATCCAAATCAATTCCATATACTAATGTAGGGCGCTAAAAAAACTATCAAACCACATACCAAAACATGTAGCGCATGACGACAACTACCAAAATGGTAATTTGGAACAACCCGTTAATATTTTCACACAATAATTGTTTCCAATTTTAACTACTCAAGGAGGATACAATAATAACTTATAGATATAAAAGTACACCAATCATACCAGTACACTAGGCAACATAGTACCCTTCAACCATCTAACCTAGTGGTATAACAACACTAGTCATACTAGTGCACAAGAGAACATAGTATCCTCCAACCTAGGATACCTAATTACTAAGTATAGATACCCTCTATAGGGCCAACAGGTCATCTATAGAGTAGGCTAAGGTCTTACTGAGGCACAACAACACACTAGTGAACCAAAAAAATGAGGACTACAACCTCGTCTTTAAGGTAGATACCTCAAGAGAGCAACTATTTTTAAATTTAAGGTCTTCCAATTTAAGTATTAGTGTTTTACAAGGCGATCATATATTTCACACATATTACAAAATTATTTCCATTTCCATAATTATCTATTTTTCCTTTATTTCCAATTATTAAGGTGAACCCTAAGGTCATCGGTATATGTCAAAGTTAAAATCGACACTAAGGTTAACCTATCAAAAGTCTAAGGTTATCCTATGTCTAATTATTCACAAATATGCATTTGGTTGAAAATGACAAAATTCCCTCAAAATTCTAATTCCACCATTTGATCCAAATTTCGAACCAAATATCATTATTACGAGTAACTGCCGTGAAAAGGCTAAAAGGAAATGTTTCACATTATTTAGCACATAGTTAATCTTTACAATTTGGGGATTAACTGTATTTTTCACTTTTCATACATTTAGTGTGTTCAAAAACCCCTAATCATGCATTCTTCAAGAATCACACTTTCCATGTAGCATGTATGTGCATATTTATAGTAGATTATGGCAGTTAATAGGGTAATTAAAATGACGATGCATGTGAGGAGGCAATTCTAATCCTACATTATATGAATAGTAATGATTATATTCTAACCCTCATTATGATATGATAACCTATTATGGAATGTGGATAAATAAAAATGAAGTGTGAGATGACAATCGATGATAAGAGGAAGCCTTAGCCTTAGGGGCATTTTTGGTTATTTTGACTTATGGTGTTTAAGTATAAAACTTGGAACCTAGGTTAGCATAATTGGATTATTTAAGTTACCATGGACAATAATACTAACACAGATTATTTAATAATAATAGAAACAAATAAAACCCAAAAATTATGTGATTGTTGTGTTTCTAGTGGCCACCTTTATTAATACACTGTGTAACACACCAAAATTGACTATTTAAAAAAAATAGAAGCAATTAAATTAAAACCTGTGAATTTCGAGAATATTACCGCCATGATTAGTACGAGCCCGGCCCATGGCCGTTCCTATACTAACCACGAGACTAAAAGAAATTTAATAATCATCAAAAATCAATTCCCAAGTAAGACTTCAAATAAACATTAAACACTTAAAATATATAAATCAGAGCGCGTAGTCAAAGTTCCTAAAAAGAAAATCAAGTTTATAACTGGTAAAAATTAAGTCTAGGATACTTAATATAAAAATATAAAATCATAAAAGGAAAAACTGGCCATGCCATTCTCAATCTTCGTGCTAAGTCCATACTCAGCACTCAACCTCGCCTGATGCCTCGTGAACATCGAAGGCATCGAAATAGGTATCACAAACCTGCACAAAGTTAGAGGGGTCGTAGGAATGAGCAGCACCCATGAAATGGGTGGTCAATACGCTATGTAATGAGTAAGGTAACCACGCACTAAGGTCAACACACAAAGGCACATAATCCAAACATGATAACATAACAACATACCATCACTTTAGATAAATAAATAAAGGCCACATTTTAATCCGGATAAATTAATTATTTAATCTTTGATCGGTACTCATTTCATACCATGTTTTTTATCAAATCCATGTGAGTACGGGAACCTCACTATTATAGTGGTGGATCAGTCACTTATAGAGCGAAACACACATAACCACTATTATAGCCGGTGGATCAGTCACTTATAGGGCATAACGCACCTAACCACTATTGTATGCCGATGGATCGGTCTGACCCCAACTCGCATGGTGTTTCACTATAAGTACTTAGTGTCTTTTATGTGTCTTAGCAAACTTAGGGTTTTGTTTATTTATCTCGAGATCCCCCACTATTATAGCTGATTGAACGGTCACTTATAGGAAAAAACGCACCTAACCACTATTATAGCCGGTGGATCGGTCACTTATAGGGTAGACCACACCTAACCACTGGTATATGCTGGTGGATCGATCTGGGCCCGGCTTAATAATCTTCCACTTTACATGATTAATGTTTTACCGTGTCTTATTCAAAAGTTCACCCTAGACATGCATGACTAACTCCCTCTACGCTTATCCTCTAAAAGGGCCCGTTCTATATATTTAGAATCCTGCACCTCCTAACTTGGCCTAACATCCTTACCTTATTTCCCTAACTCACACTAGAAGCCCAACTCCCAATTATGTGGGTCAAGGCCCACTACTTTACACCTACAGACCCACTCACTGTCTTACCTTAGGGTTTTCTCCCGAAACTCTAATTTGGGCCTATGGGGCCCATCCTTCTCCACCTCACACAACCCAAACTATTTTAACACCCCACACATCACAACCATTGAATTCAACCCTTATCATCTCACTTTATTCCCCATTTACACATGTGACCACGAAACCCTAGGTGGCCACACCGAACCCTAGCCGGTCACACCAAATCCTAGCATCCTCCTTTCCATATGTCATCCCTTCATTTCTCACCTTCCACTCATATTTTTCCATGATGCTCATGTTCATCCCTCACATGGTAATCTTCCATCCTCATCTAATACTCCACTCACCCTCATTTATTTTTCCTTCTTTACCACCTTTTCATATTAGGGTTTCCTCTCAAACACTAACTCAATCTCCTATACACCCTTATATTGTCCCATATACTATGTTTCACCCAAAGCCTCTAATCACCCAAACAACTCTCCCATTATCTTCCTCACACCCCAAATCAACATTCCATACGTAAAATTCACCCCCCCATGTAGACTTTATACATCCCATGCAAACCCTCAAAGTTTTTCATGCAAAACCCTAGATTCCTCCATGCAAGACCCTATATCCCTCCATGCAAAACCCTAGATTCCTCCATGTGAAACCCTAGATTCTTACATTCATGGATCATGTAATATTTAGGTCAAACCCACATCTCTTGGTCAACTTATTTCCCTTTGGTCAACATACTTCCCTTTGGTTAACTTACTACCCCATTTTCCTTTTCCATACTTTCACCCTATATCATCACATTAGGTATCCTAGCATGCATGTCCTAAAGGCCACAACACATCACATCATAATCACAACTTGTACATATTATACACATACCATAAGATAACACATGAACATACCTCAACTCCAAGATATGCTACACATAAAATAGTTATAACTATAAGCATAAGATACATAACATATCATAACACATGGCATACAAGACATATAAGGCACATAAAACACATATAACACATGAGGCCTTAGCTACACCCTTACCTAACATGACACCGGTCTTGGAGCATGCTCCTACGCCTCCTTAGGGTTTTGATTGGATTCACCTATAAGAAGGAGAAACTAAGGATTAGGTTCCCTCCTACCAAAAATACTATTATTTCCTAATTTATTCTAAGATTAGGGTTATAGATAAAATAATAATATAATAATAATAGTAACACTAACAAGATACTAATATTGCTAAGGATAATAATAATAATAATAGTAATATTGTAAAAGATGATAATGTAAGGTTTGAAGATTTTACCCTAATAATAATAATAATAGTAATGATGACAATAGTAATGATGATAATAATAATAATAATAATAATAATAATGGTATAATTCGAAATAATATGAAATAGGGCTTTGACCCTTCATTGAAATAATAATACTACTACTACTACTACTACTAATAATAATGATAATAACAATAATAATAATGGTATTAATTGAAAATAATGTGAAGTAGGGTTTTGTCTCTGCATTGAAATAATAATAATAATAATAATAATAATAATAATAATAATAATAATAATAATAATACTAATACTAATACTAATAATAATAATAATAATTGAAATAATTATAAAATAGGGTCTCGGCCCTATATAGTGATAACAACAACAACAACAACAACAACAACAACAATAATAATAATAAAATGAATAAGGCTTAATTAATTAGGGTTTAAGGGTTTAGAGGATTTAGGGTAACACCTAGGGTTGGTGGTGACTGGCGGCACCAATGGCGGTGGCAGCGAGGAAAGAGGGAAAAGAGAGGGTTAGGATAGTTTTGGGAATAGGAGAGAGGGAATGAGGGTGGAAGTTAGGGTGGTAGAGGTTGCCCAAGTTGAGAGGGTTGGAATGAGGGTGGTGGTGCGGCCAAAGGCGGCGACGCAGGACGGCGGGTGTGGTGGCCAAAAGTGGTGGAGAGAGGAGAAAGGAGGAGGAGAGGGAGGAAGGGGAAAAGGAGGGTAGGGGAAGGTAGAGGAAGGTCCGTAGGAAATTTTTAGAGGTGTAGGAGGTGGTGGTTATGGCAGAAGTGGTGGAAAATGGTGGTGCAAAGGGTGGTGGAGGTGGAAGTGTGGTTGATTGGGAAGGAGACTTTGCACGGCGGGGGTGGCTCGTGCAAGGCAAATCGAGGGAGGAGGTAGGTGTAGTTTAGTAGAGGGTGATGCAAAGAGTGATACTGTAGGTGGCTCAAGCGGCGGCGCTGGGCGACAGTGGCAACAAGGGTGTCTGATCGAGCAGTGGTGCACGAGAGAAAATTTCTGGGTTGTAGGAAAAGGCTCAACTCCAAGGTTGGTTATGGGGTATTTATAGGGCCAGTAGGGGGTATAAGGTCAGAGGGGAGACAAGAGAATAGGGGCAGATAGGTGAGGCGCATCGGCTGGCGACAACACCCTTGTGCGAGATTAATTCATGGCAGGGGTGATTAGCTAGGAAAAAGGGAAGTCGTGTGTGAGAAGGAAGGGGAGTTGATTGGGTAGAATAGCGGGTGAGTCAGGGGAAAAAGAGAGGAGAGATGACCGGTTAGCGAGCGTGGCTGGAGGCGAGATTCTCGGTGAAGGTTGGGGGAGAGTTTGTAGGCTGTTATGGGAAAGGAAGAAGAAGGAAGAAGAAGGAGAGGATGGACCGGCGGTCTAGGAAGAAAAAGAAAAGAAAGAAAAGGAAGGGGAACCGGTTGGGAAACGGGGGAAAAAATAAAATGCAGTGTGCTGGGTCTGGGCCACACCGAAGGAGAAAAGAGAGGAGGGTCTTGGGTCGCAAGTGAGATAGGCCTAAACCGGGAAGAAGAGAAAGAAAAAAAAAAAGAAAAGAGAGAAAGAAAGAAAAAGGGAAAAGAAGAAGAAAAAGAAAAGAAAAGAAAAAGGGAAAGGAAAAATAGGTTGGTTGGGGTATTTGGGATATTTTGATATTTTGGGATATTTAAAATGATAATATATAAATAAAATAATATTTAATTTTATTTTTAGGTTAATTTAGGATTTTTGGAAGACTTTTCCTAAATTCCATTTTAATTAGCAAAGCACCTTAAGTTTTCCTAATTACAATATTTATTATTTTCTTCTTAATTTGATCTAATTAATTCCCTTTTGTTTTAATAAAATAATTTATTTAATTAATTTCCCTATTAAATCCTTATTTGGCCATAATTTCTAAAATTAGGGTTTTGGGACATTTCAAACTAATAATTTAAGTGAAAGACCTCGAGATCGGGAATAGTGGCTCTTTTGGGGTTGCTACCCTAAAGACGTGTTTTAGACTATGATTATTCTAGATATTGCTGGTGTGCCTAAGTGCCCCAACCATGCCCTACATCTTACTCTATTTAGCTCTATAGACCTACTTAGAAGGTATGCATACTTATGAAATAGGTGCCCTTGTCGATAAGGTACTATATATCCTCGTGCACAAGTGTGATTTGAGTACATTTATGTCCCTAGCTTGATGGTTGGAGGGTATTGTGCTACTTATATATGCTAGTATGATCGGCATATCTTTGTATCTTCGGGTTTGTGATGCCCCCTCGAGTTAAATAAATGGAATCGATGTGTTAATTAAATGAAAAAAATACTAACCACTTAAAGTGGAAGATTATTGAGCCGGGCTCAAACCAATCCATCAACGAGAATAGTGCCCAAGTGCATTTTTCTCTGGAGTCGTAGTTCCGATCCATCGGCTATAATAGTGGGGGACTCCAAGCTCAATAACCAAACATTGGATGATAATAAATCATGGGAAAGATACTAATCATTTATAGTGAAACACCAAGTGAGTTTGGTCCATACCGATCCACGGGAAAGAATAATAGCTTGGAGCACTTTGTCTTGGAGACTGATCTACCGGCAAATAATAGTGGCCAAGTGTGTTCTACCCTAGAGTTGTATTTTCGATCCACCGGTTATAATAGCAGTGTACTCATTCTCACATGGAAATAATTCAAGATATGATTATGAATAATAATTAATTAATGGCTTAAGTTTAGATAATGATGCTTAAACATATGACTTGTTGTTATGGTATGCATGTAGCCTTGATGCTGGACTTGGATTGAGTGGTGGAATGTGATGATGGTGTGTGGTTGGATACTTTTGATTATACTAAAAAGATCTTCACTTGGATGTTCTCTTATTAAATGTTGGAAATGCTAATTAATGGACTTTATGATATATGATTCTTGCGGTATGAGTCCATCCTATGTTGTTATGTTTATTTCTATGCATTATGTATGTTATCATTCTTATGTTTAGATGATGTATTGCATGCGGACCTTACCTTTTAGTTTTATATAAAGGGTTACTTAGTACCATAGTATTGAAGGGTTCCTTTTGTGGGCCCCTCTCTATTCAATAGATAGTGTGCTTTACAGGTTAGCCCGCAGGTGCTATTCAAGTTCTTTTTGGGTTAAGAGCGTAAGGAATTTCCGGGAAGTGTCTGAGTTTACCCTTTAAGCTTACATATTTTCTTGTATTAGTGACTTTATTTTTGTAACCACTAACAGTGGATTTTATTCTTGTAATGTAAATTTAACGTGCAACTTTGATTTAGTTTTATAACTTGATTTTAGGTGAAATGTGTTCTCTTTCTTTTTAAGCCTTAGCACTTGATAATGAAACGGTAGAAGGAGATTGGTCTGGTACTAAGTATGGTGGTAGCATCCCCAAAATTTACTATATTTACTTCCGCTAAAATTTTAATAAAATAAAAAATTATTAGTGAATTTTGGCGGTGTTACAGTGAAGACGAAGGGGAAGGATAGGGTGGCCTTGGTGGTCGGTCCACCGGGATTTAGGCGGTGCGCGGTGGTGAAGATGGTGGTTCGGTTGTGCAAAATAGGGCATGACCACATGAGGAAGACGAAAAAGAAGAAGAGAAGAAGAATAAGAAAGGAGAAGGAGCTTGGGCAATGGTGATTGGCAGAAGATTGGGCAATAAATGGTAACAAACAAATAAGGGAGAATGAGAGTGTAACACCCTAAAATTCACTAAATATTTTTTTTATGGAAGCAATTAAATTAAAACTTATAAATTTTAGGAATATTACCGCCGTGATCAGTATGAGCCTAGCCCATGGTCGTTCCCGTACTAATCACAAGGCTAAAAGAAATTCAATAATCATCATACATCAAACTCAAGGCAAGGCACAAATAAAACATAAAAATATTTATAAGATAAAAATCAAAATGCGTGAAAAGGATTCACAATCTAGAATACATAGTCAAAGTTCCTTAAAAGGAATATGGTTTAAAAATGGTAAAAATTAAGTCCAGGAAGCCCCAAAACAAAAATAGAAAGTCATAAAGGGAAATCCAGCCACGCCACTTTCGATCTTCGTGCCAAGTCCATACTCAGCAGTCAAGCCCTCCTGATGCCTCGTGAACATCGAAGGCATCGAAAAAGGTATCATCAACCTACACAAAATCAGAGGGGTCTTTTGCTCGTGGGGAATGAGCATCACCCATAAAAGGGTGGTCAGTACGTTACGTACTAAGTAAGGTAATCGTGCACTAAGGTCAACACACAAAGGCACATAATCCAAACATAATAACATAATAGCATACCATCACTTCAGATAAATAAATGAAGGCTGAATTATAGTCCGGATAAATAAATAAATAAATTTCTAATTGGTACTCATTTCACACCATGCTTTTTATCAATTACATGAGAGTACGGGAACCCCACTATTATAGCCGGTGGATTGGTCATTTATAGGGCAGAACACATCTAATCACTATTATAGCCGATGGAGTAGTCACTTATAGGGAAAAATGCAGCTAACCACTATTATATACCGGTGGATCGGTCTGGCCCCGACTCTCATGGTGTTCCACTGTAAGTACTTAGTGTCTTTTATGTGTCTTATCAAAATTAGGGTTTAGTTTATCAAGCTCAGGATCCCCCACTATTATAGTCGGTGGAGCAGTCACTTATAGGGCAAAACGCACGTAACCACTAATATAGTCGGTAGATTGGTCACATATAGGGAAAAACACACCTAACCACTATTATATGCCGGTGGATCAGTCTGGGCCTGACTCAATAATCTTCCATTTTACATGATTAATGTTTTATCGTGTCTTATTCAAAAGTTTCACCCTAGACATGCATGACTAACTCCCTCTACGCTTATCCTTCAAGAGGGTATGTCCCATATCTTGAGACTCCTGCACCTCCTAACTTGCCCCAACATCCTTACTTCCTTTCCCTAACTCGCACTAGACACCCAACTCCCAAGTGTGTGGGTCAAGGCCCACTACTTTACACCTCCAGGCCCACTCACTGTCTTACCTTAGGGTATTCTCCCAAAACCCTAACTTATGCCTATGTGGCCTATCTTTCTCCACCTCACACAACTCAAACTATTTTAACACCCCACACATCACAACCCTTGGATTCGACCCTTATCATCTCACTTTACTCCCCAAGTACATGTGTGACCACAAAACCCTAGATGGCTACACCAAACCCTAGTTGGTCATGCCAAACCCTAGCATCCTCATTTCCACATGTCACCCCTCCATTTCTCACCTTCCACTCTTATTTTCCCATGATGCCCATGCTCATCCCTCACATGGTAATCTTCCATCCTCATCTCATACTCCACTCACCCTCATTTATTTTTCCTTTTTACCACCTTCTCAGATTAGGGTTTCCTCCCAAACCCTAGCTCGGTCACCTATGCACCCTTATATTGCCCCACGTACTATTTTTCACCCAAAGCCTCCAATCACCCAAGCAACTCTTCCTTTACCTTCCTCACACCCCAAATCAAAATTCCATATGTAAAATTCACCCCATGCAAACTTTATACATCCCATGCAAACACTCAAAGTTTTTCATGCAAAACCCTGAAACTCTCATGCAAAACCCTAGATTCCTCCACGCAAAACCCTAGGTTCTTCCATGCAAAGTTCATCCACTTTATTTTGCTTTAAGTACCCTTTTATTCTTCCACTCATGGATCATGAAATATTTAGGTCAAACCCACATCCCTTGGTCAACTTATTTCCCTTTGGTCAACTTACTTCCCCATTTTCCTTTTTCATCCTTTCACCCTATATCATCACATTATATATCCTAACATGCATGTCCTAAAGGGCCACAATATATCACATCATAATCACAACTTATACATATTATACACATGCCATAAGATAACATATGAGCATACCTCAACTCCAAGCTATGCTACACATAAAACAGTTAAACTAATAGCACAAGATATACAATATATCATTAAACATGGCATCCAAGGCTTATAAAACACATAGCACACATAAGGCCTTAGTTACACCCTTACCTAGCACAACATCAGTCTTGGAGCACACTCCTACGCCTCCTTAGGATTTTGATTGGTTTCACTTATAAGAGGGAAAAACTAAGGATTAGTTTCCCTCCTACCAAAATACTATTATATCCTATTTTATCCTAAGATTAGGGTTACTATTATTAAAGAAAACTTAATAAGTGAAAATAGGATTTTTAATAATATTTATAGCCATACTTATATTATTAAATCTAATAGCTTATTTCTAATAATAGTACTAACACTAGTTATAGCAAAATAGCGATATTAATAATAATAGTAATACTAATACTCCTAGTAATAGAAACCCTAGTATTTTTAAGGCTAAGACTTATAATAGGGTTAGGGATAAAATAATAATATGATAATAGTAACACTAACAAAATACTAATATTGCTAAAGATAAAAGTAATAATAGTAATATTTGAAATGATGATAATATAAGGGTTTAAATATTTTTTACCATAATAATAATAGTGATACTACTACTACTACTACTACTACTACTACTACTACTACTACTACTACTACTACTACTACTACTACTACTACTACTACTACTACTACTACTACTACTACTACTACTACTACTACTACTACTACTACTACTACTAATAATAATAATAATAATAATAGTAATAATAATGATGATGATGATGGTATTAATCAAAATAAAGAGAAATAGAGTTTCGACCCTTCATTATAGTAGTAGTAGTAGTAATTATAATAATAATAATAATAACTAATAATAATAATAATGATGATGATGATGATAATCGAATTAATGACGCAATAGGGTTTCAGCCCTTCATTGTAATAATAGTAGTAGTAGTAGTAGTAGTAGTAGGAGTAGTAGTAATACAATTAAGATGAATAAGGCTTAAATAATTAGGATTTAAGGGTTGGGATGGTTTAGGGTACCACCTAGGGTTGGTGGTGACCGACGACACCCGCGACGGTGCACGGTGGCGGCGGCGGCAGCAGGAAAAAAAGGAAGAAAAGAGAGATAGTTGAATGCTGAGAATAGGATAGAGGAAGTGAGGGTGGAAGCTGGGGTGATTGAGGTTGCCCAATTTGAGAGGGTTGGAAAGAGGGTGGTGGTGCGGCCAAAGGTGGAGGCGCACGGCAGCGGATGTGGGGGCCGAAGGTGGTGGAAAGGGAGAAAGGAAGGAGGAGAGGGAGAAAGGAAGGAGGAGAGGGAGGAAAGGGAAAATGCGGGTAGGGGGAGGTAGAGGAAGGTCTGCAGGTGTTTTTGGGAGGTGTAAGGGGCAGTGGTTGCGGCGAGAGTGGTGGTGGATGGTAGTGCAAAGGGGTAGCAGGGGTGAAGGAGTGGCTGCTTGGGAAGGAAACTTTTCACGACCGGGGTGGTTTGTGCAAGGCAAATCGAAAGCGGAGGATGGTATAGTTTAGTAGAGGGTGATGCAGGGAGTGATACTGTGGGTGGCTTGAGTGGCAGCGTTGAGAAACGGTGGCAATAAGGGCATATAAAAGGGCGGTGGCGTACGAGAGGGATTTTCTAGGGCTGTAAAGTCAAAAGATCGATCAAGGTTGCGTATGGGGTATTTAAAGGCTAGTTGGAGGGGGATAAGGTTAGAGGGGAAACAGAGAATAGGGGCAGGTAGGTTAGGGCTCACCAGCCGACAACGGCATGCCAACACAGGTCTGTTTGTGGCAAGGTGTGATTGGCCAAGGGGAAAGAATTGGCACACGAGAAGGAAGAAGGGTTGGTTGGGTCGAATGGTAGGCAAGTTAGTAGGGAAGAGAGAGAAGAGATCGGTTGGTCGGTGGTGAGAATCTCGGGGGAGTTGCAGGCTGCGACGGGGAAGGAAGAAGAAGGAGGAAGAAGAAGGTAGGGGTGGACCGGGTGGCTGTGAAAAAGAAAGAAAGAAAAGAAAAAGAAGGAAATCGATTAGGCGATGGGGAAAAAGATGAGGAAGAAACGCGACGTATGGGGCTTGGGCCATGCCGAAAGAAAAAAGAAAAGGAAGGGGTTTGGGCCGCGGGTGAGTTGGCCCAAATCGGGAAGAAGAGAACAAAAGAAAAGGGAGAAAGGAGAGAAAGAAAGAAAAAGGGAAAAGAAGGAGAAAAAATGAAAGAAAATAAAAAGGGAAATGAAAAATAGGTTCGTTAGGGTATTTGAAATATTTTGGTATTTTGGGATATATAAAAATAATATTATTTTAATAAAATAATATTTAATTTTCTTTTTAGGCTAATTTGAGATTTTTGAAAGATTTTTCCTAAATTCCATTTTAATTAGCAAAACAACAAAAATTTTCCTAATTAAAATATTTATTATTTTCTTCTTGATTTTTCCTAATTAATTTCCTTTTGTTTTAATAAAATAATTTATTTAATTTATTTTCCTATTAAATCCTTATTTGACCATAATTTCTAAAATTAGGGTCTTGCAGTATTTTAGAGATTGTGGGGGGGGGGTGAGTATATATATATATATGTTTGTATGTATTTATGTATGTATATATGTATGGCGTATGATAGTGAAAGAAAATGCAGAGGGTGGCAGTGTAATTGAGGGTGATGGCAGGGGAAATTTTTAATGAAGGTGTCTGGAGGTGATGGTAGTGTGTTGGGCTGAAAATTTCAGAGGTATGTAGCATGAGATAGTGATGGTTGTGTGTGTATGTTGCTTGAGAGGGAAAATGGTAGTAGGAGATGTGTGTGTAGGTTGGGGCACCACGAGGGGGAGAGGTGGTGAGGGAGTGGGACGATGAATGATGGTGGCTGTAGTAGGGTGAGGGTGATGGTTGTTGCAAGTTGCAATATACAAAAGTCAAGTATTACGTTAGTAAAAGATAGGAGAAAGGAAAAAGAAAAGGGAATGAAAAGGAATAAGAGAAAAGGTTTAAGATTAGTTTTAGATAACTTTTGGATTAGCCAAAATAGGTAGGATTAGTGATAAATTTTAGCAAAATTAAGATCGGGTTACGGAATATAGTTTATCCGGGTCAAAGATTCGAATTAGGTTAATGTTTCGAGATTAAGACATTCGGTTAAGGATAAAATAAGATCTTTTTAAGATTTGAATTAAATTAGGGTATTGATGTTAAATAATTAGGTTTAGTAAATTTTTGGGGTATTATAATAACTATTATAACTAATTATATATAATTATCATTTTATAATTAAGGTTCCTAAAAATAAAGTACTATAGTACCAATGCTAATGACCTTACATATAGCATTATTGTCCGATGACACTTTTCTACCATCAATGGAATCATAGGTAGGAAATAATTCATGGTAAGAACACATATGGTATGAGCAAAAAAACTCCATAATCAAATCAGTCTTATTATCAATCCTATTAGTAGTAACAATTCATATATCAGGATCACCACTGTCATCCATAAAACTAGCTTTTGCGTTTTTTTATTTTCTATTTTTTATTATCATCATAATATGAATTACATTGGTTCTTTTTTTTAAGATTCCAATATTCAAATTTTATGTGGCCTTTATTATGATAGTAATTACAAATCTTTTTTTTTCAATCTAAACTTAATTCGGCAATTCTGCTTGCCACCACCTGAACTAGAACCATAACCTCTTTCCATAGTCTTATGACAAATAAATAAGCCATCACTAGGATAATAAAGAGACTTTGATGCTAACTATGTATCAATCAAGTTTCTTTTCACTAAGGCATCTCTAACATCATTAAGAGTCAAATCATCACAACCATATAAGATGCTTTTACGAAAGTGCTTATATGATGACAATAAAGAAGATGGTAGAATAATAGAAAGATCCTTATCATTAAATCCTCATCAATATTCTATAAATCCATGATAATTGATAAAAATTAATCCAAATGAGGCTTTAAATGATTATTTTTCCAAAGATGAAGATTGTGTAATATACTCTTTAATAGTAGACAATTTATGACATACTTCTTCATGTATAACAAATTTAGTTTTAGCTGAAGACCTGCAACAATTGTCTCCTCAGAAACTCAATAGAGAACTTCATTTGACAAGTATAATTAGATCTTTGACATAACTTTCAAATCAAGTTCATTCCATTGTTCATTTGACGCTGTCACCGACTTCTTCACCTTTCCATCTAACGCAGAATATAAACTACACTAAACCAACATCACACGCATTTTTTATTTTCTCCAACCAAAATTAAGTGACTCATAAATTTTCTCAATATTGAATTTGGTTACCATCACAAAATCAAAACTAAAACAAATGCCTACAAACCTGTTCTGATATCACTTGTTATAGAACGCATAACGCCTTGAGTAATAATTAGATTTGGATCATCGCATGAATAGAGAATAATTAGCAACAAAAATTTGAATCAATTGAGAAAGTATAAAATAAATCAAGGATACAAAGATTTACTTGGTTTAGTCAAATCGACCTATATCCATGGACGAGTAGAGATGGATTAGTATATTAATAAACCAAGGGATTACAAAATTAGAGATGATTACACTGGATTATTAATCTTTGAATCAGTCAAATCAAATTGATAATTGATGGTGTGAGTGGATATCCTAAACCCTAGAACTTCTCTCTCAAATTATCTTTATGAGTTAAAAATAAAGATAAGCAAATGCATACCAAAAGAAACTACTAAAACACGCTAAAAAAGAGAATTGGGCCCCGAACTATGACTGTACCAAGTTTACACGGCATGACCGTACCATTTTCTTCCTCTTGGAAGAACAATCACAAACTTCAACGCTTGTGCCAATTCTGCACATGATAGCCATGCAACATTCATTCTCTCGGGAAAAAGGAGCACACACTTGCACTGTTGTGCCAATGGCCGTGTGCAACACACTTGCATGACCATGCTGCATCTGTATGGGCTAGTCATAAAGGCTCTTCTAATGCGTAATTTGCCTCCAAACTTAATATGCACACTCTACATATTAAATTCACTTGATTCAATACAACATACACAATACTCTAGTATTCTATTATCGTGTGATAACTATCTTTGTTCTAACATGTTATTATAAAATACAAATTTGTTTGAAGCTTGACCTTGAATACATCTATTATATTTCAGCTTCATTAGCAGAAAAAATATGTTATCTAAAATAAAGTAAATGACAGATCAAATCATAAAAAATATCAGTGAGAAATGAAAATCAAGGGAATATTAAAAATGAAGTTAGAATCATTGTTATTATAGTTCAATTCTATGAACTTGTGTTGGGTTACAAACGCATCAAGTGTCATGATTGTACAATGGTATTGGTATCTATATAAATGGAATTACTCGAATACTAGGTGTTTGTTTGATAAACCATTTGAATTTTGCTCTGATCTAAAATAATAATTTGCTTGAAGTAATAATTATATATGGTAGACGCATCTTATATATATATATATGTGAATTAATAATGGAGTTTAGTAACTCATCTAATCTAAAATGAATTAATATATATTAAAAATTTTAAACAGGTGATATTTATAATCATAATTAATAGAATTATTTTTAATAATAATATTAATATTAATTAAATTATTTGTTGTAAGTATTTAATTATAATTAAAGCTAATAATAATATTAATAATTATACTTAATAATTATAATAAATGATATTAAAATTAATTATATCTTTATAATTATCATTCAGATTGTTTTTATAATAATTATTAATATGAATATTATAAAAAAATTTAGAAAAATAATATTATTTATATTGATTAATTATTTGTAATTATGATCCATAATATTTTTATGAATGATTAATCCATAATTATAACAAACAATATCCTTATTAATTTACTATTTAAGATTATAAGTACTATTGGTTTGTATCAACTAATTATATCTAATAACGACTAATATTACTTTTAATAATTATTAATTCATCATTATAATTAATATTATTAGTATTAATTCATTATTTTTTATTATAATCATTATTTTTTAATTATTCAATTATTTAAGAGGAATAATAATTTTCCTAATCATAATTAATAATTAAAACAAATAATAATATTATTAATTATTTCTTTGCAATTATAATTAACATTATTTTTAATATTATGATTAGTATTCATCTTATAAATAATTTGTATATTATTAAAATTTAATTATTTATATTTATTAATTATTTATAATTAAAATTAATATTTTTTATTATTTATAATAAATACAATCCTTATTAAAATTTTGTTTAAGATTATAATTCTTTTATCGATTAATTATTTATAATTACTATTAATAATAATTTTTTTATTATTAACTTGTCAATAAATAATTATATTATTAATTTATAAGTTATATTTATAATTATATTTTTTTGATTATTTAATTTTAAAGAAGTCTATTAATATTTTTAGTATTTTTAATTAATAATTATAACATGCACTTTTCTTATTAATTATATTTTCATTATAAAGGTGATTCGTACTAATATTAAATATAATTAAAATAAATATTATTTCTATTGATTAATTTTATTTATATTTATTTATAGTTATGATTAATTTTTTTTAATTATGAATTCATAGTTACAAGAAATACTATCCTTTTTAATTTTCTATTTAAGGGTATAATGAAGATTTTTTTTTATATCAACTAATTATTTATAATTATGATTAATATTATTTTCCATTATTATTAATTTATTATTACAAAAAATAATATCATAATTAATTAATTAATCATATTTATTATTAATTTTATTTATTTATTATTATTTAATTAAAATTAAGACTAAACATATTTTTAGTATTTATAGTTAAAAATTGAAAACAATAATATTCTTATTAATTATTTTTTCATAATAATAATTTACATTAATTTCTATAATTGTGATTAATATAATCTTATAAATAGCTTATATATCATTAAAATAAATATTATTTTTATTGATTAATTAACTATAATTATGATTAATAATATTTTTATTAAATGTCAAATGATATTTATTATAAATACTATCCTTATTAATTTTTCTATTTGAGATAATAATTAATATTTTTTGAATAGATTAATTAATTATAATTATGATTAATATTACTTTTTATTTTTATGAATTTATCTTGGCAATTAATATTAATATATTTAATTATTGAATTATAATTAATATTATTTTATTTGATTACATTATTAAAAGTATGGTTAATAAATTTTTATCAGTTATAATTAATAATTATAACTAAAATTGTTGTTATTTATTATGTACACTTATAATTTGGATTCCTCATTATAATTATGATTAATATTATTCTTATAAACAAATTATTTTTCATTAAAATTAATATTATTGGTATTAATTTATTATTTATTTAACCAAATTAATTAGATTTTTATTTATTATTAATTTATAGTTATAATCTATATTATTATTGGGAATTACAATTAATATATTTTAGATTAATTATTTATTTATACTTTACTAAATCCTTACTGTTATAATTTATAATTAATTTTATTTTTTTAGTTAGTTATTCTCAATTATAATAATTTGTTTAATTGCTATTTAATTATAAATATGATAAATAATAGTTGGTAGTTAGTGGAAAAACTAGAAATTTAATTACATAGTGTCGCTATATAGTTATAATAATAATAATAATAATAATAATAATAATAATAATAATAATAATAATAATAATCTATTTTTAATTTTTTATTATTTAAAATATAGTATCCCTAAAAATTATATACTATCCCTCTTGTTCAACCAAGCTTTTGTTTTAGTTATATATTTGAAAGTCAATGATCTTAAATTATTGTTATTTTAAAAATATCACTTAAAAAACCATTTGTTTATATATTAATCATACGCTTTTAAAATATATTATTTATTAAAAAAGATTAGTTAGTTAGATTCTTGTACCTACTACTAACATAACTAGAGTCAAATAAATAATTATTGAATATGATTAAAATAAAATAATTGCAACATAGTTTAAGGGTATTGAAAATTGATATATAATTTATGTATTATATAAAGAGCAATAATCAATTTCTAGTTGAGTGATTGGGGTGCAAAGTTACATGGCATTAGCTGTAGGTTTGAATTGTAAAAAAATACACATACGAAATATTTTAGTTTTATATGCCCACAATTCATGTTTGCTGCAATGTGACCCCAATATACAATTACTGCTTGAATTACTAAATCAACTAAATATTTCAAATATAATAGAATCCTAAAATATATTTAAGCCAGGACTGCAAGTTGGCAAAGCCCTGGCTTCGATTGCTAGTGGTGGGTAGTCAATAAGAACATAATAATAATAGTATAAGTTAATTTAGATTTTTAATAACACAAGTAGTGAAGGCTATTTATAAAATAATAATATAATATATAATATATATAATAAAATTTTAAAAGCAACATACATAATTAACATTCGACCGATATTAAGTCCGTTTGCACCAAATATTAAAGTGCGAGGTTTTTTTTTTTTTTCTTTTTGTGCATATGCTTTTGCATATGTAATGGATTTGATCCATATTAGAAATTATAATTTGATTGGATTATCTAATTTAAGATCCTTATATTATATCTAATATGTTTTAGTGTACAATCTAGTAGATTTAGACATAAAATATCTATTGCCCAAATATTGTTCTAGTAAATATAATATGACTACTTAAGTTGTATGAGTGTTACTTTTCAACCCAATATTAATCTCAATCGATAATGAATTGTACTATCAAATGGTTCTTAGGAGACATTATAGTAATATTAACTGATAATTCTCGATATTATTATAACTTCTTAATTGTCTGAATTTTTTTTCCTAATTATTTTGATAGAAGACGTTCAAATATTATAAAAAAGTATATGACATTAATTAAAATGAACTAATTATCTAAGGACATTCGAATTATAGGAAACAAATTTAGAACCTTAGAAATTGTATCTTATATACTTGGAAAAAAGTCATTTGATAAATTAATACTTATTCTAAATCTAATATGAAGTGGTATATAATAATATTTTTGGAGATATATTTGAATACTATTTTATTTATTTAGAGTTATTTAATAGTAATTTATATATAAAAAATGGGACAATTTAAAAAAACAATAAAAACTAACATATCACGTTATTAAAAATTAACGAGTAAGATGATTACACGCACAACCAGACTAACCCGACCTTACTGGGTATGAACTAAATGTCCATAACAATTAAACAAAACAATAAAACGACACCAATTGGACCAAGAATGAAGTATACGAACCATATCTAAACGGGCCGCACTAAATGCATATTATCCGCTAAAACCCTAGTCCAGGTCCAGGAGGTCATATACATACACCATTACTTTCTTCGGCTCTGTGCACTCGAAAACCCTAGCATTTCTCGCGGCTCTCTCATCTCAACCAAAGTTCAGTTCTCAACCATGGCTGAGAGAGGTGGCGAAAGAGGGTTCGGCAGAGGATTCGGTGACCGAGGCCGTGGTCGCGGTGACCGCGGACGTGGCCGCCGTCGTGCTGGACGTAAAGAGGAGGAAGAGAAATGGGTTCCCGTCACCAAATTGGGACGTCTTGTGAGGGCCGGAAAGATAACTAGCCTTGAGCAAATTTATCTCCATTCTCTTCCAATTAAAGAGCACCAAATCGTCGATCAACTCTGCCCTGGTTTAAAAGATGAGGTGATGAAGATTATGCCCGTCCAGAAACAGACCCGTGCCGGTCAGAGGACTAGATTCAAGGCTTTTGTGGTCGTTGGTGACAACAACGGCCATGTTGGTCTCGGAGTTAAATGCTCCAAGGAAGTCGCGACTGCTATTCGTGGTGCGATTATATTGGCCAAGTTATCTGTCATTCCAGTTAGAAGAGGATATTGGGGTAACAAGATCGGTGAGCCACATACTGTTCCTTGTAAGGTGACTGGCAAATGTGGTTCAGTAACTGTTCGTATGGTACCTGCGCCTCGTGGTGCTGGTATCGTGGCTGCTCGTGTTCCTAAGAAGGTGCTGCAGTTTGCTGGTATTGAAGATGTGTTTACTTCTTCTCGTGGATCTACCAAAACCCTTGGAAACTTCGTCAAGGTCTTGTTTATTTAATTATAGCTAATTAAATTTATTCGCTTCGCATCTTTGTTTCTGCTATGTTTATTCAATTTTTTTTATTACGATATGAATATGTGCATCTATGATTATTGTGACGATTTTCAGTCTTTGCAATATGATTGCATTTATCCGTTTCTAATCTCAGATATCATTATGGCTGTTTTCTGTGCTTAAGGCTATTGGCAAGCATATGCTACGGGGATTCTGACCCATGTAAATGTATTTGATATGGGCATTCATTAATTGATTTATTTATGTGTTGTATACCTAGTTCATTTGGAAAATTATTCTGTTGTAATTTGGAGATTTAGGATAAAATCAATTGCTTTCTTCGTTGTTCGTATTTGAGAATTTCTATGCTTGAAACTTTGAGTTGACATTCTGAAGTATTGGTAATTCAGTCCATATGCATATACTAAGTCTAAACTAATTATATTGGGCTCGAGTCTTGGGTTATTGAATGATGATTGAAATTCTCACTACATTAATATACAAAAACATAGCCTGGGTTAATTATTCATTGTGGAGATAGATTCATTTTGCTTCACTGTGACTGGCTGACTGCTTACTGCGTCCATGCTATCATCAAACTTTTGATTAACATAATCCATTTTTCTGAGTTTTTCATTGCGTTATGTTAACTGCTGCATGAGAAATTCTGATATCTCCAAAACAAAAGCAGTGAGCTTCTGGTGGATTAAGTCTTTCATATATTTATTTATTTATTATTGTTGGCAGGCTACCTTTGATTGTCTTTTGAAGACCTATGGTTTCCTCACCCCTGAATTCTGGAGAGAGACTCGTTTCTCCAAATCTCCAATGGAGGAGCACTCTGATCTTTTGGCCAAACCCATTAGCAAGCTCATCATGCCTATCGATGAGGTTGAGAAGGTCGAGGCCTAAGCTGGATTTATGGAATGTATACTTTCTTTGAGTATGTTCAATTTTCTTAGAGATATTTCTCTTTTCTCATTCAGTTTTGCGTGGTGGATAATTTCGTCCAGTTTATAAGTAGAATGATTTGTCCTATGCCGTCTGTGTTTTTAAAGCTCTAAATTTATGAGATCACTTGAGTTAATGCAATACTGCAGGTGCTTGAATGCTGCTTTCTTCTTTCTTTACCTTGTTTTCTTGAATCATAAGATTGGCTTGGTTATTACTGCGTACGTTGATCGATCCGATAATCTTTAATCCTGGTATATCTAAATTTATTGTGTAATATTTAAACAGAATGGACTACAGAAAATTTAATCAGTTGGTGGGGTGTATGACCCAGCTCATGCAAATTTGGGATCTATGATGTCTTATTATTACTGCTCAATCTGATAATCTCTGGTTTGAAATAACTAATGTCAGATTATATGATTACATAAATAAATAAGGCAAATAATAATTTAATTGAAATTATGTTTTTGTATAATAGTGGTCTATATAATTAGATTAGATCAATTTGTTGAAGATGATTATTTATCATTAATTTGTCTTGATTTGTTACATTTGAGAAGGAAAAAAATATTCTACTACTTGAATATCACTAAATTTTACTAATGCAGGATTATTAGCAGTGATTTAAATATCAGTCCAATTTGGAATAGCTGCGATGCCTTGCTGGGAAGGGTACGCCCTGTAAAACTATTTCATTGGTCCGCCCGGGGTAATCTGATACCTGGTTCGATCGCCTGGATTATCCGGAATTGGAATTGGATGAATCAGTCAATTTCGTTGTTTTCATATCGCGTCTCATTTGCTTTGTTCTTGTGCCATTTTCTTTGCTTGGCACAAACTTGGTCTTAGACACCTGTTGCTTATCCTTTATTTTTGGCTTTTCTTCGCCTTTTCATTCCCTTTGTGTTCTCTTTCATCTATGGTTCACCCTCGTTTCTATCCTACTTCATCTCTAAACTTCTTCCTTTTCGTGTCCATCTCTAAATTTGCTAAATTCGCTACCGAACCACGCATTGGAAGAAGAAAGATGATGAAACAAATTTCTGCTCTATCTCGCTGTATATGTGCTTGGTAGTTTCTTTCTTCACACCGAACTACTTCAAATGCTCCCTGCAGTCCAAGTTGATATCATAATGATATGTGGGAGTGGCGTGAGATATGAGGTGTCGAACAGATGTGGCATCACACTTTATAATAATTCTACAAATGCCTAGTGCCGTTGCAATTGAAAGGCCATCTCTAATAGCCTAAAGTTCTGTTGCCAAGTTGCTAGCTTCTCCCATTTTCCTTGCATAACCTGCCACCATTTGACCCAAGTGATGTTGGATAATGCCATGAGTATCTGCATTTGGTGATTGATTCTTCATCCTGTGGCATGATCCATCAGTATTTAATTTTTAATGCCTCGAATAAGAGGATTCCATTTGATTGAAATTGTTTCTTTCCTTGAAAAACCGTATCGATCTCTTATCAAGAAAGAACCATTCGCAAGCTTTGATTTTTATGAGGACAAACTCATCAGTCATGTGATAGGAGGAAGGTTGGGAATTTATTGGAGTTGATTTTGGTGGGTGACAGAGTTTTGCAGAGAAGACAAAGGAAAGTCCAGGAAGTGTATGATAATTTGTTGCATTTTTGCCTTTACTTGATCCAATAAGGCATGCCAGTGTAGAAGCTATAAGGCGTGTCCTCAACCTTGGTGTGAGTCTTGAGTCGTGTGTTTATATATATAACATATGGGTAAAAACCATCATTCTGGTACAAACTAAAAATCATTTCTAGTTTTTAAAAATATTTATGGTAGTTTTCTTCATCTATCAATGATACCTTTCTCTACTCATGAAGTTAGTTTTTAAACTTTAAATATAAATACATAATATTTATAAGAATATTACTTTTTTTTTTCGATACTCAAGCATTATAGTTTATTGAGCTATTTATAATAATTTTCTTCACCTAATAATAGTGGTTTTTTCCATCCATGTAGGGACTTTTTTAATTTAAAATATAAATACACAATATTTATAAAATTACAATCGTTATTTTTTTGATACTCAAATACTATAGATTTCTAATTTTTTTACAAAAGTTTCTACCACTCATTGATGATAGTCTTTTCCACCTACTAAGGGTACTTTATTTAGCTGTAGTAGTATTTTTTTTATCTCAACCTTTTATTTTTGATCTAATGATTCAAATTAAAAGTTAATCAAGAAAACATGGTTCTCATTGATTATATATATATGATCAAAATAGAGATAATTATAAATGGATATTCAAATATCCATTAACACAACTATTGATGATATGCACTTGATATAGTGTAAATATAGTAACAAATTTGGTTGTAATTTCACTATTTATGGAATTTTATAATTAAATATAAACCAGAAACTTAATTATCTTGTTTGAAGTCTTTTTTTTTAATGTTTGTTTATAAATTTGATTGAGTGGATTATTAGAAAAATTGATAAAAGATACGATTATAGTATTAAAAAAAAAGGCATACGATAATATTTTACTTCTGTCCTTATTGATAAAATATCATACAAAGAGAGGCGTGTATTGAAATTTTTCCTATTGGTTTTAACTTGAGGGAGACAATAATTTTACCTTTGTTTAATTGCATCAAAGAGGGTAATGTAATAAATTTTGCACCATTTGGTTTAACTAAAAGGAAGGAAATATTTTTTTCCCCCTATTGATTTGGACCAAGGAGGGTAATAAGTGTTACTTTGTTGATTTAATAGGAAAAAATTTAAAATTGTCTCATTATCCTAATACAACACACCTACCATAGTAATATTGGAATTTTTTTTTAATGTCTTAGTAAACAAAGGGGGAAATATTTTCATCGAGTAGGGCAATATAGTCATTCTATTTTCTACTTATTTTCAACTATGCAAGGTAATAGTAGTTGCTAATGATGGTTATACTCTCCATAGTGTAGCTTACTAGAGGGAATTATTGGGGTCCTTTGCTCTTACTAGAGGAGCTAGTGGTGGTTATAATTTGTTTTGATTTGACTAGTATCTATATGTAGTACAAGGGGAATTTTGTGAATTACTATAATCAATTAGATAGAGAGTTTATTCAAATTAATGATAGATAGAGAGCTTGCCATGAGATGCTAATAACCAATTACCCTAGGTATCCACTAGAGACTAATGAAGTAGAGGGGCCTTCCTTCAACCTAGAAAGAGAGTAGGTGCTAGAATTTGATGAGACATTTCAAGAGTTGGCTGAGCTTGGTTGGTACATGATATCAAGTCGCATTGTACTTGGGAGAAGGTCATAGGTTTGATATTGGGTGGAGTATTTTGGGACTAGCGTTATAGGTGTGTTTCCACCCCTATTTCTTGGGTTTTTTTTAGGATACCATTGTATAATACCTCTTGTTGTGCTAGATAATTTTCATTTATGTACTTTCAGTGCAACTTATTTAATTTTGGCTTGGCTTTGTGTGGTTATTTAACCTATTGTTATTTTGTGTTGGGGTCTAGGGTACCCCCTTTACTTGTTTTAGTTTCATTATGTGTTGTTTTTTTAGTGTTTAGTGATTGGTCATAGATAATCAAATTTTTTTTCCCAACATTTTATTTTGGTTTTGATTTCAGACATGAAGTCTAGTTTGAGGGTGTAGTGATGTAGTACCCCATATTTAAATGTATTTTATTATAAATATTTAAATTTAAAATTAAATTTGAAAATATGGTTCAAAATAAGGTAGTAGCTGACTAGTACAACAAACTAGTCACATGGTAAATTATGTGTGTCATTTTGTTAGTTCTGATGAGCCAATTGACTGATATGTCAAAGTCCATCAATGGGTTATACTAGAATACACAATGTCTAAATTATTTTAATTTGAATATCATCATAGTGATTATCTAACATTGGGGATCTATTATATTTTTATTCTAAATGATTTTTATGGAGTTTTAAACTCTCATTATAAATTTCTTTGGAATTAATCAAAATCTAACAAGATGTCCCACCTAAAAGAAGTACCTATTTCCACCTTTTCCTTGATTTGCTCTTAGTAACCTTTCACCCTCTGTCTTCTTCCCTTAGTTGCACTATGCAGATATGCTAGCAGCCTAAGTCCTTCCTTTTCCCTCCTTTCCGACTAGACCAAGGGATCATTTGCATTTTTCAACATGCTACTACACTTAGCCTCCTACCTTACATTTTCCCCCTAAATACTCAAGTAAGCATTTTCTACTTTTCCCTATCTTATGACCTCATCCAGACCTCCCTTTCCCTCTAATTTTGTACTTAGCTAGCTCTTGGTGACACACTTGTGGTTCCCTCCTTTGCATATTAAGAAAATCCTAAGTGTTTTTCCTTACACTCTTTTCCTCCTTCTTAACCAAGCTTCTTCTTAATTTCCTTCTCTTTGCCTTTTGATTTTAGTCCTTCCTTTATCTCCCTAGCGTTTTCTTTAAATAATAAAGGGTTAAGGTTAGGATAAAGGAGGAAATCCTTATTCTTCCTTCCTCTTAAGTTCTTTCAATCCAAGGGAAGAGTTTACCCACTTTTTACCCACTCGTTGATTTTATTGAGGAGATCAAGATTTTATGGAGATGGCTTTGGAGTATCAAGTTGCTCTTGTTTGCTTGAAGATTTTACCTTAGGTAAATTTGCTTAGACCCTCTAGATGTAGAATAATGTGCTTTGTGATATATGTTATAGTTGTTTTCTAGAATAAATCCATGAGAAATTTTCTGTCTAAAAGCGTGTTTAAGTATCTTGAAGCGTGAATTTGGCCTTAGGAGCATGATAAGTTTTGATTGTTTTGAATGATGAAAAACAAAGTTGAATGTAGCGCAAATATTCCATCTTGTGGATAGTTGAGTCTTGTAATGTGGAGTATGCATGCTATATTTGATTTTTGGAAGAATGAATCCATGAGAAATTTTATGTCTAAACGCTTGTTTAAGTATCTTGAAGCATGAATTTGGCCTTAGGAGCATGATAAGTTTTGATTGTTTTGAATGATGAAAAACGAAGTTGAATGTAGTGCAAATATTCCATCTTGTGAAATAAGTTTGTTTGGGTATGTTTTTGGTGGATTGAGAAAAAACATGAGTAATTGTATATATGTTGCCTAGTGGAACCATTCAAATGGTGAAGGGAAAAACCAATCAATTAGTTTACTAGAATTGTTGGATGTTGGTTTTGACCTTGCACTAGTTAATTAGTTAAGCTCTTAACTAGTCAATTGATGTCACTAGCTAACTAGTTTGCCAATTTTCTCATGCTTTCTCTTTGTTCTTTTCCCATACCAGTGCACTGATTTATGGGACCAGTGAGCTAATTTTTCAGAAACTTTTGGTGGTATTTTATTAGTTTGATCCCTCGGGCTAACTTCTTAGTTTTCCTTTGGCCTTTTTAATTATTGTATAAAATGAGATTAATGGGCTAAACGTGGAATTATAGTTATGTGTTAAGTTTGGGCCTTAAATCAAACAATCATGTTTAAAGTGAAAGGTAATTATATTCTTGTGTTGATTTCCTTAGTGGATTAACTAGTGGTATAAGTCCACCCTTGTTATGAGTTGCACTGATTATTTATATAAGGCTAATTAGTGGCAGACAATCCACCTTGTGTAGCCTTAGAATGACCTTCGTGGTAGGGTTGTGTACGGTATGCCTTATTTATGAGAAATGTCCAACTTGCCTTTGTGCTCTTTAAGGCCCTATATCTACTGTATTTAGATCTACATGCTTCTTAGAGGATATCTCTACATAAGGGTTAGGTGACTGAGGTGGTTGAGTAACATTGACTATCTATATTAGGTCACCAAGTGGCAGACAATCTACCATCGTGTTGTTATTATTGATTTCACTAATTATCTATATTCGATTGGCTAATAGTAGACAATCCACTTTGTTGTTTATTGAGATATAATTTTGTTATGTTGAGGTATCATTTATGACCTAAGTATGGTTCATGAGAAATATGTGTATTCTTAGATTCTTATCCTCGGGAATGGTTTATGTATGATATGTGATAGTGTAACACCTCAAAATTTTATAAACCTTTATTTTTGGGTGTTTATCTTTTTATTCAAACTCAATCATAAACCTTTACTTAATTATATATTTTAACCCTTGTTCTTAACCCTAATCCTTTCTTAATTTTTTTTACCTTGATTATTGCCCTCCTTTCTCCTTTTCTTTAACTCTTACCTTAACTTGTTATTTTTTCGGTTTTGTTTAGGGATGGTAGTTTTTTCTGCGGATTTGGCCCCGTCGGGGATTCTCCGTTTGGGTTCAGGGGGAGAATTTGGGGATAGGGTTCAGGGATTTTTAACGGAAATTTTTTCGGGGATGGGTTTGGGGTCCCCATCTCTGAACTCGTTGGAATATATATATAATTTTTTTATAGAATATAAATTAAAAGTATAATATAAAAAAAGGCTTGAGGATCTGGGATCAGGTATAAAGTCGGGTTTTGGAGATTGGGTCGGGTTTTAAGGTTGGGGATGGAAAATAGATTGGGGATCAGGTTAAGTATGGGGATTTGATCTCCGCGGGAATCGGGTTAGGAATCCCCAATAAAATCCATCGGAAATTAGGTTGGTTTTAGGGATTATTTTTCTTATCGGGTTCGAGGATAGGGATGGGGTCCCCGTCCCCGACCCGCCCCGTTGCCATCCCTAGTTTTGTTTCCTTAAAATTGCAAATCCCAACTTAACCAAACTAATCCTACACTAACACTCAACACATGCTTTTCTTTTCTTCTTACCCATATGACCCTATCTCTTTTTACACCCTTCCTAGATCACTAAACACACGTAACCCCTTGCCTTGCGTAATTTTTTGTGCTAGACATGTGTATTTATTTGTCCTCTACCCAACTCTTTACCACCCACATTCTTCCCTGCCACAACCTTCCTCTTGTTACTTCTCTCTTGCATGCAACAACCTCCTACAAGCTCTACCCTCCACCGATTATCTTTCTTCAACCATTTTGAACCTTTTGAAATCTTCTCCTACGCACATCCCCATCTCCCATCACCTTTAGTGCCATAGAATCTCCAAAAATCTCTTGCCCTCCATTGATGCTGCTAATCACCTAGCTCTTCCTATCCTATCAGTAGCCACCAACATCACCAGCACCTCTCATTTTAGCCATCACCACTCCTTCACAACAACCTACTAGTAGGAAACCGCCAAGCCACCTTGCTCACAACTCACATTCTTAACCATCGTCACCCAGCACCAACTCTTCTTCTCCCTAGTTTTTTTTCCTTGTTTAACCAACTCACGTAAACCATCCCCTACATGCCAAGCTTGTGCCCTACTTTTCGAGCTTACACTGTGTGTGCCAAGATTGTGCCTTATGATACTGAGCTTGTAGTGCTTGTTGCCGAGAGTGCACTCTGCTTGTTGAGCTTATGTTTTGTGTTGTTGAACCTCTACATGTGAGCCTTACATCTTGCTGAGCTTGTGTTTTTGACCTTTCAACATGAGTCCTTAAGCTTTCTTTAGTTTGGCTCTTCTGCTTTGCTTTAGTTTGGTTATTAATTGTTAGGTTGCTAATATAAATGTTTTGATGGGTTTATTTTTTTAGGTAAAGAAAGAAATTTTTAGTAGAGGCTTGTGTGGTGTTTTATTTTATGTATTTTGCTATTTTGTTGGAATTAAGGTAATCAATATGCTACACTAAAATGTAAAAATCGCTTTATAAGATACTAGGGTTTTGTTATGCCTTATTATGTTGTATTTAATTTCCTACATATGCTAGCATTAAATTATGTATTATTTTTCATTTTGTTTATAATATTAATTGTAGAAAAAACATGCTATAATAGTTTTAATGTCGTATTTTAATTATGCATGATGTGTGTGTGTGTGTGTATATATATATATATATATATATATATATATATATATATATATATATATAATATGATAGGTTAAGATTATTTAAGCGTATTTTTACATTATTATTATTATTATTATTATTATTATTATTATTATTATTATTATTATTATTATTATTATTATTTGTATGACCTATAGGTAAATTTGTCTTGTAAGTGTATCATGTTTATTTTGTCCTGATATGTATTCCTAACATATATCAGATGATGTTAAGCATGAGCGTATATGACTGATGGTGTATTAGGCATGCATGCTAGGGGTTTAGTTGATTATCATATGCATGCACAATATGGTCATTTTCCATGTCTTGTAATTTATATGCATGCTAAAATGTTTCAATTATCATACTCTAGCCTTTTCATGATAAATTATTAAATAATCTGAAATTAACATTCAAAATGGATAATAATGCAATAATTATAGTTTCAAGGGCATTTTGGTTATTTATGACCTAATGCACCTCAATGTGGATAACTGAACCTAGGATGACCTTAGTAGATTTTAAAATTGACCTTAGTGTTTACTTTTACTTTGATTTGACAGTTAACCTTAAGGTTAACTTGAATAATTGAAAATGAGAAAAAAGTTACTAAGAAGATTAGAATTATATGTGTATTGTGTGATATTTGAGATTATTAGATAAGAAACTAATAATTAAAGTGGAATACCTTGAGACTTATTAATGATTTATTCTATGGGGCTATCTACCCTAGAAATAAGGTAGAAGTTCTCATTTTGGATTGGTTGCATTAGCGTGCCTTAGTGACCCACTAATGCCCTAGTCTACTCTATAAGTGGCCCACAAGTTCTATAGATAACATTAATATTTACTGATTAAATGACCTAGGTTGAGAGGGTACTATGCTACCTTTGTATTATAATATGCTCGATATATTTTATACATTTATGGGTTGTATGGTTAGGAGGGTACTATGCTGCTTTTGTGGGCTAGTATGATCATTATACTTTATATGTCTCCGAGTTGTCTCTTGTATCACCTCGAGTAATAAAAATAGAAGTAACTAATATGTATAGTTATCGTTAATGTGTTGGTTTAATGGTTTGGAGGTCACCTTTATACCTACCTCTGGTATATATAGATTAAGTATGATGGAATGGTTGGGAGTGTACTATGTCACCCTCATACGTTAGCATGACCAGGGTGCTTTTATATGTCTCTTGGTTATCTTTGTTCTTTTGGCCTTAATTAGAATTGATTTGATGGTCTGATTAAAGGGTACCATGTCACTCTAGTATATCAGTATGACAGTAGTACTTTATACTAGTGTTTTAAATATATCAAAAATCAACCCTCTATAACACCCAGACCTGTTTCAACTAGCTCAATTGGTTAAACCACTGTTGTATTGTAAATATGGTCAACTTGGTTTCAACCCAATTCAACCTTCCACCATCCTAACCTAGTTGTTTTGCTATTTTTTATGCAAATATTTTCTACAATAACAATAACATAATAGCAACTTCATAGTTCCTACTAAAACACATACATATACATCATAAGCTCTTAGTTTGCAAAACACAAAAGCATAATCCACAAAAGTAACAACATTACAAACCATAACTCAAACTACAAATATCTAAATACTTCAACTATCCAACACGGTTTTCACCATTTTTGGTCGGTTGGTCTTTTTGTGGTGGAACTTCAAATAATAATTGATTCGATAGTTGAGTCTCATCACCATTATAACCTTCATCAACTTCTATACTTCCTTTCCTAGTTGATGCAGGGGCATCCCCATTTTATGATCATAATATTGCCATTAATTTTTGCAAGTTTGAGAGCCAAAAAACTCTCCTTAGCTGGACAAATTAATTATCTAGTAAAACCTAGCCATGCAAGCCGTACAATCCTTTCAAACTTTCTCCTTTGTCGCCCAGAAACCAAACCAAAAGAAGGCACATAAAGCCACATCTTTTCCCCACCATTTTACCCATATTTCCTTAATATTTTTAACCCTAAACATCCCTAAAAAATTTAGCTTATCAGCACCCCTTGTAAGCCACACAAATCATCCATAGGTCTCTCTCATATTGGATTTCAAGTTACTTTTAGCACTTGGGAAGAACAATGCAGATTCGGATAAGAGCAAGGAAGGATAAAAAATGTTCCTTACTTCTTTTTGTAACATAAAAGGTTAAAAGGACATTCTTTTTTTTTTTGTTTTATGGCTGATGCGTGAATTAGAACATGCTATGATAGGGGCGGGGATTGGAAAATCTACACAAGTATCCACCCCAACGACTGAAACATATGGCTTGGAACTTAGGTAGATTTTCTTCTTTATTTAAGCTCTAATCATATGTATTATTTAGTTAAGTTGTAACCTTGAATCCTACACTTCTTTTATAAGTGTTAAGGATAGGATAAAATAAGAAAAAACTTACCTTTTGGTTGCCTATTTTTCTCTCAAAACAGAGTCTTCCCCTTTATTCTCTAGGCGTAAGAGTTTGAAGATCTTGCAAAAATATTACAATATTTATCCTTAGAGTTTATAAATTAGATGGTTCTTGAAAGTATTGATTCAAGGGGTTACCTAAAATAAATTTTTATCCTCTCAAATCTCCTTTATTTCCCTCTTGCATTTTTTGTTGTTCTAAGGTTTTAGAACACCAACACCTAACAAGACCCAAGTTGGATCTCATATGCATCAACTTGGTATCAAATCTTATGCTGTATAAATATGGGTCTTATATTTTTCTTCTCATCAACTCTGTTTAAACCAAACAAACACAAAAAAAAAAATTTCTAGCCAAGCACCACCTTTTTTCAAAACCTATCCCATTTCTTTTTTCTTCCCATAGTCGATTCTTATTCTTTTCTTAACTTTCTTATCCTTTAATGGGAGACCTTACTTTACCAAGAGGGTTGAGCCTTGAGGAAAAAATAATTTAAGAAGGGATATCTTGGTACTTGATATGAGGAGAGTACTTGATATCTTGGAAACATTAGTCCTTAATGTGACCTGAGACCATCCTAGAAAAATACCCCCATTTCGTGAGCCACTTAGCGATTTCAAGCATATTGGTAGTGAGGGTGGAGAAGATTTATCCTCAAGTCAATCCTCTATGCATTTGAGGAAGAGGAATAATAAAAATAAGAAGAAAAATTTCATGATGTTAGCGTTGAGGTCCCAGAGTTTGAAGGCAATCACAATCTCAAAGAATTTCTAGAGTAGGAGTTGAGGTGTAGTATGTTATTTGAGGCCAATGGCTATTCTGACACTAAAGCCTTTAAGGTGGCGATTCTTAAACTCAAAGGCCATGCCTCCTTATGGTGGAAGAATGTAGTTCATAAGAGGATAAAAAATAAATAAATTGAGAGTTAAGTCTTGGATGAAAATGAAGAAATTGAGGAAGGAGAGATTCCTTCCTCTTTCTTTCACTCAAGACTTGTACAACAAAATGTCCTCTACGAAACAAGGGCCATTGAATGTAGAGGAGCACATTAGAGAGTTCAAAGAACTCTCTATGAGGCTTGGTTTGGATGAGCTAGAGGAATATACTATGTCTCATTTCCTTGGGGGCCTTAGGTAAGATGTAGCTAGGAAGGTCGTGATATATAGGTATTATAACTTGGACGAGCTTTATCATCTAGCTATCAAGGTCGAAAAATACAAAAAGAAGAAGAGGGTTGTAAGATATGGAGGTCTAAACAAGGGTGCTAGCACATCAAGGGAGGTTCCTCCACCATTCAAAGACCCTTCCACACCTTTGATAAAATATGTGAGGAGCAAAGGAGTGGTAGTTGAGAGTGTCAAGGATTAGAAAACTATAGAAATGAGTGTCCTAATAAGAAGGTGATGACCATGGTAGATTTGGAGAAAGCTAAACAAGAGGAGGATAGTGAAGAGGAGGAATAAGTCTCGTCTATTAATGGAGAGGAGTTTGCACCACCAGATGTAGGAGAATATTTGATGATGAGAATGGTGTTGCATACTAAAGAGGTTGAAGTATATGATTCCCAAAGAGAGAATATGTAACACCCCCAAAATTCACTACTGCAAAATTTCGTTTTATTGGAAGGAATTAGTGGATGCAAATTATAAAATCGTGAATCTTTGGGATATTACCGCCACACTTAGTACCAGACCGGTTCACTCCTACCTTTCTCGTACTAAGTGCTAAGGCTAAAAGCATAAAACACAATTTACAATCCATTTTTTAAATCAGAGTAGCGTATCAAATCATTTACAAGAATAGAATCCACCAATGGTGGTTATATTAACAACATTAAAATTAAAACCAAGAATTTAAAAGAGAAGGAGAAAAACCCAAAACGGTTCCGGATAATTCCTTACTCTCTTTCCCGTAGCCCACTTGAGTAGCACCTGAAAAGACCCGCAAAGGACACTATCCATTGAATAGGCAGGGGCCCCACGAGTGGAACCCTTTAGTACTATGGTACTGAGTAACCCTTTAATACCACACTTAAAAATAGGCCCACAATGCAACACATAATGCAAGCTATATACATATGTAATGAGAGGTGCATACATAACAATCACATATATAACAAGGCTACCACATATCAACGAGTTATAAAGTACGATCGATACTTTTGGGCCTTAAGCCATTAGTCCATTCTTATTCAATCATCTCTCTGGTTATATCCAAGTGAGTGCGGGAACTCCACTATTATAGCAGGTGGACCGGAATACATACAGGGCAGAGTGCTCTTGACCACTATTGTTGCCGGTGGATCGGTCTCCAGGGCAGAATGCTCCTAGCCACTATTATTCGCCGGTGGACTGGTCTGGCCCCGAATCACAAGGTGTTCCACTATAAGTAATTAATATCTTTCCATAAGTTATTCACATCCAATGCTTGTTTTATTGAGCTTGGGACCCCCACTATTTTAGCCGGTGGACCGGGATATATATAATCATCATCCAGGGTAAAACGCTCCTGGGCCACTATTATATCTGGTGGATCGGTACTCATAATCACTTTCCAGGGCAACACGCTCCTGGGCCACTATTATATCCGGTGGATCGGTACTCATAATCACTTGCCAGGGCAACACAATCCTGGGCCATTATTATAACCGGTGGATTGGTACTCATTATCATAAGTCAACTGGGCTCGGCTCATTAATCTTTCACTTTCGTAATTAGTGTTTTTCCTTTCTTTAGTCAGCACAACAATTCTATTTATTTGCCTCGGACGGGAGATCAAGAACCCAGGACACAAAGGTACACCGGTCATACCGGTGCATACAAGCCACTCAGTATCCTTCAACTACGAAGCCAGGGACGCAAAGGTACCCTGGTCGTACTGGTGCATAAAGCTACTCAGTACCCTATCGACAAGGACATCTAATCCATAAGTATGCATACCACTAACTAGGTCCGTAGAGCTAGATAGAGTAAGATATAGGGCCTGGCTGGGGCACAAAGGCACACCAGCAAATACCAGAATAATCGTGGGCTAAACCACGTCTTTAGGGTAGCGACCCCTAAAGAGCCACCAGAATAATGATGACCTTATTAGATCTACCAATTACCGTAGCTAGTGCAAGGTATCTACTATATATTGCACCACATCCAGCATGTCGAGGGTTCGTTTGACATCCTCCTTTATATCCAGTATTGTATTTAGGCCAAATATATCTCTAACTTAGCATAGTTGACAAGTATCCCTGAAGACCTATCATAGACCTAAAGGATTCTTTTCCACTCATTCACCTCTTCTAGTGTTCCCCTTTTGAAGAGGATATCATCATCAACAATGAAGAGATGAATGATTGCTCAAGCGCCTCTAGCAATGCTGATGTTATGCAACCCCTTATCCGGGGCTGCGTTGCGAACCAATCCAGATAAAGACTTGGCAAGGAGAGATGGGGTTGCATTGATAATATATTTACTTATTAAGTAAAATAATAAATGATTAATAAATCCATGAAATGTCGTAGTCTTGCTCATTATATTTAAACAGACTGACATACCAACCAAAAGTACTATAAATAATACCAATAAAAATTAAGCAACATTTTTTAAATCTATTATCATCTTCTGCATCAATGATGCCTCAATCACCCTTAATAAAAAGTGCCCTATGGTTCTTAGTTGATCCAATCATAGAGAAGTTATCAAATATTACCTTCTTACCCTTAACATCCTTGGATTTCTGAGATGAATCTGACTCGTCCTTAATACTTGCCTTCAATAGAGTTGTTACTTCATCACCAAAAGAATTACCCAAACAACATCACATAACACTATAACTATCAAAAGAGAAATCAGGGAAGTTACCACTCTCAAATAAGAAAATGCTACCTTAATACCATCAACACCACTCTTATCTGGTTTAGAAAAAAATTCATTTTCCTATGGATGTTAAGAGCATAACATTTAAATAAATATCGGTAAAATATGAATCTAAATAACACATTATAATAATTATTTTTCTATTAATGTAATTAATAAACTACCTGGCTTTCAAATGCAAAACCCTTAATATACTTATGCCTTTCTCTTATATCTTTAATTATCTATGTAACTCTAGGAGATAGAGTCTCATTTCCTTCATAGAAAATAACAGATATATCTTTTACATTAATCATTTGTTTCAGGGCATCAAGAGAGGGCTAGTTAGCTTATGATGCCACCGAATGAAGAACAATTGGTTGGAACACAAATAAGTCTGTTAGGAAATTGATCGAACAATTTCCCTTTCATTCATACATTAAACTAGCCTATTAGGAAATTGATTGAAATATTCACCATGTCTTCACTAGCCACATTGGTGGATGACTGCCTATCAAAAATCGCTTTACTTATGCTATCACTAACTTTGCACTTAATCTTGAAAATCTTGTTACATTGATGACTTTGTTCCTCTTGCTTCACTTGTAGGATCCTTTGTAGAATTATAATGCCCCATTTTTAACTGCTTATAATTATGTATAATTAATTACATAAATTATTGTAGGATATTTTATGCCTTTAATATTTTTTGGGTGATTCGGCAATAATTGTAATTTTACGACAAGATACACTTTACTTATAAAATATTATTTATATCTGTGAACTTTGAGTTATACCTTGGAAAATATTCTTATAAAATTTTATTAGGCTCCTAAATGGGTTGAAATGTAAAGCTAGAAAATTTGATTTAATTTTATCTGTGTTTGTTATTCCTTTTGAATTTTATACGTAAAATATATAATTAAGACATGTTAGTTAAAAGTCATATCAATTGTGTGTTAAAAATTCTAAAAATTATTTTTAGGTTTTAAAGAAATAAATAGGAGGATATGGAAATTTTTTTAGTTTTATGAATAGTTTTGATATTTATTTTTATAATTACATTTTAAGCTTGTTAATTCACCATCAAAATAATATTTTAAATATGAAACCTTGTTTTAAACTTGTAAAATTTTACATGTGAGTTTAAAATATTATTTTAAGGTTTTCCATAAATTCTCATAATTTTATGAGCTTGTTTTCTACTTTTCTTCATTTTATCTTCTTTATTGATATTTCCATCATTAAAAATAATCCATAAATCCTAAAATTACTATTCATGAACAAATTCCTTTCCTACACTTTTATGATCAGATTTTGTATCAATTCGACCACTGTATTGTTCATTCAACTAAAATTTAAGCTAAAGTTACTTTCATACACTTTCTACCTATGCTAGCTATGTCCTTTTGGTCTTTATTACACCCAACCTTTATCACTTGCATTTTCCAAGCTTAATTTTGAACTTGGATCTGTACACCATCAGTTCCCGCATCCCTTGGTTGATTTCTTGGTTTTCATAACTTCATTTAACCTAAATACACTCCACCACCTTACACATTCAACTACTTTATCATTTGTCATTCAAGTGTTGAACAAACTAACTCTCCCACTCTTGTGGCTTCAAATTTTTGGTTCCTTCATACCCTATTTATACCCCATTTGTCTTGCTTTGTTTTTATTTAACATTTTTTTTTCATTTTCTCCTCTTGGTTGCTCCCACCTCTCTCTTTATTTTAGTTATTTTGCTAAGTATTCTTAAACTCTATTGAGCCTATAACCGAGACCCATCCTCCTATCTTTCTCATTATTCTCTTGTTTTCACTTCTAAATTTCCTTCTATCTAAGTAAAGAAGGTTAGATTTTTGGTTAAATTGTGAAGTTTCCATCTTTTGTCTCCTCCTCTTGTGTCTCTAGTGTTTTAAGACGTTGAAGTTATTTTGCCAGTTCTTTATTTTATTTTGCTATTTGTGCTTGGAAATAGGTAATCTATATGATCCTACGAAATATGTAAAAATTATGTGATAGCTTGTTTTGAGTTTCCTATATTGTACTTAAATGTAATTTATGCTTCCTTATAATCTAATGAAAAATATGCATACACCATTATGGTAGCAATGGATTACATATCCAAATGGATAAAGGCTACTGCACTACTAACTAACGATGCCAAGGTGGTGATCTGCTTCCTCCAACAGAATGTTATCACACTATTTGGAACTCCTAAGGCAATCATTAGTGATGGTGGCAAACTGTTTTCAATAATTTGTTTCAACAACTTATGCAAAAATATGGGATTCATCATAGAGTAGCCACCACCTATCACCCACACTCAAATGGTCAAGATGAACTTTCTAGTAGGGAAATTAAGAGAATTTTAGAGAATGTAGTCAACTTGACTAGAAAAGACTAGTAAGCCAGATTAAATGACGTGTTGTGGGCATATAACATAGCATTCAAAACTCCCTTGGGAATGTCACCCTATTAAATCATATTTGGAAAAGTTTGTCACTTACCTATTGAACTAGAACATAAATCTTATTATCAACTTCAATCTAACCATCGTAGGAGAAGCATGAAAATTACAGATGAATGCGCCCAATGAGCTAAGAGATGCCTTATACAATAGTGCCTGATTGTACAAGGAAAGGACTGGAAAATTTTATGAGCAACATATAAAGCCAAAGTGTAACACCCCTAAAATTTACAACTGAAATTTTTTGTTTAATGAAAAGGTTTAGCCGAAGAGAAATCACCAAAAAATGTAAATTATAGGGATATTACCGCCACACTTAGTACCAGACCGGTTCACTTCTACCTTTCCAGTACCAAGTGCTAAGGCTGATTGGGATAGACATTAAACACAAGTTGATAATCAAAACGAGCATTCACAAAGTTAACTGTACAGGAAATCCAAGTGCGGAAATCAAAAGGTACAACCAAAAAGTACAGTTTTAAAGTACCAAACGACAGAGAACATCATAGAACAGGATAAAAGAAAATATAATAATGCAGGAAAAACAAAACGGATGATGGACTCTGGCCACGTCACTCTCGACCCCCAAGCTAGGTCTAGGCTCAACTTTCAACCCTGCCCGATGCCTCGTAAGCATCGTAGGCATCGAAGACATCGTCCTCTACCTGCACAAACTCAGACGGGTCTTCTGCTCGTGGGAATGAGCAATACCCATGAAACGGGTGATCAGTATGCTATGTACTGAGTAAGGTAGTAGATGCACTAAAGCCAACATACACAAAAACACACAACATAGCATACATGGCATAATCACGTAGACAACATGCGGTAACACAAATAAAGAAGACCGGCTATGGACCAGATAACTTATTCTTTAGATCTCTGATAAATATAGTCGATTCACATCATAGTATTATCAATCCATGTGAGTACTGGAACCCCACTATTATTCGTTGGTGAACAGGTCATGCAGGGCAAAACGCTCCTTGCCACTATTATTCACCGGTGGACCGGTCATGTAGGGCAACATGCCCTGGCCACTATTATTCGTTGGTGGACCGGTCTGGCTCCGACTCTCATGGTATTCCACTGTAATTACTTCGTATCTTTCCCATGTATTATCATTATTATGTTTGGTTTTTTGAGCATGAAAACCCTCACTATTATAGCCGGTGGAACGGTCATGCATGGCAAAATGCACCTGGCCACTATTATTCGCCGGTGGACTGGTCATGCAGGACACCCCTGCTCCTGGCCACTATTATTCGCCAGTGGACCGGTTTGGGTCTGGCTCAACAATCTTCTTCTTTAAGTGATTAGTGTCTTAATCATATCTTATTCGAAAGTATTTTACCCTTGATATGCATGGCTAACTATATCCACACTTATCCTCCCAAGAGGGCATGTCCCATATCATGAGACTTCTACACCTCCTAACTTGTCCCGTCATCCTTCCCTTAATTCACTTTCTCACACCGGAAGCCCAACTCCTAAGTGTGTGGGTCAAGGCCCACCACCTTATACCCCAAGGTCCACTCACCTCCTTACCCTAAGGTTTCCTCCAGAAACCCTAAACTCTAGTCTAGTCTCCTACGCACCCTTATACTGTCCCACGTACTATTTTTCACCCGAAGTCCCCAGTCACCCAGACAACTTTTCCATCGCCTTCCTAACGTCCCAAAGCCACTTTCCATATGTAAAGTTCGCCCCCATGCAGACCCTAACTATCCCATGCAGAACCCTCGATATTTATTGTGCCAAACCCTAAAATTTCCATGCAAACCCTAGTTCCTCCCTCTCTTTTATTTTATTTAATTCCCACCTTTTATTCATCAGTCATGGAGCATGTGTTATTGGGTCGCTCTTACCTACGTTAGCCAACTTACTTCCCCTTGGTTATCTTAATTTTCCATTTTTCTTTTTCATGCCTCCAACTCACATCATCACATCAAATACCCTAGCATGCATGTCCTAAGGGCCACATCACATCACATCACAACTTGCAGCATATCCATATTAGCACATAACAGAAGAGAGCACATGAACATACCTCTATTCTAAGTCGTGCTACACATAAAACAGTTAAGATAATAGCATATAGAACACGACATATCATTATACAGGACATTCAAGGCAAGTAAGACACATAGCACATAGGCGGCCTTAGCTACACTCTTACTTAAAACGTCGCCGGGCTTGGAGCACGCTCCTACGCCTCCTTAGGGTTTTGACTTGATTCACCTACAAGAGGGAAATACTATGGGTTAATCTCCCTCTACTAGAATTACCATAATTTCCTATCTTACCCCTATCATAGCCTAATACTAAGGCTATTAATGATAGTAGTAGTTTTATAATTAAAATTAGGGTTATTATTCTCAAATTAATTAATCATGCCGCTACTAACCAAAGTAAGTCTTAGTAATATTCATAGTATTAAAGTAAGGGTTTCAATATTACTAATAATATTATTATTATTAGTTTCATACCGATACTAATATCGACCCCAAATTCTGGCAATAATAATAGTAATAATAGTGATGAAAATAATATAAAAAGTAATATCCATAATGATACTTATATTAATAACGCTAGTGGTAATAGTAGTAATAATAGTGACAATAATGTTGGAAATGATAATAATAATAATAATAATAATAATAATAATGGTAATGATAGTATTCATAACAACAATAATGATAATGATAATAATAATAATAATAATAATAATAATAATAATAATAATAATAATAATAATCATAATGATGATGATGATGATGATGATGATGATAATAATAATAATAATAATAATAATAATAATAATAAGAACAACAACAACAACAACAACAACAACAACAACAACAACAATAATAATAATAATAATAATGATAATAATAATAATAATGTCAAGCATGAAAAGGGTAATAGTACTATAAGGGCCACGGTTAGCACTAATATTATTAGTAACAAAACAATGATATTAATAATGATAATCGTAGTATTAATAATAGTAACAACAACAATAATAAGGACAATAATAGTAATAATAATAATAATAACAAAGTTGAAGTCTTATAAATAATAATACCATTAATTAGAAACCTCTCCGGAATAAGAGTTAGAACATAATAATAATAATAAGAGTGGTAATAATAATAATAATAATAATAATAATATTAATATTAATAATATTATTATTAATATTAATAATAACACTAATAATAATAGTTAATAATAATACTATTAATATTAAAATCATTAACACTTTTATACCAAAGGTTTAAGTGTTAAGAAATTGGAATACCACCTAGGCTTGGTGGTGGAGCCGCCGGTGGCGGTGGAGGAAGAAGGGTGGTGGAGAGATGGATATGGAGGCTAGGGGAGAGAGAATTAGGGAAAATGGAGGTGTGGGGAGGTAGAGTAAGGTCCCCTGGTTGTTTTGGGGGTAGAGGTGGCGCTAGAGGTAGCGAAACTGGCGGCAAGCGGCGGCACAAGGGGCGGCGCAAGGTTGAGATGAGGTGTTTGGGAGGGTGACTTTGTATGGCTGGGTGGCTCGTGCAAGGCAAGGCATGGAAGGATGGTGGCTCAATTGCATAAAGGGCGGTGCAGGGAAAGTTTTTGTGGCCGGAGTGGGTGGTGACAACAGCCGACGACGGAGAAATGAGGGGCTGATCAAGCGGTGGAGCGCAGGTTGGGTTTCTGGGCTGCCAAAATCAAAATCCGATTATGGCAGCCTTCAGGGATATATATAGCTCGATTGGAAGGGAAAACGAAAAAGGGGAGTGGGAGAGTAGGGGGGAAAGGGTTATGGGGCTCCGACCGGTGAGGGTAGGCCGGTGTAGGTCTACCTTCGTAGGCCATTTATTGTCGGGGAAGAAGGAATGGCATGCAGGAGAGGGGAGGAATGGCCCTGTTGAAATTGTGGGTAAGTTAACGGGGAAGAGAGGGGAGAAATGGCGGGTCAGACAGTGTGGTTGGTGGCAGAATTCCCAGCACCGATTGAGGGAGTTGCAGGAACAGGAGGTAGAAGACAACGCAGGGGAGGGCTGGATCGACGGTCCAAGAAAAAAAGAAGAAAGAAAGGGGGAGGCCGAACCGACCGGGAGAGGAGGAAAAAACAGGACGACGCGGGCTTGGGCCGCCTAGGGGGAGGGGGAGGAGTTGGGCTAGCGGGCCGGCCCAGGTTGGGGGGAAAAAAAGAGAAAAAGGAAGAGAAGGAAAGGAAAGAAAAGGAAAAGTAGGGGAAAAAGGAAAAAATGAAAAAGGAAAAAGAAAAGAAAAGGTGGGTTGGCTTAATTAATATATTTTGGGTATTTTGGGATATTTAATAAAATATTAATATTAAAATAATAATTAAATTCTCTTTTTAGGTTAATTTAGGGATTTTGAAAGATTTTTCTTAAATTTCATTTTAATTAGCAAAATACTCAAATTTTTCCTATTTAAATTATTTATTAATTTCTCCTAGATTTACCTTAATTAATTCACTCTTATTTTAATAAAAATAGTTTATTTAATTAATTTTTTCTAATAATTTCTTATTTGGCCATGATTCCCTAAATTAGGGTTTTGGGGTATTTCACAAAGGAGTTGTATCCTAGGTAGTTGGTGTTGCTCTACAACTCACGGTTAAAGCTGTTTCTGCAAAAGTTGAAATCAAGATGGTTTCTACCCTATGAAATTGTCAAGGTGTATCCCTACAAAGTTGTGGATCCCAAGGATCAAAAGATTGAAGAAACCTTCAAAGTCAATGGCTACCAAGTAAAACCTTATCGAGCTGAAAATCTCAAAAGGGAAGTTCAAACCTTTCCCTATGAACCTCATAAGGTCGCATTAGGTTGTTATACTGAGGACGTTAAACCAAGTGCTAATATGAGGTAACCTAAAATTTTATCTTGTTTTAACATAAGTTCTTTTTGATTACCATAGAAATTTTTTTAGTTTCTCAAAAAAGACCTATTGTTAATATCCATACCTTATCATTACTTTAATTACCAAGAAACTGAGTAGGTGAAAGGTGGGCAGAAGTTGTGTTCCACATGTCGTGAGGTGAAGGACGATGACGCTCTTTATTCTGCAAGAAGATTTGTTCATATCTAGTGTCAAGCAGCTTCTCTAATCGCACGTACAACCCTCACACCCTCTCTCTAATACATCTCACCTATCCAGAACTAATTTTTACAATACCGCCCCCTTATTTTTATTTTAAGTCTCACCTCGTCTGTTCTATCTTCACCACTCCACTCTATTCCTCTCATCCCCAAATATCGAAAAAGGCTTTGCAAATCCTTTCATTGTAGGAAGAGCACCTTCTTGAGGATTATCTAGTAGAGGTAGAGCCTATCACGCAACCCACTTCACCTCCTTTAGCAAAGCATGCTGACACCACCATCTTCACCACCTCAAGATAAAACACACTACCGTGCATATCTACACCCATTTCTTCCTTGTCATCTACCTCTAACCCCACTATGCCAAGATGAACTACCCATTATGCCACTAAAGTCGCAACAAAAACCCTTTAAAGTCATAGAATACCCACCTCTTCAAAAAAATGGCCACTACCATCAGCCTCATACAATGAATTTTCTTCCACTGGGGACTACGACACAACACACTCCTCTACTCCCCCAACCAAGTACCTGAAGCACACATCCAACTCTCTCACCATTTTCTAGTCTGATAGTGCCTAAGAGTGCTTTAACACTTTGGACAACCAAGATTTTTACTTCAAAAGAGGTTTTCCCTCCCTAACCTGCCTTAATACCTTATTGGCCCCATTAATCACCACCACTAGGCCACTTTCTGTCAACATGCCCCTAAATTTTGTCATCTTATAGTCCTGGAATTTTACAGCAATCTTGACACCAAAATAAAAACTAAGATAGTTTTTATTTGAGGAAAGTTAGTATCTTACTTATCCACCACTATCAACAACCTTTACAACCTACCCTCCTTTGACATCGATGAGTACTCTGAGCTAATTGAAAACCCTACCAACGAAGTCATAGCAGACATCCTCACCATACTCACCAAACCTAAAATGAAATAGCGCTCTCCATTCCAATCGCCCACAACTCTTACCCCATGCTAAGGTTTGGTATCATTTCTTCAGGAGCCGATTGCTGCCTACCATTCACGAATGCTCTATCTCCTTTGACCGCATGGTGTTACTCTAATGTGTACTCACCAAACAAACCATTGATGTTGGAATAATAATTCAGGACCAACTAGATCTAGTGGAAACAAAACCACATGTTTCTATCTTTTACCTTACCTTAGTTGCCGGTCTTTGTTCCAAGGCAGAAGTTTCCCTTATACCCAACAAAGAAAAAGTCACCAGCCCCCACTCCATTAACCAAATAGTTATCAATCACTTCTTTGACACTCCAATAGCAACCCCTAAGGCCAAAACACCACCACCACATCTAGAATAACACCAAGGAGGATTGGAGTCATGGATGCAAGTGGTGAACGAAGACATGGACATCTTGTTGAGAGGATAGGAAGAGATAATTAACATAGTAACAAAGCTTTTGATATCACTATAGTACATTATCTTATTAGATTCATAGACTGGGAAGGTTAAACTTGGGATGACAGTATCGATTGCTCCTTCGGTAGAGGCAAGATAAGGACTCTTAAATGAGTAGGTGGAAAGAAGCAATTGGATAAGTTTGCATAATCGCAACAATGTAAAAGGGTGACATATGTCCCCACTATTGAAGAAAAAGTAACGATCAATACCTAGGTTGACATCCTAGCACAAGACATAGAACCAGAGATTTTTGAGAAAGAAGGATATGCATATCACTTGACCATCACTGTTATCCCCCTCCCCTTCCCACAACTTTAGCATTTAAGCCATCCCCATCTAACTTAGTATAATCCTTATAATGAACAAAGCACAACCGAATTGTTCATGGATATACTTTTCTTTTCTTTATTTATTTTGGATCTTGGCCACCTCACCCTTTTATCTTTTAGTTCCCAACCCTCCCACCCTGACATTGAGGAAATTGTCACCTTTTGTCTGTAGGAGGACATATCCTTATTAGTATGTCACAATGTTACCTTCGTTATCTAGTTATAATTAATGCAGTATTACTTTCATCTAATGCTTTTTCTTACATAGCTCTTTTAGGGTTTTTTTACTAGAATGAATGTTATGCTCAAACTCAGCAAATAAGGTAGCCCTACTACTCACCTTATCAAATTCCATTATGAATTGAGTAGTTATTCTCGTAATATTACCTGTGTATATCATTGAAAATGATAGTTCTGATGTCTTGAAACCATAATATCCTATCTGTGAAATAATTAAGCTAATTCAAGGAAGCCTTATGAGACATATTGACCTTTTGGCCAAAATAGTCTTTACTAATATATGTTTTGCATTCCATAAATTAGGTTTGTTAAAAACGTCAGCTTTTAGATACCTCAAGAACAAGGAAATAAGGACTATCATATGGAGCTCCTATTAGACCTTGCACATAGGAGAGATATCAATTAACTAAGACATCCTCAACAGAAAGTATAAGGAAGCCTGTAACAACTACCCTACATAAGAGGCAATTGAATAAGTTTGGGAGAATTAACCCTAACAAATAAGAGTCTATCCAGTCATAGTAATGATAATAGAGAGGGGAGATTCTATGCCTGAAACACTTAGTAACCAGCGACACCTGCATGAGAACCATGTGTGCAATTGCAGCAAACCGTCTAGTAGGGTAACTAGCTTTCTTGAACATTTCTAGAATAGGTGTCAGGGTAGAGTAATCAAGGGTGATTGTCTGACATCCTGATGTACATTCGTGTAAAAAGACCATGATAACCTAAGGAAATCCTATCTCTCAAAAAAAATTTTGAGTTATGAGCAAACCGACTAATAGAAAAGGATGTCTAGTTTCACAACTACCCTTGAAGATCCTTTAAGGTCTAGTATGGAGCTATGAAGAGAAAGCCATAAAATTTCCTTCCACACACACAATACTAACCCTTTTAATATATCTCATATATATGCAGGCAATTTTCAGTCAGGAAAAGTAGAATCTCAACATGATGAAGGCTAAGAATTACTTTATTATTTTACTTATGGGTATCCAATTATACTATCATGATGTTGATCAAGACAAGCAATAACTTAAGTTTGGGGAAGTGATATAAGTTAATTTGAGTGAATTAAAGGACTTTGTGAATATCATTATATATATGATTTTTACCACATGAGGGAGTTATAGGGTGTGTTTCTTAACAATGTATCCATCATTTGAGATCTCGCATGACTCGCTTGAGTTTAACCTAAAAAGAGCTCTAACATCCTATGAAATGACAACACTTGCAATCTTATGACACCTCACAAACTTAATGCTTTTACTCAGCCAATTGCAAGACATGTGTAGGAACAGGGGCAACACATCATATCAAACCATGCCCTCACCCTGCTAAGATTATAGGATCCATCACCTAGGTTTCCATCAAGGGTCTGCAACGCCAAAAAAAGATGTTGGCAGCATTCACCAGAGGACCACTGTAAGGTACTTCCACCTGACAAAGGGTACAACCGCATGATGTAGGGTATAGCCGCCCAATGTAGCACAAGAGGACACTTGTCCCACCTGCACATTTTACACATTATAAATACCCCTTGCAGATAGAGACGGAGGTAAGACAAGAAGGGAGAAGGAGAAAAATACTGACAGAAGATTAGTAGAGAAAGGAAGAAGAAGAATAAGAGTACTAGCAAAGCTAAACCAAGGGAAGAAAAAGAGAATGAGAGATTAGGCTAGATAGGGGTTAGATTACCGTGATCTACCTAGTCCCTCCCCATTTTTATCTTCATTATTTTCTTATTTAGATTGAGGAGATTTAGCATTAGTTAAAATTTTTGGCGAGAGGAAAATATTGGGTAACCTCAACTACTATAATATGTGACATTGTAGTAATGTTTGGTTGAATGATATTTCATTTTGTTGAGCCTCATTTGTTGAAGTATTGAATGTTGACCACATTAGGCAATCATCCAAATTCTGTAACAACTATGATAGTGTATAGAACTTACTATGATAAATGGAGACAAGGTTAGCATCGAAGGTGAATAGACCTTATCATTAATCCTCCAAAAATCACTACACGACATTACCTTGGCCCATGCACTATGATGGAGACTACCTGAGAGTATGGTTCACCACTGAGTAGAACCCCGTGAGTCTAGAAGGATTCATATCCATTGAGCTTGGCATACTATGAATGATCATAGGGTGCATGCACTTGGTGTTAACAATTTCCCTCTAGTGACTCTATCTTCTTATTTCCTTCCCATCTATCTTGCATTGATATTAGTACAATTCTAAGAACTCATTTACTTCATTATATTTTCATTATCACCCTACCAATATTTTTTTACATAGTTAACTGCACAGAACACTTAACTCTATTAAAGCAAATTTCATATAAGTCCCTGTGGGATCGGCGCTCACTCATCACTTTATTACTTGGGTCAACTGTATATACTTGCACGATTGTGTTGTGCTCCATTATTAGTATTACCCTACCAAGCATTGTCAAAACAAGCACACACCACCACAATCACCACAACATACCCCCAAGAATCAGCCAAACCAGCTAAAACTCACACCCTCCTTTCGGCAAAAAGCACTACAGCTCCCCATCTTCTTTCCCCTTAGTTGCAGCAAAAAAAAAAAACAAACACCACTAATCACCTTCAACAACATACACCACAACCCTCCACTTTCTATCTTCCCAACCAACCAAAAACATCCCCCTATCTGCAACAAACCCACCTGTTCCCTACCTCCTTCATTCTATAAAATCCATCACAACATTCCCCTTCCATTCAACACTATGCACTACAGCTCACCTTCCCATTTCAACCATTCCCACCTATTCCACCTCCCTTTCTTTGACCTCCCCTACTATTTCACCAACCCTAGAAATGGCAAGTAGTTCCATTGCTAGACCTTACTTTGGCAAATCCCAACCAAACCCCTCCTTGTTGCATGAGTTTTAGTAGAGACCTCCTTTGAGCCTTGGTTCTATTTTACCTTTTTATTTCACTCTCATTTACCTTATATTATCCTTAACTATATCATTATGTGATAATGTAGTTTTGCTGATTGTTTCATAGGTGATTTACTAAAAGTTTCGGTAGAGGTAGGATAGGATAAGCGTGCTTAGAGACTAGAGCCTTTTTTTTATAAGGATACCAGTTGTCATTTAGGATTTTGTGTTAAATGCCTTATATGACTAAATATTTTATCTTGTTATTATAATTATTTTATTTTAATGTATGGTATATTCTATGTCATGAGAACATGAAATTATATGTTAAGAAATGAATGAGTAAAGAATCATACGATAATGTTTTATGTTGAAAACCCTAAGAGTATCAATGATATATATATATATATATATATATATATATATATATATATATATATATATATAGTCTTAATATGGTCTTAGTAATGTATGATAAATAACGTGTGGTGATAAATGCGGGATTTGGAAATAATAATACCAAACATATGAGGTTTTCATGAAATAAGGGAATTTTGGTCATTATGGGTTAAATATGAAATTCCAAGTATTTTAATGTATTATAAAATTTAAGTATGCTAATAAAAATCATATGAACTTTTTGGGGTAATCTTTAATGGCATAAGTTCCATAAAATTAGAAAAATGCTAAATTTGAAAATAGTAACTCAAATGGGGATTTTATTATCATATGTGTGAAATGTTAAAGTTAGACTACAATTTTTGGATATGTTGTTAATATTGATATTTTAGCAATTTATATTTAATTTTATAATTATATGATCTTTATGAGAAAAGTTATGATTTAATTGTGGAATTAGGGTTTTGCAAGTATAGTGAATAGTAACTTTTAATATAGGGATATTATCGAATGTATAAGATATGATAGTTAGACCTTGATATTCTAGTATGTTAATAATAATAATATTTTAGTAATAGGTGCTAAATGCGGTGATTAAAAGAGCAATAAAGAAGGAGTTATGCCTAAAATGTTAAATTAGGGTTTCTAGGAAGGTATAAGGATCTTAACCCTTGAGAATGGCCTAGTTATCTATGTGATTGTGCTTTACTTGCTTTAATTATGTTTTGTACCTATAAAATAAATTATGAAAAACTCATTAATAATCTAAAGTGAAAGATCACATAAGTCCGGCCGAGGTATATTTTCTAGGTCTGTTCCACCAAACAATAATAGTGGTTTGGATATGTTTTTTCCTGAGAGGTGCATCACTCCGTTCCACTAAATTAAGAATAGTAGGGCCCTAAACTCAACATGAATGAGAATATGATTTGATATAAGTAAATAATGGATAATACATTAATTATTTAAAGTATTTGAGTCAGGGCTGAGGTGTTGGGTTTGTTCCACCAGATGATAATAATGACTTAGATGTGTTGTCCTTGAGAGGTGCATCACATCGTTACATTGATTTAAGAAAAGTGGCCAAGGAGTATTTTTCCTTGAGAGGTATTGGGTTCATTTCATCGAATAATAATAGTGGTTCAGGTGTGTTGTCCCTACAAGGTGCTTCAGACCATTATACTGATTTAAGAATAGTGTAGTCCATGAATTCAAAATAAATAAAAGAATAAAAAAATGTTATATATAATATAGAGACCTAAATTAGTAACTTCCTTGTGGTATTTTATGTTTTTCACATGTGTACTTATTCTCTACTATTAATCTATGTAATTATCTATAGCTCTTACTTGACAATATTATCACCTTATTCGGTATGTAGCGTACTAACCACCCTTTTTATGGGTGCTACTTATTCCCACGAGTAAACAACATTGATGCTTTTGTGCAAGTCTTTTAGAACTCGGTGGATGATTTTTCTACCTATGATGCATTGTATAGGGTAGAGTGATTTTTTGTTCTAGGGTTTGGGTATAGAGTCATGTTATCTGGATAATGGATTTACCTGGATACTTTTTTAGAATCTTAGATATATGGTATCTCTTTTATCTATATTTTAATATTATACTCGAAGATAACCTCCAAACTCATGTTTATGTTTTATAAAGATACTCTTTTTTATATTTAATCTATTTTACTTTTAATGTTATTTTACATTGTGATTGATGTAAGGATGATATGGTAAGTAAAACTTATGACAATTACGGCGGTAACACCTGGTATTTTGGTTATATACTTCTGTTGTAAAACAAAAAAAATAGTAAAAGTTGGGGTGTTACAATCATGATCATAGAAAGAATCAAGATTTCATGTCATACCAACTTAGACAATACATAACTCAACGTGCTAATCATCATAATATAGAGATCATGAATAGAAATCATTTATACAATTACCTCAACTCACTAGGCTCCTTCTAACACTCCCAAAATTATGAACTAAATTTTTTTGTTTAAATAGTTAATTACGGAAGATAAAACAGAAAAACATGGAATGCTATCACCACACTTGGTACAAATCCAATTTCCTATATCATTCTTATACCAAATGTTAATGCTAAAAACGTTATTCTGCTTAAATTAATAACACGGTTATAAAATAGGTGTAGAGAAAGGTAAAGCAGAATTATATCATTTCAAATAGGACCAACTGCTAGTTGTTACAGAAATTAATAAAAGGAAATACAAAAGAGCATGAAGGTACATAATCATCTTAATCAAAAGATACCAAGTAAAACATAAGATAGCCCTACTCTTAACTCAAGTACTATCCTTCACCTTATCTCACAAGCTAATCTACAAAGACTATTGCCTATTAAATAAGTAGAGGTCCATAAAAAGAAACCCTTCAATACAATGGTATTGAGTAATCCATTATACAAAACTAATATAAAAAGCCCACATGGGACACATAGAAGACATCACAACAATACATGGTATAAAATATTAAATTATAAATGATATGATCAAAATACAATAATCATATTAGCTAAACCATAACAACAAAGCCATATATTGCTCATACTCTTTCATTTAGAACATAATAAAACTTACCAACCTAACATCCAAGAGATTCTATCTAAATTTATGATTAGAACCAACCTCAATGCAATAACCATATTATTCAAAATGTATCTCATATCTCAAGATCAACACCAATAATATCCATAACATAATAAGTAGGGCTCAAAGGCATAGTACCAAACACAGGTAGGCATAAAAGGTATTACCAAACTATGGGTAGATACAAAGGATACTACCAACCAACCCAATAATCTAATAATAATCATTTCCATTTTTATTTACTCGAAGGGAGATCATATCAACCCGGAGACACTTAGTTACTTAATCATACCAATGCACCAAGGAAACACAGTATCCTACTAAGTATCAACCCAAGGAGACTAAGGTACCCTGGTCATATTGGCATATAAAGGTATCACAATACCCTACCAACAAGGATACATAATCCATAAGTATGCATATCCTCTTTATGTCTGTAGATCTAAATAGAATAAGATATAGGGCCAAGTTAGGGCACTAAGGTATACTGACAATGATACATAATCAATTGTGGGATAAACCACTTCTGTAAGGTAGCTACCCCTAAAGATCCATCATTCTTGATCTTGAGGTTTTTCACTTTAAATATTAGTATTTTAATTAAGGTAGCCACAATACCACATATCAATCACATAAATCCAGTTTTAACCCTTAACCATTTTTACTCATTTCTAAACATCCAAGACAACCATAATAAAGGTCAATACCAAGGTTAATTATTAATAATATACTAAGCCTTCCTAGGCTCAATTATTCATACTCAGGCACTTTAGGTAAAAAATGACCAAAATGCCTCTAAGGCTAAAATATCCATATTATCATCCATTTTAAATGCTAATTCTATTATATTTATCAACTTTTTTAAGAAAATGATAAAATCAAATAAATAAATTATTTAACATGCAAATAACTTACAAGATGTACGAAATGACCATTTTGCCCTTATACATAAATTTGTATGTAAAACCCTAACATGTATTTCTGGAACATCAAACCACATTTTTTCATGCTCAACAATAAATAATACATACTATGCATGCTTATAAGAATAATTATCATGTGACACTCAAAATGATCAAAATACCCCTAGGATATATAATAATAATAATGCTAAAAACATGCATTTCCAGAGCCTCAAATCACACATTTCTATAGTAAACAATAATTGAGACATATTAAGCATTCTTATTGGGTTAAATATCATAATATGGTTAAATTACCAAATTGCCCCTAGGGCACATGATAATAATACTTATGTTAAAAATACGTATAAGTAAGCTCAGCCTATCATATTGAAAATACATGACATATATAATTTATTCCCATCATTTAAACTAATTTAACATACATTTCATACACGCAAAAATTTACAAGTTAACATGCTGTATTTTACCAAATCTCATACTATCATTATTAGGCAAATAATCATAATGTAATGAATATACTTAATATAAATTATATATCAAAATCCGATTGTGCTATTATACAATATTTAAACATTTTAGCGGAGTATAAGGATTACTTAATTTCCAACAAAAGCACAAATTTGTTGACAACTTATTCAAAATTATTAGGCTCCATTAATCCAAATTTTGTACCTAAAAAAATAATAATACCATATTAATATTTAAGAAATAAAATAAAAAATTTATTAAAATATCTAATAAATAAAAATTACCAAAATGCCCTTGATAATGAAAATGGGCAAAATTTTAAATGGAAAATCACCCTACCCATGCAGCATGAGTACGAGCAAGGTGGGAAGGCTCAAGGGAAAGGTTGGAGGAGGCTAGGTGGAGGTAAGGTGTACAGTGGGTGGATATAGAAACAATGAGGGAGGCGGGTGATGGTGAGGCACAGAGGCACAATTAGGTAGGAAAGATGGTGCGACAATGGTGTAGAGCTAGGGAAAAGGGAGAGGAGAAAGGAGAAGAAAAGAGGGAAGGTAAGAGATTAGGGGATTGGTTGGATTCTAAAGGATTTAGTGGGTGACAAGAATGGTAGTGGTGGTAGTGACAATGGCTATAGAAATGAGAAGTGGGGAGCGTTGATAAGAAGGTAGGGTGTGGGTTACAAGGCAAATAAAGGGGAATATGCACATGTTGTAGGGGAGTGGTGGCTGGAGGGTGAGGCCAGTGGTGTTGAGAGGGTTGACGGTGAATGGTGGTGGTGATGGAAAAGAAAGAAGAGGCAAGGGAAGGTGGTAGAGGGCACCTCGACGATGCTGGGGATGATTGTGGCTTAATATGGTGGTGCTGGAAATTAGAGGTGTATGGGCTATGTGGAAAAAGTTGTAGAGGAGAAGGGGCTAGAGAGTGAGGCAGGAAGTGTTGGGGTGCTGGAGGTGTTGTAAGGGAAGGGGTAGGGGTGATGCAATGGCAGTGTGGTGGTCAATGGCGGAGGTTGACGAAAAAATAGAGTAAGGTAAGGAGAATGAAGAAGGAAGAGGAGGAGGAGGAGGCAAGGGAGGTCATTCTGCTGCAAACCAACTAAGGAAGGATAATGAGTAGGGGGATCGGGGTCGAGCGAAGAAGAGGGGAGTTGGCTAGTTTTGTGTGTATGTATATGTAGAGGGTTGAGATAGAATGGTTTAATGTAGAGAAGGGGTAAGGGAGATGGATTAAGGTGAGGTAGATAGGGATCATGCAGAGGTGTGGGTAATGACAGGGGCATGCAAGGGGTTAGATGAAAAGGCAAAGGCATACGAGGGAGAGGTAAGGGAGTTGTTTGGAAAGAAGGGGAAAGAAGAAGCTAGTGTGCTGGGCATGCTAGGGTGCTAATGTAGGAAAGGACGAGTGAGGGAGAAGAAGAAGAAAAGAAAAGTAAGGAAGGATGGGCTAGGGTGAGCTGGGCTAAGCAAGATGGGAGAGAATAGGAAAAAAAAAGAGATGTGGGTTGGGTTGTGTAAGCCAAGGGGGAGAAGGAGAAAAGGAAAGGTGGTTAAGGCACAAGGGAGAAAAAGTGAAGGAAGGAAGAAAAAAAAAGGAAAAACAATTTAGGGATAGAGTTAGAATTAGGTTAAATTTAGGATTTGGATAAAATTAATTTATCTAGATTTAAGGTTTCTAATTAGAAAATAAAAGAGGAAAAATTATTATTTTTGGGTGGATTTAAATAAAAAGAAAAAATATATAATAATTAGGATAATTTATCAAAAAAATTATTTGGGTTGGTGGGTCAAAGGTTAAAAAAATAATTAAGCTAATATTTAAGGGTTAGGTTTTGGATAAAACACTAAATGTTTAAAATTAAGGTTATAAAATTTTGGGGTGTTACACTCCTCTATATGCAAAGAGTTTGGAATATGTCATTCAATAGTAACATCACAACAAGGGTCTAGAATATGTCGTACAATAGTAACATCACAGTATACTTATTCCAATTTACCCATTATAATCTTCCAAAGGTACTTATTAAGGATACCATGAATAAATCCTATTATCCCATTCATTAGGTCAATTTATTCATTCCAAGATGTGTTTTCTCATCAATTAAAAAATCATTTTATACCACAATATCAAATCTCAAATCATATCGAGGTTAAAAGAAGTAAAACAACACTATCTAACCAAATCGGTTGATCGGTTTGGCTCAACAAACCCTAGAGTTTTATGTCAAAACTAATTGATTGGTTCAATCAAACCAGCCGACTATTCTAAGACCCATCAATGGGTTCTAACAAACTAGTATATGGGTTTAACTAGAGACCACCCAAAATTGCAACTCATGACCAACCGATGGATTAAGCTAACAAGTCGATTGTTCTAATAACTAGTTGATCGGTTAGGCACAACCAGTCAATGGGTCCAAATAGAGAGTAACCCAAAGCCAACATGTACAAACCAATCCAAGGGTTAGCCTAACTAGTCCATAGGTTTTCTCCTAGTCAATACATTACAGGCATTTTAATATGGTGGAGGCTTCAAAATCCAACCATATATACTCATAACATCACCATTATAGAAAATAGAGGTTACGTATGCACATGTGTTAAGCCATGCACCATTTACATAGAATCAATCATATTTTATGTGAAATCATGTTTTTTCTCTCAAATTTCTTAACCAAAACCCCAACAATGTCATATAAGCATGCAAAGATAAAAATTTACCAACTATACTAGCTCACATGATTATCTATACCATATTTCAAAGGTAATAATGACTTACTTGAAAGCTTAGCAAAATCTACACCTTAAAGTAAAACCTGTAACTAGAAGATTCTAACTTCTAAAAACCTCTAATAGAATCCAAGGAAAGAGTCAACTGAAAGCAAAAATGAATTTTTTCTAAACCTAACCCTTTCTTGCTTAATGATAAAACAAGAGAGAACTAATAGAAGGATCAAAAGAGGTATATGACATAGAGTGAATATTCAGCTTAGAGTAGAAGAGTAGAGCACAAGTGTTGAGAGAAACTTAAAAAATTTTGGCAGTTGAAAAGAGGTAAGGGAGATAAATGATTAGGATTATTTATAACCAATGAATTGGTCAAGAAATGAATGAGAGGAGTGCAACAAAATACAATCCCAATTTTACCATTTGAATTTATACTAAATGAGTGAATTTATCAAGAATTGGATTGACTTTCTCCCAGAGCTCCAATAGTAATTTTTGGAGAATGTAAGTCAAGATTTTCTAGAAAAAGGTTGAAAACAAGAAAGGAAATGTGAAGATATACGTGGGAAACAAATCCCTCACCCGTGCAGAGGCGATCTAGAAGCGTCAAGACTATATAGAAGAGAAAGGAAGGAGAAGACAAGGAATGAGGTTATCCTCTTCTTTTTCTATAAAAACCATACCTCAAATCAGCCCGAGGCAAGGAAAAGATAGGGTAAATGCTATAAATGGTTATAGATTACTCAGCAAGCAATTTGGAGTTGGATTACCAAATTAAAAATGCTAAAATGTTTTTTTAGAATTTTTTTAAAAAAATTAAGGCTCAAAAAGTTACTCAACTTGACAAAATAATTGATCGATTTGGTTAACTATTCAACTTTTTTATAGACCATTCGATTGGTTTCTTAAACTAATTGATCAGTTCTATTAAATCAAAGCGCAAGTTAAAAATGGTAGAGCAGTCAATTGGCTCATATAGCTAGTCGACTAGTATGCTAAGAAAAAATAATTTTACTCAAATTTCCAAGCCTTTTTTTCAATTCCTTTTCAAATAAAACCCAATATATATTTCCAAATTAAGATCAAACACTAACCAAACTCCATTAAACACTAGAATTTACACTTTATAAATATCAAATTGTGAGGTATTACAATATTGGTGATATAATAAGAGAAAACGCTATCAAAATTTGATGTTTGTTGACCTTAATGGTCTTGATGTCTTGATTGTCCTATGGAGGCTCAATGTATACTTTGATTGTGCGAATAACAATAAGAGCTAATACAGTTGATGTGCATGATGTGTCATGTGTGGCCACCATAATAAGACATCTAAACTTAAAGTTGAACACCTCAAGTTAGGATTTTTATGTGATCTCTAGGGGATGGACTCCTAGAATCAGAAGTGCTAGCAGTCTATATTGGGTTATGTGGTGGTTATGTATATAGTTCATTTTATGATTGAGATGACTAGCTATCTAAATTTGGTCAATCTAGTTCTCTTCAGGTATATAAATACTTATTGACTAGATGACCTATGTATTGTATTAGTTGAGCTTGACAGATACCCTCCTAAAGGCATTTAGTCTTTATGACCATGCTATTTATATTTTATAAGCTTGGGAGAGACTCTCCTCTAGGTATTTGGTCTATAGACCATGTATTTTTTTTCCTATAGGGAAAAATAACCTAATTTTTGTACTTATGTGATCACCTAAAGCTTAAAGGAATAGTAATTGGACATTTATGCTTATGTGATCAGCTAAATTTTAAAGGAATAATAAAACAAATAAAGAATCATACCTAGTACCATGAGTAGTTCTCGTACAAATATACCTTAGTTGAAAGTTGCTACCCATCTTGATATCTTATGTATGATAACTATGTAATAAGTTTCTATTTAATCTGTTTACTTATACATTTTTATATTTCTATTATCATATGTTTTGTGTATTGGATTTACTCAATGTAGTCTCATGCCGATATATTTCTTTATGTAAATGGAGCTTTGTGATGATCCTTTCAAAGGAGTAGCTAACATAGTGCAAAAATGAGTTTTCACTATTTTGATAATCATTTTGAACCTTCTACATGTGGAATGGATTGTAATATATGGTTTGGTTTTGTCATTTGAATTCTAGTACTCATCATATGTTTTCCAACGAAATTTGAATATTATCTTTCAATGCACTAATGTCTCTTGCTAGCTTATTCTTATTCTTATCTTTGTTGCTTTTTTCTTACTTTAATAGTATTGCATCTAGCGGGAGCTAAGTGTTGGGCATTTACTTTTTTTTTTAGATGTGGCACTAAGGCCCTAAAAAAGTTAACTTAGCTTTATTATTTTTATTTTTAAAAATTAGAGGTATTAAGAGTTGGTATTAAAGATATTTTCTATCCTTTTCTTTCCAAAAACTTAATTTCAAAGCTTCCAAAATTTTTTAAGCCCCGGTTCTTACTTCAAATTCCTAATACTTGTTTTAAACTAAGATGAACCTCGATGAGTGTTTACATGCTTGAATCTTTTTGTGTACCATGCATGACTGTGTGGCTTGTATTGTCTAGTACTTTTTTGCTAACCCGCTATGTTGTAGACCAAGAGAGTATGGCGGACCATGCAATAGTGCTTTTTGAGAGAAGAATGGTCACATTCAACCATGCAGTTAGAGCAAAGATGGTAGGAGTACTTTGAGATGCCTTAAGGGTGACATATCCATAGGCACTTGAGGTTTTGGAGATGGATTTAGATGATGTGGTTAAGAGAGAAGTGCATATTGGACAATTCCCCCCCCCCTCCCCACATGAAACTAGTGACACAGGTAGCTGCTCAACTATAGAGTCTAGCCTCAAGTGATAGAGTGTTGCAAGAACTAGTGATTTGACCATGCCTTGGCATGATAGTAGAATAAGTTTTTAACTTTCCTTCTTTATACTCAAATTTATATTTTATGCGATTTGATGTGATAAGTCTATCATGAAAATAAGACTATTTTCTCATAATGCTATAAACAGTATTTTGGTATTGCTTATAGGTTCATTCTTACTTTACAAAAAGACCTACGTTTAGATTCTTTTTAAACTTCAAGATCTTCATGTGTGTCCTTGTTCCCTGATTCAGTTCCTTGAATGGTTCAAGCTTGCACATGGAACATAGTAAAAAAAAAACTAATTTTTTTACACAATAAATCCAAAACTCAACACATGCATACATAATAAGTGCGTAAAACAACCATGCAAGCACCATAAACTTAACCTTGAAGTTGTTTTACATCAAAAGGACAACAACAACACACACAACAAAAAAGGATTATTATAAACTAAATAGAAATCGATAAATTAATAATACTATAAACCTTTGACATATTCATTTTACTATCTTGATAAAGATGTGACTATTTAGTTTGTATTTGCTTCAACCCTTCTCTAAAAATTAATTAATTAAAATAATTAGATCCATTGTCTTAGTGGTATTTGACTTATACGTTCTTTTCATTGGCTTGTGTAAAAAACCAGGGGCTAAGTAGTAGAGAGTTTAATTGAAATATAGTGAAAACAAGAACGAATATAGATTTTAAGGTAACATAGATAAAAAAAAATATAAGTATTATAATTTTTCCAAGGCTCTTTCATTACTTTAATATTCTACTTCAAATAAGGATTGTTCATTAAATTTTTGATATGAGGATTGTAGAATTATAAGATCTGGATTGTGATTTTAACAACCATGTGTTTAAATGGCCATAAAGTTCTAAAAGTTAGTGAACAGGCATTAAGATAGATCTTGTTGTCTTGGCCTTCTAAGCCTATTATGCAGGCTCATTCTAGACTGAGGACTGAGAAACCGCATTATGGGTATCTTTATGCTGGATTGAACCATCTCTTGATAGGGTTGGTCACCATATACTGACACTGCCGATGCAATCATTGAATTTTGTGTTTGCTATCATATTGAATTTTCTTTTGCCATATGCATTGACTTTTCTTTTGCCATATGAAATCATTCTCCAAGAGCCCTGCTCTGTGGAGGGGGTAACACAACCCTATCTTGCAGATGTTCGTGTGTGTATTCTCGGGCTTGTAGCATTGTTATAATTCTCGGCGATAAATACTAAAATGGGAGTCCCTGATATCGGTTCTGGAAACTAATTGCATAACAAGGATTTGATCTAGTGAATTTATTGTTAGGCTTTCTTTAACAAGTTGGTGGTTGCATGCAAACTAGCACCGGTCTGAGATCCACAGAATACTCTTTCAAAGAATACAACCCAACTACACCGGTATACGTGAAAACACATTACGTCCGTTTGTGGAGGTGGCTCCTTGTGGGCGCCCTAGAGTCTGGACCACCATGTGCTCAGCCGCTGGGCCACCGTAGTTTACCTCCTCCGGTGCTGTCGGGCCGGCTGGCGGAGGCCCTGGGGGCGAGGGTTATCGCCTTTATGGAAGCAAGTGAAAACACATTACGAATAAATTCCTTTAAACCGCCACACAAATTTTCTACATTTAAAACATTTAAACTACAATGCTCAAGAACCCATAAAATAGTCAAAAGATAATAGGAAATCGGTTCTTGAAAAACTCATTAAAAAATATGGAATCAAATCCTTAAAGCATAAACATAAAAATAAAATAAAAAATAAAAAATAAAAACTTCCTTCATCGATATCTTGAAGAAGTGAACTTTATTTCTATCAACGTCTATTTTGTTTAGGATTCCTTCCAAAATCATTCAGGGTTCTACTTCAAAAATCCATTGTTACGAAAAAAAAAAAAGATAATGGGATTATTGTCTTTATGGTCTTGGTTATCCCGTCAAGAAACTTTTCACTGTGGTTGTGTGTTCCATCGGCAGCAACATACTCAACACTTCGAAAACATTTTTGAAACCAATTTTACCTGAAACGCCTTTGTTGTTCAAAGAACCATAGACCAACTAATGTTCTACGTTACCTTACGTACCAAAGCCTTGACCTTGGCTCATCACCTTAGCCAAGGTCTTCATTTTTATCATGACTCGATATCATTTTTAGGTTCCTTCGTACGATGGTGTTCTACATAAGGTGCTAGGTTTGCATTTTCAAAATCAAAATTGAATTGAATAAGATGCTTCCCAAGAGGGTACGGGCGTGCGATTGAATTGGGAGAGTGTTGGTTTTGTGGAGCAAAGGCAGAAAAGCAATGTGAATGATCGATAAGGCCAGCGGGGCCGTCAGCACAAGGTAGAGGCATTGGTGTTTTTAATGGCGGTCGGAGGCTACTAGGTTTGTCATACGTATTGTAGGTGATTGTTTACTAGTTCGGTTTCAGTCTTGCGTGATAATTTCGATGTGTGTGGTTGCTAGGTAGTGGTCAAGAAAGTTGGACATGGCAGATTGGCGAGAAAGAGTGGTGGTTAGGGTTGGGTCGGACAGCTTTCATGGTAGGGGAAACGTCCAAATATTATGCAGCTGCCGGATTAGATTTGGCTCCGACACCAACTAATGCAATTTTTTACACAAAATCTTGCTTTATTAGTCAGCTCAATTATGATCCCTCACTTTTTGAATACTGATTATATTAGGACCCTTTTATGGGAAACGACCCAACATAAATAACCTTACACAATGGAAGGTATGATAAAATCCTAAACACATAGTATCAGCTTAAAATGGATAATTATATCCAGATAATTGCTAAGCACTTCTAGATCTCCTAAACCTGAGCTTAGGGAAATTGGATACGGGCCTTCCTTCCGGTAGTTTAGCTGAGAACGAGGGCCGCAGCTCTGGGCCCTACGATGAGGTGTGCGTACATTGCATCATTTATGTTCCCAAAAAGAGCAGCAACTTATGATCGAGGTTTGGAATAGTATAGATCTAAGAGAATTTCATCTTGGTACATTTATCCAACCTGCTGATCAGATCTAAGGTATCTTCAATTTTTGTGGTCGTGTATGCCGTGTTAAAAAGTCGGCAAGTGTACTTTATGGAGCTACTGTTGAAAAGATGATTTTGACATGGTCCAGTCTACTATGCTCCTTCTGTTAAGGATTTTGTTTGCTTGCTCGCTCGCTTAGTGAAGTGAATTGGAATTTGAGGATTTATTGATGTAAATGTTTATGACATGAAAATGGAATACAGATTGTAGGTAGGGATTTTTCAGGACTCAAACCGAGGGTATCTTAAATTTTGCAGGTCCTGGAGACGGACAGCACGCCACGTTGGAAGATTTTATGTGTCGACCAGACCTGATGAGACGTACCTTACAAAGAGATGACCAACCCCTGTGAGGCGATTTTGATGGGCTATCAGTAGAAAATGTCCCATTTGATGGCAGCTCCGAGGCAGGAAAGTCTGCTTTAACAACCATCCGACAAGTAGCTACAATGAAGCAGATGAGATAGTGCATCATCGTGCTGATTCTTGCTTATTGGGAACCGGCTATCCTATCGTCACTGTGATCCTATAGCTTTAGTTCCTCACGTTTATGACGAAGTTTTACATAGGCCCTTTTTGGTCGAAGGAAAAAGGAAATCTTTGATCTCTCTCAAAGAGTGGTATCACTTTGTTGAGCTTCGTAATGAGAAAAATGCAGGTCGGAAATCCATTCGTCGAGCAGGACATGGCTTAAGTGCTCTGAACAAGCCACCAGCAACCCCAAATAATGTGTGTCGTCGAGCACCTTCTTCAAGCTACCGGCTTCAAGTCCCTACGGCAATTTCTGAGGAGTCGCTGGGTTCTGATTCAGAGGTAGATATGCATGATTCATGGGTATGACTGGTGAGACCAGATGCCCCCAAACTTGCGGTTGGGCAGAAATATGGAATCTAAGGAAGGTCTTTCTCGGCACATGTGGGTAAATGAAATGGAATGGTATGTATGTATATATATATATATATATATGGCTGCTAAATTTGGCGGTCAGCGTGAGATTCAAAACTTCTAATAGGGGTTAATCGATTAAAACGCATGTACATCATTTAATTCTTTGATTTATTATTCCCTAGTTACAAGTTTTATTGCATGCTTGTACTTTGGGGTAGGGGGCACCGTAGCAATATGAAAAAAAGCATAGACGTAAGGGCTTGAGGAATATATGAATGGTTGTAGCGATGTAATCGTTATAAGTGGGGAAGAGAAGGATGCAAATTCATTCAATTTTTTAGAACAAATTTCGCTTAACTACTATAACAATTGGTCTTCTTAATTCCATTTAAATACTATGTATCTTATGTCTATTTATACTCTTGTAACATTCTATTAATATTTTTAGTCTTAGAATACTGAAACTGAAATGATAAGACTTTTAATATGACACCTTGTATTACATTGAATTATAAAATTCTGAATATTTAGATTATTGTTCTTTTTCAATTTTGTATAGTTTTCTAAAAATGAAACAACATTCAAATCTTGCAAAAAAAAATTGAAAAATGATTCTAGAATATTCAAATATTTTAAAAAAATATGTGATATTACAAAACTATTATTGTAACTGAAAGCATTAATATAATAAGTATTGTTCTATTAATTTTTTTAGTCATAGGTTACTAAAATGATAAGAATTTTAATATTATATATTTTAATAAGGTGGAGAGTAAAATTTTTTATATTCTGAATGTTTTATTATCATTATTATTATTTTGCATTTTCTATATTTTCTAAAAGTAAAACAACATTCAAAACTTACAAAATTTAAAAATGATTATGAAAAAAAAATATATATTTAAAAACATTGTTTTAGTAATCTAAGACTGAAAAATATTAATAGAATGTTATTAAAGTATAAATAAGTTTAAAACACATGGTATTTAAATGAAATTAGGTTAAATATCATAATACCTAAGCATAATTTATACAATTGTTTATGTTATTCACTCTATACGTGTGTGGATTACTTTTCTATAAGTTATCATATTCTCATATTTTGTTCATTATATGTACGCCTTATATTTAATTTTAATTTTTTATGCATATTTATTATTGGCATATTACCTCCTATTTCATCATTTTTTAACTATATTTTACAATTCTTTTATATTGAAAACTATTTTCTAGCCAATTTAATATTATAAATATCAGTTTAAGTGATTTTAATCTTCAAAATCATGGAATAATCATGAAATTCTAATAGATATCTTGGAGAAAAAATTGAATGACATATTTAAGATAAAATACAAAGTCTACTTATGTATCAAGAATGTCATAAAAAACTTCATTTTCTCTTTTTACATTTACTACTGTAGCTAATCTTTAATGGTCTTCATTAATATAATCCAATATAATATTAATATAATAATTTTATGTGTGTGTATATATATAATCTTATATATGCTTTTTAATATAATAGGAATAAAATATTGAATGAAATATTTTATTTTATATTGTACATAAAGTAATCATTTCTTTTTTTTGTATCATAAATATACAAATTTTACATTATTTATATTCACAAGGAAATAATATAAAATATGCCATGATCTTTTAACGAGTACTTTAACAATTCAAAGTTTTAATCTTTTTTAATTTATTTTAATAAATATTTTACATTTTGTTTGAAATTATTTAAAAAAAAAAGAGAAATGTAATCATTAGCATAAAAAATTATTTTTTAATAAGGTTTTAGCATTTTTTAATTAAAAGTTACTATAGTTGTAGTTGAAATTCAAGGGGTTTACGGATCAGATATCAAGTGTTTTGAATATTTAGAAAAAACTTCAGATGTTTAAAAAATCAGATATATGGAAAAAAAAAACTTCGAATATCTGATACTTCGGATATCTGAAAATTTGGATCAGATAGTAAATAATTCTTTTGATATTTGAAATTTTTAAACAAACGCTAATGATGCATATTGGATAACAAGTTATTTGATCAAAAAATTAAAAATTAATTTAATTTGAACCGATATAATCTAAAGATTTGATTTAAATCTTAAATTAGATTATATTGAATTAATAATCCTAAATTTTAAATAATATTTAAATACTTAATTAAAATAATAATTAAAAAATATAAAATCTATTTACAATAAAAACTCTCATTTCAATTTGCACATGACATGCATATACATACTTATATACAATAAAGTTTTATAAAAAATAAATAAATAATATTTAAAATATATATGTATGTAATTTATTAGATTAAATATTAAATTTATCTTATTGTTTATTAATAAAATCAGTTATTTAAGTTAAAAATTATATTTGATTAACTATTTAATATTTTAAATGAAATCAATTCAAATATTAAATTTATCTAATCATTAAATATCAGATAATATAATCACCGCTGGCCGAAACTAGTAGTTCCCAGCTACTAAACAAAAGTGGTTCCAAGCACATCGGTAGAGGACTAGTGTAGTTTCTGCGGACGTGTGTTAGTTCCGGAGAAACGCACGGCTTATAGACTTCAAAACAATGGAACGCATCGTTTGATTAACATTTTTAGTACCGTCGCTGAACGCATCCTCTCAGCCACTCGTTCTTCCTCTACAACCTTCCGCTCTGTTTCGCTTCTGATCCTCACCCGTTATTCCCCGTTAGTATTTCCATAACTTCAGTCCTTGATTCCGAATTTTTTTCCGTCGAAGGAAGAAAGGTAAGCGATCCAGAATAATTCGGTGTCTATGCTTATCGAAATTCATAGTTGTTTCTGAAATTGTTGGTTTCGATTTAATAGTTTCATGTACTTGCATGTCTGAATTTGAGAATTCTCGAGCTCACTGAAGAAGAAGAAGAAGAGTATCCTTACGGTGTACTTTCATGGATTTATTTTTCTAATATTTATTAATTTATTCAATATATAGGCTAGTCAAATTAGCTTTGATTTTCCTCGGCGGCAGTTGCAAGTGTTAATTCGTTGTTAAATTTCATAAAAAATAAGTCGTGAGTTCTACTGAGTGATTCGTGGATGCATGATTGCTTGTGATATCTACTAAGGATACATTAGGCATTCTTGTGGCATTATGGCTATGTTTGGTAAGGCTAGTTTAAAGCTTAAAGTTGGCGGAAATTTTATAAAGATATAAGCTACATTTTAGCTACCAAACGAGTTTCTTAGAAAAGCTGGTCAATAAATTATGAGCTAGCTTATTTGTTGCCCAACACACTAACCCTCGTCAATGTCATAATGTGCAATTATTGAAAGATGTAGCTCTGTTTTTGGTATCTGGTGTAATTAAACTATCTAGTGTAGAACTGAAGATTGAGTCAGTCTTTGGGAAGGAATGTCGTAATGATCGGAGACCTGATTGTGTTTGTTTTGCTATTAGTTAGCTTGATCTTATCCTTGGATGGAGGAAGAACGAGTTGGCGAGCTGCTTGTTCCCGAAATTTTTGTGGTACGGTTGATATATATGACATGAATGTCTGCCATGGATAAACATTTGTCATGTTTCTTGTAACAATAAATTGGGAACAAGGATTCTGTTGTCGCTTGTTAAAGTTTGGTGATGCTTAAAGTTGGTCGTGTTAATTCCTTGACTTTTCTTCTATCACCTGGAGAAGAATCTGGTATATTATTAGAAGCATGCTGTGTACAAATATTAAGCAAAAGTCATTTCCTATTGCAGTCATCCGAAACTTAATAAAAGTGGAAACTGAAGTATGTTTGGGGTCAGGTAGCTTTATTTTCAAATCTACTTCACTATATATCTTCAGTTAGAGGACAATGTTAGAAAAGCTTGTTTACTTTTCTACTGCAGTTGATTGAAAGATGCAACAATTTGCTCATATGCATCCCCTGGAGTTTTACATGCTCGGCTTTCATAAAAGAGAAGGTTTCTTAAGAAAATAAGATGGAAAAGTTTAATATATAACTAATTTTATGGTAGCTACATGGTGCTATATTTATGTGTGAATAGAATCTTAGGTTTGTTCCTCCATCAATTCTTGATGGAAAGCACAACCCATATGCTTTCTAGTTGGTTTAGGCAGGCAATTGATTGTTAATGCCGATTGCTCAGCATAATACTTGGGCTTCATTCATATGATGCTGAGGAGGGACTCTTATTAGGGTAAATAGTAATGTTAGGAAATTTTTGGAAAGCAACTATAATATGAATCTAACCTACATACTTAAGTTCATACTTCAGAAAACCTTGTTTGGATTGTTGCAAACATTGAATGAACACCAATTATTCCACAAACTTGGGTCTAATCTATTTTCTTAGAAAATGGATAAATTGTGGATGTTCCAATCCTCAACATTGTGGGGAAGACAGTCGGCCAATCACCTTAAGAGCTATGGCTTGAAGTAATGGCAACTATGCCCATGAATTCCTACGAACCTTTCGAATCAGTAAAAAAAAAATTATCAAAAAGAGAATTAAAAAAAAAGAAAAAAAATGCCCCATTCTTGATTGAGATATTACACGCCCCAAATTAGCTCTTCAATGATGTTTTTGGTTACAAAATAGCCTTCTATAACAATTGTTACTTTCTACCCAGATCTGCCCCGTCTCGGGATGGAAGATCACTACTTGAATTCACACATATCCATGTGTCATCACAATACTTTAAAACAATAAAAAGGCCCCATGCAACAGAAAGGAAAAGTGGAAAGGGCATCCACAATTTATAGGAATCTGAAAATATATGTTGAATTCCATTCTACATATAAGAGGTTCTTTTCTTTGATTGTACTAATTGCTGTGGCATCTGATGCTATTGTGATCAGAAATATTGTTTTGTTACACTGACAGGATTTACTTTGATACATAATGGTTACTGTTATGCATCTATTTTCTTCTTCTGTTTTTCAAATTAAAATGTCTTACATTGGAGCATTTCCTGTTTCATCTTCTGTAATTGATGCTACTTGAATTTTGATAACTTGTGCTGAGCAATGAGTAATGGAAAAATAACTATTGAATTGTTAGAAACTGTGATATGTTACACTTAGTCATTGCTGTGTCAGTAGACTCCATCCTGCGAGTGAAGCATGTATTTACATATCAAATGAACTATTTCGTAACAGTCCTATGAGGTTTCTAGTATAAATTATGCATGTATATAGTGTTTATGGGCCTCTGGCCATGTTTTGCTGCCTTCGACTTGTACCAATTGTTATATTTCTGTAGTAACTCATAAGGTTCTTTTGTAACAACTTACTGCTATTTCTATATGACACGGTTCTTGTTCAAATAGTCTTTCCTGCTCTCCTCTCACATAAAAAAGCATGGGACAAGTAATTCTTTTGTCCTCCAACTAGGACTGAGTGGCTATATTAATATCTAAACTTCTCAGTCTAATGCTTGCCTTTGTTGACACTTTATCTATATTGTTGCAGGTTGGATATGGGATCCAAGTACATAATTCCCGCCATATTTGGATCATTTGCTCTTGCTTATGCATTTGATGTTTTAATTGCAGACAGGAAGATTTTTGGAGGTAAGTTCTGATTTATTTGTTTGTATATTGTCCTTGAGCTCTGTATAGGCAACTATGATATGACTGAATTTAATATAATCAGGCACAACTCCTCCAAGTGTTTCAAACAAGGAATGGTGGGAGGAAACCGACAAGAAGTTCCAGGCATGGCCTCGCACTGCTGGACCCCCTGTGGTTATGAATCCCATCCGTCGCCAGAATTTTATTGTTAAGTCGACTGATGAATGAAAATCACCCTTTTGACTATCCAGATCGTATTGTACCTCTATCTGAGTCTTATTATCATGTGTGTACACAGGCTTTGTCCTAGGACTCTTCTTTGTATCAAATTGTTGGAGGCGTCAGACTTGACATAGGGTTGCTTATTATTGTCTGTATGTTTCATGAACATGGATACTTGTCATTAAGATAATATAACTAACTGCAATAGACTCACAATCCATTAAGTGCTAGTTTTGTGTTGGCTTGACCCTGATGTTGCCAGTTCTGGGGATCAAGTGCTTCTGGCACTCGTAATCTGGCAGATTTGTCCGGAAGCATCCTCGACTGATGCTGGCATGCTGGCTTTTGCTAGTAAATGTAGCTGAAATGTCTGTTGCTCCCTGGATCGCTGGTCCAGTTCCATGATGTTTGGGTTTGTTTAATCCACTTAGCAGCCAGAATATGCTCTTGGGCGATAAGAATGATTCTGGTTTCCCGCTGTACTGCCAGAGTAAAGTGGGTGATTTTATATCAACTCGTTGCCATTGTAGGATCTATGGTAAAATTTTCATCTCGTATAGCACTTGATGGCGTAGACAGAACTCTGATGTGCCTTTTCATCCAAGGTGAACTTTGGATCATTCAATTGGGGGGTCGAGTAGAAGATGACATCTCAGGCAGGCAGGTCCTTGTATCTTTCTCGAGACCCGAGATCAAAATCATACACGACATGATAAACTATGCCACACTTTCCTTTTTGTTCTTTTTTTTTTTTGGAGAATACATTATGCTACACTGATGACCCGCACAAATTCCAGATTGTAACTCATATACTGCATCTTAGACAGCTAGGTTATACAGAACAATGAACATTCTCTCCTCAGCCTAAAAGTTTGCAGGCTGAAGTTGCTATGAGATACAGACTTTCAGTTCTGCTTTATCTCCTGAAGCATTTCAACTACTTTCTTCATCTTAGGACGTTTGGCTGGCGTACTATCAGTGCAGAGTAACGCAATCTTTAAAGCTGCAAGCATCTCCTTTCTCCAAGCAAATGAAACTGTACTAAGCCTAGCATCAAGTATTTGCTCAGGAGTTTCCCCTCGTATCGGAGCACTATGTACCCACTTGACCAAATCCGTTCCTTCACCAAACGCCTCCTCCACTGGTAATCTCGTCGTGAGGATCTCCAGTAAGACAACACCATAGCTATATACATTTCCTGGTGCTGTAACTTGCATAGTAAATGCATATTCTGCTCAAACAAACAGATACGGATGGATAGTTCATTATTCCAGCCTCGTTCTTTATGGGTAAGCATGCAATATTGACCAACTGTCAACCATCAGAAGAGAAAAAAGGAAAACGTTAGTACCTGGGGGAATGTAACCAAATGAGCCTGCAACTGCACTTATGCTTGCAGTCCCTCTGGATAGATCAAGGAGCTTCGAGATCTCTATCTCTGCGACCAGAGGCCTAAAATTGGCGTCTAGAAGAATGTTACCCGAAGAGATATCAAGGTGGATAACTGCCACATTATGAAGGAAAGCGAGCCCTTCTGCCACTCCAATGGCAATGGATAGTCTTTTTGGCCAATCAGGTTCATGATCAGGCTGCTGAGTATGATCATGCAGATACTGTGATAGAGTTCCATTAGCCATGTATTCATGGAGCAAGAGAGCAACATCCTCGTAGATCACAAATCCGACAGGTCTCATCAGGTGATCGTGACAGAGTTTACTGAACCTCTCCAGCTCCCTAATCATCTTGCTCTGATGATGGGTTATAGTTCTATCCATTGATTTGAGACTCCTGACCAAGAGAAGCAGCCCTGAAGGCATAGTAGCCTTGTAGGTACTACTGAAAGTTCCACTGCTGAGCTTGTTTGAATCCTTGAACGTAGCTTTAACGACAGCATCAAAGTCCACTGCTTGCCTTAGATTATCAACAAACACGTCCGCTGCTATTATCAATGGCCTGTTGTTGGGATCATCATCCACATCTACGACTCCAGCATCTTTGCTGCATTTTTCTTGTCTTTCCCTCATCATAAAGAGCCCGACCACGATTGACACAGAAAGGAAAACAGCCAGACCAGAACCAATCACAGCTAAGACAATCCTGTAAGAAACCTTGCGGGGGTACCCTTCCAGATCATCGGCATCTGATGATGGTTCACAGGGACTACTAAGTGGCTGTCCGCAAAGCCCTTTATTTCCCAAAAAGCTTGAGGTGGGACTCTTTTGGAAGGGCACAAAACTGGGTACCGGTCCGGTGAAAAGATTATTTGAGAAGTTAACTTCAATCAAGCTCAGCATGCCCTTAAGAGCTAGAGGGATAGCCCCAGAAAGCTGATTACTTGATACATCCAAGGACACTAACTTGTCCAGTTTCCCCAGATCAGGAGGCAGCGGCCCATGAAGACGATTGAAGCTCAAATTCAATGCTATCTGCAAGTTCTTCAGATGACCCATCTCCGGAGGTACGGTTCCAGTGAGAGAGTTACTCCCCAGTTCTAGCTCCAGCAACTTTAGGCAATTCCCAATCTCGTGAGGTATTTCTCCCCTGAAGAAATTATTGTTCAACAGCAAAAACTGCAGCCTTGGCAAGCTGCAAATGTCCTTTGGAATGGTTCCATTGAATCGGTTGGTGCTAAGATCAAGCTTATTGATACTCCGACACGTAAGAACCTCCTCGGGTATATCCCCAAAGAGGTTATTATCAGATACAATCAGCTCTTGGAGGTTGGAAAGTAGGCCAAGCTCAGGAGGAAGCTTACCACTAAACCCGTTCGAGGCCAAGTTTAATAGGGTAAGATTAGGGCACCTAGCGAAATCCACAACTATCTCCCCTGAAAGCTGGTTATTGTTAGCTTCAAAATAAGTAAGGCTGCTAATATTCCCGACGGACTTCGGGATACTGCCAACAAAATTGTTGTTTCCGATCCGAACGCTGGAGAGATTCTTACAGTTCCCTGCCGATTCTGGCACGGTCCCAGTCAGTGCATTCTGAGTAAGCACCAAGGACAGTAGCTTCCCACTAGCAAATATACTCTCTGGTATCACCCCCTCCAACTCATTAGAATGAAGGCTCAGGAGCTCGAGCTCGGAAATCGAACCCAAATTATCAGGTATCTCACCACTCAGACTATTCTCATAAGCAGTGAACACCCTAAGATTAGTCAGATTGCCAACCCAAATAGGTATAGAACCATTCAAACGGTTGCTGGAAACCTGAAACTCTTGCAATTCCACCAGTCCCTGAAGCTCATCAGGCACTGTCCCAACAAGTAAATTATTACTAAGGTTCAATGCCCTGAGATTTCTCAGCTTACCCAGCTCTAATGGGATTTCATCCCCAAACTTATTCCAAGACAAATCAAGAAACTCAAGCACTGATAAATTACCAAGAGATGCAGGAATTGAGCCAAAGAAGTTGTTGTAGGAGAGGTCAAGCCATTTGAGTGAGTTGAGACGAGAAAAAAGTGTGATGTTACCTCTAAGACCACAGTGAGAGAGATCCAGGTATTCAACAGACATGTTTGGGGTACAATGGACACCAGGCCAGAAGCAGTAATCTGAGGTGTTTGAACCCCAGCCTGGTACACCAATCTCTTCTTGAATTGCAAAGATGATGACTTGATCAGGACGCTCAGCATTAACTAGCTGAGGAAGATCAAATGTTGTTATCGACAACAAGCCAGTAAACAACAAAAGAAACAAGCAGCTTGGGATTCTGACAGTCCGGCTCCAGCTGCTGCTGCTGCTGCTACAGTCACACTTGATTAATGAGTCCATTTTCCTCATCTATATTGGCTTGAAATTTACTATATTAATTCACAAGAGAAGAAATTAACCCGGATTAGGAATCTTCACTGAATTTCAAGAAATTACGGAATACCCACTATAAAACTCCATCAGAAAAGCTCAGAGATGGATTGCAGTGAAGCATTTCTATTACGAGCAATCAACGATGAAGACAAGACCCAGATGATAAACTTACTAGGAAATTCTGACAAAATGCAATAGAGTTAATAGTACAAAAAAAAATGCAACAGCCAACCTAAGACTAAGAACGTCCCAATTGCAGAATTTCAAAAGAGATCATAAAAAGGACACATAAAAAGAGTGTTAAAATGAGCTTTCTTTAAAAAGCAAGCCTTTTATTTTCCTTAAATTAAAATTTCGATGTTGAAGTAAGCAAGCAAAATTGAGAGCGAAATTCAAATGAGAAAAACGTCACAGGTGACAGAACATTGGCGGGGGCTGCTGAGAGAGGAATTAATTTTAATCAGAAACACACTGATTGCGGAAATGGTTCATGAGGGCTCGGTCACCCTTTTAGGAAAGAAGGAAGAATTAAAGGGTAAAGTAGTACACTTTCTTCTGGTACTGTTATCACGGACCAGGTGCTTTTTTCATCAGTCCCATAAATTGAGAAAAAGGAAGAGGCAAAGAGAGGAAGAAGGAGAAGGAGGATTCTTTGGTCTGCTGTAAATGAAGAGAGGGAGGGAAGGAGGAAATGGAAGTGGGCTCACGAGTATTGGACAGTCATGCGTCAGTGCAGTAACTGCAAATAGTTTTCCTCTCATGATTCTCTGAGTCTCTCGGACAGACAGCTGCCTGCAGATACCCGCTTGAGGGGAAATCGAACAATTTACGCCGATGTTTGGTATTGTTGTATGTAATCATGTACCCATGGGCCAGGGGTGGGGGAGTATTATGTCTCTGGAACGAATAAGAATGTTTTAATTTTATTTTTATTTTTTATATATTGTGTTTTGTTTATTTGACAATGTTTTTACCCGTCTGAAATTCGGTATAACTACTCGTAAAATATAAAGTTATTTTTTTTATCTCAGTATCACCGTAAAAAATCCCTTGATTTATTTATTGAGATATATATATATATACATTTCGAATCGTGAAAACTATTTTAAGCTGTTTTTTTTTCTATAAAGGAAAACAACAATGCTTACTCCGACATTTTCTTTCTTGTCATTATCGGTAGACAAGGTAACAGAAATTATTTTCACTTTTGTTGGTGAAGGACTGATATCAAAAGCTGAGCCTTTGTCAATTTTTCCTTCCAGAAAGGAAACCGTGAGCCCATGACTAAGACTAAATTATAATTTTATATCCTATAACAAATTTTAGTCTCAATGTCCTAGGTATATTTATAACCAAATAATTATATTTATCAGACTGAATATTAATTTTATATTTTTAAATTGAATTTTTAGATATTAAAAAAATATAAATTACATATATTTGGTATATGTTTAAAAATATTATTTTAATAATTTTAAAAACTTTTATAATATTTTTTAAAAATTAAAGATTATATAATCATTAGTAGTTATATTTATATTCATATAAGTATCTTATTTTATCTAAAAAATATTTAAATATTATTATTAATATTTAAATTAAAAATAATAATAAAAGCTTGACACTATAAAATCATAATACTATGATATATTGTTGTTATAATTTTTTTAAAAAAATAAATGTTTTCACAGATTGGATAATATGTTTAAAAATTAGATATTCTAAATATCAAAAAAAAATTAAATTGAACATTCTAAATATTGGATATAATTTTTAAAAAATTAGATCAAATTTTTGAATATTAATTTTTTTACCTAGGCATAATAGGAAGAACTCCATTTGCAATACACTATTATAATATAGATAATTGTTCCTATAGTGACGAGGGATGTGTAGGTGAGTTCACATGATTTTGAATATATTTGAAAGCTTATTTAATTGTATGGAAAATGTGTGTAGATAGTAGTGTTTTATGAACTTTGGACTTAAAATCGACTTGAATAATGTCAAAATAATTGCAATTAGTTTATAAAATATAGTTAAGTACACTTAAGAAACAAAATGCCAAAATAATAATGAAAATGACAAGTGCAAAGTAAGGTGAGAAACAAAAATTTTGTGTTATTCAAAATTCAGACAAAGTTCACAATATACAAAAATCATAAATATCGTGATTGTTTTGTTTGCACAATTAAGCTTAATTTTATCATATGTGATTATGGTGCTTACCTCAAGAAGTATAAAATATCTTGTGAAAACCGGTAGATTTTATTACAACGATAGCTTGTAGTAAAGTAGGATTGATTTAATCATGCTCTTTACTTTGTGTGATACTTGTGATTGTATCAAAAGAAAAACAATGACTCATGAGAAGTATAAAAAAAATCGTTATACATTAAACTAAGATTTTGAATAAATAATATACTTACAATTTTTATGAGAGGTTACGAATGAAATGAATATACAATTAAAATTGAATTGTTGGTCATATCTACTTTAAGCATGATAATTGACATGTATCTCGATAAAAGTCAAGATCTTAATATTAGATCTAGTTGGATGAAATTTAATTTCTATTTCTTAAATTTTAAGTCCTTATATATAGCTCCAAGTATAATACAATGTTACAATATAGTGAATGGCTCCCCCACACCAATCTTTTGCTTCCATCTAGGCATCCGGCAAAGGGACCTACTATCCCCATGTTTGTTCAATATAGTAGTAGAAGTGTTGAACCTCATCATACAAAAGGTTGTGGTACTTGGGTTTTGGCAAGGGATGATGGTGGGAAACAATAGTTTTATAGTGACACACCTCCCATATATAGATGATACAATAATTTTCTATCTAGCTAAGGAGAGTAGCTTGATTGACATAAAAGGGGCTTTGATTGCGTCTTCATGTTAACTTCCATAAAAGCTCCATCGCTGGAATTAATACTATAACATCCCAAGTTGATACAATCCCCAAGTCAAAATGACCATGCGAGGGGCACCTGATAGCACTTTAGGCCCAGAATGGTTGTGAAGGCTATCTTGGAGCACTTTTAGATTGATCGACTGGTTTCATAGATCAACATGAGTCCTTTTAGCACGATCTATCTTCACTCACATGCTTCTTGAGAAATTTTTGAAAACTTTTCAAGAAGATCACACATCCTAAAATTGCTCCACGACAAACACAATTAACTGTGAAATTCTTATCACATCATCATAAAAATGTTGGTATACTATGTTAATATAAGTAACCATATCAATTCTTATAAGACTCCACTCAATTTAGTGTATTACAAATAATGACATAGTGATGCCTTTATATGGACAAGGTATAAAAAAGGCTTATTTTCTATCAATTTAGCCATGGTTCTTCTTAATTTTTTGCATCTAAATTCTCCTTCATAGGCTTGTAGTCTTGTTTGGTGTGGACGTGTCGCTTCAAGAGTGGAGATATTTGTGGAGATATTTGATTGGCTTGTTGTTCTTGTTAAATTCCATTCCCGTAAGAACCTTGTTATTAGAGGAGTTTTAATGTTGTTCCTTTTGTGACATGGAGATGGAAAACACCAACCATATGGTATTGCATTGTCCTTTTTGATCATAGTGTTACAAATGGTTATGTACTTGGTTAACGTGTTGGGCCTTCCCCCTAGAGATAGATAAAGCTTTGACTTAATGGAGATATCCGACAATAGGCAAGTTTCATAGGAAAGTCTAGCTAGCTAGATTTCTGGTAATTCTGTGGTCCTTGAGGAAAGAATGAAACCATAGAATTTTTTAGCATGTTAGCTTGTCAGCAGATGAAGTGTTTAATATGGTTCTGTTAAGTCTGGTTTGGGGAATCAAAAGCTAGAAGAGTTCATTCATCCTACCATGCAGATGAATTTGTAGGAGTGTCGACTTGCCTCACTCATTACAAACCGCGAGAAAGAAATCTCAAACTTGCTCGAGAACTAGTGCACTGGGAGCCTCCATAGTTGGGGCTTTTGAAATGGAACACCAATGCCTCGATGAATATAGAGGATGAGAAAGCAGCAATTGGTGGGGGTGCTTCTGGATTGGCATGGAAACTTTAATTTGTATTTTCCATTCCAATTGGGTTCCAAGAAATCAATGAGGCTGAGGCAATTGCAATTTATCAAGCTGTATAACTTCTGATAAACGAGTGGACCAGCCATCTCTGAGTCATCATTGAATCAGACTTGCATAATGTTGTGCAATCGTATAATGAGCCAGACTCAGCTCCTTGGAACTTGGGATTCTATTTTTTTTTTTTTGTGATGAATCATGTTGAACGCATATGACAACTCTGGCCAGTGTTGAAAATACAGTATCAAATCCAGGAAAGAACACCACAGCTGAGCATCCTATGAAGCAGGAACTACAGCAATCTGAGCCTTTCATTGCTAAGCTTTGGCAATTTTTTCTGTATTAGGTGACATGTAATCACGAGGTCTTAGGTAACTAGGCTGGTAGATCGATCTTTTTTGTTTTTTTTTTGTTTTTTTTTTTCATTTCGCTGCTCAACTGCCATGGATAGGAGAGGTTTCTTGTACGTAGTGTTTGGAGGTTGCAGGGCTGGAGTTTTGTTCTCTTTTTGAGCCTGTGAGATGTTGATTGTATGGGCTTTGCTGTTTTATTTCTCACTTGTTTTTTCCCAAGCAAGAGAGTAGCAACCCTTCCAAACCCGCTCCTAGAAGCTGGAAGAAGCGGTTTGCAGTGACATTTGTGCGCCAAAATCCATTTTCTTTTAATTCTAAGAAAAGACCCTTCTTATTAAAAAAAAAATACAATGTAACAATCTAGGTGATTATTTTTTTTAGTGATGTAGAAGTAAGTTGACACTATTTCAAATTAATTTGGGAGCTTATTTGACATATATGAAAGATGGATAAATCATCTTTAAAATGTGTGTAGTTTGCAGTCTTATATGAACTCAGTCTTCCAATTATCCAAAGATACTTGTAATAATTTTTATTAAAAGATAGTCAGATATGCCAAGAATAAAATTTCAAAATAAAAATTTATCAAAATGATAATAAAAATGACAAGTGCAAAGTTTGGTAGGAAAATATAATATTTGTTTGATTCAAAAGCTAAAAGCTAGAGGAAATTCACAACATACAATGTTATTATTAATAAATATTTTTTATTATTGTGTTCTTACGGTTAAAATTTGTATCTATCATATGTGATTTTGGTGTTCATCTCAAGAAGTATAAAATATGTGGTGAAAGTTAATAAATATTGTTACGTTAATAGCTTGTATCTATAATCCATCAGTTGGATAGCCTTTGTAGAGAATTTTTATGGAACAATATGAATCCCCAAAGGAATAAAGCTCTTATGGCCTAGTCGAAAATCTGTGTAACTAAAGAAGAGGGTGGTCTGGGACTCAAACAACTCATTCACCGAAACTCAGCCTGTATAGCTAAATACCTTTGGAAGCTTATGGAGTCTAAAAAAAAGCTTATGAGTTAAGTGGATGCATGAAAGATATATCAAAAGAAGGGATGTATGGCAGGTGAAGGAAAAAGGTTGAATACTCCTGGATTTACAAATAGCTGCTAAGAGTCAGAGAACAAATTAGACCACACAATACAAACTATTGTATCTCTAGAAAATTGAACACTACCCCGCTGTATCATACTATCAAAATTACTATGCCATAGGTTTCTTGTAAATCCTTTGTCTGGAATCATAATGGCTTGGGAAGACATAAATTCTTTGCTTGGCTGTTGTGTCACAATGCGCTTCCTATTAAATAAAATTTGTTTAATTAGGGGGTCACCGCAGATAACATTTGTGAGTTGTGCAGAAGTGATGAAGAAGACATCAACCATTTTCTATTTTACTATCATGGTGCTAGGGTTCTTTGGAATTATGTTCTAAGATAGCTGAAAATGGAGAGATATACCACTGATTGGAATAGTTGCATTGATTGGCTTACTAGAAAGACCAAAGAAAAAGGAAAAAAGATTATTTGGAGAGCTATCTTCAATGCCTTTCTCTACCATATTTAGATTAATAGAAACAAGGTTGTTTTCTAGCTGCTCTAAAGAAATCCTAGAGTTACTATTAGATAGATTATTTCTGAGATTTTTGTTAGATTTAGTGATGCTAGAAATATTCATGTTAAAAAGTACCTAAGTAGTCTTGATAGATGGACGGTATGAGTTAACTAGGGGTATGCCCTTTATGATTTTGTAATTGAAACTCTTTGTACCTTTTTTCCTTTTCGGTAATAAAATCCTTAATTAATTATCAAAAAAATAAAATAGGATCAAATTAATCATGTTTTTTTTTATGTGATTCTATAGGTGCTTGTTTATATCAAGAAAAATAATGATTCATGAAAAAGTTAAGGGGAAAAAATCTAATCATACATTAAACTAAGATTCTAAATAAATTTAGGCACTTACAATTGTTACAAGGGATTACAAATGGTATGAATTTACAGCCGAAATTGATTTGTTAGTCATGCCTACTTCAAGAGTAATAGTTGACATGCCTCTCAATAGGAAGTCAAGATCTTCGGGTTGAGTCTAGTCAAATAAAATTTAATTTCTATTATCCTTATATAGAATTCTAGGTGCAATACAATATTAAACTCTAGGTGATTGTTCCTTTTAGTGATGTATAAGGTCGGATGACATGATTTTAAATGCATTTGGGAGTCTATTTGGCTCATATGAAAGATGGATTTAATAAATTTTAAAATTTGTGTAGTTAGTGGTGTTATATGAATTCAACATTAAAATTAACTGTACACATTGCAAAGATAATTGAAATAAATTTCGTTAAAAGATAGTTAGACACACCAAGATCGGGGAAAAATTGTCAAAATACTAATGAAAATGACTAATATGGTTGTTTTATTCAAAATCTAGAGGGATTTCACAATATTAAATTTTATCATTAATCATATATATATTGATTGATATACTGTTTTGGTTATGAGGTTAAATTATTTTTTCTATCTTATGTGATTCTAGTTTTTCTCTCAATAAGTATAAAATTTACGGTGAAAGCTGACATACTTTATTACGTCGATAACTAGTATTAAAATAGGATCGATTTAATTATGTGTTTTGTTCTATGTAATAATATAGGCACTTGTATTAGGAAAAATAATGATTCTTGAAAAGTTAAAAAAATATATAAAAAAAATCATTGTATATTAAACTAAAATTATGAATAAAGTTAGATGCTTATGTTTGTTATGAGGGATTACGAATTCAATGAATATACAACTAAAATTGAGTTATTAGTGATGCCTACTTCAAGGGTGACAGTTGACATGACTCTCAATAAAAAGTCGCATGAAATTTAATTTCTACTATTCTAGTTCTTATAAGGTCAAATGACATGATTTTAAATGTAGTTGGGAGCCTATTTGGCTCATATAAAAGATGAATTTAATAAATTTTAATTTTTTTATTTTTAGTAGTGTTATGTAAATTCTTCATGACAATTAAGTTTTCATATTGCAAAGATACTCAAAATAATTTTTTATTAAAAGATAGTTTGATACACCAAGAAAAAATGTCAAAACACTAATGAAAATGACTAGTGTAGAGTTTGGTGGATGAAATATAAAATATACAATAAAAGTTAATAGATTTCAAAACGTTGATAGCTTCTATCAAAGTAAGATAGATTTAATCATGTATTTTTCACATGTGATACTATAGTCTCTTGTGTCAAGAAAAATAATGATTAAAAATTCTCATTATACATTGAACTAAGATTATGAATAAATTTATACACTTACAATTGTTACAAGGGATTACAAATGAAAGGAATAGACGACTAAAATTAATTTGTTAGTTATGCCTCCTTCAATAGTGACAATTGGAATCTCTCTTAATAAGAAGTTAAGATCTTAAGGTAGAGTCTAATAGATAAATTTCATTTTTATTAGTTGAATCCTTATATAGAGTTCTAGGTGTAATATATAATTAAAATTTAGGTGATTGTTCCTTTTAGTGATGTATAAGGTCAGATGACATGATTTTAAATATATAGCTAGGAGCCTATTGGGCTCACACAAAAAATGAATTTAATAAACTTTAAAATTTGTGTAATTAGTAGTGTTGTCTGAATTTGGCAATACAATTAACCTTACACATTCTAAAGATACTTGCAATAACTTTTGTTAAAATATAGTTAAATACACCAAGAGAGTAAATTCAATTATGCACCTAGGTGTATCATACAAGATATAAATAAGTAGCAATGCGACTCGGAGATACCTTTTAATAAAAAACGTGTTTATAACAAGTAACATGGATGACCAACATATAATCACCAAAAAAGATGAGATTATTACTTGAGAAGACTAAATAATCACTTATGAGATCTAGATAACCATCGCATCACACGTCGTATATAATCACTTTTCTTACCCAGATGGTCACATAAGTAATGTAGCACGGAGATGCAATTATTAAAAGAAAAATGTATTTATAACATGTACACTGAAAGAGTAAGAAATGGAGTACATAATCACTTATATGCAGGGGTGTACACAGTTTGGTTTGGCTCGGTTTGAACCCCAAATTGTGATTTTGGATTTAAAAAAAGTTTCAAACCAAACCATTTTCTAAATACTATAAATTAAACTAAATCATAATTTTTCGGTTTTGTTTAGTTTGGTTCGGTTTGTGGTTTATGCTCTTTGGTCTTTAATATTTATTTTAATTCTTATTTTATAATAATAAAAAATTATATTTTTACTATTTAACCTTAACTTTACAATACATTTTTATAAATTTACAACCAATCTAAACTTATAGCTATAGTGTGTTGTTTAATATTAATCTCAAATAAGTTTCATATCATATCACATTAAAAAAAAATAGTAGATGTGTATGAAGAAATAAGAAGAAAGAAAAAGTATATAGTTATATATTACAATTTACTACTTAAAAATTATAGATTGTTATGTAAAAAATAACTTTATTTAAATTTATATGCATACACAGTTTGTGGTTTTTAAATCATGATTTAATTTCTGAAATTATAATCGAACCATTTTTATAAACACTAAATTAAACCAAAAATTTTCAAACCGTAAGCCTAACCAAACTACAAATTATGGTTTGATTTGATTTAATTTGTGATTTGGACCATATTATGAATAATCCTACTTTTGGTTAATTAACATATTTTTAAGAGCTGAAATTATAAAATCAATCAGCAAATTGGTTTACATATACATATTTAGTTAATTAACATATTTTTAGTACTAACATAACATCGTATTTTTAAGTGTACTAATATATTAATGTACATGGACATTCCCATGCATCACCGATCATTGGCATACAAAATATTTTTCCTCCTCCGAATTTGATATAAAACGTCATAAACCAAATACTGGTATCTTTATTATATTTTCAGTCTTCAAAATATTTTATAGACGTGTAATGATACCAGACTACCGTTTCTGTGCTCTCGTGATAACAATTGGCATGCCTCTCGTCGAAAACTTAAGACCGTATAACTGAATCTAATATAATGAAATTTTTATCCTAATTTTTTAAAGAAAATTGAATCCATGTATGAAGCTCGAAAGTACAATACAATATTACAATATAGGATATTATTCCTTATAGCCAAGTTATTATGTGTAAAGAGAAAGATAGGGGAATTTAAATCTTCAAAACTTAATTCAATTGTATGTTTAAGACTAAGTCATTATAAAGAGTGATACGGCCAAACATAAAAGTAAATAAATAAATAAACGAGATAAATATGTTTGAGTACTGTAATAGTTCGAATAAATTAAAGCAGGAATAATATAGTATTTTAGCAGAATATGAAGTGCTCGTATTCATATTTTAGCTACGTTGGCATGTTCAAAACTAAAGCATAACACTTTTTAAATATAATAACAACAACAAATAAATTACCCAACAAGAAGATAAGGGCATATTCTTTCTGCTATACGGAGAAGAATAAATCGAAATATAAAGATCCAAAAAATCGTTATTCCCTTCCCGGGAGGATTTCACTTTTTAGGCCATCATATATAATATACCCTGCTCCATGCCTTTGTAAAGACATGACACCACTTATATTTTTATAACAAATACGAGGCGTCAATCAATGCCATGTGATGATGTGTGGTGCTGGTCCACCACCTTACTTTTAGTACCCCGGATGCCCATGAATAGGGCTGTAAACGAGCCAAGCCGAGCCGAATACTTCTAGGTTTGGGTTCGGCTCATTTAACTAAACGAGTCTAAAATGTTATTTGGGCTCGGCTCGTTTAACTAAACGAACGAGCCGAACCGAGCCGAGCTCACGAGCCAAAGCCAAAAAATGAACCGAGCCGAGTTTTTTCCTCTTTGAGCTCGGCTCGTTTAATAAACGAGCCGAGCCCGAGCCTCATTTTGAGGCTCGTTTAATTAAACGAACGAGGCGAACCGAGTTTTTAACGAGCCGAGCCGAGCCGAATACCGAACTGGCTCAGCTCATTTACAGCCCTACCCATGAGCAGCTTTGCTAGTGTTTGCGGATTGTCAATTTATGCATCCCGTATAGCCGGAGATAGGATTATAGGAACCTCAGAGCTAGAGGGAGCACGATGACCTTTTACACATAATTAGTATATTAATCTTTCCTTTTATATTTATAAGAGATGTTATTCATCTTTCTACTATTTACCTTCAATACAAAAATAAAAAATAATATATGTTGAGTATCCGACCGAGATATGCTACATGCTTATTTGTATATTGATGAGGTAGTGGTCCAATGGTTAATATTGAAATTTGAATGATTTAGATTTTATGTTCTAACTTTCTCCCATATGATATTTATAAATTAGCCTATACCAACGGTCTGGTTTATATGTTCAGCAATAATAGTTTTAATATATGTTCTATAACAGATTATATGGTTGACATTACCGTGAATGTCCTTTCTTATCTTTATAAAAGGACCCAGAGTAATGTACTAAATTATATTATCAAATCAAAACAAAAAGGAAAATAAGACCTAATAAAGAAAAAAGTAATATATATTAGAACACCTAGATATGTGACATGGTGTTCATATGTATTACATATGAATTTCCTATACCCAATTTCATTTTTCACATGATATTGACAACTAGGCGCAATAATATTATGTCAACCTACTGTAGGACTAAGATGGTAGAAAATAGGATATAGCCATAGGAATTACCATTTACCAATTAGCAATTACCATTATGAATTTGACAAGTTTAATAAGTATTTGCTTTAGCGAACATGCATCGTGGCTCATGGACCATGCATTGTTCTCTAATTTTGGGTTTCATTCTTTCTTACAGTTATGTGTCACCACATATATGAATCAAGTACATGCATGTCTCTCTCCCTCTCTCTTTGCCAATTATAATGTGTGATCTCTTGCACTATGAAACAAGTGTCATGTCGGCCAATTATTATATTTTTAAAAATATATGAAATGCGAATGGAAGAACATCTTTGTCATCTTCGAACGTATTTTCTCTCATTCGCCTTGTGCCTCTTGTTTCTCCACCTTCTCACACTTTTTTCATGCATTCTTTATTCTTCAATCATTCTTAACAAATTTTTATCTCTGGTGTTCGATAATGCTAAAATTTTACCTCTTTAATTCTTCTCAATCAAATTCCTTGTTTGGTCTTCTTTAGTTCAGCTTAAAGTTTGTCCACAATCAAACTTGTTGTTTGATTTCGCTAATTTTGCAATTTTGTGTCGGTGTGATTTATTTTAGTAGTGTTTGTTGATGTTTTAAATACTCTACTTTTGAGTTGTACTAAAATTTGGTGAAATACATGAAATATGTGTAAATTTTGGTAAAATATATGAGTATGTGGTGGAAGATATGGACTATACTAGTAAAATTTAATTAGATCAATGTTAAAAAATTACTAGGGAGTAATGGTGAAAGATGTATTAATATTTGGTGAAATAAGTGTTCATTTATGATGAAAGGTATGAAGATTACTTATGAATTTTAATTAGATCAATGTTAACAATTTGCAGAGAAATAATGGTAAAAGATGAGTTGAACTTTAGTGATATGTATGTATGTGTCTGTGTAAAAGATATGCACAAAACTAATGAAAATTAATTATATCAATGTTGATAAATTCCAAGGAGATAATGGTGAAGGATGCGTTGAATTTTGGTTAGGGATGGCAAAGGAGTGAGTCAGGGACGGGGACCCCATCCTCATCCCCATCCACGAACCCGACCCAATCCTCATGGGATCAAATTCTCATACCCAACCCAATCCCCAATCTATTTTTCATCCCCGATTTATTTCTCAATCTTGAAACCCGATCCGATCCCCCGAAACCCGACTTTATACCCGATCCCCGATTCCATCCCCACTCCTCAAACCTTTTTTTATATTATACTTTTAATTTATATTCTATAAAAAAACTCTATATATATAAAATATTTGGGGCGAGTTCGGGAATGGGGACCCCAAACCAGTCCCCAAAATTTTTTTTGTGAATCCCCGAACCTTAATTTGATCTTCGAATTCTCTCCTCGAACCCGAACCCGAATGGGGAATCCCTGACGGGGCCCTGAACCCATGAGGAAAATTGTCATCCCTAATTTTGGGATAGTTTCAAGCAGACAGTGATGAAAGACAAAGATAGTTATGGTAAATATGAGATCTTATAAAAGAATGGTTATAGTTAAAGTAGGTATACTGGAGAAAGATATGTGAAATAATTTTTTTTTAAATAGGGTGAAATATAGTGAAAGTTGTATGAAGTAATGGTGAAATATACTCACATATATAAGGAAAAATCGACTTAACATTGGTGAAATATCGGTTTAAATATAGTGAAAGATCAACATAAAATTAGTGAGATATTATTAAAGCATAATGATGAATAACATGAATAATAATGGTGAATTATAAGTTTAATTTGAGTAAAAGATAAGTATGACGCTGATGAAAAATCAATTGAAATATATTATTGATCTTTTCTCATTTTTGATTTGTTATCTATATGGGTTTAAGTTGACATTGATTGCAAATATGAAGTCTACCTACTTTGAAAATGATTCCAAATTTAAAATCAAGAAGAAAAAGAATAATAAGAAGAAATTAAAATTGATTTTCAATCTAAATTATAAGGAGAAAAATGTCAATCTAACATTTATTTAATAATCAAAGCCAAGTTGACTCAGAATCTTCATTTTTAGTCATTTTGGACAAAGGTGGAGTGTGGTGATGTCAAGAAATGATCGATGCACGGATAGCAATGAACTGAGCGACGACAAAGGTGGAACACGGGTAAGGAAGAAGTTGAGAAAATAGATGTGTAGAAGAGAGAACTACTTGAATTGTGTCAACAAGGGCTCATGGTGCAGGAATCCTCCCTCTCTCTATATGTACATAATATTATTTTTAAAATAAATTCTTAATTTCAATTTTAATTAGGATAAAATATTCTAAAATTAGGCCTCCAATCATATTAATTCATGGGAGTTTGTTATAAGGATTTTTGTATTTTTTTTGTTGGCATTCATTTTCTTCTTTCCAAATTCTACTAGTTTCTTGTATTTTTGTTTGTAAGATTGTTTACATTGTCAAATTATATTTTATTTACCATAAGTATTTATTCTAATTAATTAATATCAAATATAATTCAAAATAACAAAAATAATCAGATATAGATCTATAAAATATTTGAATTTTTTTTAAATTTTTGTATGTAAAAAAACTTTTAAAAAATAAAATATCTAGTGATAAATATTTTTTCTATAAGTTTTCGCACTAAAATATTCCTTTAGACATTAATTTCTAAGATGAGTATTAATATTAAAAATATTAAAATCAAGCAACAAAAACATTTTATAGTTCTTTGAGTTTAAAAAATAGTAACATCATGTTTGTGTTACTGTAAAATAAGAACTAATATTTTTTATTTGGTAGCATCAAAGTATTTTCCTGTAGTGAACCTCAATCTACTATAGTCAAGCAAGAAAAGGAGAATACACTCTAAATGATGCTAGCTTTTGTGTTTAAAAAACAAATATATTTAGGATGTGTTTGATTTAATTAAATTTTTCAATCACAAAATTAAAATTAATATATTTGTCAAGCAAACAATTCCCAACTAATGTAATTCTTTCAAAAAAAGAAGGTAAAATCCGACATGCAGGCCCCATGTTTCTCGGCAAAATTTGGGCAAAATGGGATATTTAATAAAAATCAATCAATTTCATTTTTTATTTTATATATATATTGATAATTTATATTATATATTTTTTGTTCCCCCACTATCTTCCCTCTACGATAGAACTCTTTCTCACATTGGTTACCGGAAATTCCCGATAAAAAGATGGATAAGATGCTCTGAAAAATTACCGAGGCTTCATAATTTGGGAGTGAAGTTGTGCAAGTTGTAGCGACTTGTGTAAAAATTTATTCTCGTATCCAGTTGTATTTGATATGAATACATAATATAATCTAGTCTAATGTTATCGTATTCAATCCAATCTAATGTGGTTGGTCTTTTAATATCCTTAATAATGATATTTGGTTTGATATGCTCTAATATTATTACTGGTCAAAAGTAATGATGATAACAATTATAATTTTAACTTTAGTATATAATAACGATAGAAAATAAAATTTCATTAGAATTCAAAATTTCTTAAAAACATTTATCTAAATTATTATAATTTACCTTTTTTATAAATTAATGAACTCATTATATTTCCATTACCACCTTTCTAAAATATTCCTGCCTATAATCAATTGCTACCTATATATATATATATATATATTCTACCGGTTCAAAATTATTTGCAATCCTTTTTAATTACTATATCTCACACTTACTTAAAATATAAATTATAATATGTATATAATTAATTAATTTTTTTATTTATTTGAGCATATCAACTTAAAATGATGAAATATAAAGTCAAAATAATTTTTATTATTAATTAAAATTTTGAATGATCATATTACTATCTACCTAATAATACTTCATGTGTTGCATGTGTTTCTATACTCATTAGTAGTAATTAACAATTGTACTGGTTAATGAAAATTTTGACTAGAAAGGTAAGTTGATTTCATGACAATTTGTTAATTACTACTAATATGTATATCATTAATTAATTTTTTATTTATTTTAGCATATCAACTTAAAATGATGAAATATAAAGTCAAAATAATTTTTATTATTAATTAAAATTTTGAATGATCATATTACTATCTCCCTAATAATACTTCATGTGTTGCATGTGTTTCTATACTCATTAGTAGTAATTAACAATTGTACTCGTTAATGAAAATTTTGACTAGAAAGGTAAGTTGATCATGATTTAGTTTGGTTCACATTAAATCAGATAAAATCATAATTTTGTCATTAAAATACTTAAATCACACTATATTTTTAAATGTCTAAAAATAAACTAGACTATAATTTAATGATGCAGCTCGAATTGATTTACAATTTATGTACTTTTAAATGTTAATATTTGTTATAATAATTACATTACAACTTTATTATGTGTTGAGGATCTAAACTTTTAGTTTTTAAAGTTTAATGGTGTGACAAATTACAACCCTAACTAGTATATACGTGGAAGTAAAACCTTATCTATAGGAAATAGATCTTAACTCTATGAAATTGTGATATCTACAAGTCCATGTGGCAATTTATCCATTTAAATCTATAATATCTTCAAGACATTATGGTAGTTTCTCTATTTATCTATTTTTTTTTTATTTTTTGTTTCTTCACGTCTCAATTTTGACATCCTCATCTCTATCTGTGTACAGCTCTTATTCTTATTTGAGGTAGAAACTCTTTCTAAAAACGAGCCCATGAACAAAGAGCGTAGTATGGATAATTTATATCATAGTGGGCATGACCCATTAATGTTAGCTATCAGCATATATACTAAAGGTATTAATGATCAAAAATGCAATTAGTCATATTATCTAAAATAAAGTAATAATTGATAAATAATTTAACCTTATTTGATTGTATATCTTACAGTGTATCGTGATGAACTTGCCGCATAATTATTTTCAATTTGCATTAATCAAAAGGATGTGTGTGTGTATTAACAATAAAAAATATTTCATCAACTATTCAATATAATGATTGTTAATTACCATATGAACTTTTCCCATTACACTCCCAACATTTCTCTCTCACATTTTTTTGTGCATTATGGGACAATAGCTTTGGCATAAATTAATAGATACCCACGATATTTCAATTAAGAGTTTTGGTGTTGGTTATGATGATGCTAAGTAGTAGTTAGGACAAAGACATGCATTGAATTCTTGCATGCTCTATAGCTAAAGATATGTAATATCATTGATTCTAAAGCTATCTTAAAATATTATGTGAATTGCACATACTTACATAAAGAGAAGTAAAGAGAAACATGACAAATAAAAACCAATCGATAGAGTGAAAGTTTTGCCATTGTTTGTGTAATATCTTGAAATTTTCTAGCCTTAATCTCATATGTTTCGTCTCTTAATCTTTACATGGTCCTTAACCTTAGCTTAATCACCTTATTTTAACCTCTAAACCCCCAATTTCCTTTGTTACCATTTTTAACCCTTGCCCTCTATTTTCTTTAGGTGGCTAATATTTCTTGTCCAAACTAGATTCTATTTTCCAAATTAGTTTAATCCTAACCCTACCCTTCCACACAACCAACCCCAACATTTCACCTATCATCACACTTTTCATTTAAGTGTTAAACACTCCACCTTTTTGACCTCCTAGGTCAATCAACATCGTAAACCTTGTTTTGATAATAACAAATAAGTTTAAATAAGTTAACATGGTTGTTTAAATGTGCATAAGCTATTATTATAACTAGGATTTCAAATCACACTTGGTCCAATATTTTCTCACGTGCAACATTTAAAAGAGAAATCTAGTGTCAAAGCATAAGAGAATATTATATCAAGACCACTAACACTCAATACCTTAAGGTGTATACTTCATATCTTAAATTATCTTGTAAAGTAGCTTAAGTATAATACTTTTGAGTTTAATCTCTTTGGAAATTTTAAAATCATCCTTAAAATTTATTTGATATAAATCCCTTGTTGATTTTAAATCTCAAACACTTTTTAAAGTGTTTCCAAACATATTGGTTTTGATTGGAACCAATTAACTGATCTCAAGACCGATTAACTAGTTTGGTTCAAACCTAGGGCGTTAATTGTCTAAGAACTCAAACAAATCAATTGGTTCAAAAACTAATCAGCTGGTTTTACTAACCGATCCCTGAGTTTTTCTCCTACAAAAATCCATTTGGTCTATGTTTGAACACTTCAATTGGTAAGCAAAATCGATCGACTAGTTTTACTAACCAATTCGTGGGTTTTGTTTCTATACAAACCCATTTGATCTTTTTTTGAATAACATGACTAGTTGATAAAATCGATCAACCGATTTCACTAATCAATCTATGGATTTTACTCCTGTAGAAACTCATTTCATCTCTATTTGATCAATTCAACTGGTATCATCAAATCAATCAACTAGTTCACGAGTTGATTGATTGGTTTGACCAACCATGATAAGGACTAAGACGAAGTGTAAAATGGTTTTTTTCCTAGGGACTAAACCAATTGATTAGTCTGAATAACACATCAACTAGTTTACTAAACCATTCGATTGTTCATACTTGTTTATATTACCAAATGCATATGGCACAAAACTGATTGAATGGCTTTAACAACTGATTGGTTGGTTGTTCAACGATAAATTTTTCACTTTAGGTCAGAATATATTCAATCGACTGGTTTGAACAACCGATTAGTCGGTTTTCCCAATCGATCAATTGGTCAACATTAAATGCTAAAAAATCTGACCATGGCTCATGCAATGAATATATGCTATTTTACTCCAACGATTAGATAATTGGGCACAAGTATAAATATCATTTATGAGCAACATAAATTTTGTAGATCTCTCATTAACTTCTTTACTCCTATTTGCAATTAATTCTCATTTTCTCACTTTCATATTCATCTCAAATTGAGATATTTTCAAAAGTGTTTGTGCTCATTCTACTCAACTAGAAATTACTCCTTGATTGTAACATCTAAATCTTTATAGCTATATTACACTAAAAAAAATGTTCTTTTATTTTCATATTTGTATATTTTTTTAGACACATTGTAATAAACCCCGACTCTCCTCAAAACTTATTATATTGAGGTTGTGTGTTGCCTAGAATTTCTAAGAAATGCCATTACATTAATAGATCCATAAAACTAGAGAGGATAACTAGGTTAACTTATAAATCAACTTCTAAAAGGTTATTGAGATAGTAGGCTCATAAACCAAAAGATGAATGATCATCAATAAACACACTAGGAATTTATAATTCAAAAGCCAAACCTTTTTAGTAGTGGCTGTATAGAAATTCTATTCTCGAAACCACTATAAATTATGTTTCAAACTTTTATTTTCTTATTTCCATTCCTAAAAAATCCTATCCACCCCTTCTAGGGTTCTTTCACACCTAATCCATGTCCCTTATTTATTTTTCACGCCATCTCTCTGCTAATGCTACAGACCCCTCCTATCATGAATTTTATCCTTCAACACTATATCATTCTTTTTCATTTTCACACAACATCCCAAAATCTATGCCTCAACCTCTTCTTTTTTATCTTTGGATGACCCTCCCCAACCTAATTTGTGCTCCTTCTTTCCACTCCTATAAGCTTCTTCCTTTCCAACCATGCCTTTCTCCTCTTGGTTTGCCATTATTTTGGATACTGGTCTTGTTCCAACCACTAGCAACATTAGGCATTCAAATTACAAACCTCCCTTAATGTCGCCACTCATCATCTAGCATTGATGGTTCATACTACAAGCCCTTATTACTTTAAAGGCACATGTAATCAAACCTCTTCTACGTTAGCCTTTCACGCAACTGTTAGCCAGTAACACCACCATTTCACATTGATAACCCCTTTTTGTGTGAGCCATGCACACTACCTACCCTTAGCTCTATCACAACCTCATGAAAAATAGTCACTACTAGCATCCAAGCCTCGCACAACCAACCAACCCAACCTTGCGCAGCCACAACCCAATTATGTGAGCTTGTAACACTACTCTGAGCAACATTTTGGTTACTACTTCCTTTCATCCCTCACTAATCTTTAATTATTCCATAAACTTCTTGCTTATCTTGTCTAAGCCATCTCAAGGTTATGGAAAAAGATATTTAAGAGCATGATGATATATGTCTTGCTATTTTAATAAGCATGAAATTATGTGTATTGAAATGTAGTTAGGCATATTGTTGAGTTGTAGGTTGAGAATTGATTTTTGGGTGATTTAAGCTCTTGATGGTTTTATCCCTTGTGATTTTTGGTGGGATTTGTGGATTGTTTGATTTAAGGTAATTATGTCTTTAGATGTCTCCTTATATGTGATTTTGGTAAAATTTGCAAAATATTAAAAATTGTGTGACTTGGGAATCTTTTGACCCAGGGCATATTGGGTCAAGTTGTGCGTTTCTGTGTAAAATAATCATGTCATTATAGTTGTTGAGATTTTAACATAAAATTTTATACACAATATGTTAGGGTTTGGTTGAGTGTGGATTAAGTTATGTCAATAAGAAATTTTGAGGTATTTAGGAGGAATAAGGGTAAAATTGTTATTTTGGGTTAAATTTGTAAAATTGAGGTTTCATGTATAATATTTGGGATAGATTATTATAAGTATGATATGCCAAACATTTTGGCTTAATTGTGAGTATCACTAGTGGTATTCCTACGTGAATATGACTTAACACCTGATTAAAAATATTAGGAGCCTGATTGGTATTTTATGTGTGAAAAGTTAGAATTAAGTACTCATTTTTGGATATGGTGCTTAGTATGATATTTTCAATGTTTTGTTAAAATTGGTGGATTGGGGAGTCTTATAGGTGGAGTTATGGTATAATTATGAATTAGGATTTTGGTGAGGGCATTATGGTATATTTTCTTGTGGAATGTCTCTTTTGTGCTTATTGTCTTACTTTATGTATTATATTTGTTTTATGTGATTATAACATGTTTGATTTGATTTACCATGATGCATTTCTAAGTTTTCCAAATAAATACAATTATTGGAATGAATTTACTAATACTTAGTATTTAATGTAACAATAATGAGTAATACCCCACGTAATAAGACAATGATAATATGAGTGGAAGTGATGTGATAATAAGTGAATTAAGTGATGTATTGTTATATGCTAATTTTTAACTAAGGATCCAATTAAACATTAATACATAAACTGGAAGATTACACGAGGCAGAACCAAAGTGATTTCAAGTATATAATTGTTTGATTATATATTATCTAATATTGTCTGAACAAGAGGACCCTAATCCACTCTATATTAGTTGGATCCACCAACCTATAAAGGGTAAGTGTAATTAAGGATTATTAGTGTAACAATGGTCAAGTGTATTTTGCCTTATATGTGAGATTATCAGTGAGATTAACTATCTTTCTTTCATTTGGAGGGAAAGAGAAGAGTAAATATTATGATATCAACAAGGCTAACTATCTTTCTCTCATATGTAGGTAAAAGAGGAGAGTATATGATATAAATGGTTTATGGTCTCAATGTGATTAAGTAAACGGAATATTATAATCACCTAACGTTGAACCTTAATTTGGTTTTCTTTTAGGTCTTCTCATATTGTGTGCATATACACATGTTTAATATCTATTTTATTATATGATTCCTATATGTATGCCTTATTTTATTGATGTGTATCGCTACCTTATTCAGTACATAGTGTAGTAATCATCTTTTTTATATGCACTACTCATTCACACATGCAAATGTTGCCTTATTTTTTAAGTAATTGACGATTTAATGCTTTTGATGTGATTACTTGCGGTGAGTGCTTATTCAGGTTGGTATAATATATGGTCATCCCAATATATATATGTCTTTGGGTTTTGAGTCATGTGTTTTCTATTATCTTCGATCTCCTCTATTTATACTGTATTCTTATGTTGTCATGGAATTAAGTATTTCTTACATCTATTATCTAAGTACGAGCTTACTTTTAGCCTTTCATTTGGCATAAATTAGGTATAGAAATTGACTTTTTTTTTTATGTTAGATACAATATAATACCCATTATTTTTTTTTATCATTTTTGCTTTCGTAAAATAAAATTTTTTAGTAGTAAAATTTGAAATGTTATAGCATTTCTAAAGTTGAAGAAATAGAGGGTTCCTCTTTTATTTTGGGAATGGTTTATGCAAAGAAAACAATGTAACTCTATATATAAACAATGGTGAGCCCAGGATAGAATCATAACATCATCGAAGTCTAGATTTATGATGGTAATTAAATGCTAATCATACTATCTTCTATTAATATTTATAATCTGTAAGCATTTGTAACAGGGAGAGCATTGTTTTCATTAATTTATGTCTTGATGCAATCGTAACACAAATATAGTTAATAAACTCCGCAATTTTTTATAATAAATAATAATAAAAAATTCTTTATTAAAGTGGATGCATTAATCTCATATTTTCCTTAATTTACTATTTTCATTCTTTTATTATGTCAAAATCATTAATTACTTCACCCCTTTTGTTTCCATTTACTTCCAAATTAGTTATAATGGCAATTTCAAAATTATTCATCATTTAATTCAAATTAGTAATAATATCACTTACAAAATTAATCATATAATTTCCAATCAGTAGCAATGTCAATTACAAAATCATTAAAGTAATTTCCTTTTACTTTAGAATTAGTTATAAAATCATCTAGTAATAAGGACCCCGCATGCTACTATTGAATAACCTAAGAGTATAATTTCAAATTAGCAATAATGCCAGTTATAAAATCATTCATTTAATTTCAAGTTAGTAATAAATAAGAACTACAAAATCAACCATTTGATTTCAAATAAGTAATAATATCAATCTTAAAATCATCCCTTTAATATTTATTTACTTTTGAATCAATTATAAAATCATTTATTTAATAAGGATTTATGTGCTACTATAATTAGTGTAAGTGTATACTCTATCCGTATAAAAAAGGAGTTTATTCTATCAATTTGCACATTTTTTTTAATAAAATAATAAAATTAGTATTACAATTATACTTACATCATTCATCGAAAAATAATTTTTTTACTATATATATATCTATATTCATAATTAAAAAATTAGAATAAAAAATATGTTTTAAAATAATTTTTTTGATATAAAAATTTAATAATAGAATAATTTTCTTTTATTAATTTTTACTTATCGGTGCCATGTTTTGGGTTTTAGAGAATCGGTTTCTCTTCTTCCAAAGTTAACTCATTCGATTATTAATACATTAATTAATTGATTAATGGTTATGGGTATCAAGGTCTCCAATTATTGTCTTCAATGCCCATTTTTGTCGACATACGGCCAATACTTTAGATATGTTACCCGATATGAGTTTTTTTTTTTTTTTTGTTCAATCAGGTAACGCTCAATTATTGTGTGTGTGTGTGTTTTTGTTTTTTTGTTGTTTTTTTTTAATATCATAATTAGGGTTTATGTTGATCCTCGATATATTAAAATAAAATATCCTTTAATTTTCACAGGCTTTGCTTACGAGACAGATGATCTATTAAAAAATCGAGGCTCTAGTTACTTTTTTAAATAATTCCATAAATCTGTGTACTTATCAAGATACTCCCTCCCTTTTGTAAATAATAATAATAATAATAATTTATATACTATTTTAAAAATTAATAGATATACCTCTAATATTAATAACTACATCTTTTTAAAAAAGTAATATAATAATTAATATATAAAATAAAAAATAAGAATAAAAATAAAAAATAAACATTAACTTATTTAAAGTAACTTTAAAAGAATAGATTTATATGCTTAAAAATGTATTTTTCAAAAACAAAAAGAGTAATAGATTTTTTTTTTGTGATTCAAGGGAAATTTCCCCTCCCTCTTTAGAAGAAGTTTTTATGGTAGCTATTGTCATATTCCAAATTCAATTTTTCTTCTTCACTTAGGCACTATTTGATTCTAAGAAAGTTTAAGAAAAAAAAAATTAAAATTAAAATACTTTTCTTCAAAAATTTTCAAAGAAAATTCTATAGTTAATTTTTAGTAATTTTATACCATCTTCTTTTTCTATTTTATTATCTCATGGAAACCAAATACAAAAAATTATTTTTTTAATTATTTTATTTCTTTTCTTTAAAACTTTCCATGAACCAAATGGAGCATTAAAGATTTCATGCATTCAGATATCTTAAAAAGATAATTCTTTTGAATATTTTTTGAGTTATTTATTTAAAGATAACATTAATAATTGTTGTGTTATCTTGCTTAAGGTCTATGAAATCAATTTGCGATTGCCCTGTTAAAACCCCTCGTCCCTTCTCTTGCAAAGAAATATTCCATTTTTTTTCCATTGCCAACAATATTTTATTTACCCGTCTTTTGAATTTTTATAAGAGTTGGAATTTGCTAATTTAGTTTAATCTGGCGAGTACTTTTTCGAGTACATTTTTATCATAATCATTGTTATCATTTTGAGCACCTTTTTGTGTCATAGATTTTATTTATTTAATTTTTTTTTCAGCCTGTCTCATTAAATTATCAATAAAAAATATAATTAACGTACTAATATAGATATTTTTATAATATTTTTCTTATTACTTCATGTGCCCTGAACAGTGAACACTAGACGGGTACTCAAAAAAATGTTTACCTGAAGACTGCTTTAAGGAAATGTACTTGGCGGCCTGACCACTGACCGACCGTTAGCACGTCAATTATTAGCGCAGTCATGATGAAAATGGGAAAGTATGGCACAGTCATGATGAAAATGTGCGGCTGGGGGAAAAGCCACGGGACGAGGGCGGCAGCCCATATCAGATATCATCGTCGGTCATGGCCCGAAAGAATTGAATTTGACGGTGCGCAGAGAAGTTCTTGTTTCGCTTGAAAACATATCCCGTTGTAGATTGGGCCTATGAATTATCGAACGCGTTCCTAGAAGGCAGGGAGCTCTCTCTCATTTTTATACATTTGCACGGACCTTATAAAGCCCATGACGCTTATGAGTCATGACACCCATAGCAAAGTCAGGGTCAACCCTAAGCATGATGGGGAGGAAATGTCGGTGACCCCCCCCAAATTAGGCTTCTTCTCATTATTATTATTATTATTATTATTATTATTTTACTAGGTCCACAAAAAGATGAGATCAATCATAAATGAATTGTACATGGTTCTAATTAAAAAAATTTCAAACCAAACTAAATTATTCTTTAAATACCTCAATCAAACTATAATTTTAGGCAGCAACTTAATTGGTTTGAATTTCATTTTATACATCTTATCCCTAAGCTTTTATTTTGATTTATTTCAATACCTTATTTTATATAAAAAACCACATTTATATAACTTGAAATAAATTCATAATTTTTTTTTACTAAGTACACCAATCCAAAGCATAAAGTATAACGATACAATATAAGGTTGATATTAAATTAATACCATACCACATAAATAAATTAAAAAGAGAGTAAAAATTTATATGGATTCTGAGAAATGCATCAACATAAGAAGATATAAGGCATCAACATAAGAAGATATAAGAAAATAGGGTTATGTATAGGTCACAATTACTCATGAGTTATAAGATGTTACAAATATATATATATATATATATATATATATATATATATATATATATATATATATATCACACACACATAATGTAATCTAATTTAAAATTGTATGCCAACTATTTTCATAAATATTTTTAGGTAAACTATACTTTTTTTTTAAATCATAGACCATCCTAACTTTAAAGTTATTATTTGGTGCTATATGGGAAGACTTTCATAGCTTAGTGGCTCGTTCACTTCACCCCGATATTGATGACCACGGGTTGATTTCCATCCTACACAAGACTATACCTCCTCCTTATCCATAGAGATGTCCATGGATCATATATGAATTGGGTATCCCTATCCGTTACCTAAATTCGATAAAAAAAACATATATTCATATTCATATTTGGTGGGTATTTTTTTCCTCATCTATATCCATATTCATATCCGATTACATATCCACCAAATAAAATCCGTCAGATTTCTGATAAAATTTATCCAGTTTAAAATAAAAACCATCAAATATTAGAATTATATACTTAGATTATTAGGGTTTAATTATATTTTCACATTTAGCCTTAGAAAGTATATTTAAGGTTATATAAATAAAAAATAAAAATATAATTTCATATTAGGTAAACGGATATAGGTACGGATAAGAATATAAAGGCAAGTACAAATTTAAGGATCCCTTATTTGTATCCATATCTAAATCCGACGGATATTTCCCTCCTTCTATCTATTTATTCATATCTACTTACACATCTAACTAATAAAATCTGTTGGATTTCAAATAAAATTCAACCGATTGTCATCGCTATCTACTTGTCTACTTGGTAAAAAAAAAAGGTTTTCAATATAGTTTACAATTGGAATCTATTACAAAAATCCTATACACTGGCACAGCCAATAACTTGAAAACCATAGTTCCACCCCGTTACTCGTGGAATTTGTAATTAATTTTGTAGAGTTGACTATCTGCATAAAATATATAATTGTAATTGTCGGTAATCATTACTTCATTAGTGAAGATGCTTTTTTTAGTCGAAGGGAGTGATCAGCACCTTCAGTGATGATCGACAATTAAATTCTGGTTTTGACCAAAAAGAGGAAACACAAAAGAAGTACACGTAGAGACAAAAATATAATCAGGTGTATATGACCACATTAGTTGCTGGACGGCTTAGATCTCAGAGCTTTTAATTTTATATATACAGAAACAATGGGCCGATCGACAATTAAGCTCACATGCACAGCATGAGCTAGCATGTTGGAGCTTCAAGGGTGGAGGCGTATTGTGAAAGAAAAGAACTGCATGTCGTTGCTTCATGAATCAGTAAATACAGAATATACAGTAACTTTCTCTATAAGCGTACGTATCTTAATTTTCTTTTTATACTCGATCTATGACTATGACTACTCCCCTAATAACAGTGTCGTTTAAATTTTCACACATATTAATAAATCATATAATTATACTACCTTCGGTGTATATTAAATATTATTTTAATCATTTCAGTTTTATCCAAAATAAGTGTTATTATAAAATTTCAACTCATATACTCCATCTACTTCTAAAAAGAAAATCCTTTTAGCTATCTGCAGCTTTGTAGAAGCTAATAAATCTCATATTTTACATTTCTAATATAGTATATTTGAAATATTATTAAAAAAAAATTAAAGAAATTGTACCGCCCTATTTTTTTAGGACAAAAAATTTTCATCGAAACCATAGTTTCGCCGAATCTAAAAGATAAAATAAATGAATATTACTACTATATCTAGCATAAATACGATCTTCTTTATCTTCTCAATGTTAAATATAAAACTAAAATATTTTTCTAATTTAAATATATAGATAATGAGAAGAAGAAATTAAATGATTATATATATATCAAAGAAGTTTAAGGGCATAACTTTAGATAGAACAACAAAAGCATATGCTATAAAATACAAGCCACGTGACTTAAAAGTCCAAAAATATTATTCGCTAGGTATAAGTAAAATCCATTTTCCCTTTTATTTACATTATATGTCTATCCTAACACCCTAAATCGTAAGCCTATTATTTTTTATATACTATAAATTGAGCATTGACCAATGCGAAAAAAACCATAAGCAAGATATATTAACAAAGTCGAGTAGTGGAAAGACAAATATTTACAAAAAGCCTAAACTCATTTATTTTCTAATCAAACAATTGAGAAAAATGATAAAGTTATATGTTTATTAATTTCTATCTAGTGTATAATTATTCTTTTTTATTTTCTTTTAGGGTGTTGTTAACTTTATCATATGCATAGTCCATATAGCAATTTTTTATGCATGTAATCGATAATTTGTATTGCTTGTTACTTACTACAACTTAATTAGTGACTAAATAAAATTTTAAGAACAGATTTTTTAGGTTTTATATTCAATTATAGAATTTTGTATTATACATATTTTTATAATTTTTGTAGGATCTTACAATCCCACGATCCGATTCTACGATTTGATTCAAATAACCCCAATTGATTCTAAGTAGAATTCCAATTCTAACAACCTTACTTTTAATATATTATATTATATTCTCTTTTGGATGTCTAACAAACCTCACATTTTCCTATGGTCAAGGGTTTATATGGTTATATATTCTATATTTGATCTTTGACCGAGTATTTGACTCACATCATAATATTATTTTGGTTCATGGAGGTGTAGGAGAAGTGTTTTGATAAACATGTGAATTCTACAATAAACATGTCGAGAGGGCATGTTTACTAACACGGGTTGTGTCTATACACATAATGTTTTGGAGTGATTTTTTTGGTAAATGTTGAGAATAAAAAAAATTAACACGTAAATATGATGTTTCCTAACACAGATAGTGTTTTTAATGACTTGAAGAAACATGATATTTTACCTAATAGGGTTTTATTTGATATAAAAGAGATATGATAAAATCCTAAACAAAATGTCATATATGCAAAAACCTCTTCTCCATATTATTCTCTTTGTTAGAGAATTTCTGATTTGTGTAATTTGTTGATTGATTTGTTGAATCATCTTATAATTATACAAGGCATGAATAAATATATCTGTCTTCCCCTAATTAATTGCTCTATCTTATGATTGATTTATTAATTGTTCAATTGTCTTGTTAATTCCGATATTCTTTTAGATCCATTTAATCGATTAATTCTACACATACCCTTAGATTATGCCTATGTTGTGCAATATACCTAAAGTGCATATCATAATCATTGTAATTACATGTTATCATGTACATATATGATGTCATACCTCATTGCATGTGAATTGTGCTCACGTGTAATAGTTTGGCTTATCTCATTGAGGGCTCACCTTGCCTTGATTGTTAAGGCAAATAAATTGAGTTCGAGATTTATTTTTATGCTCGTTTGATAAATAATTCAAGCTCGGGTCTCATTTGCTTGCAACCCAATTCAAATTTGGCTCAAACTTGATCTAATTCATTTCTTAGATTGTTTGTAAGCTCATTTATATGTGTATTTATAAGCTCATTTACATGTTTATTTATAAGGTTTTATATAAAATTAAAAATGCTTGTATAAAATGTTTATAAAGCTTGTATAGAATTTATTTAATCAATGAGTTGAATCGTTAAACTAGTCAAACCATGAATTAAATTATGTTAAATGAGTCTATTTGACTCATTTACATTAAACGAGCTGAGCCAAGTCAAATAGCTTGCAAAACCTTTTTGAGTCTCACTTGAGCCAGGCTCATTTGGTTTGTTTTGATCTAGAGCCGAACTCAAGCCTTAGAAAAATTAAACTTGAAAAGGTTGAGCTGTGGGAGGTTTAGTTTGATTTAAATTATTAATAACCCTAGTGTGACATATCATACTGAGGTGTTTTGTTTCATAGTCCCTTGTTTCTTCTATGAGTAGTCGATGACATGTGTGTGTGGGATGTTGATCCCCTAGTAGATGAGGACTACGATAGTCAACTCTCTAGTGGAGAACAATGAATGCCTTCTTGAAGGAGAGTGACTGTATCTTAAATCCAAGCTAACTAATGATAGTAGTTTTTACCCTCACATGATAAATATTTTATGTTTTGTTGGTTATTTAAAACTCTTGATTTAATCCCTATAACTTTAAAATAAGTGATGTTGTATAGTATGATACACTTCCAACAATGAACTTATTTCTATCTCTTAGTGGGAGAGTAATCACTTGTATATTATTAAATTGTTTTAATTTTATATCTCCTTAGCCTTGCTTTTAGTAGAAGTTAGATGATGGTCAAGCCTCCCTCTATGATGAAAGAAGTGATGGTTTCACCCTCATTTTTGGTTCTGCTTCCACATTACTCTTTAAAATAAAATTTTTAAGGAGTAAAAAATAGGAGTGTTACACTAGTGGTAAATCGAAATTAAAAACAAAATCTAAAGGCTAGTTTAACTCATTGGTTGGTACGTGAAAACCAATTGACTAGTTTTCTTAACAAAACCACAATAGGTGCAAAACATACTCATGCATTTCTAAACCAATATTTAGCACACCTCATCATGCATTCATGCCATAAAGCCATATAAGCTCATATTTTAACATGGTATACAAACATTTCATACATCAAAATCAAATCAACCACCCAAACCATGCTTTAAACTTAACCATCCAATCAAAAGGGCCAAAACACCCTATCTATAATACCCCCCAAGTTGAGTAGAGTAGTGTAAGGATCGATTACTTATATCCACATGGTATAATATTATTTTTGTGATTTCATCTTAGGAACTTCACATTTAAACATACTAGCCATGGAATAATTTTTAGGATGGGTGACCCTCCTGGGAAGTTTCAAAAAGTTTTTGTAAATTTCTCAAGAATCACATTGAAAGAACTTGTGTTGATCTGTGAGGTCAGTCGATTAATCCAAAATCCCTCTAAGGTAGCCCCCACATGTTTGTATCAACTTGATTTATTACAAATGGTATCAAAGGAAACCTACGACCGCAATCTAAAATTGAAAGAGCTAGTCAATGGCCTAGTGGTACGATTCTTACGATAAACTGTATTGAAATAGTTAGTGGTTGAGGTGTAATAAGGACATGGAATTATTTAAGTGGGGGGGAATGTAGTATACCTAAATTGAGTGATGTGTTTTAAGGATTGATATGTCTCCTTATATCAACATAATATACCATCCTTTTGGCAATTCAGTCTTAAGAACTCCATGGTTAAGTGTGGTCGTGGTACGATTTTTAGGATAGATGACAATTCTGGTAAGTTTTAAAAATTTTCTAAAAATTTATTAGGGATCACATGAATGAGGTTAAAGCGCAACGAAAAGAGTTGTATTAATCTGTGAAGCCATTCAATCAATCTTAAAGTCCTCTAGGGTAGCCCCATTTGGTCGTATTGACTTAGGTTGCTACACTATCATACTTCTCTGTACCTAAACATTTTCATATAGTGTTGTGCTAACATGTTTATGATGGAGAAAATTAACATAAAAAAATATGGGATAAAGAATAATTTCTATGGATGATAAGTGAATAAAACTACAAAATAAACTAAATGATTGAAAGAATCATTTAGAAATAAGTCTTTTCTTTGTGATACTTAAGAATTCTCTATGAATTTGTCATCCATAGAGATTATTCTTCATCCCATATTTTTTTTTCCAATCTCATTCCTATCGCTTAATTTTCAAAATTTTATTTCCATTGACCCCAAGACATCTAAATGCATAGAAGAAAAAAGATAAAAAAAAGTTAGGGTAGAAATAAAAATTAAACTTTGACTTTTCTAAAATAGCATTTTAAAAAAAATAAATAATTACACTTATAAAATTATGTTCATGGAACAATTCCACTTTAACATTATTAATGCTCACTTTATTTACATGTAAGCCAAAAATTATAGAGCATTTGGCTTTTATCTTAATCAAGAGGTCTCCAAAGTTGAGTGTAATATTCCAAATTTTAGATAACCCTAATCCCTAGAAACTAATAGTGTAACCTAATTATAATATTGAGAAATTAATATTTCTATTTTATCCTAACTCCCTAATCCCAAATCTTAGCATAATCCTAATTTTTATTTTTATCTATTAATATATTTTTTAACCTAAACCTAATCCTAGATAATCATTAATTAAGTTATCTTAATACCTTAACCTAAACCTAAATCTAAACCCACACCTTTTTCTTTTTCTTCTCCTTTCCTTATCTTATTTAATTATTTTTTTTCCCTATCAGTCCTCTCCTATTCTCTTCTTCTTGCATACACTCATCCTCTACCAAGCCTACCCCTCTACCCTCATCAACTTGTCCATCCTCAATTCCAGGATTGGGGTTGAATTTATTGCCCTATCACTACCTCTCCTCTCCCTTTTCCTATGTGCATATATGTATATATAAGGCACATTTAATGCCCAAACCTACCTCCATTCTCCCTTTGTTTTCTATCAAAAATATTGTACCCCAAATGCAGCTTCTCCCTCCTTCTTTCCCCTCATCGCTGTCACCAAAACCTCCCAAGATCACCTCCATCGATGACCCCAACCGATCTACCAACACCACTACCAACAACATTTTCCATACCTTTACCCCTAACACTGCCACCTTTGCCATTACCTCACCCCATCCTCCAACCAAACCCACCACAACCTGCCCCTAATCATCAACAAAACCAACTGATCCCATCCCCTTCTTTCGCCCAAACCAATCATTGTTACCCCCTCCATTCCACCATTTTCACCACAACAAATCCACCACCTTCGGAAATAACCACCACCTCCATTTGGCCATTCCTACCGCATCCCGCCACCCTCATTTGACTTAAACCACTATTCCTTACCACCACCTTTTGACCAAACCAAATGTTGTCACCCTACTTATTTTGGCCCTTCAATCGATCCCTCCTTGCTACACACAAGCTTGGCAGAGACTCCTTCTAACCTTGGTTTGATTTTTTCCCACTCTTTCACCCTTCCATTAACTTAATCCCTCCTCAATTATATCATTTAATTTTAATTATGCCTTTTTAATTATTCTTAGGTGATATTCTAGAGATCCCATAAGAGTTGTGATAGGATAAGCGTTTTTAGAGATCAAACCCTTTTTGTGAGGATACTAGTTGATGTTTTAGGGTTTCGCATTAAATGCTTGTATGACTATGTGTATTATCATGATATTACTATTATATGGTTAAATGCATATTGTTAATTATATGATATGATATAATAATATGGATTATATGATAGAAAGAAAGTATGAAAAACAAAAGATGTGTTAATATGATGTTACTATGCTAGGTTATATTTTTGTGGACGAGTCTAACTTTTGGAAGAGTAGTATAGGCTTAATAAAGTAGGATAATTTGGGAATAAGTATATTTAATATGTATGATGATAAATTAAAGATTTGGAAATAATGATTTTGAAGATATCATTTTTTTTTGTACAATAAGAGATTTCGACTATCTATAAGGATATTTTGGTCAATATGAGTAAATATGGGAATGTTGGTCTTTAAAAATGTTAGTAGGATTAAAATATGCTAATAATATCATGTGGAGTTATTAGAGTGATTATGAATGTCATAAGTTTCCCCAAAATGAGAAAATAACCTAAATTAGGAATAATAACCTTAAAATGGTAATTTTATTATCAAATGTGTAAAATGTTAGAGTTAAACCATGAATTTTGGATATATTGTTAATATTGGCATTTAGGGATTTATATTGAATTTGGTAATTTTATAAGTTTTATAGGAAAAGTTACTCACCTATTAAATTGGGGTTTGGGAGCTTTGTGAATAATAACTGTTGAGATCTATTATTGCATTTGTAAGACATGGGAGTTAAACTTTTAATTTTGGGTATGTTAATAATCATAGTATTTGAGGATGATAAACTAAATCTGGTGGCTAAATGATTAATATGGGAGAATCTATGCCTAAATTGTGAAATTAGGGTTTGGAGAAATACGGATCTTAATTCTGGAGAATGGCCTTATGACCTATGTGATGTGCTTACCTATGTTAATGTGTTATTTACCTATGAACCAATTATGAATAAGACATTAATCATTGAAAGTGAAAGATCGCATGAGTTGAACTAAGGTGATATTTTTCATATCAGTTCCACTAGATGATAATAGTGGCTCAAGAGTATTTTGCTATAAGAAGGTGACATTTTCATATCTATTCCAATAGATTCTAATAGTAGCTCAGGTGTGTTGTCCTTGAGAGGTAATTCAGTTCGTTCCATCAGATTAAGAATAGTGGATCCCTATACTCATCATGAATAAAAATATGAATTGAATAACCTAATAGATAAGACATTAATGATTTAAAGTCAAATAGTACGTGAGTTAGGACCCTGGTGATATATACGATTTACCAGAAGATAGTAGGGGATCAGATATGTTGTCCCTAAGAGGTGCTTCAAATTGTTCCACTGGTTTAAGAATAGTAGGGTCCCTAAACTCAAAAATATAAATAAAATAATAAAAATAGTTATATTTAATAAAGAGGCATGGATCAGTATTCACCTTATGATACTTTCCGTAAACTATAAGTGTACTTATCATCTGTTATGAATATATGTATTTATCTGTATCCTTGACTTGATAATATGATTACCTTACTCAATACCTAGTGTACTGACCATCCTTTTATGTGTGTTGCTCATTCCCACAAACATATGACCTAGATGCTTTTGTGTAGGTCTTTGAGAACCAACTAGATGATTTCACTGCTTTTAATGCAATGTGTGGGGAGGAGTGATATTTCATTTGTACTAGGTGTTTCGTGGAAGAATCATATTATGCAAATAATGTTTTACCCAGCTGCCTTTTAAATTCTTTGATCCATGGTATCCCCTAGTTTGTATTCTATTATTATAACCCGGAGTTAATTTCTAAACTCGTACTTGTATTAAAAAAAAGCTTTTCTCATTTCTAATTACCTTATTTTATTATGAATGGTTTTAGTCTTATGATTGATGTAAGGATGATTTGGTAAACTAGAATTATATCCATTACGGCGGTAACACTCAATATTTTGATTATGTGCTTTCGTTGTAAATCGAATTTTTTTAGTAGTAAAATTTGGGGTGTTACATTGAATATTTTTGAATGTAGCAATGATTTTGAGATAACTAAGTACCCTCACAAGGGGTCCTTTGGACAATAGTTTAGATCACCAAAGCATGGATAAAAATATGGAATAAAGTTAGTTAATCTAATATAGCTAAATAAATATTAGAATGAACGTATAAATTAGTGATTGAAATCTAGGTCGGAGAGGACTGGCATGTTCAATTGGTTCAACTGGATACTGAGATCCCCACCAGTACTAAACTATCTGATTTTGAAAGTAGCATACCTATGGAAAAATATTAGGTTGGAAAGGTTGAGCTGATTTGATTCAATACATGCTAAATATCATTGTTTCAATCATAGCGAAGGAATGCAAGGGGTGAATGACCATGGTTGAATGGGGATCGGAATGGGGTTATACCAAGCTTTTTTTTAAAATAAAAATAATTTTCAATCAAACGGCGATAGGACTGAAAGGTCCACGGAGGCGATTTCCAGTCCGGTTTTTAAAACACCGGTATAAGATCAGATCATACATTAGTAATTTAATGCATGAAATATTTTGTGCTGGAAGAGGGAAACAGCACGACAAGTCTTGCGGCTGATTTTGTGGCCTCTCAACATGATTATTACTAATTGACATAGTATACTGTTTAATGATATAGCAGTCCATTAATTGTTGTTGCAGAAATTAGAACTTTCCTCATTCATGATATAGTACTATTTAACTGGTACTATGTACGTACATAGGAATGAGTAGTATAAGTAATCCATCAACTCCTCATCATGTTTTGTGTCTAGCTCATTAGTCAGTAGCCAAATTTTATTCGATGGCTGCCTCACCTCTTCTTCCCTTATGCCTCCTGCTTCTCGTTCTCTTCAATGGCCGACCTTCATCGGCCTACCGTCCAATTTCAGACGGTAAGTAAACGTTTTATTATATAAGGCATCACGCCTAGCTGACTTACGTACTCACCGGATTCTATTACCATTTTCTCTTACATGTATATATGCGTCTTAACTCATTACTCGTAAACATGCATGCAGGTCTTCTTCCGAATGGAAATTTCGAGTTGGCTCCCAAGCCAGAAAACATGGAGAAGACGACGATCATCGGAAGATACTCGCTGCCAAGATGGGGTATCGACGGTCTAGTTCAATTCATATCCGGCGGACCCCAACCGGGCGGTTTTTATTTTGCAGTACCGCGAGGCGTCCACGCCGTGAGATTAGGGAACGAAGCGTCCATCTACCAATACATCGCCGTTGAGACAGGCCATTATTATTCGTTGACTTTCGCCACGACGAGGACCTGCGCTCAAGATGAAGTTATAAGGATCATGGTCACTTCCGGCGGCGTCACACTATCGGCCGATCTGCCTGTTCAAACCTTATTCAGCAGCAACGGCGGCGATACCTATGCTTGGTCCTTTAAAGCTAATTCTAGAATCGTTAAGGTTACTTTTCACAATCCGGGTATCCAAGAAGATCCGTCTTGCGGGCCGCTCTTGGATGGTATTGCTATCAAACAAATGAGACCGCTTCGATACACAAGAGGTTAGTGCTAACTAAGCTATTTACTCTCGTTCCGTGCGTTTGCATTTAACTCTTTTTTTTTTGGGTCTGTTAATTGATATTAGAATCCAAACCGTCTATAAATGAATAAAAACTATATGCATCTTATAGTATTTGTGAAAGTGATCTGCTTTATTTACTATCACTGCAGGTAACCTAGTGAAGAACGGCGACTTCGAGATCGGTCCCTATGTATTTCCCAAATTCTCGACCGGAGTCCTCATCCCACCAAAACCACTAGATTTCGTCTCCCCACTACCCGGTTGGATCATTGAATCCCTAAAGCCGGTCAAATACGTCGATTCAAAGCACCACTTCGTGCCGTCAGGGCTCGCTGCCGTCGAATTAGTCGGGGGAAGAGAAAGCGCGATCGCTCAGATCATAAGAACGACTCCCGATCGGAAATACATGCTCACCTTCACCGTCGGCGATGGTAGGAACGGGTGCAACGGCTCGATGGTCGTACAAGCATTCGCCGCGAAAGATACGGTTAAGGTTCATTTCGAGAGCCACGGGAAAGGTAGGTTCACCACCGCGAGCCTGAAATTCCGAGCGGTGGAGACCCGGACGAGGATAACGTTTTGGAGCGCGTTTTATCACACGAGGCTGTTTGATTATGGCCATTTATGCGGGCCCGTCGTAGACGACGTAAAAGTTGTGCCCACTCGTTCTTAGGCGTACTTATACTATCAGTAGGAGGAGAGAATGAATGACCCCGACGACTGTATGGTAGAGCTTCGTTCTGCTTAATAATTGTATCTTAAGGTTTATAAGATGACATACGCATTCTTTGTTTTAATTTGTCCAATGTACGTATGTACTGTCATAAGGTAAATTAACCTTCTTCAGTCGTATATGTATTGCATAATTGAAAGTTATCGAGCCTCCTTTTATGAAGCTTAGAAAATAAAAGCTGGCAAAGAGGCAGGCCATGGGGGGAGTGACCCTTATAGTGTGGATGTGTTTTAGTAATTGCCTCTTTTTTTGTTTTTTTGGGGGGGGGGGGGGATATTGATCCACTGCCTTCGTCCGGATGCAAAATAATGTCGATCGGATTATGTTCCTGTTAATTATTTTATTTTTGTGTGGGCGACTCTAAGTTATTTTAGTTATATAATTGGATCCAATAAAATGATGTCTTTTTTAAATAAAATATGTGGTGTATAAATGGGACAGAATTATTTAATCTAGACCTACCATTTAGAATTACAGGATAGTGAATCAATTTGTTGTGTATTTGGAAAATCATTTTATTTCCAAACCATAAAGTTTTTTTCTTTAATAAAAAAATAACTAATTTTAGTAAATTTTTATTCTATATATTGTAAAACAACAAATCATAATATCAAACAACCAAAGGCAATAACTTTTTCAAACAAAGGCTTAAGCCTTAAAAGCAAAATAAACCCTATGATTCTCTATTAAAGAAATGAATTGAACTCAAAGCAGATAATTTACATAAAGCAATACAAAAGATTGAATGAAAAATGAAAACGTATAACGATGGAGCTTCAAATAACTTGTGAAGAAGAGGGCTACAAGCAAGAAAACATACGTACTAAATTTAATTAAGAACTCTAATTAGATGCAAATGGCTAAAGTTAATATTGTAAATGCATGTTCTAATTACCTTTACAACTTTTATTTGCTAATCTCTTAAAGTTAATATACTCATGTCTCTTTGGTTATGGTAACTATATCCATTTTGAATCGAGACATTTTGAACCATACTCTTAAGCCAAATTTTGGTTATGTACATCAAAGGCATCTAATTATAGTAGCTTTTGCCAGCACGCTACCTTCAATTTTACGCAATGACATTGTTGAGAATCACATGCAATATATGGCTTTTATGTAAGGATGACAACAAAGCAAGTTAAGGACGGGAATCTCATTCCAATATCTAAATCCAATAAATACAATAATTCTCAAATTTGTCCCCTTACTTAATTATTTTTTTATGATAGAGAATCCTCGACCCAATCTTACGGAGATCAAATTCTCATACCCAACCCAATCTCTAATTTATTTCCCAATCTTAAATTTGACCCCATATTCTAAACGAAATTCCATCCCTAATATCTTATCCTATTTTTTCACAATAATCTTTTAATTAATATTCTATATAAAAAATTATATATATTATCTATATAATTATATAAGATGTTATTCGGGTGGATTTAGAGATGCCAACACCAAAAATTATCCTCCAAAAAAAAATCCTCAATAACAAGTCCAAGCCCAAACCCTAAATATCCTTCAAATCCAAATGAACAATCCTTGATGGGCCCTATGAGGAAATAATTGCCATCCCTATTCTTGCATTGATGTAAGGTATGTTCGGTTGAATGTTTTGAACTCAAACATCTACTTTTCAACCACAATATTTTTTAATTGATACTACTATTAGGAAATTTAATTTCTCAATAAAGTAAAACAACTTAGAGCAATAGAAATCCTTTTTCATTCCCTTAAAAATTGCATACTCATATATGTGGTACAAAGAGAGTATTAAATACTCACACTAGGTTAATTTGTTTATTATCAATTGAGTTTAGGATGAAATCTTACTTGCATCTATATGTTGTTTAGTTCTCATGCCCCTCATATGGGGTCCACATTCAATAAAATGTTTGCTTGTTAGTATTAAACCAATAAAAAAAATTATATTTGTACATACATTCCACTCTAAATGGGAAAAGAGTCAGAGTTGAGTGGCTACATCCCAAAATCCATCTCAAATAGTTGGGGGTTGATTTTCAGTAGGTGCATAGGTATTTTCCCCTCCCCACCCATGTATTGTGTCACTGTATGTATATATGTGTATATATAGGAGATTTGTTGCATGCCTCTTCATGTAAGAAGGTTTCATAGAATTTTTTGTTTTCTAACAGTTTGATTCTAAGCACACATGTTATTTGTTATATAATTAGATCAAAGGTATTTTTGGTACGATTAACAGAAACTTAAATAATAAAAGTTGAAAACTCGAGCTTATTTCATAAGTTACTATAATAAGTTTTTTTTTCTTAAAAGAGTTTTTTAAGCTCAAAACAGCTTATCATCCAAATACTTCTCAAGTTAAATGGATATGTATTTATATATGTATATATAAGGGGACGTGTTTAGTGAGAATCACCATTATGGTAATAATTAATGCACTACAAAAAAAATCCATATTTAGCAATGATACTTTTTGTTGCTAAAGATAGAAAGTCATTGCAAAAAATATATAGCGCAACGATTTTTTGCTGTGGCGTCATTGTGCATCATGACATTGCAAAAAAAAAAATAAAACAAAAATCATGGTCATTGTAAAAAATAAAGTAACAACTGTGGTCATTGCAAAAAAAAAGTAATTATATACAACATAAATTGTCGTTGCCAAATAAATGTCATTGCAATACATCACTTCACCTAACTATACGCGTTCATATATTGAAATGACTTTTGTCATTGTGAAATATTGATCCTACTTCGGCAACAATATATGTCGTTATAAAAACTTATAATTAGCAACAACTTTTGTAGTCAAACAAAAATTAGTTGTAATTTGGCAACAAATTATGTCATTGCTAAATCTTGTTATCTACAACATCAAAAGTCATTGCAAAAGAAAATAGCATATTACAACAACAATATTTGTCATTGTAAAAATACATTAATTGCAACGACTTATGTCGTTGCAAAAAATTGAATATACTTTAGGAACAAAAAAAAAATATAAAACACCCCGATTCGATATGACCACACATACGTCACCTGATAGCACCCGAGACCCACAAATATCTAATACCTCAAGTTGAAATGACCATGCATGGCCACTTGGTAGTCACCTAGGTCCAAAGGAGTTGCAAGGGATACCGTGGAGCGCATTTGGATTGATTGGCTAGTCCAATAGATCAACACTAGTCTTTTCTAAAGCTTCCTAAGAGGGTCATCCATTCTGAAAATTACTTCACAACAAGCACGCTTAACTATAGAGTTCTAAGGATAGAATCAACAGAAGGATGGTATATGATGCATAAAATGCTAAACAAATTGGGTCATGCTAAGAGTTGATGATGGAACTTCGGTTTAGGTCCAAAAAAAAAGGAAAAAGAAGAGAGGATGAGATAGGGAAAATATTTAATATTTAAGTAACCCTTGAAATCAAATACTTATAATCACCACTTAAGGTAACAACTCTTAAGATAAATATTATAAGATTTTGTAAAACTCAACAAACCATGTACTAGGTTGGTTGAAAAGAAAACACATGACTTGGGGTTTGCATAATACTCAAAGGCTGCTTCTTTCATTCCTCTTTACACCTATATAAGAGTGTATGAAGTTGAGAAAATTATAACGAACTCTTAGGTAACTATAAGAGTTCAACTTAACCAAATTCTACACTCATTTAAGAGTGTATACATTGTTTCCAACCTGCTTAAGTACTTTGAATAGTCCATCACTTGGTGGCATTATTTTGTTCTTCCTGCTATAAGGGAATCTCTCATTTCTAAGGTGAAGACAAACTAGATCTCTTGGCTCGAATGTTTTCTCTTTTCGATTCTTTTTGTCTTTCTTTTTTATTAATCTCATTAACCTTCTCAATTCTAGATCTCACTTACTCATGCAATTTCTTTAATTCGTTAACCCTATTAGTTGCTTCAAAATTAACTTGTGCTTCAATGGGGAGAAGAATGAGATCAATGGGGTGGTGGGATTCACTCCATACACCACTTTAAAAGGAGAATGATCGGTGGCATAAGTGGGGGACAGTTGTAAGCAAACTCTGAGTGACAAAGTTTGATGTCCCAATCCCTTAAGGACCTGCGAACCAAACTCCTCAGAGCATAGTGATGGCACGGTTAGTAACTTCTATTTAACCATCTTTTTAGGGGTGATAGGCAGTGCTAAAATGAAGTTTAGTACCAAACAACCTCTCCAATATCTTCTAGAAGTAGCCAAGAAACTTGATATCCCAATCAAAGATAATTGATTTAAGAATATCATATAACCTAACTATCTCCTTGAAGTATAGATCCACTATGTAAGAGGCATCATTTTTCTTGTGTCAAGGGAAAAAATATGCCATCTTAGAAAAGTGATATACCACCATCATAATGGCATTATGTCTTAGGTAATTACACTATGAAGTCTATACTCACATGATCCCCAGGATGATATGGGACAGATAAATGAGTATAGAGCCCTTGGTAGGAGTGACTCTTGGACTTTTGACAAGTAGAACACCTTTCCACAATTAATTGTACATCCTCTACCATTCTAAGCTAATAAAAATGCTCTTGTAGTACATTACAAGTCTTATTAATGGAAAAATGTCCAACTAGTACTCCTCCATGCACTTCTTAGATCAGTAACTCTCTAATAGAACTCTTGGGAATGCATAACTTGTTACCCTTGAAAAGGAAGTCATCTTGAATCATGTAGGGACTTCAAGCCTTGCCTTGATCTTCAATGTAGCTTATAAAGTCTTCATCTTTCTTGTAGAGCTCCTTCAAGCACCCAAATCCTTGGACTCTTGATTTAAGCAATGACAACATACAATATCTCCTAGAGAGGGTATCTGCTACAATATTAGTTTTGCCAGTCTCATGCTTTGCTACAAATAAGAAGGATTGTAAAAACTCTATCCGCCTAACATGCCTAGGGTTGAGCTTATATTGCCTATTTATGTATTTTAGGGACTCGTGATTAGCATGAAATACAAATTATGATGGTCTAAGTTAGTGAAACCAATGATCTAAAACCCTAATAATAGTATAAAATTCCTTGTCATAAGTGATGTAATTGGATCTTAAGCTATTGAGCTTTTCACTAAATAAGGCTATTGACTTTCCTTCTTATAGTAGAACCGCTCTAATGCCTACTCCTCTCCCATCACACTTGATTTCAAACACTTTGTTAAAATTGGGTAATCGTAGTACTAAGGCTTCACTCAACTTACCCTTGACGACTTCAAAGGATTCTTGTTATTATTTGGTCCATTTAAATTTTCTCTTTTTGAGATACTCTGTGATAGATGCTATAAGTGTACTAAATCCATAGATGAACTACCTATATAAAGAGGTAAGTCCATGAAAGGATCTAACATCAGTAATGGATGTGGGTGTAGGCCACATTCTTATTGCCTCCACCTTTGACTCATCCATGGAAATACCATATTTAGATATAACAAATCCTACAAAGGTGACTCTTAGCATAAATAAGTCACACATTTCTAGTTTATCGTACAATTTTTTTCTCCTAAGAGCTAAAAATATAAGCTTTAAGTACCTTACATGATCATCACTACTAGAGGAGAATACAAGAGTGCCATCAAAGTACACAATTACAAATTTAGATATGAAGGGTCTTAGGACTTCATCCATAAGCCTCATGAAGGTGCTTGGTGCATTGGAAAACCCAAATGGTATGACCATCCACTTATATAGGCCTCCCTTGGTCTTGAAAGTGGTCTTCCATTTATCTCCTTCCTTCACTCTGATTTGATAGTAACCACTTCTCAATTCGATTTTGGAGAAAATACTTTCCCTATGTAAACAATCCAATATTTCATCATGCTTAGGTGTAGGATACCTATACTTGATAATGATGTTGTTGATGGCTCTACTATCAACACACATCCTCATTGAGCTATCCTTTTGTGGTACCAAAAGGGTTGATACCGCACATAGGCTAAGTGATTCCCTAATGTGACCCTTTTGCAATACTTCTTCAACATATAATTGCAACTCCATGGCCTCCTTAGGGTTACACCTATAGGTTGGTTTATTAGGGAGAGTAGCACTGGGAAGAAAGTCAATTTGGTGCTTTATGCCTCTTATGGGAGGCAGCTCACTAGGTAGTTCATTTGGGAAGCATCCCCAAACTCACCTAGAAAGTTTTTGACCCTTGGGTCAAATGGACTACCATTCTCATTATTTTCAAGCATCTATAAAAAAATACATGGTTTTCCTTTTTCCTATAGTCTTGTCTAACCCCTTCCCATCTATGCGCATAGACTTTTTACAATTTGGATCCTCCCTAACAAGTGAGGACCGAATGCTAAAGGGTATCAGTATAATATTTTTGTTGGCATACTTCAAGCTATAAGTGTTCTTCCGACCATCATGTTTAACATACCTATGATATTGCTAAGGCCTACCTAACAACAAATGACCTACAACCATAGGAACTACATCACAACCAATTTTATCTTGATAAGTCTTCCTTATGGAAAATGGAACAACAAATTGTTTAGTGAATTCAACCATTGAGCCATCATTAAGCCATTGAAGCTTATATGACTTATCATGTGTAGTAGTGGACAAATTAAGCTTCTATACAAGAGTGCAAGAATCCACATTCACACAACTTCCCCCCCCTCAACAATAAGGGAAAATATTTTTACCAAGTATTGTGCACTTAGTATGAAATATATTTTTCTTTTGGGATTCCTCATCCAAGACTTCTATTGCGTGCAACATCCTCCTCACCATCAAGGCCTCTCCAACATCCTGTGGGTTTTCTGCAAACTCGACCTCCTCCTCCATGGCCAAATGCTCCCCTTTTTCTTTCCCCTCCAGTGGCTCCTCCTCTAGGTTAAGCAAAGGCATCGCCCTTTTGTTTGGACATTCATTTTGATAATGCCCAATCCCTTGACACTTAAAACTCCTCACTCCCTTATTCCTACTTGTCTCACCTATTTCGAGCCTTCCCTTACCCTTAACATCAAATGGTTTGGGTATAAGAGATGGCTTAGGTGCCTCCCTGTGAGGGTTTTGTTTTAGCTTCACTATGTCAAACTTAGAACCCCTCTTTTCTTTTTAATCCTCTCTGCCTTAATGGCTAGATGAAACAATTCACCTAGGGTGTCATATTTGTAAATCTCCACCTTCCTAGAAATATCACTTCTTATACCTCTTAAGAATCATGACATTGTGTGCTCCTCCACCTCCTCCAAACCAAGCCTCATAATGAGCTTTTCAAAATCCCTAATATAATCTTCTACACTCATAGACCCTTGTCTCAAAGAATAAATTTTATTGTAAAGTTCTTGGGTTTAAGAAGGTGGTAAAAACCTCTCCCTCATCAATTTTTTCATTTTTTTCCATCTCCTCACCTTGGACTTTCCCTTTTTTCTCTCTTTTGCGTACCAAGTTTTCCCACCACAGGGAAACATGTCCTTTTAGCTTAAGGACCGCTACCTTGAAAGACTTCTTATCATCATAAGATTTGGCATCAAACATCCTATTACACCTCAACTCCCAATCCAAAAATTCTTCCAAATTATGTGACCCATCAAACTCCAGAATCTCTATTTTGATATCATGAGAAGACTCCTTTATAACATTCTCCTTACTTGTAACCTATGAGACTCACTAGAATAAGAACTAAAATTACTAGCTTCTTGTAACACCCCCAAATTTCACTCCTGAAAATTTTTTTTTTGAAAGATTAAAGCGGAAGTTAGGAGTGAATTTGGGAAATGTTACCGCCACATCTAACACAAGATAAATGTCAACCATCTATCTCATGTTAGATGCAAGGCTAAAATCTGTCAAACAATTAAATCTGAATTTCAAATCCCATCAAACAATTAAATCCGAATAGTAAACACTTATCAGAATACGAGAAATTTAAAGTCAATTACAAAACCCTTAGAAATCTGAAAACAATACTTGCAACTTCCAAAGGTGAATACAATTAAACAAAATAAATCTCCAAGGATAAATATCCGGATCGCCTACTCACTCAAGTCAAGCCTTCCACCCCAAAACAGTATCCGATCTTAACCTGCACAAGAGGTCTGCTCCCCACCATCGGTGGATCATCACAGGACACATTCAACCAGTGTAGTATCAGTACGGGTCCAATACTGAGTAAGTCTCGCTACCCTACCTTATAGGAGAGATATCATCAAGTGCATATTAAATTGTAGTACAATACGTTAATACAATATCATACATACTCACAACCCACAGCATGAATCTTGCCATACACTCATAGTAACATATAAAACATATGCAACATCCCATTTAACATATAAGCGTGGTATAACCGAAATAATAAGTGACTCATTATGCACATAAACAACATGTGGTAATACATATAGTAGAAGCTGGTCATAGTCCAATTAGACTTATTCATTATTGTCATTAATAGTATATTCGTTCCACACATATTCTTTAATAATCCATGTAAGTACGGGAGCCCCACTATTATAGCCGGTGGACCAGAAAGTAAACGCACAGGGCAGAACGCCTCTGATCCACTATTATAGCCGGTGGACCGGAAAATAAACACACAGGGCAAAACGCCTCTGATCCACTATTATAGCCGGTGGACCGGATCACAGCCCCGACTTACATGGTGTTTCGCTGTAAGTACTTAGTATTTTCCCTATGGATTACTTCATTCAGATTCATTCAACGCATTCTTTATTAGTCCATGTGAGCGCGGGAGCCCCACTATTATAGCCGGTGGACCGGAAGATATACGCACAGGGCAGAACGCCTCTGATCCACTATTATAGCCGGTGGACCGGATCACAGCCCCGACTCACATGGTGTTTCGCTTTAAGTACTTAGTATCTTTCCCATGGATTAACTTATACGTTTGGTTTGTCGAGCACGAGATCCCCCACTATTATAGCCGGTGGACCGGAAGATATCGCACAGGGCAGAACGCCTCTGATCCACTATTATAGCCGGTGGACCGGAAAATAATCGCACAGGGCAAAACGCCTCTGATCCACTATTATAGCCGGTGGACCGGATCACAGGCTCGGCTCGACATCTTTCGCTTTACGTGATTAATGTCTTATCAGTGTCTTATTGAATTCACATCACGCCCTTGACATGCATAAATCATTCACTTCATACTTACACATCACAAACAATGAAATTCCACATTCATAACTACACTTAATCAATAATACACATGATAACACCAAACAACTCTAAGCAGCCATAACGAACCCTAATTGACCACACCAAACCATGCCTTAACCCTATTTTACCATAACAACCATACTTAGCCATCCCAAACCTTAATTACCCTCAACAATTCACAATTAGCTACTCCAACCCTACTTAATCACAACGACCCAGAGTTAATCACTCCAAACCCTAATTCTGTCTCCTCCAAACCCTTATAACACTCCACGCACTATTCCCCGTCCAAAATAGTTAAACACCCAAATAATACTTGCATTACCTTCCTTACACCCCAAATCAGCCTTTCATAGGTAAATTTTGCTCCCACGCAGACGTTACGCATCCCATGCAACCTCTCGAACTTTTCACACAAACCCTAAATCCCATACAATCATTAATTTCCATGCAAAACTCTAACTCCACCATACAAACCCTAATACCACCATACAAGCATTATTACCACCACACAACCCGTAACACCACCATACAAACCCTAATACCACCATAAGCCATTAATACCACCATACCAACCATAATACCACCATGCAAACCCTAATTTCCCCCATGCAACCTTAATTTATTCCCACTCCTTTGTTTATTTAATTCCACCTTCTCCTCATCGTCTCACAAATGGTGAACTCCTTAGGTCATCCACACCTATGTTAGCCGACGTACTTCCCTTTGGTTATTTTAACCGCTTATTTTTCTTTTTCAAGTCCCCACTTCACCACACTTCCTCACATAACCCAGCATGCATGTCGTAGGGTCACATCACATCACATCACATCATTCTTGTTCCACAACATATTAGTACACAAAGACGAGAACACGGGGACGTACCTCGGTTCCATGCTGCGCTACACAAATACACAGATAATACACATGATTATAGCATACAACCGCACAAAGCATACAAGACAGGTAAATCATGCGATGCACCCAAGTGGCCTTAGTTACGTCCTTACGAAATACCCATAAGTAGAGGTAAGTATAGAACTTACCTGGATCCAAAGCTAGCTATACGAAAAGAGAGGGAGAGGGATCCCTAGTTCGTGGGTCCACGAGAAAGCTTTCCTAGATCCGATAGAAATCGAAAACTAAATTAGAAACTATTCTATCAATCAATAATCCATATATTTTAATTAAATAAACACAAACGACACAAATGATCCTTCTTAGAAAACGTGTCCAAAAATTAAAACTCAAAAGCATAGCTCTATTAAAAATTAAGGTTAAAACTAAATCGAACATATTAATACAATTATCCTTTGGGACATTTCAACTTAATTTGGAAATCCCGAGAAAGAATAATCGATCATAAGGTAATTTATCGAAAATAACTTACTTATTAGATTTTACAACTAAATAGGTAACCCAACCATTTACTTAGAACCAAATCCAAACCGATTAGGTTAAAACAGAATTTAAATGGTTTAAAACCCAAAGATAGAATTCAATTAGATAAAATACCCATAGCATAATCAATTTTATAAAATCATCCCCGAAAATTAGGGTTTTTAATACTTAAACCACAAATCGGCCAAATCACTTTAATTACCTCAAATTGATAGTTTTAAAACACAATTAAACTAATTTTAGATAAATCTAGACAATCAAATTCGACAAATGATCTTCCGATAAATCAATTCCAGATGATCAATTTTCAAAATTAGGGTTTTAAAGCCCACGACATAAACTCATGTAATTCAAATCAATTAATCCTAATTAAAGGTATTTGAATACCATTAGGATCATTTCAACTACTTTTATAAATTTAATTTTAGAAAACAACTATACAAATAACCAATTTCATAATCTCACTTAAAAATCTAGGGTTTTAAGCCTGAAAATATGATTAGGTAAAATTATACAAATTTAATCAAATTGAATGTTTAGAAATGCAATTAAACACATTTTATAACATATCAAATAATCAATTGCTCAAAACTAATAAAAGAAATACACAATTTAGCCCAATTAGGGTTTTTGAGCTCGGAACGCAAATCCGATTAATTCTTGCCAAAGCATATCAATTGACGGTTTAAAAATGTAATTAAACATATTCTAATGTAATTTGTATAGTCAATTGAATAAAATAACTCGGTTACACAATTCAATTTAAACCCGCGGGAGTTTTGACCTAAAAATCCAATTCCGATCAATTACGCATAATTTTCCCAAATCGACACTTCTAATATAAAATTAAATACATTTTAAACGATACTATAAAATCAATTGAGCGGAACGGCTCAATTATACGACCCAATTTCATTACACCCAAAATTTGACCTAGGAATCAAATTCCGATAAAACCTGCATAAATTTCTCAAATTGACGGTTCCAAAATGAAATTGGATACATTTTAAAACATATTGTATAATCAATTTATCCGAAATCGTAAAAACGGGCGGATCCAAAAAATTTGGGCATAAGCCGGCTAAAAATCCAATTTTTCCAAAATCTCAACATAACCATACAATTAACCTATCCAAATCAATCTTACAGCATATACATACATAAACAAAAAATCAATTTAGCTTTTTATAAGCTAATTCATACCCAATTAATCAAAACAAGGTTAGGGTTTTTCGGAAATTATACCAAACGAAAAATAGACAAATCGGGGCAAAGGAAGGCCGGGGAAGCTTCGTCGGCGGCTAAGGACTGCTCGCCGGTGATCGCCCGAGCTCGCCGGTGACCGGGCGGTAGCGCAAGCGGTGCGGCTCGTTGCTGCTGCGCTCTGCCGCCGCTACTGCTCCTGTGCGCTACTGGGCGTGGCTTCGACTGCTGCTGTTGAGTCGACGGTGCTGGTCGGCAGTTGGAGGCCGACGATGGACGAGGGGGGAGCAGGGAGGAGGAGCTGGGGAGAAGGGGTGGCTGGCTAGGGTTTGGGGTTGCGTAGAGGGCAGTAGGTCGGGAGCAGCAGGGAAGGAAAGAAAGGGAAGAAGAAGAGGGAAAAAGAAAAAGGGAGAGGGGGCGGTCCGACGGGTGCGGGCTTCTCTTTTTTTTTTTTTTATTTACAAACACAAGTAAAAGTAAAATACTAATTATTTAAAATTTTTATCAAAAGATTTTATCTAAATTTTATTTAACAAACTTTATTTCAAAACAATCCGAAAGTTTAAAATTAATAAAAAGATGTAGAAAGAATTTCAGAAATATTTTCGGGAGAATTTATCAACGAACGTAAATATTTATATCATTTACGAAATATATTAGAAGACCCCAAAGTAATATTTAAAAACATATAATAAAATATTTAAGTCAAATTCTAATGAATCAAGATTAATTTAAATAATTTCCGAAATCCATTTTCCGCAACCCAAAAGCATAAAACGAAATAAAATTAATTCCATAAAGGAATTCATAAATAAACTCTGAAAATATCTTCAATTTAAAACTTTCCGAAAATATTAGCGATTACCGAAAACGAATAAATTTAAAGTCGGAAATATTTTCTACGGATAAAATTATTAAAATAAATTTAACTATTTAAATAGAAATTCTATAATTCAAATAATATTTCGTTAACGAAATATAACTTCAAAACAAAGTCGTAATCACATAACGAAGATATAATCGAAAACGAATTAAAAATATTAAAACTCAAAATACGAGAAAGAACGGGAATATATATTTTTAATTGAAGATCGAAATCATAAGAATATAATAAAATCATTGTCGTGAACGAATTTGTCTAGAATGGTTCGCAACGACAATGATTAATTACATTCAATTATGAACTCAAAATCATCGATAAATCCGTAAAACAAATCGAAATTAAAATAATTAATTATTTACATCAAATTACGCTAATAAAATCATTAAACTTAATAAATCTGGATTTTAAAAATACGGGGTATTACACTTCTTCCTCTAGGTTTTGTTCCTCCCTTTCCACATGAAATGATGGGACTCTTCGTAAGTGAGGAATGCTAGCATTTGAGGTAAATGATTCCAAAATGCCTAGCACTCTCCTCATGTATTCTTGTAGGGTCTCTATAGCCCCATATATTCTCAAGTTGTGTGTTTTTTCAAAACTCAAACCTCTAGGATCTTGTTGATTCTCTATGGTGGTTTCGAAAGAAAGAAGTGAAAACAAGTATGCAAATGTGGGGTGAGGGTCGAATAGGGGGATTTTTTTTTGTGGTGTTTAGTTTGAATTGGGTGTGGGAGGGTAAGCAAGGTTCAAAGGGGGTAAGGTGGGGGATGGTGGTTCAAATGGTGGCAGTGTTAGATGAAAATGTGGCCAAAAAATGGGAAGAAAAATGGTGGTGATCGATGCTAAGGTGATAGTGGACGATTTTTTTTTGGTGAAAAAATGGGGGGGGGGGGTTTATGGTGGTTTAAGTGGTGGCAGGGTGGATAAAAAATGGGGATTTAATGGGGTCAAAAATGAGGTTGGAAAATGGTGGTAATGGTTTGAAAATGGGGCTGGAAAATGGTGGTATAATGTGCTAAAAAATGAGAGAAAACAAAAGACCCAACTTTATCAACCTTGAGCTTTGATACCAATTTGATACATAAAATGCTAAACAAATTGGGTATTGCTAAGAGTTGATGATGGAACTTGGGTTTAGCTCCAAAAAAAGAGAAAATAGAAGAGAGGATGAGATGGGAAAAAGATTTGATATTTAAGTAACCATTGAAATCAAATCCTTACAATCACCATTTAAGATAACAACTCTTAAGATAAAGATTATAAGATTTTGTAAAACTTAACAAACCATGCACTAGGTTGGTTGAAAAGAAAACACATAACTTGGGGTTTATACCCATATAAGAGTATAAGAAGTTGAGAAAATTACAACCAACCCTTAGGTAACCATAAGGGTTCAATTTAACCAAACACTACCCCTAATGCATGCTAACTATGGTAGAACTCAAACAATCAGTATTGGAGCTGATGTTTTGAGCCTGCTATCATCTATTTCCCATGCACTAATTGTTACATTAGGTTTACAAGTTAATAATTATGACTTAGAAAATATAAATTACAAGAAAAAGGAAAACTAGTACATTACTCATGCATTAACTAGATGGAAAAATAAACCTTCCCCAAGACCCTCATTTGGCCTGTTTCTTTGGCTACTTTTTAGGATATTAACTCCCCTTAATTAATGCTAATTAATTTCTTGGAAAAAGCCAAAACATAACTCCAAAATCTGCTACAAAAGTGAAGTGGTTGCATGCTTGTGATTTTCAAATAATGTGTGCTCCACGTGTTGACTTTTGCAAGATGATGGACGAATCTTGCATGGATTTTCAAGCTATATTTTTGAGCCATGATAAAGACAAAGAAGGTGGTGATTTGATGGATTATAATTGTTTTTGCATGGCTTGCATGACTCCATATAATCTAGCTTATAATTTACTCCAAGTAAGCAGAGTTTTTTATTCTTCTAACTTAGAAAAATTTGCGAAAAGATTATTGTCATCACATGAGGGGTGCTCCTGTATCAATATACTATATTGATTTAAGCAGTCATATCAATCATTATAACACTCCACTCAATTTGGGAGTATTATACTTTATCATTATAAAAAATATATAATTGCAATAATAAAGTCATTGTAAAAATTTAAACTTAAAACTTCAACAACCATCTTTGTCATTGTGAAAATATACAATTACAACACAATAACTTATTTAAACACTGTTGTAATAAACGACTTGTGAAACATTTAATCGATGTCCATAAATTATGCCATATACATATGTCCCACTTAAATCAATATAACCAAAATATATAAAAACTATTCTTAACATATATATCAAGAAAAAATTATCAAATTGAACAAAAACTTACTAGAATTCTGCTTGGCAATTAGAGATTTAATTGTGCCAATGGATGCCAAGACAAATTAGGACTTGGCAATTGATATAATTAGACGGGGCTAACATAATGGACATAAGATTGGGAGTTGGAGAAGTTAGCGGTAACAAAGGATGAATGAGTTGAGGATGGAGAACAAAGAAGCAAATAGTAGACAATGAATAAAATCATGAACAAATTAACGCAGAGGATAGGAAAAAACAGATGAGAGAGAATTAGGGTTATGGAAAGTTGGTCTAATTTTGTTTATAATCTTTTTATTACTTTTTTCTTCTTTTTCATTTTTTGTATGGTTTGCAACAAATAGATGTTGTTGTGGAAAATAATAGGTATACTGCAATCAATATAGTCATTGCAATAAATTGATAAAATATTTGAAAAAAAAATCATTGCTAATAGTCATATGTATAACTTCCAACAATAATTATCGTTACAAAAATATTTTTCTTAATTTTCATCTTTGTGAGCATATTGTATATGATGAAGAAAAAAAATTAATATTCATAACAACAATGTTTAGCAACGACACTTAATCATTGTTGTCATAAGTCATTTTTCACAACAATAAAGTATAGACAATGCAAATAAATTTTTGATATTTTTTTTTGCAATAACTTATCATTGCATTAAAATAATCTAAATATTTGCAATAAGTATAGTCATAATAAATTCAGTCAACATTTTGTAACAAAAAAAATTCATTGCAAAAATATTTGGTATATTGCAACATATAAATAATGTTGCAAATAAACCATCTCATATCAAAAATGAATGTCGCTGCAAAAAATTTCCTAATAATCACCATATAAATGAATTATTTTTGGCAATAACTTTTTGCAATGTTATAAAATTGTCGTTAACAAAAGAAATATTTTGCAACAACAAAATGTTGTAGTTACAAAAGTGTCATTGCTATAAAAGAATTTTCTTCTATTGTAAGAACTGCAAACCACATTTAGTTTATTAAGCAACTTACAATAATTTCCTTCACCCACTAATGGTAATTTTCTAACTTAAAACATAAATATATAATATTTATAAAGATGTCAATGTTTTTGTTTCTCTAATACTTAAATACTATAGTTTCTTGAACTAGTTATAGTAATCTTCTCTAAGGATCACAATCGGATGGGTTTTACATGAAAATCGATAGTTTTTATCGATTGAATATATAAATAGATATGGATACGGATATGGTGGAAGGAAAAAATATACATTGGGTTTGTGTATAGATACGGGTAAGGGATCCTTAAATCCATATCTGTAACCGCATCCGTTTATCTGATAGGAAATTACAATTTTACCTTTCATTTATATAACTTTTAATATAATTTCAAAGGTTAAAAGTAAAAATATAATTAAACCCTAACAATCTAAGTATCTAATTCTAACCTTAGACTGTTTTTATCTTTAACCTAACGGATATATAAATGGATATGGATATAGATATGGATATGAAGGAAGAGGAAAAATATCCGTTAGGTTTAAATACGGATATAAGTATAATTTTTTTTTATGGAGTTTGGATAATAGATAAAGGATACTTGACCCATTGTTATCCCTATTATTCTTTATCTGCTAAGAATAGTTTCTCTCCCCCAATTAGAGTAATCAAACTCTTCTCTTGACGTGAAGATTTAGAATATATAGATGGGCATTTGACGGGCCTAGGAAAACATCAACGCGTAATGACGAAATCTTTGAAAGACAGTCACACAAATTCAACAAGATAAGGTCTAAGGTTTTTATTTTACATTTTTTTAAAACTAGAAGTAATCTTTTAAAATTTCCCAATTAACTCGGTCCATGGTCCATCTATGATCCATGTACGTATATAATACTACTAACTACTTGTGTGTATAATATATAGAGCTTAATTTGTCGCTATATCTACGAAGGAACGCTCCAATCTCATTTATCCGTAGAAGTCAACGTATATAAACAAATCGCTTGTTTACTGGAGCATATGAAAATTGAAAGTGATAGTAGGCCTTCATGATGAGACATAAGATCATGGTTCCAATCTTATCTTATGCATGTGGTTCAGGTACGTGCATCATCAGCAGTAACATGATACAGCCTTGAAGGTAACGCAGTACAATTTAAAAGCTTCATTGAAAACCCATAAACTTTCACGTTACCTGGGTTGAAACTCAGAGACGTGATAAGCGCTGGCAAAACAGGGACACATGCATGCAGTCGGATCATATGCACGGTCGCCGATGGACAACGGTAGGTCACGCTTCAGTCCAACCAACAAGTTCGAGCACAGATCCAGAAATCCAGCTTATAGAAATTACTAAATCGAGGCGAGTTGTACGCATCTCACGCCTGATTTAGTGGCTGCTCAACATGTTTACTCCGTCCGATAGTTTTCAATATTTTTTTGGGGGGGGGGGTGGGAGTTTTAACAGAATTCAAATCCGGATCATCCATATTACATCATTAACGCGTGCGGATATTACATAAGATTTCTAATATGTAGATTAACTCATAAGAATTTGCTCCGATTTAAATAAAAAATCTTAGCTAGAAATAATTTGGAAAATAGTTTTAATCTAAAATCACAGCTTTTCAGCTGTAATTTTTTTCAAAAATATATACTATTATTAATTAATTTAATTTCTAAAGAAAATAAAACAGTCAATATACGGCAATGCAACGGTTAACACAAATATATATATATATATATATATATATATATATATCCACAAACCATGCCTTAAACTCAAATCTTCGATATCATCCGTACAGTAAATCTAGGGAAGAGAGTTTTACTATTTTTATGCATAGTCATTGCCGATTTGAATTCTGAGCAATGTGAGTGTTCATACGTCGGTGTGGATATAGTACTAAATGGCGTGCACACGAAAATATAAACAAATAAAAACTCACGTACGCACTGCTTGGTAGTGGCAGTGCGAGCTGGTTGTAGTTTAAATACCCCTAGCTCGCCATATTTTCCCCTTTAGCCAGCGGGAAAGATCCGATCCAATTGGTTCTTCTCCTGTATGCTTCACTAGGTATTCACACACATGCAGCTGTAATTAGTTATAATGGCTTCTACGGCTCTAATTCCGCCATTCTTTCTGCTCCTGCTCTGCCTGTTCAATGGCCTTGCATCTTCCGCCCTACGCCCCTCCCCTCTCATTACCGACGGTAATTTATAAGTGCATGTAGCAGTTTACGTATTTCCAACTCTCTAAGAACCTTATTCGTTATGCATTCCCCCCCGCCTTTTTTTCCTTTGGGCTGTTCTAACATATATTGACGGGGTTTCAATTTTGTCATTAATTAATTTGTCTGACCCACAGGACTGCTGCCAAATGGTCATTTCGAAGAAGGACCCAAGCCGTCCAATCTCAAGAAAACGAGGATAATCGGCAAATACTCCCTTCCAAAATGGGAAATCAAAGGCTTAGTAGAATACATTTCCGGCGGTCCGCAACCAGGCGGTTTTCATTTTGCTGTACCACGGGGCGTCCATGCTGTAAGATTAGGGAACGAAGCATCGATATCCCAATACCTAACGGTTAATCCGGCAAAATATTATGCTTTTACTTTTGGTACTACGAGGACTTGTGCTCAAGACGAAGTCATAAGGATTTTGGTTAATTCTGGGGGCGTCGCTTTGTCCGCCGATTTACCTGTTCAGACGTTATTTAGTAGCAACGGAGGTGATACTTATGCTTGGGGTTTTAAAGCTAATTCTAAGGTTATTAAGGTTACTTTTCATAATCCTGGTATTCAAGAAGATCCTACTTGCGGTCCGCTCTTGGATACCGTTGCTATCAAACAATTGGATCCGGCCCCGATGATCCGAGGTCAGTACGTATATGTACTCTATATATTGCTATATATATATATATATATAGAGAGAGAGAGAGAGAGTAGTGTTGGTATAGTTTATTACTTATTTAGCTTAAATCAATTAAACAGTCGTTAGTATAGTAATCAAGTTTGATTAACCGTCAATTCCCAAACGTAAAATATCTTATATTCGAATCTCCCTGATGTTTTCAAAGCAGTATAATAAATCGACTATGTTATTAACTATTTATGATCTAATAATGCTAAGGCATGTGTTTGCACATATGCATGCGTGCGTTCCTGTTCAGGTAACTTGGTAAGAAATGGAGGCTTCGAAATTGGTCCGCACACATTTAGCGACTTCTCAACGGGCGTCCTAATTCCACCAAAACCAGAAGACTTCGTCTCACCGCTCCCGGATTGGATCATTGAGTCCCTGAAACCGGTCAAATACATCGACTCAAGGCATTTCTTTGTACCGTCAGGGCGCGCTGCTATCGAGCTAGTGGGAGGAAGGGAGAGCGCCATAGCTCAAATCATAAAGACCGTGCCAGATAAAACGTATCTCCTTACTTTTGTCATCGGCGACGCTAAGAATGGGTGCGAAGGTTCTATGGTCGTTGAAGCATTTGCGGCCAAGGATACGGTTAAGGTTCATTTCGCCAGTCAGGGTAGGGGTGGATTTAAGGACGCCGGCCTTAGGTTTAAAGCCGTCTCGGATAGGACCCGGGTAACGTTTTGGAGTGCTTTTTATCATACTAGGGTTTCTGATCTTACTTATGTCTGTGGTCCCGTCGTTGATGATGTTAGGGTTGTACCCGTTAGTTAAGTAGTCATCGCTTAATTTCTTATTTTATTAACGTGCCTGCGGATCTATGAATATGACACCTTGTGGTTTTATTTATAATTATATACGTAGCACTCCGAGTCGATATAACAACTTAGGATTATTTTAAAGTGTTTTTAAATTAATTAACTAATTCCACAAATTAATACGAATTTTTTTAGCACACTCTTTTTTCCACTCACGTACTTTCTACAAAATATTTTAGAAAATTTATCATATTGATATAAGTAGTCAAATCAATCCTTATAATACTTCACTCAATTTAGTGTATTATAATATTTATGACTTTGGCTTCTTGATTGAGACTAGTAACTTAGGATATTACTTCATTACACCTAAGGTGGCTTCCCCCCCCCCCCAAAAAAATAGTCATGTTCTTACTTTTTATCATAATTTAATTTGATTATTATAAAGTATTTTGCAAACACATGAAAAATTATTAAAGTATATATAAGTTATATTTGTTTGGTAAGTAATAATCTTTTATTAATACCAATCTGAGCAATGAAAGTAAATCTATCTTGGGTTTATACATAATGGTCTAGATGTGCTACGAAACTGAACTAAACAATTTCCTCCTAACAGTAGAGTTTAATCTAATATGTAAATCTCGGATTAGTAGCAATAAGCAAAGGATGCAGTACTAATTGACTTTGAAACACAACCAAATCTTGATTAGTCCAGATCTTACATAGCATCAAAGCCACAATAGCTTTCAAAATGCCATGTAAACCTCTTTCCTTCTTATGTGCAAACACATCCATTGCTTACATAGTTACCAGCTTATAATTAGGGTTTCTAAAATTAGAGCATTACATTACTACCCCCTTTATTCTTGAAGTCCACACCAAATAGATTAAGCACATAACGGGGGTCACTACTCCTTAACACTATCATAATCATCTCAAGAACAATCCAACACATAAAGTTAATCAATTCAAGCAGTCAAAGTAAGAATGGTTAAAATACTAGGTGGAGGGTTTTCCAGACACCTAGCCTGAGCATTTGCCTCTAATTGGCTGATAAGGTGGATTGCCCAAAATGTTGGATCTCTCTAAGCTTATCAGTGTCGTATCCTTGACCCATACTACTTCCCTACAATAATGAATGATAGCACATAGCCTTACCCATACTATCTCTACCCTGTGAGTTGTTTGGTGGTTGTGGGATCCTCTACACTGGCTGTGGGGTTCTCTGTGTTGGTTGCTACTGGTAGGTAATTGGCCCTGATGGCTACACTTGCACCCTCTGAACTCCATCTCAAGGTATAACACCCCCAAAATTCACTACTGAAAATTTTTATTTTATAAAAAGAATTAGCAGAAGCAAAATAACAAAACCGTAAATTTTGAGGATGTTACCGCCACACTTAGTACCAGACCGGTTTACTCCTACTTCCAGTACCAAGTGCTAAGGCTGAAAGAGAAAAATGCAACTTACGAGAAACTCAAACTATAATTAAATCAGAGTAGCGTAGCAAACCATTTACAAGAATGAAATCTACCAGTGGTGGTTACAAGAACGAGGACCATATTTAAACTAGGGTTTAAAAGAGAGAGAGTGCAACCCTAGAACTTCCCGGATAATTCCTTACGCTCTTTTTCGTTGCCTATTTGAATAGCACCTAAAAAGGACCTGCAAGGGACACTGCCCATTGAATAAGTAGGGGGCCCACGAATGGAACCCTTCAGTACTATAGTACTAAGTAATCCTTTAAAACACATTGAAAAGCAGGCACGCAATGCCACACATGATACAAAACTATATACATAAATAATGAGATGTGCATACATAACACTCACATACTTAACAAGTCCATCGAATATTAATAGGTCAAAACGTACAATCAATACTTCTGGACCTTAAGCCATTAGTCCATCATTATTCAATCATCTCTCGGATTTTATATATCTATGTGAGTGCAGGAACCCCACTATTATAGCCGGTAGATCGGTCACATACAGGGCATAACGCACCTGACCACTATTATATGTCGGTGGATCGGTCTCTAGGGTAAGATGCTCCTGGCCACTATTATGTCGGTGGATCGGTCTGGTCCCAACTCTCATGGTGTTCCACTGTAAGTACTTAGTGCCTTTTATATGTCTTATCAAACTTAGGGTTTGGTTTATCGAGCTTGGGATCCCCCACTATTATAGCCGGTGGATAGGTCACTCATAAGGCAGAACGCACCTGACCACTATTATATGCTGGTGGATTGGTCTCCAGGGCACCCCGACACCTAGCCACTATTATGCCAGTGGATCGGTCTGGGGCCAGCTCAATAAGCTTCCACTTTAAATGATTAGTGTCTTACTGTGTCTTATTCAACAGATTTCACCCTAGACATGCATGACTGTCATCATCTACGCTTATCCTTCTAAGATGGCCTTTCCCATATCTTGAGACTTCTGCACCTCCTAACTCACCCCGACATCCTTTCCTTATTCCACTTGCTCACACTGGAGGCCTAACTCCTAAGTGTGTGGGTCAAGGCCCACTATCTTATACCCCCAAGTCCACTCACAGCCTTACCTTAGAGTTTTCTCCAAAAAGCCTAATTTGGGCCTATGTGGCCCATCCTTCTCTGCCTTATACAATCCAAACTGTTTTAACACCCCACACATCACAACCCTTAGATTCAACCCTAATCATCTTACTTTACTCCCCCAAATACACATGTGACCATGAAACCTTAGGTGGCCACGCCAAACCCTAGCTGTCCATGCCAAACCTTAGCATCTTTCTTATGCAAGGATCATCCCATGCAGACTCCATCCACCCCATGCAAACCCTCGAAGTTTTCACGCAAAACCCTAGAATTCCCATGCAAGGTTCACCCAATCCTTTTATTTTGTTCATAGTTCCCCCTGTATTTTCATCTCGAGGATCATGGGATATTTAGGTCAACTTCACATTCCTTGGTCAACTTACTTCCCCTTGGTCAACTTACCTCCCCTTGGTCAACTTAATTCCCCTCTTTCCCATTTTATCATTTCATCTCATATCATATTATTAAACTTCCTAGTATGCATATCCTAGAGTTTCACATCATATAACATCATAAGCACAACATATACAATCATTACACACATGCCATAAGGAATTCACATAAGCATACCTCAACTCCAAGCTATGCTACAAGTAATTAGTCATTGTAATCATAAAGTACACAACATGGCATAACAGATGGCACACAAGGCACATAACACACACATAGTTGTTCTTAGCCACACCCTTACTCGGTTTAGGTTACCAAGTTATCTCTCACACTTATTAGGCCACTAATTATCCTTCATAATTGCTACACTTATCATATTTTCCAATTGGTTGGTTAGATTACCAAATTACCCTTTAGTTGGTTAAATTACCAAATTGCTCTTCTTTATTATCATAATTACCATTTTATCATTTTACTTTATTATAATTACCATTTTACCCTTTTGTTGGTTAAATTACCAAATTGCTCTTCTTTATTATCATAATTACCATTTTATCATTCTACTTTATTATAATTACCATTTTACCCTTTTGTTGGTTAAATTACCAAATTGCCCTTCTTCATTATCATAATTACCAATTTACCCTTCTCCATTATCATAATTACCAAATTACCCTTCTCCATTATCATATTTACCAAATTACCCTTTAGTTGGTTAAACTATCAAATTTTCCTTCTCCATTATCATAATTACATTTTACCCTTTTCCTTTATTATAATTACCATTTTACCATTCTCCGTTATCATAATTACCATTTTATCATTCTACCTTATTATAATTATCATTTTACCCTTCTCCATTATTATAATTATCATTTTTCCCTTCTACTTACAAATTGTCATTTTATCCTTTTACTTACAAAATTACCATTTTGCCCTTTACTTCCAAAATTATCATAATACCCTTTCTGCTTATAAAATTACCATAATACCCCTTTTACTTACAACTTACCATTTTGCCCTTTAATTACACCACTTTTATTAAGTTATCATCACTACATGAATATTAATATTAATACTCTATTCTCGTCATCCAATTCCACCAATTATTATACTTCAACAATATACTCATTAACATCCACACATATTAGGCCACACTCTTGCACAAGACATATTACTAAAATGCCCCTAGGGCTCACAATGATATTATTCAAGGATCAATGGTCACAATAACATAATATAACATGGATAAGAACTCAACATTTTCATTACTAACCAAACTCTTTCCTTAAGCAATATTTCCACACATAGCATAACAACTAACATGCTTTCCTTTTTATCAATCACTATAAGCAACTACATATAATATATTAAACAATATATATATATATATATCATGCAAAATAACATATTAAAACCCTAATGTGCTAGCATACGTTTATCCATGCGTTTAAGTGGGGTTTAACAATTACTTTAATTCCCGCAAAAATCCAACCTTGCCGGTATCCTGGTTAAATATTAAAGCTTTGATTAGCAAAACCAATACCTAAAAATAATATCAGTATTTATCATATTAGAAATATGAAAAACCAAAGCATAAAACTTTATCAAAACTTAATTAATGAAATACTTAACTTAAATATTATACCTTAAAATTCCATTAACCAAATTAGGCCAAGAAAGGCAGCATGAGCTGCATGCAGGGTAAGGAAGAAAAAGGGGTTGAAGGTGGCATGAAAGGAAGAATGGGGCCTAATCTCGGGTTAGGGTTTTAGGGCTAGGAAAGAGGGCAGGTGGGGAGGATTTAAGGTAAGGGAATGGTGTAGGGGTGGAGAGGGGGTGTAGATGGAGGTCGGAGATAGGTAGATGGCGGCCAAGGGTGACGGTGGCGACGGCAGCGAAGCTGCGAAGGTGGCTGCCGAGGCGGAGGGGTTGAGAAGGAAGGAAAAGGGAGGAGGAAAATGAAGGGGTGAGGGGGTTTGTTTCAGCCAAAGGAGGTGAGGGGGTGGTAGAGGAGATTGTAAGGAGGGGTTTGGTGGCTCGGGTGGAGGCAGAGACAGCGGGATGATGGTGGAAGGAGGAGATGCAGGGTGGTTGCTGACAAGGGAGAAAAAGAAGAGAAAAAAGAAGAGGGGAGGAAGAAGTGGGCTGTAGGGTGGCTTGGGGGATGTTGTGGTGGTGTAGGGGGGATAGAAGGATGCAGAAGGTGGAACAGGTGGTTGGTGACGGGGTGGTGGTGCAAAAATAGGGAGGGAAATGGAGAGAAAGAAATCGAGGGAGGGGAAGGAAGGCTCAAAATGGGGTAGGAAAGGGGTTGTTGAAGAGAAGAAAAAGGAGAGGGAGAGAAAAGGAGGGGTAGGTGGCTCGGTAGGGTGGTAGGGGTGTGAGAGTGGTAGGGAGAGGGAAGGGAAATGAGGGAAAGATGGGCGCATGCATGAGGAGAGAGGGTTGGTCGGGTTGAAAAGGGGTAGGAAAATGGCAGGCAGAGAGAGGGAGGTAGGGAGAGAAGTAGGGAGGCAAGAGGGTTGCAAGTAGGGTGTTCAGACATGGCAGAGGTGGTCGAGTATGGCGTCGAGGAAAGGAAGAAGAAGGAGAGGGAGGTGTAGGCCGGGCAAATGGTAAAAAAAAAGAAGGAAGTGGGTGCGCCCGGTCTGGGAGAAAAGGAAAGAAACAAAAGGGGATCGGGTCGGGCGACGCACGCGGGAGAAAGAGAGAAGGGCAGGAATTGGGCCGATAGCCTAGGCGTGAGGAGAGGGAGAGCAGGCCTGCCTAGCTGCCCGAAGGAAAGAAAAAGGAAAAAGAAAGAAGGGAGGGAAAAGGAGAAAAAGAAGAAAGAAAGGAAAAAAAGGGGAAAAGGAAAAGGAAAAAAATATGGAAAACTAAAATAATTTAATTTATAAAATAATAGGATGCAATATTTTAGGGTAATAAATTTATTTAATAATTTAATTTTATATAATTTAATATATGGGCTTAAAAAGTTAATTTTAGAAAAAATATTGATTTGGAAATTTATTGAAGTAAAATGAGTAGGATAAAATAATAAAATATTTATTTTAATTTATTAAATATTCCTATCCAATTTTATATACTCAAAAATCTATAAAATAATTAAATTAAATAATTTTAAAAGCTACTATATCCCAAATAAAAGCTATTTATTAAATTATAGGTTTTTAAAATTTCGGGGGATTATACAAGGTGTCTATATACACTCAAAATTTCGATGACTGTGCTTGCTACAATTATAGCATGGTTCTCCCAAGTCTCAATAGGTGCACATCACTGACTACATCACCACTCGTCGGCACAACCATTTAGAAAGTATGTAACTACCTTCACCCTCTTCTCAGGTGGGCACTCTGAAGCCTTAAATATCTTATCAAACTATCGAATCCCATGCTCTGGAACCAATGGGTCATCGGTACCCATGAATGTCCTTTGCAACCAGTCCTCCTGTGGAGCTGGTGTAGGAATGTGGATAGGTATGTGAAATAGTGGTGGAGGCAGTGGCTAATGTAAATCCCTCTTAGTCATGGTAATAAGAAGCTCCTCCACATGGGAAACTCTCACGTTTTGAGTCATGACTCTCTAGGATGGGGGTAAGGAAGGGTTTAACACACACTTCAAGACAATTATATAGCAAATACAATGTAGAAAAGCCACTTAGCGAAGTATTAAACAACTATTCACATAAAGGTCAATAGGTAACCGTAGCTAATTCTAAGGCCAAACCCAAACCCATACCAAACTTCATCATATGACTATTCTAGGTTTTAAAACATTTGAGAACGGAAGTTTTCAAAAACATAAAAGATTATTTTAAAACCAAAAGTTCTGATACCAACTTGTACACCCCAATTTTTACTACTTAAAATCTTATTTTTACAGAAGCATTAATTATAAAAATAATGGGTGTTACCACCACACTCAATATAAGTTTGGCATCCTCTACCATCCTAATATTGAGTGCTAAGGCTAAAACGTAATTTTACTTAAATTAAAGTTTACAACTTAAGAATAAAATAGTAATTTCATTACAAATTAGCATTTTGTTTTGACAGATACAAAAGGGTCATGCAAAATAATTACAATATAACAAAAAGAGAAATAGCAGGGGACATAAGAGTTCAAAAATATCTAAATCAAAGATGTCGGAGTAAACACCGGATAGTTCTAAATCTCAACCGTCTACCGGAAGCCATCAAACCGAACCTTCAAAATATTCCTACAAGGTTAACACTACCTATTGAATAGTTAAGGGATTGAGAATAGAACCCGACAGTACTACGATACTGAGTAAACCATTACACCTCACCAACATGTAAGGCCACATAAAATACATAGGTATCACATGGCAGGGATATATTAAAGAAATCATGTGATACTAAAATGACCAATCATCGGCATAATCAAATCAATTCCAAATTTTAAGGGTAGGGCACTCAGGAGACTATTGAACCGGAAATTTTTAAATAATTTTGATACCAAGATAGGGTGTTAAGGAAACTACCAAAATAAATACCAAAACCAAGTAGCACACAAAGATAACTATCAAATAAAAAACCTAGAATCAAATTAATTATGTTCTTAACTAATAATTACTTCCGTTTTTAACTACTCAAGGGAAAATAATAATAACCAAGAGATATAAAAGTACACCAATTATACTAGTGCACAAGGCATCACGATACCCTCCCAACTATTCAACCCAAAGGCATAAGAACACGTTGATCATACTAGTGCACATGGCAACATAGTATCCTTTACACCTAGGAAACCTACTTCTTAAGTATTGATACCCCCTGTAGGGTCCATAGATCACATATAGAATATACTAGGGCGTCATTGAGGCACAACAACATACTAGTGAACCAAACAAACCAATGGCTTTTACCTCATATTTAGGGTATCTACCCCTAGAGAGCAACTATTCCCAACTTAAGGTCTTCAACTTTATGTATGAATATTTTATAAGGTGACCACAAATAGCACATATTACACAATTATTTCCATTTCCATATTTATCTATTTTTCCTTTATTTCTAATTATCCAATTCAACATGAAGGTCAACGGTTTAGGTTAATGTCAACGTCATCACTAAAGCCATTATATCATAAGTCTAAGGCCATCTTATATCCCATGTATTCATAAAAGATGCATTAGGTTAAAAATGACCAAAAATGCCCTAAAAAAGCCTATTTTCACCATTTTTATCCAAACGCCGTACTACATATTAATATTATGAGAAATTTATCATGAAAAGGCTAAAAGACAATGATTCATAATATTTTAGCACATGAATGACTATATTTTTCTCTTTTCATGCATTTAATAATTTATATCTATCAAACCTTAATCATGAATTTCTAACGCATCGTGTATTCCATGCAACACATACGTACATATCTATAGAATAATATGGCATTAGATAGGGCAATTAACATCACGATGCATGTAGGAAAATATCTCAACCTTAGATCATGTGAATACCAATTATTGTATGCTAATCTTAATTATATGTGCATGCTTTTATGCTATTCATATCAACTCTAACTACCATGAAAAGATAATCATGGTACACTGATTATGGCATTTACATCATAGTCTTGACAAGATCAAAGCCCTAGCAAAACCCTAGACATACATACAGTAATCATTCAACAAAATACACATACATTTATCTTTTATTGAATAACACGTCAAATACATTCTAATTATCTAATATTATACTTTTTATGTTCATACCTATTCATAACACTTGCACACCTATTATAAAAATTCTAACGTATATTGTATACATATATTCATTTAAAAACCCATGCATAAATCGTGCCCTAAGAACACAATGATCTTTATATGCCACCACATGATTTCAAATCTTAGTATAAGGGTATGGTTACCTCTTATCCAACTAAAAGAAATAATGCAAAATTTGCCCTCCTAGTCTCTAGTCAACCTCTTCAAACTCCTTACATCAACTAAACCAACACATATATTAGTATAACACAATAATAACCAAAATTAATTAAAATTAAATTGAAAAAAAAGGGTTAGAAAATAACTAGGCAAAGGAAATGGCACAAGTCATGCAGAAAAAGTTGTGTGGAGGAATAACATGCGCTGGGCACAGACGTGCAAGGAAATAGTCAAAGACATGCAACGTAAGTCAAGAGGAAGGAATGCCTACAAGCAATATGTGTGAGGTTCACACAACCGTGCGCTAAGTGCACAAGCGAGAAGGAATTGGTGTAAATGGTTGTGAGTGAGGTCATGCATAGGATGTGTGATTATGCACAACTAGGGAATGCAAGAAGAGAATTGTTGTGTGTGAAAACTTGTGATAGGGAACGGTCGAGTCATGTGAGGGCACACGGACGTGCACCTCAATTAAAAAGAAACAAAGTAAGATGGGGAGAGATATAAGAAGTAGCATCTGGCACTAACGAGCGATGATGACGAAGGATACTGATGGGGTGGTGGTTCTTGTTGTTTGTAGGGGAAATTGGTGATGGATGGGGGTTGTTGGTGGTGAGGTGATGTAGTAATGGTGGAGTGATAGTTTGACGGAAACTAAAGACAAGGAGAAGGGAAAAAGAAGGAGGAGGAGGGAAGTAGAGGGGGTTGGTTTGTTGAATCCAAAACACCAACAAATAGGAGAGGGAGACTTAGAAGGATGATGGCGTGCGATTGGCATAGTAGAGCATGACATGGATGAGCAAATCGCGTGGCATAGGCATGGGTGACAGGGGAGGTGTAAAAGGAAAATTTACTCTAGGGATGATGAGATATGGAGCTGACTACACACAATAGGATATGAGTGCTATTTAGAAAAGTTGAACTAAGGAAAAATATCTGGTTAGCAGAATTAAGGTTCTTGGGTAAAACAAATACGGGTCGGGTTCCCAAATATGGTTAAAATTAGTAACATAAATTTTAGCCAAATTTTAACCTAATTAAATTTATATATTTAATATGTCATAATAATACACATGAAAATAATTCATTTACCATATAACATCCTATAATAATTATTGAAACTAATTACACATAGTTAGCAATTTATAATTAGGGTCTTTTAAAATAGGGTATACATGAAAATAATGCATTTACCATATAACATCCTATAATAATTATTGAAACTAATTACACATAGTTAGCAATTTATAATTAGGGTCTTTTAAAATAGGGTATACATGAAAATAATGCATTTACCATATAACATCCTATAATAATTATTTTAACTAATTACACATAGTTACCAATTTATAATTAGGGTCTTTAAAAATAGGGTATTACATCTTGCACTGCAAGGTTTGTCAATTTCATCTCCCCTTCTCTCTCTTTATCTATATAATAATTTTCTATGCTTAGACAATGACAGGGTTCTTTAAGTTTAACTTTCTTATTTTCCTTTTTGAATTTGAATCTAAGTGCCTAGAATAATGTTTTCCTTATCCTCAATATATTTCTTTAATTTGATCTTTCAATTATATAATGACAATTTGCCTACTAATGAACTACTAGGAAGGGTGATTATGATATGTGTGATTGTCCCTCTAATGAACTACTAGTAAGGGTGGGAAGGATTAGATGATGGTTTTAGGCTAAAAATAGTTGTCTATTATCATCTATAAATGGTAGTATTAGCCAAAAATTGTTGTCTAATCTTCCTCTAATTTTTTTATAAGGATTAGACGACGTTTTAGCTCACAATCATCATCTAACCTTTCCTCAAATTTTTTTACTATGTAGTTCTAATTCAAAACTGTTGTCCATAGCATTTTTTATTAAAAAAAATGCTTTGGCTACCTATACCATATACAATTCATTGTACAAAAAACTGCATATATTAAACTGATATACAAGCATCAATGGTGTGTATCCCAACTCAGAATATTAATTTTGCACTATATTAATTGGTCACTCATAACAACGATTAATTTATATCAAAATTATATTTGTATCAACTTATTACTCATAAAATCAGTCAATTTTTTTAATATATCAAACAAGAGAATTCCAAAAAGATAGAAGTATACATACATTCTAACAAGACATCGATCACACATGAGAAAGAAAAGTAACTAAATAAATTAAACTCATAACATTATGCCTTCTAATGAGTTCAATCAACTACTTTGGGTCTTTATTATCTATCTTGGCATATTCATTTCTCATGGACTTAACAAGGGATATACTATGAGCGCACACACATGAGAAATAAAAATGTCAATATAGATAACAAAGGCATTGTTTTTATCTAAACTCTCCATCTCTTTTATTTACCTTTCTTCCTAAATATTTATCATGATCATCGGATGTCATACTTGCATAAAATCACCAAAAGAATTAAATATGCATACATGTTAACAAAAAAAAAGGATCATAAATACATGTTATTTATTAATAATATACAAATCCAACAACTTTGGCATACATCATTTGTTTATGTTATTGTAAGACTCCTATAAATATATTCTACTACCATGGCATTTTATCCAACTATGATAAAAAAAATCTTATAAATACATTCCATTACAATAGTATTAAGTTTATAAGTAATACAAAGCTATTATAAATACATCTAAGTTATGTGATCTTATTTTCTTATAACAGAATATGCTACTTTTATAAAATTACACATGCATACATGTCGTACTATCAAATTATCATAAAAATAGGTTTTTATATCTCAAAGCATACAAACCTCAATTTAAAGGCCAACATAGTATATATTTTTCCGGCTCTAGGAGTCAACCCCCCCCCACACACATAGGGTTTTAGCATGCAAATCTTGAAATGAAAAAAAAACTAAAATAGACAATTGAGTCAAACATTATGCCCACCAAAGGATTGTTGACAAATGACAACAACGACATTTATATCAAATGTCTACAAAATGTATAGATGCTAGTATACACATATACTAACCTAAAAACTATAATATTCATACCAAAGAATGCCTAATGGTATACAAAACTTATAACATAACAAAATTGAGGAAGCACATTCACATTGTGTGTGTATGTGCGAATGTGGGGAGAACTATTGATATTATGAAGGAAACATTTAGAAAGAAATAAGATTAAAAAGGCTCACTTATTAAGGAAGTGATAGAGAAAAGAGAAGAATAAGAAGGATGTCTAGTGGTAGTGATGAAGGTGATCGATGGAGAAGAATAAGGAAGAGGTGGAAGAGAAACAACAGTGGAAGACTTTGAGGAAGAAGTTGTTTGCATTATAGGCCTCTATGTGTGGTTGTGTGAATATGAGGAGTGAAAAATGCCCTTTGGATTAAGAGTGAATAATGCAAAAAGAAAGAAAAAAATCCTGCTAAGTTATAAATGGCAAAGAAATGAAAAAAAATCGCATCACCTGACAACCGCAATCTTTAACCTTAAAAATGGAAATAAAATTGTTAAGGTATATATGGAAGTTTTAAGTTACAACCATAGTCTATACCCTTCTCCATTGAATTCGCACTATAGATAATTGATATAATTTTCCAATCATTATCTATCTCTTCTTCCTTTTTTTATCTCACTTGTTTTTTTATTGGATAACTTATTGATGGCTGGTCTTATTAAAATATTTGTATATATGTTGTCATCTATATTGATTTTTGTAATAGTTTAGTTGTGGCCATTTGTACCAAATGAATAATATTTCTCTTGATAGTATCGTATAGCTTGAGTCATGCTTGTACCTTTATTTATTTTTTCTATTTACCTATTGATGTAAAATGATCAAAACATGTTCAAAACATAAGCTAGAAATGAAATATATAGGGTCTTCTATTAATTGATCTTATGCAGATTGATATAATAGAATGATGCACAAATGTTTGGACATAATAATGATGACTATATAAGAATAATTATTCCCCACTTTTTGTGGACAAACGATATGAAAACCACTAAGAATCACTCCTAATATGAACATAAAGTACTAAGAATTGAATGTACCGACTAAACAGCGTTGACTCTTTCACTTACCCCTTTTTACCAACTAAATCAATAAACAAAAGTAGTTTATGTCTATTATTATGCATTATTTTAATTTAAGTAGTCAATCTTGACATTTGTCACCCTACTCTTGAATATCATTGAAAGTATTACCTCTATTATTATGTGTTTGTTTGATGTTGTTTTACTGCACTACAACCTATATATATATATATCTTAAAGTCACTATTTTAATTGAAATGTAATAATTATAAAAGATATGTTGTTTTGTTATCTTATTATATTAAGTGATTATTGGTTTTAATATATTTTATTATTTTCCTTGATTTTAGGATGAGTGATGATGAGAGTGAGAAATTTGACGATAAAGATAATAATGAGAAGATGGAGAATAAAGCTCAAGTATAATGGGATGAGGAAATGTTTAATGGATGTGTTAAAAATGAAAATAAGGTGTATGAGTGTAATTGAGATTTCACCTCTTAACATGAGTTAGGGATAGAGTTAATTTTTATGATAGATCATGCCATGATATTCTTTAAGTGTTGGGTGTCATATCCATGTTTTATGTATGTTGGATGTGTTGAATGTTTCGTGTTTTAAGTGGCATGGCTGGCTAGACTAGTTGATTGGTTTTGCTTTGAACTAGTTGACTGGTTTAGAAGTGAAATAATCAAATCGTTGGGACGATTTCAGCACTTTAGACCTTGAGCAAAAAGATAATAAGTTGAGTTACAGAGCTTGAAATTTAGCGCCATATTTTTCTCCTTAGTAAACTATACATCTTAAGCTTTTTAAAGAGATAATATTCACCCATTAATAAAGAACATAGATTTTTTGGTGAATTTTCAAAGTCTACATATAAGCATAAGGGCTTAAGATAAATATAGTTTTAAACATTCTTTTACGTAAACACTTCAAAACATTTTTTTTATGTTTAAACTCATTTTAAGACCTTTAAAATTGATTTTTAAAAAGGATAAAAAACACCAAATAATTGGAAACCTAATTTTTCATCAGATTATCACATTACTAAAAAAAATGACCTAAGACTTAAAGATATCACCATAAGCTTGAAGTCTTGTTTGGCTTCCTTCTTGTTGTTTGACTTGTGGTTGAGTAATGTTTTGCAAACTTGATTTTCTTAGCTCTTCTTAACTTATTCAAGTGTTGAATATTTCAAGTTTTACTATTATACACATGCACATTTAATGAGAGAATTCAAATGCTAAGATAAGGTTGTCCTCATTAAAACAAGGATGAGTGAAATTGATTGACCTACTATTCCAACACATAACAAAATACCTGAAATGCCCTTCACGTGTAAAATTAACCCAAACCACTTCAAAAATCATAATTCCTACTTGTTCTTATAACCCAAGGAACTCAATCATTATACTTAACATATTTTCTCATCATTTTACACTTACTAAACTAAAAACTTTAGAATTAAAGTGAACTGGTTAAATTACCCTCAAACACTTAGAAACTTATAAATAAAAAACATAGCTAGCCTTATACATACCTAAATCTTGACATATTATATATCAAAATTTAAATAAAACACCTAATAAATGCAATGTCATTTCCATAATTAATTAAAAACAACTGAAAGGACAATTATTCCCCTTGGTAAAAAGTAACTTTAAAACCATAAATCCAAAGTTAATCCTTTTAATTTAAATTCAATCCTTTTAGTACCAAATTCACACCCAAGTACACACACACACACTAACACTATAAAACATCAAACAACATGCTAAACTAAAATTAAAACAATAAAAACACATATGGTTATGATTAAAGGCTAAAATTCATAATATATACATTCATCATTTTCAACCAACCATTTGCATATATAAGCCTAATCATCCTTTCTAGGTTAGTAAGCCCCATATATGCACATTAACATCAACCTCTATTTCCTCAAAGCATTAATATCATGAGTATACAAAATGTAGAAGTAGGAGAAGAAGGTAAGATAGCATAACACACTCTCAATTGACAATGTTTTTAGCATAAGGTAGAGTTGGCACTTGCACAATTTTAGCCATAACGTTTTACATATTTTTAAAAAATCAATATTTAAAAAAATCATAGTAAATTAGATATCCTAAGAGTTAATATGGCATATTAAATGTTCCAAAACCGCAACCATACATGTATAGTTTTTCCATATAATAGATAGTAAATTTTAGAACATTAAACTATCATGATTCATGACACAACTTAGATATTTTCATGCTCTTTTCATATATAACAACATAAATAATTAGAAATATAAAAATAAAAAATAAAATAATGTTTATCATTGAGGATAAAAGCATAAAAACTTAGCACACAAATACTATTTATAATTAGACAACCATAAATCTAAGTTTCAAAGCAAAAGTAAGAAAAAATCTAAGTTGAGCACCACCACCAAGGTTCCTTATTCACCTTCACAATAAGAGATAAAAATGGTCAAGAAAGGATCATCAAAACAAAAGGAAAGGAGAAGATAAATAAGCACTTAATCTTGAAATATAATAGATAATAAGGATGACACCTTAAAATAATCGCTAAAGTTTCACCCTCTAATACTAAAGGAAAGTAATAAGGAGTTAAAATAAAGTAGATTATGAAGAATATGAAGAAAAAACAAAAAGAATATGAAGAGAAGAATTCTCACTCAACAAGGGCGTAATACCTCAAATTTGACCTAATTTTAGGTTATTAATATTTTAACCAAACCCTAATTCCTAATGTTTAATATTTTTAATATTACCCTAATTCTTTAATATTAAATTTAAGCATAACTCTAACCCTAATCTTAAACTTATTTTCATTTTTCTCTTTCCTTACTTCTTTTATTTTTCTCTTTCATTTCTTATTTTCTTTTTCCCTTTTCTATTTTCTTTTATTTTTTCCTTTTTCTTCTTCTCCTTTCCCACATGAATTTTATCTTTCCCCAACCCATTTCCTTCAGTTGTACCTCCATCCATAGCCTACCTAAGTCTAAAACTATCATCATCCTCATCCCATATATTGCTATAAACTTTTTCCCCAAATTCCTCTAATTTCTACCTCGCCCATACTCGACATGTGCCTCACTCCCTATCACTTACAGCTTCACACATCACCACCACCTCAACTATAAATAACCCTCCATTGTCTCTCCTTACCTCATTTAATGTCTAACCAAACTTCTCCCCTAATTCCCTCTCTCTTTTCCCAACTTCTCTATGTTTTTCTCCATCGATTTTTGCCATTTTCGTGCCGCAAAGTCTCCATACATTGCTAAACCTCATGCTACATCACCATTGTTTCTTCAAAATCCCACACAACTCTCCCCTTAGTTTTGTCAATAGATTATGCAACCCCCTTAAGCTACATCAACACCACCCACAAACCACGCTATCAACATCACCTACCCTCTTCTATGCGAAGACCTCACACAAACCCCATTAGCTACATCACTCCCTCACGTAATATGCCCATTAGCCATGTCACTCCTTTATGTAAGTCCCACCTTTGTTGCTCCATCATCCTTTGCAACTAGCTTCATTTGTGCCACACTTTCCCATAACTTTGAGCTTCAACTTTTATTTTGATTCCTCCTCCTATTCCATCCTCCTTTGCCTTAGATTTTCTTTAGTTATTTTTATTAAGTTCTAATCATGTGTTACTATTAATTTTTAAGTGGTTTTCCAATGGTCTCAAATGAGTCGTATTAGGGTTTATTTGTGCTTAGAAACCGGTGTCGATTAGGTAAGGATACATTCCGTGGTTAGGGTTTTTGAATGTTATGTATAAATTTATATATAATCACATACTTGGTATTGTTATATTTCATAATTTATGTTGATAATGTCATTGTATGATAATGTAATATTGTATTATGGAAAGTAAGTATTACTTGAAACCATGAGCTTATATGATGTCTCTTACGATAAGTCTTATTTTGCAACCCTAAATATGGTAGATGATCTATGGTGTTGTTAAATTATGGAAAGTGGGTAAGGAATGTTTTCAATTTGTATGGTGATGTAATATATTGAAGGTCAGAAAATAATGATGACAAACTTGTAAGGTTATTGGAAATTTGGGTATTCTAGCTATCTTAAAGGGCATTTTGGACATTTCATAATAATATGGAAAATGGTTATGGCATGATGAATTATTGAGGGTTTATAATTTATTTCCTAAGTAATATTATCAAATGGTGGTTGAGTAAGATACAAGTTATCTAAAATGTGACTTTTAGGCATTTAGGAAAGGTAAGGGTATTTTAGTTAATATAGGTTAATATGGAATCGTTGTTATTTATAATGTGATATTGGTTTAAAATATGTTAAGTATATTATGTAGAATACTTGGGGTAATTATGAGTATCATAAGTTAAAGAAAATAATAAAATGGCTTAAATAATGAATAATAACCCTAGAAGCAGCTCTTTATCCCATGTGTAAAACGATGGATTTGGACCTTTATTTTTAGATATTTTGTTAATAATTTTATTTTAATATGGTGTACCTAAATTAGTGGTTATATGATTCTTATGAGATAAGTTATGCTTACCTTGTGAAATTAGATTTTTGTAAAGAAATTGTGGTGTTGCTCCTTAAGGATTATCCCAGTCATCATGTGGTTGCATTTTATGTATGTGCCTTGAATACTTATATTTTTTTTTTTGCATGATGACATCAAGATACACGATAGTTTAATATGACATTAATTACTTAAAATGAAAGATCAAGTGAGTTAGGATCGAGGTGTTCGGTCCATTCCACTAAATGAGAAGAATGGCCAAGAGCATTTTTTTCCCATCAGAATGTACTAGAAATTTTATAATAGTGGTCAACGACATATTTCCCTATGAGGTGTTGAGTTTATTCCATTGGATTAATAATATTTAGGCATTTTTTGTTATAATATTTGTTTCAGTTTGTTCCATCGCAATAAGAATAGTGAGGTCTCTAAACTCACCACAATTAAGAAAATGGATTGTTATTATACCTTATAATGGAACTTTGGTTCACTCGTTCTCTTGCATTGTATCACATTAAATCAATATATATGATTCTTCTTCCATGTGGCCTTATGTATATGTGTAATACCCCACATTTTAGCTAACCTTAATCCCGAGAAATTGATATTGTAACCTAATTATAACCTTAGGAAATTTATTTTTCTATATTAACCTAACTCCTTAATCATAAATCTTAACCTAATCCTAATTTTTATTTTAGGTTATTAATATCTTTCCTAACCTAAACCTAATCTCAGATGATTATTCAATTAATTTATCCTAATATCATAACCTAAATTATTTTTAACCTAAACCTAAATCTAAACCCACACCATTTCCCTTTTCTCCTTTTTCTGTTTTCTTCCCTTTCCATTTATATTCTTCCCCCGGCTGGTTCTCTTCCCCTCCCTTTGTGTGCATGACTCCCCCTTCCAAGCCTACCCTATACCCCTATCAACTCTCCCCTCTTCAATTTAAGGGTCCGGGGTTGAAATTTTGGCCGATCACAACACCTACCCCTCATCATTTCCTCTGTGTGTGCATGTGTATATAAGGCACATTTAATGTCTAAACCTACCGTCTTCTCCATATGTTTTCTATCAAAAAATTTCACCACCAATGTAGCCTTCCTCCATCCTTCTTTCCCCTCCTTATTGTTTCCAAAATAACCCAAAACACCCACCATCGATGAGCTCAACCAAGGCACGAACACCACCAATAACAGGCTTTACCATTTCTCCCCTACTACCACATGCCAAACTCACCATTTCCTAATCCCTACCTTCTACTGTTACACCTAATCAATCCACCCTCATTTGGAAAAAATCACCAAAACTAACCCCACCACCTTTGGCCATTATCACCGCAACATCACCCGTTCGATTATTTTTGGCAAACACCACCCCCAACGGTTGATAAAGCAATTGGTGCATGACTTCACCCTTAGTCTAAGCACCCTACAGCCACCCTCCTTCCTTTTCCTTTCCTTGGTTGCATAAAATTTTACCATGCACCCCTCCCTCTTTGGTAGCTTCCACCACAACCACCCCTATTTTTAGCAACCACAACCATACCAAACTACCCTCCTTTCAGCATCTCCAACCAAACCACACCACCACCCATTAGCTCTAACAACCAAACACCATCCCTCCTTGTTCCAGCCTCCACCACCACTGCACCCTTGTAGCAACAGTAGCTCGTGTGGTTGCTACAACCCCTTGGCTCGACACAACCTAGCTATTCTTCCTCTCTTTGGTTGTGTAGGTTGTCCCCGTGGTTTGCTTTGGCTTTTCTCCCATCTTTTACCCTTCCATTTCCTTAACATTTCCATAGTATATCGTCTAATACTAATGGTGTCTTATTATGATTTATTAGGTGATTTTCTTGAGGTTCTAGAAGAGGTGGAATGGGAATTACTTGCTTAGAGAGCGAATTCATTTTCATAAGGATGCTTATCATAGTCTAGGGTTTTTGATTGCTAAGTATTATGCATGATTTTTTGTTGTACCATGTTATTTTTATCATGTGGTTCAATATAAGATTGGTAATGCTATTATATGCAATTGATATTATATGATAGAACATGAGTAACTAAAGATTATTGCGATATTGTTATTTTATATGGAAAACCCTCAATATGAAATATGGTTGTATCATGGTTTTATTAAGGTATGATGAGTGTGAAATGAGTATAATAAGGTTTATGGAGATAAATAGTGGATTTGGAAATAATGTTACTAAACATATAAGATCTACATAAAATAAGGGTTTTGTTATCAGTAAGGCATTTTGGTCAATATGGGTTTAGTATGAGAATTAGGGTATTTTAAGGTGTTGTATCATATAAAATATGTTAAGGAATTTTTATGGAAGTGTTTAGAGTAGTTGTGAATGACCTAAGCTTAATAAAGCATGGAAATTGTTTAATTTAGGAATACTAATCTTAAAATGAGAAGGTTATTATCACATGTGTTAAATGGTAGAGTTAGAACACAAAATATGAATATGTTGTTGATATTATTGTTCTGAAAATGATATTGAATCTAGTGATCATTTGAGCCTTACAGAAAAAGTTATGATGGTTTTATGAAATTAGGGTTTATATGCCTTAGGAATGGTAATCGTCGAGATAGGGTTATTATCCCATGTGCAAGACTTTATAGTTAGGCCTTGAAATTTGAACATGTTGTTGTTGTTGTTGTTGTTGATGATGATGATGATGATGACGACGATGACGATGACGATGACGATGATGATGATGATGATGATGATGATAATAATAATAATAATAATAATAATAATAATAATAATAATAATAATAATAATAATAATAATAATAATAATAATTTAGGAATAGTTACTAAATTTTGTGGTTAAAAGAGTAATAGAAGAAGAGTTATGATAAAAGTAAAAAAATAAGGGTTTTGGGGAAATATTAGGGTCTTAACCCTAAAGAATGGACTTATGATCTCATGATATGTCGTACCTATGTATAACATGTTCTTTACTTGTCAAATCAAACATGGATAAGACATTAATCATTTAAAGTGAAAAATCACATGAGTCAGGCCGAGGTGTTTATGGGTCTGTTCCATCTAACGATAATAGTGGCCCAACTATGTTGTCCCTAAGAGGTGTTTCAAACTGGTCCACTGGTTTAAGAATAGTGGATCAGAAGTACTTTATTCTTAGAGGTGTTTTATGGGTCTGCTCTACTAAACGATAATAATGGCTCATGTGTGTTGTCCCTGAGAGGTTCTTCTGTCCATTCCACTGGATTAAGAATAGAGATGCCCTATAGTCATCGTGAATAAGAATATGATTTGAGATAAGTAACCTAATGGATAAGATACTAATGATTTAAAGTGGAAGAGTCTATGAGTCAAGACTGAGGGTAGGGCTTGTTCCACCGGACGATAATAGTGGCTCAGGTGTATTGTCCCCGAGAAGTGCTTTAGATCGTTCCACCAATTTATAAATAGAGGCTCAAGAGCATTTTTCCCTGAGAGGTGTTGAGTCCATTTCACCGGACAATAATGGCTACTCGAGTGTGTTGCCCCTAAAAGGTGTTTCTAACCATTCCACTGGTTTATGAATAGTGGGGTTCCTGACCTCAACATAAATAAAAGAATGAAAATTGTTATATCTAATAAAGAGGCATGGATCAGTACTTACCTTGTTATACTTTATGTGTTTTATATGTGTACTTATCCTCTCATATGAATGTATGTATTTAACTGTATCCCTACCTCGGCAATATTTTTACCATGCTTTAGTACGTAGCGTGTTGACCATCATTTTCATGGGTGATGCTCGTTCCCGCTAGCAAAGAACCTTGATTTTTTGTGCAAGTTTATGAGGACCAACGTGATGATTTTGTTGCCTTTGATGCATTGTAATGGTGGGAGTAAGGTTGTTCATGGTTCAAATATATAATATTTTGGATATTTGATTGTCGGATATTTTAAAAAAATATTTGATTTAAAACTTCGGATATACGAAAGATTGGATATCCGAATTTTCGAATTGGATATCAAATATAACCAATATTATCTGAATACATTTTTAAATATAAAAAACCACCAAATTACAGATATATTTGATATTGTTTGATCTATTGAGCAAATATCCAATCCAATAAGCAAATATATGAATTGCTCAACAAATATCCGATGTTAAAACTAAAATTAAAGTCACTACATCACAAGATTAAATTAGATTCTATTAGATCTAAAAAGGGATTATGTGAATAAAAATTATATATATACACACGCACATCTAAATTTATGTATATATAATTATATATAAAATAAAAAAATGTATAAATATAAAATAAAAAAATGTATAAATAATTTAGTTTAGATCGGATATTATTTATATTTGTTGGATCAGATATCTAGTTTGTTTAACTTTTTCTTGGCCGGATTTGATATTTTATTTGAAAAAAAAATTTGATTGGTTATTTTCTTCTTTAGATCGGATTGCTTTAGATACCAGATCAGATAAGCAGATATCGGATAACATAAACAACCTTAAGTAGAAGTGACTTTTTCTGTACTAGGTGTTAGGGAGAAGAGTCATGTTATCGAGATGATGTTTTTACCTAGATACATTTTGGACTGTTTAATCCATGGTATTCCTTTTTTTTGTATTTTGTTATTATATCCCGAAATTAATCTCCAAACTCATATTTATATTTATAAAGCATCTCCCATTTATAATTTCTCTATTCTACTCTAAACGGTTTAAGCCTTGTAATTGATGTAAGGATTATATAGTAAACCAGACTTTCGTCAATTACGACGGTAACACCCAATATTTTGATTATATGCTTCCATTGTAAAATGAAATTTTTCAGTAGTAAAATTTGGGATATTAAAATTTGTATGCCCTTACTATTATTATATTGTTCCCTCATTCATTACATAGTGTACTGATTATTCTTTTCATGGGTGTTACTTATTTCCATGAGCAGACAATCCATCTTTTGTTGTGTAGGTCACTGAGGAGCCCTTAGATGATTTCTATACTTTTAATGATCTACCTATGGACAAGTGACTCTTAATATATCATGAGATTTAGATGTAGAGTTGATGTTATCCAATAGATAGTTTTTATCAAGATATATTTTTGGACTCTTAGTTCCATTAGATCCCTTTTGATTACATTTTGTTATATTGTACTCAAAGTTAAACCCCAACTCTTATATAATTTTATGAAAATCTCTTTCATTCTCTATTTATCATATTTTAAGTTCTAAACATTTTTTCTTGTATTTAATGTAATGATGGTATATTAAGCTACACTTATGTTGAGTACAGTGATAACATCTGATTAACTTGCTATTATGCTTCTACTAAACAATTTTTTTCCGTAGTAAATTTTAGAGCGTTATAAAGAGAAACTGAAAACACAAGGAGATGGTAAAGAGAGGAGAACACTTGGGGCTTTGTGGGAATGGAATACTAAATGAAGTGTGGAGCGTATGGAAGCCTAAAAAGCTAAAAATAAATTCCCCAAATATGTCTAAGGATTTTGACAATGAGCACAGGATGAGGGGAGGGCTTGTTTCAACCACACTTAACCCAAAGGTTGTAAGATGTGTAAGGTAGTTGATAGGAAATGTAAGAAGGTATAAGTGACTATATTTTTAGCAAAATTGTGGTTGAATGAAGTAAGGACAATCCAAATCTAATCATGGACATGGGAGAATATGAGCATGGGTTACGGAGGTCAAAGAGTTAAGACTTTTAGATAATTTAATTAGACAAAAATTTAATTAAATGGGTATTTATTAGGAAAAATATCAAATAAATCCCAAAAATTAATAAAACTTTAGGAAAAGGATTGGAATAATCTTATTAACTTAGATATGTAAAAATATTTGGTAATATAATATATTTGGAGCTTAAACAATAGAAACTCAACATAATCGGGTAAATTGGCTAATCGCGTCAGGTTTCCATGATTTAATGAGATGAACTATAGAATGTCCAAATTTGAAAAGAATAATATGAATAATTAAAATTATAATGTTTTAGAATAACTTATGAGGCTAATCACACAGAGTAGTTAAGGTTAGAGAAATAGAATACTATAGAGGACCTCTATGATGATATGTTGATTATGGAATGATAGTCTTGGAGTAGGACTTGGGGTGAGGGATATTTAATGTCTTATTATTGTGGGATACTTTGTCAATTTAGATATGTTTTAACTTTGATGTATCATGTTCCCACTTTTGTTTGAGTTCCACCTTCACGTGTGTTGTATTTTGGGACGTGATTTCCTTATAAACATTTTTCCCTTATCATGTTATCATCATTTCTATTTATATTAAACTTATCTTATGTTATGGTTTGGTTGAAATTGGTAGAATTTCCCTTGTTATGTGAATAATGTGGAATACTATACTTGTACTAAGAGTAAAGGTAATGCATACATTTTGGTATTCAACTTCTACAAGATTATGTTATACAATAATAACTTTTTTTGGCAGGGAAAATTGGGGTGTTACAGTGCCCTCCCTACATTTTGTGCTGACTGGGTACTTTTGTGCTCCAACAAGACCTTATATGTACATTCTATAAAAATCTTAGAGAGTATGCATACTTAAAGATTGGGTGACCAAGATGGTGATGATTATATTATATATCTTCTTCGATTTGGATTAGATTGTTCATGTAACCTCCATATGAAGGATTATATGTATTTCCCACTCAAATTTATAAACAAACTAGTTGATTGATCAAATTAACAATCAACTTAATAACAAGTCTTAATCCTAGTGTGTTTGTGAATCTTGTTATCATATGTAAGACTTGTTATCATATGTGAGAGCATGGCAACCTTGTTACTGATTGTGATCATAAGTTATCTATATGGTTGTATGTATTGCTATTGTATTATCGCATGTGAATCCATGTATTACCTTGCTTATTACATGTTTAAGTGTTTTATGTGATCATGTTTTCTCTTTAGAGTTTGTTGTGATTTACTTAGCACATATGGGTATTGATATTATAACACCTCTAAATTTACTATTAAAATTTTTCATTTTGTAGAAGCTAAGTAGTAAAATAAATGAGTGTTATTTCTATACTTAATACAAATTCGGTCACCATACAATATGCAATTTAAGTATAATGAAAAAAATTGTTAAACTTTAAACATGATAAAGTGACACTCAAACATATATAAATAACAACAAAAATACAAGAGAGTTTAGGACATAACTTCAATACATGAGTACTCAAAATACAACAGAAGGGATACATGGATTCTAAGAGTCCAAAATATGATATATGGAACAAAAGATACTTAATGGTATCTGAATAATAAAAACTCTACTATCCAAACCACAAATAAATAAGGATGTCACTCATCCATAGGTAACACAAAATCATCAAGGCGATAGTCAAAGATTTGCACGATGTCAATAGGATTATTTGCTCTTGGGAATGAGTAGGTTTCCATAAAATGGGCATGCCAGTATTTGTGTACGAAGCATTGCAATAAATTCAAAAGAAATTGCACGTTGCATATAACTCATGGTACACATAAAATAAAGCATATGATAACATACAATACAATCACATTCAAAACATACAGTAAAGCTTAAAATACAAGCCATGTTATTATCTTTGTTTAGTGATCACATAGCCAATTTTTTATTCACATTAGTTTGACACCCATGCGATGCATAGGGAAAAACACATAAATTAAACTAAAGATTGACTTATGCCTATATATATATATATATATTGAGGAGATGGCGACAAATACTTATTTTGATAAAAATGATAATATTTGCCTTGTTATATATTTTGCAAAACTTCTTTGAATAAAATGTTTGTCATTGTGTTGCAATAAGAATCATCATTATCACTCATCAAAATATTTGACCCTTAGCGACTTGTACCTTAAGATACAACATATAATTGATTATTCCTAAACATTGGTTTCTTTAAGAGAACTCTAATATTAGATAATGATTGACCCTATCTCTTATTTATTATCATAGCATATAATACGATAAGTGTGAATTATTTTTTTACTAAACTTGAAAGACACTTTTTTGTTAGATTGTGTATGCGATATTTTAGTTACCAATACTGCATGGCAGGCATTCTTGCTGCTAGGAATATTGGCTTCTAATAGACGAGTGTCAAGTCTTATATAGCCCAACTATACAATCTATATTCCTTGAGAACATTATCAATATGCTAACCTTTGATTTTAAGGTATTGTTTGACACTCCAAAACATATTAGGCCATTTAAAAATTTAGACGTATACAAAACTTGAAATGCATTAATACTCTAATTTAGTTAAGTAAATTTTTTTACTTTTAAAACTTATGTATTATAATAAGAAAATTAATATTGCTCCACTATTTCCTCAATGGAATTTAATTTTTCTTTGTAATACTTCACATGTTATTGGTGATATCATGGATCAAATATCAAGCAGATTATGACCTTCGTGTGTGAACTAAACCATCTAAAGTGCACTATTACGTCATTACAATATGATAAAATAAGTTGAAAATTACAATATTATCAAAATACAAGAATTGGTATTGCATCCAAAGTGAAATAGGTAAGTCATTAGCCATAATGAAGCAATCATCATCACAATTAAAGTTGGAAATCAGATAGGTCGGGTCACTATTGGGTCAATTCACATGATGATTCAAGCATTTTAGTCTCAAATTATCTCGGATCATTTTATCATGATGGGTTTGATTCAGATCAATTTATGGTTGAATAATATTAGGTCATTTCAACCTCCGAGATTAGGTCAGGTTGAGATCGAATGGACTTGAATTAGAATAAATTCGATTTACCCTATTTTTGGTTCAAGTTTGGGAAAACTTGATTAAGTTTAGATGATTATATTTTTGGGTTGCATTTAGTACGAATTTGGGTTATTTCATGTTTGAGTCATACTCGTGCTAATTTTTCTATTCCAAGATGTTATTCAAAGCTAATTATTTTTAGATCACTTATTTCAATTTATCTTATTTTTGGATATTGGTTGTTTCGGGGTCTTAGAACTTTTTGTTCATATTTTATCTTTGGAAGCATATTGGACATTTCAAATTTAAATGTTTTTTTAATCAGATCAATTTTCTTTTTATGTTAAGATATAGCTTATAATTCATCTCCATTATAATATAGGTCATACCGAGTTCAAGTATTATTTTAATTTTATATTATATTCATATCTCATGTAGTCCTTACAAATTATTAGCTTATAATGACCATTGATAATTGATAATGAATGAAGGCTTGCAAGGTTATACTTCTCACATTATTTTTTATATCATATTAATCACATAATTTTAATGAATAATAGTAATACAAAATTAATGATAAAAATTATAATAATGATAATAATAATTAATATCAATTATGGTAATAATAATAACACATTATTATTTTATTATGATTATATCATATCAATCCAAATTAGATAAAAATTAGATAAAGTAATGAGCATTGAAAAATGACCAACTAATATTTACGTCTTACTATTTAACATATTTTATGTAATAAAAATCACTGTTATTCAATTTTCATAATGAGTAATTAAAATTCTCACTCTACATTTTTCCTATTTTCCTTTGATACTATAGTAGTATATTGTAAGGTATAGATACTAAAATATAGTATTTAAGGATACAATTTTTTATTAACATGTTCTTTTAATAGAATTGATAAATTTTTTTTCCTTGTTTGATTGATATTTCTTATGATGCAATCTCCCTTTTTTAATACTTTTACAGAATTATTCCAAATATTTTAAATATGAGAATTAGTATTATGATCAACAATACTAACTATATTTTAAATATTTGATTAAACTATCCTTATGTAATATTCATTTTAAGGTAGAGCAACAATCTATAGTCACCAAGGTCAATATTGTACTAAGGATTTTTAAACCTAGACATCATATTTTATTATTAACTAGTTGGGCTAATTGATAATTTGAGAGCATCTTTTAGGTCAATGTATTTTGTTGGTGTCAACTATTGAGTTGGGCTATGTATTTTATTGTGGCCCATAAGCTAAAATGCTTCTTACCCATTGATGTTGCATAGGATTGAAGATATGTAATTTGTATTTGGTTTAGCGTAGGATTGGGACAAATCATACACATATATTTGTTCTTCTTATGCCATTTAGTATTAGTAAACATGTGGACTGAATTTTAATAGGATTGAATGCTAATCTATCAAGATTAATATATATAATATATTGCGGAAGCGCACCTGAATCCATAATAATGATAGAATTATCTGGTACCATCAAATCTTGTATCAAACCCTGACGGTCGGTACTATGGTCTTCTAGATCTCGCACGTGCTCGCTGGTTACCAATGATTGATGGGAATCAATTGGAGCAAAGTACGTGTGACCTAGGGACCATATATATATATATATATATATATATATAGATAACTGACCTGTTATCTATCAGGCCATCCTAGTTTAGTCCATCAACAATCTAGGACTCTCACAGTCTCTACACATATGGGTCCACATCCAATCAGATACATTAGGCCCAACTTAATTAAACTTAATTCGATCACTTTTATTCGGGCTTAACCGATACGACGACGTTCAATTCGTATCGTTTACATGTAAGCCTAATGTTGGACAATAATCCAACAATCTCCCACTTGGGCTATATGTGCAAAGTTACCAATTGTGACATAACCGAATGAGCTCAATTTCTTTTGTCGTTATGAAATGTATCTTTAACCAATCCAGTCCATCAATCAAACCAACATAGGATCAAAGTGGATTTCGTCACATCTCTATGTAACTAAACCCTCAATGGTCACATATGTTGACACGACTGAATGACATGGATCAAGATGTGGATGTGTAGCATGGAAATATCATGTAATGTGATCCTAACATGCCTATTTACAACTGATCCACCTTAAAAAATTTAGTGAGATCAAACCATACCAAAATATAGAAAGGAAATAAACTGAAACTTTATTTCTGCATAAAACATATGGTCAAAATATCCATAAGCCAAACCAAAGAGTCTATACATAGAGTAACTAAAATGACAAACTCCCACTGAAACTAAAGATTATTAGTTGATATAACACCCATACGAGCTACATGCTCAAGAAACTGCTTGGGTGGCAAGGCCTTCGTAAATGGATCCGCAATCATGGAGTCTGTACTGATATGCTCTATAGATAATTATCATTTCTGAACCTTTTCCTTAACAACTAAGAACTTGATATCGATACTCTTCGATTTCATAGAACTTAGGTTGTTGTTGGAATACTGAACTGCAGCCTTATTATCACACAACAACTTGAGTGGTCTTTCAATACCATCAACTATACGTAGCCTCGTGATAAAATTTCACAGCCATATACCATAATTAGAAGCCTCATAGCATGCCACAAACTCTGCTGCCATGGTGGAAGAGGCCACAACTGTCTGTTTGGAACTCTTCCAAGACACAACTCCTCCAGCTATTAGAATAAAAAACCTGATGTGGACTTCATACTATCTTGGCATACAGCAAAGTCAGAGTCAGTGTATCCTACAATCTCAAGCTTGCCTGACGTCCGATATGTGAGCATGTAATCTTTTGTTTTCTATAAGTACTGCATGACTCGTTTGGCTGTTATCCAATGGTCAAGTCCTAGATTGCTCATATATCTGCCCAACATCCCAGTGATGTATGCAATATCCGGACGTTTACATACTTGGGCATGCATAAGACTTCCCACAGCTAAAGCATAGGGGACATTTTGCATTTCCCTCCTTTCATAGTCATTTTTAGGGCATTGCCTTAGACTAAACTTGTCTCCCTTAGCGACAGGGGTATTTCCTAGTTTGCAATTATGCATTGCATATCGTTTGAGAACCCTTTCAACATAGGTCTTTTGTGACAACCCTAGGATACCTCGAGAACGATCCCGGTATATCTCTATGCCCAATACAAAAGATGCATTACCAAGATCTTTCATCTCAAAATTCTTAGCTAGAAATCTCTTGGTCTCATGCAACAAACCTATGTCATTGCTTGCCAGCAATATGTCATCAACATATAAAACCAGAAACATGTGCTTACTCCCACAAAACTTATGGTATACACATTCATCAACCAAATACATCTCAAAGCCAAAAGAGGTGATCATTTGATGAAATTCAAAATACCATTGTCGAGACGCTTGTTTGAGCCCATAGATAGATTTCTTAAGTTAGTAAGCCATATTCTTTGGGTCTCCGGACACAAAGTTTTCTAGTTGCACCATATGGATTGTCTCCTCAATGTCACCATTGAGAAAGGCAGTCTTTACGTCCATCTGATGTAACTCAAGATTAAAATGTGCCACTAATGCCATAATTACCCTCAAGGAGTCCTTAGAAGAGATTGGAGAGAATGTCTCTTTGAAATCTTCTCCTTCCTTTTGTGTAAAGCCCTTAGCGACTAGACGTGCCTTATATCTTTCCACATTGCCTTTTGAACCCCTCTTAGTATTGAATATCCATTTGCAACCAATGGATTTCTTTCTTTCAGGCAATGGGACAAGATCTCATACGTCATTGTCCATCATGGACTTCATTTCTTCATTCATGCAATCCACCTTTGAGAATTTGAACTTTCCATGGCTTGACGGAAGTTAATCGGATCATCTTCCATCACGCCAATGCCAACCTCATGCTCTAGGAGAAATACAATATAATCATCTGGAATAACACTTCTCCTTTCTTTAGTGGATCTCCTTAGCTCTTGAGGTTGTTAAGCTTGTCCTTCTGGAACAATCACTTCATTTTGAATGGGTGGTTATTCTATATTGTCTTGTTGAGGTTCTTGATTTGCCTCCTGATCGATGACAGGTGCAAAGACTTGCACATCTTCAGAGACAATAGTAGGAATAGTGATTGATTCCTCCTCAAAGATAATGTCTCTAACCTCATTTCTCCCCCAAGCTCAACATCCTCAAAAAATGTCGCAGTTCTCGTCTCAAAAATTAACTTAAGTGTGGGATTATAAAACTTATAGCCCCTAGATCGCTCAGCATAACCAATAAAGTAACTACTAACTGTTTTGGAGTCCAATACTTTTCATGTGTTCTATAAGGCCTTGCCTCAGCTGGACATCCCCAAACATGAAAGTGCTTTAAACTAGGCTTTTTGCATGTCCAAAGCTCATAAGGTGTTTTAGTAGCTACTTTAGTTGGTACTCTATTTAGAATATAAGCTGTTGTCTTTAGTGCTTCTCCCCAGAGTGATTATGGTAAGGTAGAATGACTAATCATACTCCTCACCATATCCTTAAGAGTTTTCTTTCGTCTTTCAGCTACACCATTCATGCTAGGAGATCCTAGCATGGTGTAATGTGGGACAATACCACACTCCTCTAGGAATCTAGGGAATGGTCCTAGACATTGTTCACCTGAACCGTCATATCTGCCATAGTACTCACCACCACGGTCAGATCTAACGCACTTAATTCGTTTGTTGAGTTGATTCTCAACCTCAACCTTAAATGATTTGAACACATCCAGTGACTGTGATTTCTCATGAATGAGATACAGGTACCCATAATATGAGTAGTCGTCTATGAATGATATAAAATACCGTTGACCATTCCAAGAAGCCATAGGGAATGGTCCACAGATATCTGTGTGAATCAATTCTAAGACGTCTGAAGATCTATTTACACCTGTTCTCTTAGTTTTGGTCTGTTTTCCCTTAACACAATTGATACAAGTGTTCAAGTCCGCAAAGTCTAGGGAATTAAGTATACCATCAGACACAAGCCTCTCAATTCTAGCTTTTGAGATATGACCTAAGTGCTTATGCCATAATGATGCTGAATTTTCCTTATTTAATTTGTGTTTAGTACCACGTGATTCCACGTGCAGGGTTTCATGATATGAAGTGATGACATCAAGAATATATGGGTTATTGTAAGCGCATAATGAACTGGTGTCAATCATATTTGAATTTAATGAAAGACTAAATTTATTATTTCCAAATGAACAAAAATAACCAGACTTGTCCAATAAGGAAATGGAAATCAAATTCCATCTAAAAGATGGTACAACGAAAATGTCTTTCAAATCCAAATAAAAACCAATTTCTAAAAATAACCTAAAAGTGCCAATCGCTTCAACTGATGCTACCTTGCCATCTCCCACATAGATGTATCTTTTACCATCACTTGGCTTTCGGTAGTTCAGGCAACCCAGTATAGAAACACTTATGTGAGTAGTTGCAATAGAATCCAACCACCAAGTGTTTCTAGGTACTGAAGCTAAATTAAGCTCAGAATAGACCAAAGTAAGAATTGTACCTTTCTTCACACGCTAAGCGTGGTATTTAGGATAATCCTTCTTCACATGTCCAGTCTTGTCGCAAAAGAAGCAACTATCATTTTCCTTCTACTGTTTCTTTTGTACCGGACCCTTAGGAGCAGCTTCATCCTTTCTTTTCTTACCCTTGCCCTTAGAGGTACTGGCCAAGTGAGCACTCTCAGTCCTATCATGCTTCAATCTTTCCTCCTCTTGCACACAATAAGAAATGAGCTCATTAAGAGTCCATTTCTCCTTTTAGTAGTTGTAACTGACCTTAAACTGACTGAATTGTGAAAGGAAGTGAAAGCAACACTAAGTGCACGAACAAATCATTTGATAACTCGACCTTTAGCACCTTCAGTTGCGAAGCAATGTTAGACATCTCCATGATGTACTTCCTTATATTTCCTTTGCCTTTGTACTTCATCGAAATCAAGCACTGTAAAAGAGTGCTTGTTTATGCCTTATCATTTTTTGCAAAACGTTTCTCAATTTCAGCAAGGAAATTCTTAGCGTTGGTGATGTCCTCAGATACCCCACCCCTAAAGGCTTCCGGAATGCTAAGCTTAATGATCATTAGACTCATGCGATTTGACCGATCCAACTTCTCAAAGTTCCTCTTATCATCAGAGGTACTTTCAGCCGTCAGATCAGTGGGTTTCGGAAGCTTAAGTGCATGATCCAGATCCATGCAGCCAAGGACAATGGTAATATTGTCCTTCCATTCCTTAAAGTTATTCCCGTTCAGTATAGGTATAGAGTTTAATTTGGCAGATATAGTAGTGGCAGACATAGCTGTATAGAAAACGTAAACATAAATAAATATTCATGCTCACAAAAAAAATTCACATAATAAAATAATCAATAAATTTAAATATTGGCAATCTCATCACAAGAAACCGGTGCAACATTAATATCAAGTCTTTGAACAGTAATATTAATTGCAAGTGGTGTTCTTGTTGCAATAATCAAATACGGACAATAAGGCCTGTCAAATAATAAGCCTATCTTTGGATTGACTTATTATCTACATGGCAACCAAATAATCATCACATATTTATTACCGCAAGTGCATATGAAAATCTGCCAAATATTTGCCTTCCTTTGGGCCGACTAAATAACTTCACGAATAGACATACGCACAAACATCCAATATGTTTGATAAATTAATTTTCATAAAAGATGTCACTTTGGCCACGTATTATTTCAACCAATTTATCTACTAATATTAGACAACCAATTATTTAAATAAATTGATCCCTTAATTTTATTTCATAAATTTGGACCTATAATATTAGGACCGACCTTATTTAGATTTAATATATGCAACAATATCAAATCTAAACTTATTTGCATAAATATCAAATAACACACATAAATAAGCCCATATAAAATTTTAATTGGAATAAAAGAAAATAAACTTAATATCCAATTAAAATTAAATAAGTCAATTATGTATTTTTTACATTATTAAATAAATAATAACACAAAATAAATAATAGGCCCAAATTCAAAGTCCAAATAATAGCCCAAACTCCTGCCACCAAGATCTGCATCAAGTACAATTTTTTTTAATTACCAAATTACCCTAAAAAATTAAAACCCTAATCATCCTCTAATCTCTTCACCTTCCTCATGCCGGCCGCCATCTCACAATTTAGGCCACAGATGAAAAGTATTTAGCAAAGGGTTCAAAAGTACAGAATGAACAGTACGATGAACAATCAGTGTTGAGCAACAATAAAAAGTGAACAGCCGCAACAATAAAAAGCCAACAATCAGTGCACGACGAACAAACAGGTATAAACAGTACCAGCATGTGAACAGTGCGAATGGACAAATATGTATGAATAGTACCAGTGCATGAACAGTACCGACGGAAAAAAAAAATCTGAATCCATAAGTTCCGAACAATTATGAACAGTACTGATCGCATGAACAGTTTTTTTTAATCTTGATAAATTTAGCAATAGCTCTGATACTAATTGATAGATTAATATATAATCTATATATTTGACAGGATCGAATGCTAATCTATCAAGATTAATATATATAATATATTACGGAAGCGCACCTGAATCCATAATAATGATAGAATTATCTGGTACCGTTGAATCTTGTATCAAACCCTGACGGTCGGTACTATGGTCTTCTAGATCTCGCATGTGCTCGCTGGTTACCAATGACTGATGGGAATCAATTGGAGCAAAGTACGTGTGACCTAAGAACCATGACCATATATATATATATATATAACTGACCTGTTATCTATCGGGCCATCCTAGTTCGGTCCATCAACAATCTAGGACTCCCACAGTCTCTACACATATAGGTCCATATCCAATTAGATACATTAGGCCCAACTTAATTAAACTTAATTCGATCACTTTTATTCGGGCTTAACCGATACGACAACGTTCAATTCGTATCGTTTACATGTAAGCCCAACGTTAGACAATAATCCAACATTTTCTTCTCTCTTCTCTTTGTCTCTTTGTAAGTATTGGTGCGTGAGTAAAATAATGTCAATGATGCTCACCATAAATATCTATCTTTGATCTTAGCCCATAGCTTGAGTTGAGAAAGGTTTATGGTGGAGGATGTTTCTTTAGCAGTGAGTTGAACTTGATGAATATTTTCGATATTTATGAATTTTCCTTTGAGGAGGGTCATCATTACAAGCATATTGATAATAGTTATATCACATGCATATCGTTACATGTATGTCCTAATATTTGATAAAATTGGGTTATAATGTTGGCTTTACCAATTAGTACTCGCATTCATAAGACCTTAATGTTCCCATGTTGAATATATAATAAAATATACCAATTTAGTTGGTGGTCTTTTATTTTTCATCCATGTTTGATAAGAAGATATATGGGGGTGTATTTAGCGTAATATCCTATATTTTTTTAAATTTGATTTTGTTAACCTTAAGGATTTGATTGCCATAATTTGATGAAAACATTTAATTATTTTAATTTTAATTTTTTTTTGTGATTTTATCGACAGTTTCACATTCATATTAGAACTTAGTTAATCGTGGTCATTGTAGATCATTATAGAAAAATTTGTTCATATCCATGGTTTTATTATATTCATGTGATTTTGATTTCAGTTTAAAAATATATGTTTCCACTCTTTATTGTATTTTGATTTTTAATATGTTAAATTTCTTTTTGATTATGACTTCAATGCATGATTATGAGTTTTTTTGGGAGTTATATTTCGTTAATGAATTTAATTGTTAATTCCCTTTAAAATAGAAAAATTATTTTAATGATTTCAATCCGTAGAAAATATTTCTACCTTTGAACTTATCTATTGTTATTATGTCGATAAGATCTTTAAAAAAAACTTTAAATTAAAATGATTTTTGTAACTTATTTATGATTTTCTTTCTAAAATTATTTTTCTTCTCTTTTTCCTTTTTGGTTTACAAAATACCTTTTTAGAAAAGTATTTAAATTAGAATTTAATTTAAATTCTTTTCTTGATAATTTTTAATATTCTTTAGGTTGTATTATATTTTTTAATAAATAATATGAATTATCGTACTCGTTGGTATTTTATTTCGAAAGCTTTCTAGAATCCTTTAAATAGTTTTTTCTATTGATTTTATATCTTCGGATCTATATAAAATAATTTTTGTTAAATTATCTTTTAATATTTTTTAGATATTTTGTACCCTCTTATGTATATGTGCATTAGTAAAAAAAAACTCAAAAGTCCCCTACTCTTTCTTTTTTATCTCTCCCTCTTTAGTTTTCTCTTCTCTCTCTTCCCTTCTCGTTTCTCTTTTGTACAACCCAACCCCAAAATCCTTCGCCGACCTCTTGCCATCCCCATATTCAATCTCTAGCCACCACATTACTCCCTAATCTTCATCCTCATCACCCCGTCGAACCATCACCACCTCACCTACCATCGAGCTCTAGCGCACCAGCGTGAGCAACAACAATGAGGGGCAGCAACACCGAGTGGCAGTAGGTCATGTCGCCACCATTTGTCCACCTCTAATGTACCCACCACTGGAAAGTGGTCTTCAACCTCCGGCAGAGCTTCCTCAATCTTTGCCAGTTCTAATTCGTAATATTTGGTTTGGTATAAATTATCAAAAACCTGAACTTTTAAATTCAATTGATTTTGTATATATTAGGTTTAATTAAGCTAAATTAGTTGTTTAATTATATATGTACGTGTTGTATGAATAAATTAGATGGGTTAATTGTGATGTATGTGATTGAATGCAGAAATTTGGGATTTTGACCCGGTATTGTTTGGATTTCTCTTATTCGTCCAGTTAAGCTATTTTTACAATTTGCTTTAAAATATATCTAATTTCATGTTTGAACTATCAATTTGAGAAATTTGTGTGGAATTAATCAGAATTAAATTTCTTATGTATTGAAATCAAATTGAATGATTTAATTGTTTTATTCAATTAATGGTATAATATACTATGAAATGCATTTAATTTCATGTTGGAAGTATCAATTTATAAAAATTGTGTGAAATTTATAGAAATTATATTTTTAGAAAAAAATGTTGTGGATTTAAATTGGATTGTGTAATTGAGTTATTTTATGCAATTGATTACACAATTTATATTAGAATATGTTTAATTTCATTTTTGATTCGTCAATTTGAATCTTTTAACAATTTTTTACCCTATTTGCATTTCGAACTCAAAACTCAAATATTTAATTTATTGTTTTTGATTAATTAACCTTACAATATGTTAAAAAATATATGTTTAAATTTATTTCTAAACATTCAATTTAAATAAATTAATAAAATTCAACTTAATTTCATTTTTGGACCTAAAATCCTAACTTTTAAATAAAATTATAAAATTGGTTATTTATATAGTTGTGTCTTCTATAATTTATTTTACAAAAATATTTAAAATGAACTTAATTGTGTTTTAAAACCTTCAATTTGGATTAATTGATTTGAATTATCTAAATGTGTATATTGGATTTTAAAACCCTAATTTTTTAAAATGATTATCTTAAATCGGTTATTTATAAGATTGTTTTTGTTGAAATTTATTATCTAGATTTATCTAAAATTAGTTTAATTGTATTTTGTTTAAACTATAAATTTGAGGTAATCAAAATGAATTGGTTGGTTCACAATTCAAGCCTAAAAACCCTAATTTTTAGAGATAGTTTTATAAAAATGATTTGTTTATACTTTTTTTTTATTTAGTTGATTACTAGCTTTGATTTAAAATTATTTGAATTGTATTTTTATCTTATTGATGTGGATTAGATCTCCGAAATTGTTTGGTTTATCTTTTTTGTTGCAAAACTAAATTAGCAAGTCATTTATGGTAAAATTAACTTATCCTATATAGTTCTTCCTTTAGTTCTTCATATTGATTTGAAAGGCACTAAGTAATCTTATTTAGCTTAATTTGGTTAATACTTAATTTTAAATCTTAATGGAGCTACACTCTTGATTCTTAGGTTTTGGATATGTTTTCCAAGAGAAGTCTTTTTGTGTCTCTCTTTGTTGATTAAATTACAGTAATTGAATTATTGGTCAATAAGATTGTTTCTAACCTAGTCCTACAATTTCTAACGAAGATGTAGGAAATCTTTATTGTGGATTCTTGAGCTAGAATTCACTCTCCCTATTTCTTATTTTGTTTAGCTAGATTCAAACTTAAGTGAGTTTCTACTTACCTTTATTTACGGTGGAATCATGTAATGTTTGTCGACGTGAGGTCAAAGGTGATGACTATGCTTTTTGTGATTTAAGTGTGGTACTTCGATGTATTTATGAGCTTATAATTTTTAATGCAAACATATGTTATCATGCGTCTAGATTATTTATACGAGTTTTAGTATATGGAGGATTAAATAGAATTTTGTGGTTAACATGTTCAACTAACTTATGAAATGTATGGTGATTTTAGAGCATGTTCTGATGTGTCTCAACTATAATTGGTTTAGAGAATTGTACAATTGGTTAAGTATGGATTGAAATTTTGTGATACCTTATGATTGGCTTCAATGCCACTTAGAATCATCCAGTTTTAATGCCACTTGGAATAGATCGACTTTAACACCACTTAAAAATTGATCGGCTTTAATGCCACTTGGAATGGATGTAATACTGGATTTTTATTATGTTGATTGAAGTGATTTAAGTTCTATTATGTGCACCTAATTTATGCTCGGTCAAAGTTCTTAAATAAAAGTGAATGATCATGAGCCAGAACTTGTACCACTTAGGGTAACTATCCAATTTAGGTTTGGGTGAAAAATCCTGAAATGATTTATGTTGATAGGTGGGTCTGCGACCTGACTATATCTGCTAATGATGAACTCCAACTCTAAAAGAGTAGCATTCAAATCCTCTATGGCCCATCTTGCCCTACTTCCAACACTCAATTATTATACCCTAGCAGTCCTTTCTTGGGTAGTTCCCTCTACACACCTTACAGTGATAGTGCCTCGGAATTTGGTTATTCCCAAATTGTGCTCCAAAAAACTATGAAGATTGACCACCACTAGGTCAACTCTTTTGAATGCTCAGTTGAACCCTCCTATCACCTCTGTGATGCTAAAAATTCTCCACTGGCCTCTTAGTCCCCCTAAGAGCCCTCTAGCTTCCGATATCATTCCTAGGACAAATGCCCTCTTGTACATCGTGAGCACGTTTGTCATAATCTCTCCTCTAAAACGCTCTTAGGTATGTAGGTCCAACCCTTGCTGAAAGCGATGAGAAACCATCTCCTCACTACCAGTTGCCTCTAGCAAAAAGCAAGAAGCTCGAAGAACTTACTGAAGTAATCCTCAACCAAAATGCTTCCTTGCTACAGGGTTAAAAATTCGACATGCTTTGCATGACAAATGTGCAAAGGGTAGTAGCATGCTCTCAAAGCCATCAAAGATCCTTCCCAAGTATCTACCAACTCAACCGCTCAAAGTTGGTATCCTCTCCACCATTCATCTACTTTTATTCGTAGGTAGAATGTGTCAATATCCACTTTATTTCCATCGAGGCAATCACAGGCTTTAAAGATCTTCTCTAACTCCCTTATCCACCTCTCCAAAACTATCAGATCCTAGATTCCCTCAAACACAGGTAGATGATAAAACCCAACCTCTCTAAGCCAATCAATCTGAATAGGTGCTGGATGTGGCGGCTATGGCTCTGCCACTACGATGAGTAACTCTTCCATACACACTAAGTTCAAGTTTTGAGCCATAATACTAAAATAATATAGAATAATAGGGTTACAACCATAACGAACATAAATAGAAACACAGGCCACCTATAGGAATGTTAAGCACTCCATATCATTCAAAGGCTGACAATAACATTAACATACCTCACAAGGGTCGCACAACATTTTACACATGCATAGAAAGGAAGTACTAACATTCATACTAGATGGTCAAACAACATTCATGCTTACAATCATTACAATGGTAAGAGTTAGAATGTCACAATCAAAGGAAATTTAAATCTACTAGGGTTACACGTATAACAGGGATAGATCCCTAGTCTACTAAGCATTAACCTAACATCAACCTTAAGCACTGAATGCCTAACAAAAAATTTGAGACCCATCTGAATCAATCATCACCATTGAATTTTGGGAGGCTCAAATACATAGCAGCATCACATGCCCAACTATCTTGGATCACGCTCTAGAACCACTCCTTATGCCATATCATCTGCTCTTTATCCAAGCCACAAGGAGGTCCATCCACTTCATTAGACTCAGTCAGATAATCTAGGGCAGTACTAGGCAGCATTCCCATCCTATCTTTCCATACATCAATGCTCATGATCATCTCTCTTGCTAGCCAATCATAATGTAATAGGAAACACTCACCTTCCATAAACCTAGGGTGCGGGATGCTCGTCACAAAAATATCCCTATATACCTCTCTTGCCTAAATCTCTTGCTCTATAGAAGGAAGGGTCCTTAATAAATGGTTAGATTGAAACATATAAGGCCCAATGTATAGGCCTTCTTCCATCATGTAGTTCAACAATGTAGCTATCCACCTTACGTGGACTCTGGTATCCTTACCAGGCAACATCCTAAGGTATACAATAGGAATTCGTAATGCTTCAAGAGACATTCTATGGTATTCTGCAAGACACAACAACTCAACCTCAGATTTCATTAACCAAACCATCTCCCAGCAATAAATTTCTTAAAACTCCCAACTAAGATCAAACTCAATTATCTATTCTAAAGTGCACCAACAATACCTCAGGAATATTACTCCAAGTACTAAGACCAATAAAAGATAATCCCTATCTTACAATCCTCACAAGGCTAAACTAGGTTTGAAAACACTTTGTAAACAAATCTTTCAAAAATATAAGAGAGGATTTTAAAACAAAAGCTTTAATACCAACTTGTAACACCCCCATTTTGCAAGCTATTTTTTTTCTAGAAGTGTTAATTACTAAATTATCAGGTGTTACCATTACACTTAGCATAAATTTGGCTACTCGCATTTATTATGCTAAGTGATAAGGGTAAAACAAAACTCAACCAAAATAATTCAGAAAAAATAGAAATAATACATAATAGAGTTATAAATAAATGTCGTAGTACAATAATATAACCAAAGTACAGCAAGGGATGGAAGAGTACAAAGAAAAACCGCTTGTAACAAAAACTAGCACCCAAAGGTACAACTCCGGTTTGCCCTAAATCTTAGACCTAAAGACCCATTATGAAAATGGAACCTCTTCAAGGACACCACTTATCCTCCATGCACTTATAACCTTCATGCCATTCCATGGCACTCATATAATCATCTATAAAAGTAGAATCAGTAGGACTTCCTCGTATTAAGTAAATCACAATACCTTGCAGGAGGTAATATACCCACATCCCACATAGTCCCACAAAAACTGAATAGCGTACATAAGCATAAGACATAAACCATACAAACAATACTCATGGAGAAACATATATCATGGTTTAAGTCTCAACTCAACCGCAAAACATACCAATCCACTTTTCTTCATTTCAAAGTGTAAAGTCATATTCAATTAGTTAAATACATTCCAATCATAGTGGTAGGGCACTAAGGCAGCTACCAAAACAATAATCTAAAATAATACCAAGGTAGGGCACTAAGGCGACTACCAAACCAACAAATCCAACATAAACCAAGGTAGGTCACTAAGGCAACTACCAAACCAACAATACATCACAATACCAAGATAGGGCACAGAGGCAATTATCAAATCAATAATTCATTTCTTTTATAACAAAAAAAATTTCCAATTTACTTCCTTATTAGAGAGAAATACAAATTAACCTAGGGACACAATGGTAAACCTGGTCATATTAGTACCTGAAAGCAACACAATACCATTACCTCAAACCTAGGGATACAATGGTACACTTAGTTATATCAATACCCAAAAGAAACATAGTATATTCCTAACCTCGTTCACCTAATCGTTAAGAATCAATACCCCCTATAGGGCACATAGGTCACCTATAGAGTAGAGTAGGGCCTTAAATTAGGGCACAACGGCACACTAGTGAACAAAAAACGAGGGTTAACACCTCACCTCTAAGGTACCAACCCTTAGGGAGAAATCATTCCCAACTCAAAGTCTTTCACTTTAAGTATTAACATCTTATGAGGTAATCACATAAGTCACATACATCATATAAATTTTTATTTTTCATACTTAACCATTTTTCTTTTATTTTTAATTATTTAGATAAACCCTAAGGTCATAGGTTTATGTTAATACAGGTCCAAGATAAGGTTAACCTATCAAAAATCTAAGGCCGTCCTAGAATTCATTTATTTATAAATGATACATTTGGTCAAAATTACTAAATTACCCTTTCAAACCCTATCAAACATTATCATTCTAAGAGAATTTTCATAAGCATGAAAGAAGGCAATATTTCATATTATTTTAGCACACAGGGAAATTTTGTATGCTAATAATTAACTGTATTTTTCACTTTTCATGCATTTAGTGAGTTGTGCCCACTAAAACCCTAATCATGTAACTATCACATACTACATCTTTCATGCAGCATACACATACACATTTAAAGCATGAAACATCATTTAAATCGACATATTATCATCATAATACATGTACGAGCATATCTCTCACCCTAGGCCATACGAAATAGAATTTATCATAAGCTAACCCTAATCATGCGTATATATGTTTATGTGAACTATCGTAACCCTACTTTCGTGCATGAGAATTCATGAGGCATATACCATGAGATTTGAATCATAACATGATAATAATGGAATCCCTAACAAAATTTTATACATGCGAACATAAAACATTTGACATATTACCATGCATATAACTTAATTATCGTTAATCATGCATATCATCCTTTCAGTATATTATTATTTCATCATGCATGCTAAAATACTTGAAAAAGCATAAACTATAATATCCCAAATTTTAGTTAACCTAATCTCATATAAGTTATATCTTAATCCAATTCTAATCTTGAAAAAATTTTAGTTTTAGCCTTACCCTAATTCTTTCATCCCAAAATCTTAACCTAATCCTAATATTTGACATAGGAAATTTATATCTCTTAACCTAACTGTAATCTCAATTGATTTATATCTTTAATTTTACCAAATTTAGCTAATCAAAATTTAATCTAAATCTTAACCCCAACCCCTTCCCTTTTTTTTATTTCTTCTTTTCCTTTTCCTTTCTCCTATACGCTTTCTTTTATGGCATGAGAGTTTTTATATTCTTTCTCTGCCACTGTCAACCATCACCTTATCTCCATTGAAATTTTTGCCCATCTTTCCTACCATTCCTCATGCCCCTACTCTTCTTCTCCTCTACCGATCATCATCATCATCATCCTCTGCCTTTCTCTCTCATACACGCCTCCCTCTCCTCTACCATTCTTAATCCTTCACACTATCTCGTATACATAAATATACACTAATTTCTCAATCACTCTCTCCCTCATTTCTTTTGCCTCAATTTTCTGTCAACCATTACCAACCCTACACCACTCCCTTTTCTTTCTTTCTTCTTCTTCTCCTCCTTTCTCCCTATATTTGTTCCATCGAACCAACATTGCCACTCCACCATAACCCACACAACACCCTGTCACCAACAACAACCCAACCACCACCACTTTCTCCTTCAAACAATGAGCACCACCACCCCATCAGTGCCCCTCATCGTCATCGCCATCGCCATCACCACCCCACACAACTTATTCTTTTCCTCCTCATCTCGCTTTGTTTTCATTTTCATTGAAGTGCATGCACGTGTACCCTCACATGACCAAATCGTATCCTCTCATAAGTTTTCATACACATCATTGCACCCTCGCATGCCTAACTGTGCCTCACAAGCATATGACCCTTACAAGGCCATGCATTTCTCTTATCTTTTTCTTCTCGCATGCCCGTGCACAACTATCCCATGCATTCTCGACCTTCTCGATCCGTCCAACATCGCACTCCTATGCTTCGCCCGTGCTAGTCTTTTATCTAGCCTCTTTACTGTGATTTATGCCATTTCCTTTGCCCGATTATTCTCTAACCTTTTTCCCCATTTAATTTTAGTGAAGTTTATGTTATTGCTATGTTATATTATATACTAATATGTGTTTTAGTTTTGTTAATGTGAGGAGTTTGAAGAAATTGAGTGGAGACTAATTGGGTGAATCTTACTTATTTCTTTTAATTGGATAAGAGGTAAACTGTACCCTTCTAACTAAGATGTGAGATCATGTGATAACATAAAGTTTGTTATGTGCTTAGAGTATGATTGATGCTCATTTGTAAAGGAATATGTGTATGCATTATAAGTTGGAATTTTTATAATGGATATGTAAGTGTTATGATTAAACGTGATTGTAAATAGTATAATATTAAATAATTAGCATGCGTTAGGCATATTATTTTATCTATAATATACACATATGTGTTTTGTTGAATGATTTACGTAGGCATGCCTAAGGTTTTAATAGAGTTTGAGACCCTGCAACATTATAATGTAATTTACCATGATAAGCGTACCATGATTATCTTTGTACGGTAACTAGGGTTGAAATAAATATTATAAAGCATGTATGCATGATTAGGGTTAGTATATATTAATTGTTATTTTCATGTTCTAGAATTTAGGTGTTTCCCTACCTGGACCAAGATTTTAATGCCCTATTGAATGACATATTATGCTATAGATTTACACATATGTGTTACATGGAATATATGTTACATTAGAAATGCATGATTAAGGTTGTAGACGTAACTCACTAAATGCATAAAAAGTGAAAAATATAGTTAATCACTAAGACCTAAAGATTATTTATATGCTAAAATATTATGAATAATTATCTTTTAGAATTTTTATGAAAACTTCTCGAAATAATGTTGTTTGGTACGGAATTGAATAAAATGGTAAATTTAAGGTATGTGAACATTTTTGGTCATTTTTACTTAATGCACCTTTTCTAAATAATTAGACATGACCTTAGGGTTGACCTTAATCATTGGAAATAAAGGAAAATGATTAAGTATGAAATGAAAGTTTTTGTGCAATGTGTGATATATGTGGTCACCCTATAAACTACTAATACTTAAAGTAGAAGACATTGCGTTTGGAAATGGTCGCTCTCTAGGGTTAGCTACCCTAGAGACGAGGTAAGAGCCCTTAGTTTTTTTGGTTCACTAGTGTATTTTTGTGCCCTCATAAGGCCCTAGTCTACTATATAGGTGACCTACGGATCCTATAGGGGGTAACGATACTTAAGGATTAGGTGACCTAGGTGTTGAAGGTACTGTGCTACCTAATGCACCAGTATAACTAGAGTGATACTTTGTGCACCAGTATGACCGATGTACTTTTCTATCTCTGGTTTGTTATTGTATCTTCTTGATTAATTAAAAATGGAAAATAATCATTGTGCAAGAATATTAATGGGTTATTTTGGATTACTATTTTGGTAGCTGTCGTTGTGCACTACATGTTTTGGTATGTGGTTCGGTAGTTTCCTTAGCGCTCTACCTTAGTATTTGGAATTGATATGGATTTGTTTATTCGGTAGTTTCCCTAGTGCCCTACCTCAGTATTCGGATTCCTTTGACTATATCGGTTGTGCCAATTTTTTTTATCGCATGATTTTCTTGATGTACCTATCTTACACTTATATGTATATGTGCCTCATGTGGACTTACATGTTGGGGTTGGTATAATGGTTTACTCAGTACCGTAGTACTGATGGGTTCCATTTCACAGTCTCTTACCATTTCAATGGGCAGTGATGACCTTGTAGGAGTACTTTGGGGGTTCGAATTGATAGCTTCTGATAGAGGGTTGAGAGGACTATCCAGTGTTCGCTCCAACATCTTTTGATCCAGCTATTACTTGGACTCTTATATCCTTTTTTATTTCTCCTTTTTGTATATTGTAACTGGTTTGCCTGATCTCATTGTATTTATTAGGATAAAGTTAATTTGTAATGAAATCACTATGTCGTTCTTACGTTGTAAACTTTGTTTTAAGTAAAGTAACGTTTTAGCCTTAGCACTTAGTATGAGAATGGTAGGAGATGTCACACTTATACTGAGTGTGGCAGTAAAACCCATTATTTTGTAATTAATGCTTCCACCAAAAATAATATTTTTTAAGTAGCAAATTTGGGGGTATTACATGAAATACCCCAAAAATTTCTAATTTCATAAATTATATTTAAATGAGGTTTTATTAGAAAAATTATTTAAATAAATTATTTTTAATAAAATAAAAGGACATTTAACTAGGGAAATTCAAGAAGAAATTTATAAGTATTTTTATTAGAAGAGAATTTGGGTAATTTAGCTAATTAAGCATTTTATTTTGAAAATTAATTAAATAAATTATTTAATTTAAAATAATAAGGAGAAAATAGTTTCAAATTAATATTAATTTTATAAATAATTTAATTAGAGAAAATTTGGATGTTTTGCTAATTAAAAAGGAATTTATGAAAAACATTTTAAAAGTCCTAATTTAGCCTAAAAAGGGATTTAAATAATATTTTATTTAAATATTATCATATTTGAATATTCCAAATATTCTAATTAATTTAATTAAACCAACCCACTATTTTTATTTTTTTCCCTTTTTCCTTTTTCCTTTTCTTTTTCTTCTTCCTCCTCTTTTCTTTTTCTTTTTTCTTCTTCTCCCGAACTGGGCCAGTCGCGGCCCAGTCTTCTCCTTTTCTTTCCTTTGGTCCAGCCCGCGCCGGCGCGACTTTGCCAGCTTCTGCCGCCCCTCGACGCGCTACGTTTTACTTATTTTCCAACTTAAACTCAGCATTCCATTTAATCCCACCTCCCTCGCGCCCGACCGCCCGGCCTGCCCCCTTTTTCTTTCTTTTCTTTCCTCGCGAACCGCCCGGCCCAGCCCTTTCTTCTTCTTCCCCCTTCGCGCCTGCCAGCCCCGACGCCGCCCCTACCTGCAACTCCTGTGCCGAAAATGGCGCACCGGCTGCAAGAGCTCTGACCGGCCGAGTCACCTCTCTTTTTCTTCCTCTCGGCTCGCACATTAGCTTGGAATAATCAATTATCCTTAACTCTCGCTCATTCTCTCTCTCTAGCTTCTCGAACCTTCGACCCGACCCAAATGATCGCCGGCCGATTTCTCACGCCGGCCACCCAAACCCTATAACCCAAACCCATCCTGCAGACCTCCAAAACCCTAATAACCCATCTAAACCCTTTAAATAGCCTGGTTGTGAGTGTGGTCGAGACTTATTCCTTCCAAAACCCTAAGTCAGAATCGCCTAGCCACCGCCCCATCAGACGCCATTATCTCCTTCCCCGGCCAACTCCAACACCTCCTCTTGCTACCAATCTCTTCCCTGCAATTCCCTCTAGCTAACTAAGCCCTTAAAATCCTTCGATTCTTCTTGAATGAACTGCCATAGCCACGCAAAGTTTGCTGCTCATCTCGCCAAAAAATTTCACCCGAGACGTTGAACCACCTTCCACCACCACATGCGCCGCTTCTAACACCTTCCAAACCAACCATTAAATCCTACTAATTATTCTCTACAGCCCCATATAATTATTTTAATTTTTCTTCCTCTCCATTATCCATTTTCCTAATTTTTGGCCCTCTTAGATCACTTTTTCGGCCACCTCCGGGAACCACCGCCGGTGCCACCAACACCCTCCAACTCAAGGTGAAACCCTAGACTTTTTAAATACTTACTTTCGATTTATTGATAATTATTATGCTTTTATTCTAATTTTTAATGCTAATTCGAGTTTAATTATTATTATTATAATTATTATTATTGTTGTTATCAACTGTATTTTAATTTCTAAATTTGGTTGACAGGTCTGGGAGTATTATTGAGTAAGATAAATTATTATTCTCGAATTTTGCCTATTTAATGTAATTATTACATGTTTAATAATATTATTAATAATATAATTAATATTATTATTGTTAGTATAATCAGTTATTTGATACTGCAATTATTTCAGGAGAATTAGAAACCTAAAATTTTAATTAAGTTTCGTAGCTTTCCCTTTTATTATTATTTTTATCATTTTTAACATTATTACTAATTATCTTATTATTATTAACCATATTAACTTTATATAATAAGTATATGTATAATATTAATATCTTTTTACATTTAAAGTAGTATTATCATTAAATGGGGAGGTATAGAAATTCACTTTGTAAATTTAAGGCTTAGATTATTATTATTATTAAGTTTTCTATTAATATTACTACTATTATTAATAATTTGTTATTATTAAAATTATTATTATAATAAATATTATTATTATTATTACCGTTAATAACTTTATTTCGGTAAAGGGTAGAAACCCTTATATCACCTTTTTACTTTAAATCATAATAGTATGTATTAATGTTTTAGTGGTTTTGGGCATAATTAATTAAGAATCAAGACTTGAGATAAATTAGAAACTAATAGTAGTATAGGAAGGAAGCTAATCCTAGTATTTCTTCCCCATAATAGGTGAAACCAGTTAAATCCCTTAAGTGGAATAGGAGCGTGCTCCAAGACCGGTGACGTTTTAGGTAAGGAGTGCTAAGGCCTTTTATGTGCTTATGTGTATTATGTGTTTTGCATGTTATGTATCTAGTATTTATTATTATTAATTATTTTATATGTGGTATGACATGGAGTTGAAGTATGTTTTTGTATGGCATGTGTACTATGTGTATGTGACGATATGTGTTGTGACCCTGTAAGACATGCATGAGCGGATGTCGATGTGGCTTGTGTGGGAGAAAAGGATGAAAAATGAGGATGGAGAAAGAAGTTGACTAAGGGAAGTGAGATGACCTAATTTTATGGTTTTATAAGGAATAATCTAATATATGGTTTTAGGTGGAAGAATATAATTTATGGTTTTATGCGGATAATATAATATATGGTTTTATTTGGGAGAATGTAATTTATGATGTTATATGGGAGAATCAAATTTATGGTGTGTTTGGGAGAATCTAATTTATGATGTTAATTGGGAGAATCTAATTTATGATGTTATATGGGAGAATTTAATTTATGATTTGATTGGGAGAATCTAATTTTATGATTTGTTTGGGGGAATCCAATTTATGGCTTTGCTTGGAAGATTATAATTTGTGATTTTATGTGGGAGAATCTAACTTGTGGTCTTGTATGGGAAAATCTAATTTGTGGTTATGAATGGGAGAATTTAATCAATTGAATGGTAAGGATGAATCTTCGGTTTTATGTGATTTGAATCTAGGGTTTGGTAAGGATGAATATTTGGTTTGGTATGGACGAATCTTTGAGTTTTATATGGTTTGAGTTTAGGGTTTTGTATGACGGAATCTAGGGTTGCATGGTGTTGGACTTTGCATGGCGGTTTTAGGGTTTGCATGGTATTATTAATGGTTGTAATGTGATATTAATGGTTGTATGGTGGTATTAGGGTTTGCATGGTGGAGTTAGGGTTTTGCATGGGAGGTGTAACGTTTGCATGAGAGTGAAATTTATGTGTGGAAAGTTGATTTGGGATGTGAGGAAGGTAATATAAGTGTTGTTTGGGTGTTTGAACACTTTGGGTGAAAAATAGTACGTAGGACATTATAAGGGTATGGAGGAGTTTGAATTAGGGTTCGAAGTGATTAACTATAGGGTTGTTGTGATTAACTAGGGTTGGAGTGGATAATTATGATTTGTTATGGTTAATGAAGGTCTGGAAGGGCTAATTATGGTTGTTATGGTTAAATAGGGTTTGGAGTGGTTGATTATGGTTGTGGTGGTGTAACACCCCAAAATTCACTACTTTTTTTTTTTTAAAAGCGGAAGCAATTAAGATAGAAACACTTAAAACCTGTGAATTCTGGGAATGTTACCGCCACACTTAGTACCAAACCGGTTCTCTCCGACCGTTTCAGTACCAAGTGTTAAGGCTAAAGAAAAGATTTACGTTAAATTCAAATTAACCATTCATAAATGAATTCGAAAGATCATACAACAAAATCAGAGTACGCATAAATGTTTATTAACACTTGTAAGTTCCAAATAGAAATACATTTAAACAATATAAAACCCGATGAGTCAAATTCCGGATTGCCTACTCACTCAAGTCAGGCCTGCCACCCCAAACAGTCTCTGATCTTAAACCTGCACAAGAGGTCTGCTCCCCACCATCGGTGGATCATCACAGGACCCATCAATCAATGTAGTATCAGTACGGGTCCAGTACTGAGTAAGGAGACTTGATCACTAAGGCCAACACATAGTTGTACAATAATGCAGGAATAATAATAATGCATAAGACCAATATGATCACATAAATACATACAACCATCCAAGTAGAGTACATGGCCCGATTGTAGTCCAGATTAATCATTTCATTAATCTCTTATCAGAGTTCGTTTCACAACATACTTTTTATCAAATCCATGCGAGTACGGGAACCCCACTATTTTGCCGGTGGATCGGTCTCCAGGGCACTCTGGCTCCTGGCCACTATTATAGCCGGTGGATCGGTCACTTAGGGTACATGCCCTACCACTATTATATGCCGGTGGATCGGTCTGGCCCCTTCTCGCACGGTGTTCCACTGTAAGTAGATAATGTCTTCCCACTTATTATCAACATGTATAGTTTGGTTCGTTGAGCTCGGGATCCCCCACTATTTTAGCCGGTGGATCGGTCACTAGGGTAACATACCCTACCACTATTAAGCCGGTGGATCGATCTCCAGGTTACCGCAGTACCTGGCCACTATTATGCCGGTGGATCGGTCTGGGCCCGGCTCAACATCTTTCACTTTACGTGATTAATGTCTTAAGTATCTTATTCAAAGGCTTTCACCAAACATGCATAAATCACCACACATCACAATTACACTTTAATCACCATATACACATGATAGCACCAAAAACCCTAATCAGCCACCATATACCTCAATTAACCACAACAAATCATAATTCAGTCTCCTCCATACCCTTATAATGTCCTACGTATTATTTTTCACCCAAAATATTCAAACACCCAAATAACTCTTCTACTTCCTCCCTTATATCCCAAATCAACTTTTCACACGTAAATTTCTCTTCCATGCAAACATTAATCTCCCCATGCAAACCTTTGAACCGTTTTCATGCAAATCCTAAAATTCCACGTGAAATCCTAAATTCAACCATGCAAACCCTAATACCGCCATTCAACCATCAATATCGCCATGTAAATCCTAATACCACCATACAACTATAATTACCACCATACAAACCTTAATATCATCATACAAACCCTAATACCAACATACAACCATTAATACCACCAGATAAACCCTACATTCCGTCATACAAAACCATAAATTCAATCCAACCAAAACCAAAGATGTACTCATACCAAACCCTAAAATTCAAACCATAAAGATTCTTCCATACCAAACCCTAAATTTAAGCCATAAAGATTCTTCCACATAAAATCATAAATTAGAATCTCCCAAGGAAAACTATAAATTGAATTCCCCCAAGAAAATCATAAATTAGATTCCCCCATATAATATCATAAATTACATTTTCCCAAATAACATCATGAATTAGATTCTCCCAAACAAATTATAAATTAACTCCCCCAATCAAATCGTAACTTAAATTCTCCCATATAATATTATAAATTACATTCTCCCAAATAACATCATAAACTAAATTCTCCCAAACAAATTATAAATTAACTCTCCCAATCAAATCATAACTTAAATTATCCCATATAATATTATAAATTAAATTCTCCCAAATAGCATCATAAACTAGATTATTCCTTATAAAACCATAAAATTTAGGTCAACTCATTTCCCTTAGTCAACGTCTTTCCCCATCCTCCTTTTTCATCCTTCCTCTCACACAAACCACATCGACTTCCTCACATACACAACACATATCATCATACATAATTAATATGCATACCATGCACAACATACTTCAACTCCAAGTCATACCACATATAAAATATTTAATTATAATAAACCTCACATGCGAAACACATAATACACATAAGCACATAAAAGGCCTTAGCACTCCTTACCTAAAACGACATCGGTCTTGGAGCATGCTCCTATTCCACTTGAGGGATTTGACTGGGCTCACCTATTATGGGGAAGAAATACTAGGATTAGCTTCCTTCCTATACTACTATTAGTTTCTAATTTATCTTAAGTCTTGATTCTTAATTAATTATGCCCAAAACCACTAAAACATTAATACATACTATTATAATTTAAAGTAAAAAGGGTGATATAAGGGTTTCTACCCTTTACCAAAATATGGTTAGTAAAGGTAATAATAATAATAATATTTATTATAATAATAATTTTAATAATAACAAATTATTACTAATAGTAGTAATATTAACAAAAAACTTAATAATAATAATAATCTAAGCCTTAAATTTACAAAGTGGATTTATAAACCTCCCTATTTAATGATAATACTATTTGAAATGTAAAAATATATTAATATTATACATATACTTATTATATAAAGTTAATAAAGATAATAATAATAATAATATAATTAGAAAAAATGTTAAAAATGTTAATAATAGTTGTAAAAAGCCAATGTGCGAGACTTAGTTAAAATTTTAGGTTTATAATACTCCTGAAATAATTACAATATTAACTAAATAATTACACTAATAATAATAATATTAATATTATTATTAATAATAACATTAAACATGTAATAATTACATTAAATAGGCAAAATTCAAGAATAATAATTTATCTTACTCAATAATACTCCCAGACCTGTCAACCAAATTTAGAAATTAAAATACAGTTGATAACAACAATAATAATAATTATAATAATAATAATAATTAAACTCGAATTAGCATTAAAAATTAGAATAAAAGCATAATAATTATCAATAAATCGAAAGTAAGTATTTAAAAGTTCTAGGGTTTCACCTTGAGTTGGAGGGTATTGGTGGCACCGGCGGTGGTTCCCGGAGGTGGCCGGAAAAGTGATCTAAGAGGGCCAAAAATTAGGAAAATGGGTAATGGAGAGGAAGAAAAATTAAAATAATTATATGGGGCTGTAGAGGATAATTAGTAGGATTTAATGGTTGGTTTGGAAGGTGTTAGAAGCGGCGCATGTGGCGGCGGGCGGTGGTTTAAGGTCTCGGGGTCAAGATTTTGGGCGAGATGAGAAGCAAACTTTGCACGGTTATGGACGCCCGTGCAAGAAGAATCGAAGTTTTAAAATGATTTAGTTAGATAGATGGAGTTTCAGGGAAGAGATTGATAGCAAGATGAGGTGATGAAGTTGGCCGGGGAAGGAGAACGAGGCGTCTGAAGTGGCGACGGTGGCAAGGTCGGGATTCTGGGTTGGGGGATCAAGGGCTCGATACAGAGCTGCTTACGAGGGTATTTATAGGGAAAATAAGAAAGGGTAGGGTTCTTTGGGCCGGCTAGTAGATAGGGAAGGTAGGGTTCAGCTCGCCGGAGGCGGCATTTGGCCGGTGGCAGCAAATCGAGCATGGGTGTGCGTAGGAGAGAGAGAGAGAGAATGGCGCGAGAGGAGGGAGATTTGGTCGGGTAATAGGGTTTTCGAAACAAATGGGAAGAGGAAGGAAGGAAAATTCTAGTCAAATGAGCGGAATCGGCGCCGGAAATCTCGGCTGGGCGGCGGCGGAAACGTTGCAGGTGCAACGTCGGGGAAGGCTGGCAGGCGCGAAGGAGGAGGAAGAAGAAAGGCTGGGCCGGGCGGTTCGCGAGAAAAGAAAAGAAAGAAAGAGGGGGCAGACCGGCGGTTCAGGCGTGGGGGAGGTGCGTTTAAATGTAACGCAGAGTTTCCGATAAAAATGGGTCAAAACGCGGCGTGGCACGGGCGGAAGGAGGACGCCGCGCGGGCTGGTTCATTAAACAACACGACGAGTTTTGGTTACAAAATGGAGAAAACGCAGCGCGTTGAAGGCGGGAGAAGGAGGCGCGCGGGCGCGGGCTAGGCCGAAGGAAAGGAAAGGAAAAGAGGAACTGGGCCGCTGGGCTGGCCCAGTTCGGAGAGGAGAAAAAAGAAAAAGAAAAGAAGAAGAAAAAAAGAAGAAAAGAAGGAAAAAGGAAAAGGGAAAAAGGAAAAAGGAAAAATAATGGTTTGGGATAATTAAATTGATTAGAATATTTGGAATATTTAAAAATATTAATATTTAAATAAAATAATATTTAAAATCCCTTTTTAGGCTAAATTAGGATTTTTAAAATATTTTTTACAAATTCCTTTTTAATTAGCAAAACACCCTAATTTTCTCCAATTAAATTATTTATAAAATTAACATTAATTTTAAACTATTTTCTCCTTCTTATTTTAAATAAAATAAATTACTTAATTTATTTTCATCATAAAATGCTTAATTAGCTAAAATACCTAAATTCTCTTCTAATAAAAATACTTATAAATTTCTTCTTGATTTACTCTAATTAATTCAATTTAAAAATAATTTATTTACATAATTATTAGAATAAATATCCTTTAAATGTAGTTTATAAAATATGAAATTTTCGGGGCATTTCAGGTGGTTGATTAGGGTTTGGTGTGGCTACTTAAGGTTTTTGTTGTATCATATGTTTTTGGTTATTAAGGTGTAATTATGAGAATGGAATCGATGATTTGTTATGTGTGGAGTGTTAAAATGATTTAGGTGATGTGAGGTGGAGTAAGAGGGGATGTTAAGGTCTAAATTAGGGTTTCGGGATAAAACCCTAGAGTGAGATGTAAAGTAGAATTGGAGGATAAGTGTAAAGGGAGCGATTCATGCATGTCTAGGGTTTGGTGGTAGCACATGTGTAATTGGTGAATAAAGTATGATGATGAATATAAAATTTATTATTTATGATTCGTGCATGTCTATGGTGAAAGCCTTTGAATAAAATATTTAAGACACTAATTACTTAAAGTGGAAGATATTGAGACGGGACCAGCCAATCCACCGGTCAGTAATAGTGGTTAGGGTTTTACCCTATGTGCGACCGATCCACCGGTTAAAATAGTGGTTAGGGTTTTACCCTATTGTAACCGATCCACCGGTAATAATAGTGGTTAGGACATGATGTCCTATTGTGACCGGCCCACCGGTTATAATAGTGGGGGATCCTGATCTCAATAAAAATGGACCAGAGTTTTACTAAGGCAAATAAAAGACACTAATTACTTACAGTGGAATACCATGCGAGCCGGAGCCAACCGATCCACCAGTTAGGAATAGTGGTTAGGACGCGTAGTCCTATGTGTTTCCGATCCACCGGCTATAATAGTGGTTAGGGTATGATACCCTATGTGCCTCCGATCCACCGGCTATAATAGTGGGGGCTTCCGTAATCGCATGGATTTGATAAAAAGTATGGTGTGAATTGGATTCTGATAAAGGATTAATTAAGTAATTAATTCAGATTATTCATGGGCCTTTGTATGTACTTTTGCCTAGTTGATCATATGCATTTATGATTGTGTTCTTCTATTTTTCTGCATGGTTTACGTGTTTGTGTGTTGGCTTTAGTGATCAAGTCACCTTACTCAGTACTGGACCCGTACTGATACTACCTTGGTTGATGGGTCCTGTGATGATCCACCGATGGTGGGGAGCAGACCTCTTGTGCAGGTTTAAGATCAGGGATTGTTTTGGGGTGGTAGGCCTGACTTGAGTGAGTAGGCAATCCGGAATTTGACCCATCGGGTTTTATATTGTTTAAATGTATTTCTATTTGGAAGTTACAAGTGTTAATAAACGATTATGCGTACTCTGATTTTGTTGTATGATCTTTTGAATTCTTTTATGAATTGTTAATTTGAATTTAACGTAAATCTTTTCTTTAGCCTTAGCACTTGGTACTGGAACGGTCGGAGAGAACCGGTTTGGTACTAAGTGTGGCGGTAACATTTCCAGAATTCACAGATTTTAAGTGTTTCTATCTTAATAGCTTCTGTTTTCAAAAAAAAAATTAGTGAATTTTGGGGTGTTACATTACATTAACTCTATCATGATTCTAGGTCTAAAAGTTCCTAGCATAATCGCACATAATTTTCTACTATCCTATGAGTGATTGGATTTACATAACCCAAGCTTATATAAAAAGAAGCCTTCTCCAAAGCTCTTAAGAAATACTTAGGAATTTAGCATCCAAACACATACATATATTAGCATATAATATTTCACAATAATAATGCACATTTAATAAAATAATTTAGTGCTTCTAACCGATGGATTAAGCAAGATGAAAGCCAAGTAAAATTGAGCAATCAAGAGAGGGAAACTTCTAGGGGTGTTGCTGAGAAGGAGGGAAGAAAAACAGTGATATGTGACATTGTTGGGGAAGTAGCCAAGATAGAATAGGCTGGTGTAGAGCGGGGAGAAACGATAGGGCAAGTTGTAGCAAATGGAGAAGATGAGGTGTGGTAAAGGTCAAAGAACGGAGAGGATTTTTGGTAGAAATGGGTGAAGGTTTAAGAGGGAAGCTTCTGCCAAAATGGATGAAGGTAAAGGGGCATACTTCAATGGCTTAAGGTGTAGGTTAGGGTGGCTATGGAAGGAGTTGTTAAAGGTGGAGGGGGAGGAACCGTAGCAATGGCCGGTGGTGGTGTGGTTGTTTTGGTGGGGAGAGCCAAAGGCAAAAGGAAAAGGGAGAATGTGTGTGAGGAAGGGGAGGTTGCGGGGGTTCTATGCATGGTTGATGAGGGAGCTACAACATGGATGGCCTATATAGGGTATGTGGCTTTGGTGTAGGTGGCCGATGGAAAAGTAGGGAGGCTGGCGGGGGTTGGTGTTATAGCAAATAAAAATGGTGAAAGAAAAGAAGTAGCGACAAGAATAAAGGAAGAGTTTGGTGCGCGAGAGGGAGATCACGAGAGGTAGGGTTTTGCATAATGGTCAAGGGTGTTTGGCTTAACATAGGGGGATATAAGAAGTGTATAATTTGAGGTTTCTTGCGGTAAAATGAGGAACAAAACTAGGATAGCAAAACAATGGAAGAGGGGAGGTATGGTGCAAAGTGATGGTGTGACATAGGTAACGTGTAGAGGTGAGGATAGGTTAGGGTAAAAATCTAGGTAAAGATTTAGGGTAAAATATTAGATAGAATTTAAGGTTACAGACTAGGTTTATTTGATGAAATATATACTAATTATGACCCAATCTAGGTTAAAAATTTACAACACACTCTCTAGCATATTTTAACCTAATTTAATTTTATAACTAAATATTCGAAGTAATATTGCACATATTAATAAATATATTTATTATCAAGTATCCTAAAATAATTATTATAACTAATACACATAATTACTGGTTATAAATATGGCTTTCTAAGAATGGGGTATTACAACTAGATTAGTTGTTACAATTTATTTGAGTCTCCATCCTCAAGTTATAATAATCAAATGGCTATGATCACAATAATGGAATACGATAATTGATTGTTCTTAATTATTCATGGACATTATATTTCATTATCCGACGCATGATCATTGCATGTAGGTCATATGTGCAAAATTCTATCTTCTAAGATAATTGTGATATTCAACTTGAGTTCATGTTTTGTTACGAGTGTTGTCATTTACAGTCATGTGCTTATAAGCATGATTCTATGGTTGCATGTTCTATCATATATTATCGTATGTACTTATATATACCTTTAATAATTATACCTATGAAATTCAATGTTAGCATGCCATACTCTAGCTATCATATGTGTACATTGCTATATTCATTTCATGTATGACTTTCCTTGATATGTATTGGAAAAATGATTAATGTTATGCCATATACTTCATGAAATCATATGAGTTGTATGAGTGTGATGGTATGTGTATCACATGCATATTTGAGCATGAGTATCGTAAGTTAAATATTACCATATCTTTGTGTGCATCATGTCCTCCATGAGTTAGGTAGTTTTGATTTACTCAATATTGGACCCGTACTGATACTACCTTGGCTGATTGGGTCCTGCAACAATCTAGTAATAGTGGAGAGCAAACCTCTCGTACAGGTTTAAAATTGATTGCTATTGTTAGGTTAAAGATTTGGGCTTTGAGAAAGTTAGGTCACCTAAAGTTTTATCCCTCGAGGATTTATTATTATTTTTCTTTTCTTATATTAAAATTCTAAAATGTTGTATTGAAATTTTAATGGTACTATAATTGAATTTCAGTTTTCCATTACTTCATTAAACTTTTTAAAATCCAACTTTATTACAAAAGTTTTCGCTAATTTTATCAGTGATTATTTTGTTAAATGTAATTGTTTGTTTTCCACCTACCATTAGATATCTCCTTGTGGGAGTTTATTCTCTCAATATAGATGATGTTTAATTTTTATTTGAATAGGTTTTAGCCTTATATCTAGCATGAGATAAATGATGGACATTTATCTTGTGTTAGGTGTGGCAGTAACCTTCCCCATTTTCTACTTTAGCTTCAGCATATCTTTCTTTAGAACAAAATTTTCAAGACTGAAAAATGGAGGTGTTACATCTTATGAGAACCATTAATTATAATGATAATTGAGAACCACTAGTTTCATAAAGTAATTATGGTAGTTTCAAAAAACTATTACATTAGCTTCATAAACTAAAACAATTAGTCTCCTTAGAAACTTTAAGTGGCTTAATAAGCTATGACGAGTAGTTTCATTTGCAATTTAGAACATCTTCATAAGCTATAGCTATTAGTTTCATAAGATGAAGTAGTTTTGTTGGAAACTTTGAGTAGTTCCGTTAGAATATTAAAGTTTTATTTGAGTTGGCTGAGCTGTATAATTTTGTTTTGTTAGTAGAACTATCAACATGTGGTAAGCCTATAATATTATTAATCATCCTACTCTAAGCTCCATGATTTTGGTTGTAGTGCTGCCAACATGTGGTTAGACAACTACTTTTTGATTTTCTAAGAATATTAAAGTCTCAATTGTCTAGTATTTTGGTAGTAAAAATCCCAACTTATAGTAAACCCATGCTTTTGATTATTTTAGGTGAACCTAGTAAACTAATTGTTGGATGTAAACCTTTTTAGGTTTTTTAAACACTTATCTGGTGTCTTTTCAGGTTTGTATATTTGTGTATTGAGTTATAAGTATTGAATGTATTTGCATTGTTATTATTTTATGGTGCCTTCTGAGGCTTATGTTTTTGTGTATTAGGTTATAGGTGTTGGAAGTGCTTATATAGTATCTTTTCAGGTTTACATACTTGTGTATTGAGTTAGAAATATTGAATATGTGCCTTTTGATGCTTTTTAAATATTTATATGGTATCTTTTGAGGCTTTTATGTATGTATCTTAAGTTAAAGGTTCTAGATGTATTTGCATTATTATCATCTTATGGTACTAGATGGAAGTGAAATAATATTTAGATGGTATAGTAGATTTTTCCTTTTTTTCCTCTATTTTTGTTTGTATACTTTAATGTTGGTCTCAATAGATATTGTATATAATAATGTTTACTACTATACTAATATTTAGATTGGGCAGTATATTTTTTCCTTTTTTGCCTCTACTTTTATTCCTATACCTGAATGTTGGTATCAATAGATATTGTTTATACATAAGAAGTAATATACACTTTAATAAAGTATATTACTTCTAGCTTTTGATGTAAGTATTGATTGGATTAGTTGCACATTAATAATCTTATATATTTTATGAAGTTTTAAAAATGTTAAGTTATTTTAGTTATGGATTAATGCTAATTTTTGGGTAGGTACCAAGTTGCATCTTTTTAGATTTATAGGTTTTTTGGTTATATTGGATTTTGGATAAACAATGGACCGGGTCAGGTCATTTTGGATTTATAGTTTTTCGGGTTATACTGGATTTCAGGTACTTAGCAAGTGGGTCAAGGTTATTTCAGACTTATAATTTTTCATGTTATATCAAATATTGGATATGTATTTGATCAAGTTAGATAGGTTTTAGGTTCTTAATTATTTGGGTACTATCATATTAAATTTCAGGCACGTCTAATCAATATTCATCATGCTTTTTGGTCAGATAAAACTTTGTCAACTCTAATTGCAATATTCACTTCATGTTGTGATTGAAATGAAGTAGATTTTCACTTCTTGTTTAACAATATGGAAAAATAATTCAAGAATAAGTGGAGAATAAATAAAATCGAAAGCTTCTAAAGATTGGCAATTTAAATATTATTTATAATCATAACAAATAGGAAAACAACTTATTATGTAAGATTATTAAATTTTAAGGCCTGCAAAATAGTTTTAGATATAAAACTATAATTTTTACTCCATTGTTGCTATATGCACTAACTGTAGTCATAAAATTATATGACCTTTTAAAAAAAATCAAATGAGTAATAGGTTGTTCTCATAACATAAAATCAAATAAAAAGGATCCTCAAACCTTATCTTCCATTACATATTTTGTCTTCTTGGATCATTGAATGGACAGTGTAGAAAATGTCAACTTGTTTGCTTCATTCATGCTCCTTTCAACTCTTAAAGTAATTTAAAGTCTTAATAGTTGGTATAAAGGGAACAGATTATTTTTTGGAAATCATTAAAGATACCATAGTTGGAGAGTAACTTAGGGTTTGTGGTCAACTTTATCATAATGTATGCCGAACTCTAGTTTGGTTTCACTTGTAGTAGTGTGATCAATTTGAGATCATAGAATAATCTAAATTCACTTGGTGATTCCTCGCTAGCCTCCATAACACAACAACATTAATTGAAAGTAACATAGTAATATTTATTAGTGAATGAAACTAGCTCCATAATATTTAATCCATTTGTAGAATCTAAAGATGAACAACAAGGATATGGTCCAAGTTGATCAAAATCTGTATACAACTAAAACAAATAGAAAGGATACTTACTCCATCATAATATAAACGTTGTTACTATCTTCATATGCCTCATTAAAATTTATAAGATCTGGATGTCAAACCTATCAAAAATTTCACCTCCTACCTAACATCTTCAACAGAAATGGAAGTGGTTATTAAGAAAAAGAATACATAGAAAATCAATATCATTCTACAGAAACAAAACCTAAATATAAAAACTGCTAAACCAACAATAAAGGTTTACAACTAAACACCCAACCTAGGAATTGTATTACCATGGAAAACCAACGGATGGTACTTAATAAACCATTGAAGTTATGGAGGCCAACACTAATCCACATAAAACTCCATTCACTTGAGTCAAACCTCATGTGGTTTTTACTGATGGAACAATTGTGCAAGATTAGACAACTTTGTGAATTATGTGGCCTTCACTAAAGAAAAAATTGTATATTGGAAAAACCATTTGAGCAGGGGTGCACACCAGTCCAAAACAGGACTGGACCAGATGGGCTCGGACCATATCAGAACCCGATGAAGGACTGAAATTTTTTAAATTTAGAACTGAGGATCGGACTAGGACTGAACTGGAATTATCGATCCAATACCAAAATTGGTAAATTATATAATTTTATATTAAAAAATAATATTTTTTTAGGCAAACTAATAATGCGATTTAGAATTGGACTAGAAGAATGGACCAGTTGGGACTGGACCAAATAGGACTAAAAACTGTTAAGGACCAAAAAAATTTTAATTCAAAACCAAAACTCGAACTAGACACCAAAACTTGAAATAATCATTCCGTATGGTCCAAAATTCCAATTCGGATTGATTCTTGAGCACCCCTACATTTGAGATCCCCCCCCTTTCTCCTTTGGTTTATAAGGGATACAAATATAAGCACCAATCTACCTCCAGATACTTTTATGTAAAGAAAGTGATATAACTTTTCATTTCTACAGCGGATATAATGATATCCTCATCTTACATCCCACAACCCTTTACAAAATTGTGCCTCTAAAAGCACCATCAAATCATTGATTTACAAAGAACATATCAAGAATCAAACCAAAAGTTATGAGGGTCTACAAATAACTACCAAATTGTGCATGACTCACTTTAACTTTGAAATTTTTCTCAAATAAATTAATAAATTATAACTCACTTTTTTTTGTGCATATACAATAATTCCAAAGAGTTCATCCAAAACCACATGCCCGAATACTCAACAACTCACTACATTCCTTATACCATGTCCATATAATAACAAATGTATTATTCTTACCAAAGACCATTTATACTCTTACCAAACATGTATAGAAAAAGTCAAATCAAATTTTTTACGTGTTTCATATTATCAATTTCAAGCATTCACCGATATCCATGGTAAAAACCTTCTTTATCCTTGGATATCAAAGTTTCTATAGGTGTCATAATAATGTTAACCAATGCCTATTGCCATTCTTAAAATACACCTCCACCATATCAGTAGTCTCTAGAGCAACCTTCTTTCCATAATTTTACACTTTATTCACAGTACAGAAACACAAATAAATCAATCAATATTGCAATGATAAAGTGAGAATAATTGAGCATAGAACAACTTGAGGATAATAAACCTTCGGCTGGTCAGTACTAGAAAATAATCTAAAACTAAGATGCATGGCAGTTAATTACTCTAAAATTTACCATCCATCAATTAGCTTAAAAAAATGGAAAAGGTAATGCCTCAAGAGAAACTTTGGATCATGTTATTTCCCTAGCCAAATACATTATTTTTTACTATATCCCTACCTTTTGTTCATGTCTTGCAATTTATTTCATTCATGTGAAAATTGTCTCACTTTCCTCTATTTTGTTTAGGTGATCATCGTGAGTCACATGGATGATATTTGCAACATCATACATACCTAAATTCATATAAAAAGGGAGATACAAAAGAGATCAATATACTAATGCGTCCACTAGATGAAATAACACTTTAGTTATATTATATTGCTCTCCTTAACTTATTTTTCAATTTAGTTGCCTATTGCTCGCCTATCGTAGAATTTATTTTTTTTTGTGATACAAAATTCATGTTCGAGTGCAAGTCACACTGTAAAAGTTTTAAGTGCATAAAACACAGGAAATGAAAACACATTCTATTTTTAAGCTTTCACCTATTTCAAATCTAGTAACATTAATTAAGGAAAAATATATTCGAAAACCAAAGAGGGAAAAATCATCTATTTTTTTGCCGAAGTGGTATTCCAGATGATTTGAGAATCAAAAAGAAGAATAAATCTAAGAGAAAACTCACAAATGATAACCCAATCAATTTCCATGCTTTCACTCATTTTGATTTATGATTTAATAAATCTAACTAAGCAAAAATAGATTGAAGAATCAAACATAAACTTAATTAAAATAGAACTCCAACTTTTCCCTAAAGTGATATTCTAGAGATTTTAAAGAATCAAATGAAGAAAAAAAATCTAAGCAAAAACCTAGAAAATAAAAAACGGATCAATTTTCAAGCTTTTGAGAAAATTTATTTATGATTTAATAACACTAAATAAGAAAAAAATAAGAATTAAAGCAAACCTAAATAAAAACAAAAAAGAAGAAGAAAGATATATAATATTCTAGAGGATAAAATGTGGTAACTTCCAACACAATGTGATGCAAAACTCATTAACACTGGTATATATATCACATACACTTCGAATCAAACACCAAGTAATATATCATAGTAAGAAGAACACGCACAACCTTTTCAACTAAATGTGCTTTTAAAAAAAATTATAATTGGAAAGCCAACCTTCAATAACCTTTCTTGGAATCTTGAATCCCGAATCAATATTTTTCTAGAACATTTTGCCTCCCTTTTCCTATTCTATTTTATTTCCTAAATTTCTTTGAGAAACAAAGTAAAATTAAAAATTCACTTTATTAAGATCAAATAGATTTAGAAGAGGCAAATCACAAACTCTAACATATCCAAAAACTATTAATGTAGTTAAGGAAAACCTTTAGTTATTTGGGAAGCGACTTCTCTATCCATAATATCATTCACTAGAGAAACAAGTGGTCAAAAATAATACAACAAAATTGAAATATAAATAAGAAATGATATAAGAGACTTACTAGTTTTGTCATTCTTTAGCTCTTTGATGGTTAACGGCAAGGGAGTGGTTGTTTCTTCTGATATCCTGTTTGGCAATATGTTTAATGCCCCCAAATTCAAGGGAGTGTTATAAGGATTTATATGACTACTTATATCAATATGGTATACCATTCTTTTGATGATTCCATACTAAAAACTCTATAGTTAAGCGTGATGGCCGATGAGCAATTTTTAGAATGGATGACCTTTCTAGGAATTTTTTTAATTTTCTCAAAAATTATCAAGAAGTGTGTGAGTAAGGATAAAGCGTGCTAAAAAGGCTTGTGTTGAACTATGGGGACAGTTGATCAATTCGAAAGCACACCAGGATAGCCTTTGCGTGGTTGTATCAACTTAAGGTGTTACAATATGAAGTTCTTCATAAATATATGAACTTTGTTTATTCTTTTCTACATTAAGTTCAGCATCAAAATATCATATTCTTTGGCAGAAAATGATATTCTATGAGTTCTATCATTCGCCATTTCCACTTGGCATTACTGGGCTTCTAAGAACTCTCAATGTATCTCTATAATATAAATAAAAAGAATGATGGTAATCTATGGCTTTCAGAAAAGGAAAAAAGAAAAAAAAACTATTTCAAAATTTTCTCACACCTCTCTTTAAATTAGTTATGCAGTGTCCATTTTTCATTCTCATAAAGTTTTTGATATGATTCCCTCTTTTTCTAGGTAAGCCCTTACGACTCCCTATTTTCCTCAATTAAGCAATTATTGGCAATTCCTTTTTTTTCAATCTATTGATTTGATATTTTCAAGTGAAAAAAAAAATGCTTTAGCACTCTGTTATTATATATAGTAAGATTAAGTACAAGAACCTTGTTATTCCTATGAAATGGTAAGATGACACAACACTGTTTTGTGGAAAAATGATCCTGAACCCACAAAATTAGATTATTAATCCTTAAGTATACGTAACTCCTACTATTCAGTGTATTGGACTCACATAAAAATATTCAGGGCCATCTAGTTTCGACAAAACAATGCCACTAATAATGATAGACTTTTTTAGTCCTAAATCATGTAATCTTTCACTTTAATATTAATATTATATTCAATAGGTATTATTTGAACACTTAGCATCAAGGGTCCACAAAATGTTTAACACTTATATAATTACTATCCATTTATCACTTATATGAATTCATACCAACTTTTGTGTTCTAACATGCGATTAATATTTTGCTAAGGTCAAATAAGAAAAATCCACATAAAAATAGCAAATGAGACTCATATAAATACCGAACTAACCTTTAAGGATAAAATAAATAAATCAAGAAAGAAAATAAGCTCAAAGGTTGCACTTAGAAAGATCATTAATGTTATTTTAAAGCCAAATATTTCTTAATAATATTATAGTATGGACGAATGGCTGGAGTGTCCTTAAAACACCCAAAACCTTAACTTGGTAATTATACCTCCCCAAATGAACTTATAGAACCTCCAAAACCAAGACAAGCCTTAAATACCTTATATTAAGCACACTTAACTCAAAACCAATTTAGAACTCCTTGATAAATAATGAAAAGACCAAAATACCACTAGGGTTTTCCAAGTCCATAATAAACCATCTTACCTTCGATTACTAACATATGTTAATCACCATTAACCCAAAAGATACCCTTAGAATCCATAACTTATTTTAACCCATTTAATTACTTAGCCTCAAAATTCTTGAGTTCATGTAAAATGACCATTATACTTTTAAACACAATAATTATCACCAAAATTTAATAAATTCATAACACTTCTAATTAAACTCCAAAATTTATTATATAATACATCAAATTTTATGTAAAGGATCTAATAAAAACAATGGTATACCCAAATTAAAAAAAAAACTCAATAAAGTACCATATTTCCCCTAAATCGAGATTAACCTCAAAACCCTAAATTTCTGAACAATTATAAACCTTACCAAAATCACACTTAAGATCTTATAGCCTAATATATATAAATATACATGCTGAAAAGAAATTAAAAACAATAAAACCTACATACAACAATAGAGGCCAAATTGCATCACAAGGTTATCTTATCCATTTTTACTCCAATTATTAAGAAAATCAACCAAACATGCTAACGGGCTATAATACACATAAATCATGCTTATAAAAATGCAAAACCGACACCACCCACATGACATTTATTAGGGCTGAATGCCACACCCACCTTATTAGCCATTTTCCTTTTTAACCAAACATGACATAACACATGGTCATACTTACATAAAATCATACAACATTAATTCATGCTTAACACATGCACACCACTTCATGCTTATTTTTAACATAGAAAAACCATGCCATCATGCTATTAATCAACAAAAAAAGTAGCACATAAAACCTATGTCTAGAGAATTATCACATAATCTTAAAGTTAGTCTTCATGCAATAATAATAAAACTCCTAAATCCTTCACTTGAGCTTCTAGGCTTGATCAACTTCAATAAGATTAAAAAAAAAGGTTTAGGAAAAATTATAAAAATGTAAGGAACAAGGAAAGGAAAATAATTAAGGAGTAAGAATCATGGTAGAAAATAGGGTAATGTTTCTAATTTAAAGTTTCACATGAAATTAAATCTTCTGACTTTAGGCTACACTATAAGCTCATGCTTCCAGCTTCAGGCAACATGAGAAACTCACAATGCTCACCTCAAGTTGCAACAAGTTCTTTTGTTACTCAACCTAAGCTTAGGGTAATGATGAAAGAATAGGATAAATAAGCTACGTTGGAGGAAGAATGAGATAAGGGTACTCTTATGGTGGGTGAAGTATGCAAAAATTCTAAGGAGAAGATAAGTGAAAAGTGGAAAAATTACAGCAAGTTGCTGCAATGGGGAATAGAAAATCACATTTAAACCATAAATAAACCCAACCTAGTTGAAAAGAATAAGGGAGTTTGGGGGTTTGAATGGAAAAGGAAACTTAGGGAAAGAAATTGAACGAAAGGAGCATAAGAGTTACTATTAGTATTATCGAAGAGGGAGAGAAAGTGAGGTTGCAATTTGTAAAAATGTTAGTTTACATGAAATAAAAAATGAGGGTTGTGTGAGGGTGTAGTTTTTACATGATGATGGGGATTTGTGTAGTAGGAATTTGACATGAAAATAGAGGGAGTGTGTGTGTGAGGTGAAGTGAAATTTACTTGAGTGAGAAATTTGGTAATTGTTGAGTGGGTGTGTGGGCATAGTTAGGATTTAATGTTTAGTACAAATAGAAAAAATAGAACATGGTTGTCATGAGAATGGGTGGTCACATGACAGGGAAGAAGGAAAAGGGTGATCATTTCTCTTTTTTTTTAAAAAAAAAATAAAAAGCCTAGAAAAGAGTTAATTAGGAATTTATTAGAAAAATATCAAATAAATTCTAAAAACTATGAAAAATTATGAAAAGGCATGGAATAATTTTATAAAATCAAATATATAAAAATAGTGAGGTATTGTAGTTGGTTTGAAGTTTAATGGATGGAAAATAAGTGAAAATAGAAAAAATAAACAATCCACAAAAATATATTTTTCTACAAACATGCAAAAAGAATAACAAAGGATCCTAATGGGTAAGATTGACGCAATTTTTATATAAATCAAATATGTAGAAATATTTTATCTCAAAATTCGTGTGGAGCCCAAATATATTAAAATGGATAAAAAAACAACTAGATTATCTAATCATGGAAACATAAATTTTCATGATTTAATGATTTGGAAGGAATAGATGAACTAGAATAGAATATTTTGGCAAGCTTAATTTTTTTTTTAAGATGAGATATGAATTTTGGACTAGTGTACAATATGTGAAAATGATTAAATCAAAAGAATCACAAAAAATGTGACTTTTTCCAAATGAATAAAATGAAATATGGAATGCTTAGATTTAATATGACCGACCTAAAAGTCCATATTAAAAATTTTAAAATCTGATTGCGAGCCTAATTATTTGGTAATTAGGGTTAGAAAAAATTTGGGTATTATATATATTACGCTTTTGTAGATAATTATGTGAAAGTTTCTAATGACCAGGAGTTGTGCTTCTTTTGGGATGAGACATAGTGTGAGGACTATCCAGATATGCACTTGTAGTGCCCTTTAGAGTTTTTAAATGTTTTAGTCACTTGTATCCTTATCATATTTTGTATTAGGTTATCAAAATTCTCCTTTTAGCCTATCAAAGTATTAGGATGCTACTTGCTTTTTTTTGTTTATGTTATTATTGATGCTTTACTCTTTCAGTAGCTTATCAATGGCTTCCCTTGCCTTACCGGGCATGAGTGGTTTTGTTGCAGAATTAATTGTATTTTTTGGAATAATTACTAGCCAAAAATACCTTTTAATGGCAAAAATACTCATTACTTTTGGAATGGCAATTGGAATGATAATAACTCCTATTTATTCATTATCTATGTCACGTCAAATGTTCTATGGATACAAGTTATTTAATATTCCAAACTCTTATTTTTTTGATTCTGGACCACGGGAGTTATTTATTGTAATCTCTATTTTTCTACCAGTAATCGGTATTGGCCTTTACCCCGATTTCGCTTTGTCACTATTAGTTGAAAAGGTAGAAGCTATTATATCTAATTATTTTTAGCGATAGTTTTCACATGAAAAAAGAATTTTTACTTTATGTAAAAAATGAAAAAAAAGAAGTATAATCAGATCATTTGACATTTGTGAGAACCATTTGAATCACTACACTACTTGATTTAAATGGTTCTCAACGAAGTTTACATATTTCTAGATGTAATATGTCTGTTCTCTTTTTCGATTTGTCAGTAAATTAGATGGTTGTTAATATAAAAGAACCATAACTATTTAGTCCTATTCCTAATAGATTAACCCCAAAATAGCATAACCAAATTATAAGAAAACCTATAGAAGCCACAATCGCAGAATTTGCCCCTTGCAAATTAATATTTGTTCTAATATGTAAATAAATTGCGAATATGGTCCAAGTAATAAAAGCCCACGTTTCTTTTGGGTCCCAATTCCAATATGATCCCCATGCCTCATTCGCCCATACTGCTCCTGAAAGTATACCTATCGTTAAAAAGAGAAACCCTAAACTAATAACACGGTAACTCCAATAATCTAGTTGTTGAATCAACTGGGACCTGTAATAATTCCTAAAAGAAAAATGAGAAGTACTTTGTAAAATAGTGGATTTTTGATTGATATATTCGATCTCACTGGAAAAAAAAGACTCATTTAATAAATGTTTTATTTTACCAAAACTACTTATATTTTTTTGAAATGTAATGACTAAAAGTGCTACCGATAATAAGGATCCGCATAAAAGAGCTGCATAACCCAATACCATCATACTTACATGCATCATTAACCATTGGGACTGGAGAGCCGGTACTAATATTTTGGATTGATGCATTTCAGTTAAAAGGCCCGAAGTAGCAAAGCCTTGAGTAAAAATAGCGCTTGGTGCAGTTATTGCACTTAAATGAGTTTTCTGGTTTTTAAAATAAGAAAGCATATGAATAATGTAGAAACTCCACGAAAGGAAGATTAATGATTCATATAAATCACTTAATGGAAAATGTCCCGAAGAAATCCAACGAGTGAATAATAATCCTGTTATACATAAAAAAGTCACTATCATGCCGTTTTCTAATGAATCAGATAGGGTTTCTATTTCATTGATTAATAAAGTGATCAAATGAATTGTAATTACAATTGAAACGATTGAAAAAGAAATATGAGTTAAAATATGCTCTAAAATGGAAAATATCATAAAAAAAGTCCCTTAATTCAAAATTATGAAAATCCAGAATTCAATTCAGTTCCATATTCATTATATTATAGGACTATGAAATTTTTTTGATAATTGATCAATTAGAATTGAGAAAGTGCCATGCCGCCACTCGGACTCGAACCGAGATGCTCTAGCACTGCTTCCTAAGAGCAGCGTGTCTACCAATTTCACCATAGCGGCTTGTTAAATAATAATAGCTTATTTTAATTCAATCGTCGAGATTGAGGAAGTCGATGTAATATTTTTAAAACACATTACATTAAAATGAAAAGTCGTTCAAATTCCAATTTGAGCTTCAATATGAAGACTTATTTTGGTTTGATTTTCGGTTGTTGGTATTATATAACAAACTTACTGGAACTTTTGTAACTAGAAAATTTTGCTTTCATTTCAATCCAGGGATCCGACTCAAAAGATTTTTTTGTCATCTTCTTTTGGTAATGATTTGTTTTTTATTTATCCGATCTGATTTCAAAATTTTGAGATAATAAAATGTATTTATCTTCTTAATGAAATTAATGAAAAAAGAAGACTTTTTTGTGTTGCAATTTTATACAACATTGAAATAAAAGGGCTTTATTTAATGAATGTATAGTTTGATAGTTTCATTCTGAAATTTTAGTCATTTTTAAGATTTTTCTTGTGTTAGTAAAAAATTTGTGTTAAGTTAAAAAAAAAAAATAAATTAAGTCAAAATCGATTCAAAGAAATCTTAGATAACAAAGACGTTTCAATAGAAATTGCAAGGTGTTTTAATTTTATTTTTTTCTAAATATAAAGAAAGGAAAGATTAATATCTCAGGAATTATTAGATTATAATCTATATATATGTAAATTGATTCAAAAGATATAAATAATATAAAGATATAATATTTTTAGTTGTTTTTATTATTGAATTTTTTAAATAAAGATAAACTGATAAAGTTATCAATATAGATCTCTATTTGGATTGATTTTACAATCCAAATAGGATCTATTTTTGATTATTCAAGGTTACTTCATCGTACATACTATCCAACTCAAACTCAATTTTATAATCTAAATTGAAACGAAAAAGAAGGTATTTTTTGCTTCAATTGAAAATTGAAAAATGGGCGCGGGCTATCTAGTGATACAGATATTTAATTATTACGTAAACAAAAAGAGTCAAGTTTTTAATTTCAATGAAAAAACCGAGGTTCAACTTTCAACGGCCTAGTCCCTTTTTATTTGACTAATTACTAAATATTTTTAAATATTTTTGTATATTTGCTTTTCAATAGATATAAAAACCTCTTTTTAGATCTAGCAACATAGGTTCGTGGGGAATAGAAAAATCCCCATCCCGGAAATGATAAAATATACAAAAAAGATAATGAAATCATCTTTTTTTTTAAGTGGCTTTTTAGAGCAGACAGAAGAATTCGCATTTGACATATTATAAGATAGAACTCAGTTCCATTTTCTATTGATTAATTCAAATAAAAATTTTTAATTCTATATGAAAATCATTTATTTGATTTTCATTTTATATAAAACCCCATGACATTTTTTATTATTATCTATAACATTTTTGTGGAATTCGGCGGATTCAGATTATTCTAACCTTTGATTACTTATCAAAAAAAATTTTTGAATTACCATTAGAAAGAGATACTGCTAATGAGAATGCTTTTAACGCTACCCAATATCCCTTTCTTTTCCAAATATTTTTACGAATACGTTTTTTTGAAATAGAAGTACGTTTTTTTGGAACTGCCATTCAAAAATGAATAGGTTATTTTTAGAGTTGGATGTGAAAGACATCTAGTAATATTTAGTTAGTTTATAGGTAATACCCTATATTATGATTATTATAATTAAAAAAATGAATAGAAACTTTTGTATCATCAAAATCCAATTTGTTTTTTACTAAATTTTACTAAAAAAATGAAAGAAAGAATTAAATTTTCAATTTATATCTTTATTTCATTTTTTTTTTATGTTACATTTAATTTACATGTCATAGAAAAAACCATAACGAAAGATTTTTGTTTTAATTAAATGTTAAAAGTAAAGTTGGCTTTTTTAATAGATAATAGAAAAATTTTAATTTTTATCTAATTTCTTTTAAAATGGAAGTAATGATAAAGGATTTTATACATTGGAGTCCCCTTTTTTTTTTCCTTTTTTTAATTTATGTTATGTAAATTAGTTTTTCTGTAAAGTAGAAAGTAAAGTGACAAATATATAAAAATGTTTGAGTTGAATAGAATACAATTGTAACTTGAGCATTTGACCAATTAGAATTTCTTGATTTGAATATTATGAAAACTTTCATTCTAATAATTTGAATTTATTCTATATCTTTCTTTTTTATTGACTTCTTTTAAAAGAGGTAAGAACCAGTGAATTCGAAAAAATTAATGAAAAATTCAAAGTTTTATTTTTTATGGAACATATATACGAATATGCATGGATCATACCTTTGATTCCACTTCCAGTTCCTTTTTTAATAGGAGCTGGAATCCTTTTTTTTCCTACAGCAACAAAAAAATTTCGTCGTATGTGGGCTTTTTCTAGTATTGTGTTTTTGAGTATAGTTATGCTTTTTTCAATAAAGTTGTCTATTCAACAAATAAATAGCAGTTTTATTTATCAATATTTAGGGTCTTGGACGATTAATAATGATTTTTCTTTAGAATTTGGATATTTGATTGATTCACTGACTTCTATTATGTCAATGTTGATCACGACTGTTGCAATTATTGTTCTTATTTATAGTGACAGTTATATGTCTCATGATCAAGGATATTTGAGATTTTTTGCTTATATGAGTTTTTTTTAATATTTCCATGTTGGGATTAGTTACTAGTTCGAATTTAATACAAATTTATATTTTTTGGGAATTAGTTGGAATGTGTTCGTATCTATTAATAGGTTTTTGATTCACACAACCAATTGCCGCAAATGCTTGTCAAAAAGTGTTTGTAACTAATCGTGTAGGGGATTTTGGATTATTATTAGGAATTTTAGGTCTTTATTGGATAACAGGTAGTTTTGAATTTGGGGATTTGTTTGAAATATTCAAAAAATTGATCAAAAATAATGAAGTCAATTTGTTATTTGGTATTTTGTGTACTTTCTTATTATTTGCCGGTGCAGTTGCTAAATCTACCCAATTTCTGCTTCATGTATGGTTACCTGATGCAATGGAAGGGCCTACTCCTATTTCGGCTCTTATCCATGCTGCTACTATGGTAGCCGCGGGGATTTTTCTTGTCGCTCGGCTTCTTCCTCTTTTCATAGTTATACCTTACATAATGAAGCTAATAGCTTTTATAGGTATAGTAACGGTACTATTAGGGGCTACTTTAGCTCTTGCTCAAAAAGACATTAAAAGAAGTTTAGCTTATTCTACAATGTCTCAATTGGGTTATATGATGTTAGATCTAGGTATGGGGTCTTATCGAGCTGCTTTATTTCATTTGATTACTCATGCTTATTCAAAAGCATTATTGTTTTTAGGATCTGGATCTGTTATTCATTCAATGGAAACTATTGTTGGATATTCTCCAGAAAAAAGTCAGAATATGTTTCTTATGGGGGGGTTAAAAAAACATGTGCCAATTACAAAGGTTGCTTTTTTATTAGGTACCCTTTCGATTTGTGGAATTCCACCTCTTGCTTGTTTTTGGTCAAAAGATGAAATTCTTAATGATAGTTGGATATATTCGGCAATTTTTGCAATCATCGCCTGGTCTACAGCAGGATTAACTGCATTTTATATGTTTCGGATCTATTTACTTACTTTTGAAGGAAATTTAAACGTTCATTTTAAAAATTACAGTGGAAAAAAAAGTAGCTCTTTCTATTCAATATCCGTATGGGGTAAAGACGGACTGAAAACGATTAATCAACATTTTCGTTTATTAACGTTATTAAAAATTTATACAAATAAGGAAAAGGATTCGTATTTTTCTATAAACACTGATGAAAATTTTAAAAAAGTGACGAAATCTTTTATGACTATTAATAATAAGAGTTTTGAGAATCAAAGTACTTCTTTATATCCTTATGAATCGGACAATACTATGTTATTCCCTCTCCTTATATTGATTCTTTTTACTTCATTTATTGGATTTATAGGAATTCCGTTTAATTACAAAGGAATCAATTTTGATATATTGTCCAAGTGGTTAACTACATCGATAAACCTTTTATATCCAAATTCGAAGCATTCTTTTGATTGGTCTGAATTTTTTACAAATTCAATTTTTTTAGTTAGTATAGCTTTTTTTGGAATATTTATAGCATACTTTTTTTATAAACCTTTTTATTCATCTTTAAAAAATTTGGATTTAATGAATTCATTTGATAAAAGAGGTTCAAAGAGAATTTTTTGGGACAAGATGACAAATGTTATATACGATTGGTCCTATAATCGTGGTTATGTAGACATTTTTTATGAAACATATTTAATTAGGAATATCAGAGGGTTGGCTGAATTAGTTAATTTTTTTGATAGACGAGTAATTTATGGGATTCCGAATGGGTTTGGTTTTATAAGTTTTTTTATTGGAGAAGGTTTTACGTATTTGAGTTTAAAATTTTACACTTGGTATAAGAAATGAGTGGATACTAAACTTATATTGAGTGTGGTAATAACAACATTTGATTTAATTTTAATGCTTATACACATCTTTATGTTGACATGAAATTTTCTTGTTGTAAATTTTAAGGTGTTAGATAAAAATTGTAGCATAATATTAGGAGCTAAGGATTCCATTCCAATGGCTAAATCTTAAAGAGTTTCACATAGGAACAAGAGAAAGTGGAGAATGAATAAAGGAAGGAACACTATTTATAGAAGAGTGAGTGGAAAAGGTAATGGAAGGAGTTGTATATGAATGTTAATTAAGATGGAAACAAAGTCTGATATGCAAAACTAGAATACTAAAATGATAAATCAAGCTTGACAATAGAAAATATCTTATGTAGGAACTATAAGAGAAGAAAATGTTGGGGAAGAAAATAAAGGAAAAGAGGACTTGAAGAGGATGACATGCTTAGAGATGTGTATTTGGTAAGTGTTAATTTGTAGGACCTTAAAGGCCTTTTTATAAAAGGGATAAAAGTAGAAACATACATTACTGATTCATGGAACTAAATTTTATATTGTCTCATGGAAGTGAAGGAGGTAAAACATAATACAAGCAACTATAGGCTTCAATAAAGAGCAATTTGATTTGCTTCCATGTAAAATTTCATATGGTGTACAATTAGAAAAAACTTTATAATGAAATCTATTGATGATATGTGTAGCAATTTAGTCACATTCTTCCCAACATTTAATAAGAAAGTTAGTCTAAAATAATAAGGTTATAGGCTTTAACTTAATGTTTGTGTTTCTTTTCAACTATATCTTTTTGTCGTGGTGTATGAGTAAAAGTAGAATATTGAAGAATATCATGTTTATGAAGTAAACTATTGGCTTTATTACTGTTACTTATCAAAGACATTGTTAGTCTTAAAAGGTTATAATGATGATACTAACTTGTGTTCGAACAAGATGAAAAAATGACTTGATTTAGTGAAAAAAATGCTCTTATAACTAAACAAATGTGTCCAAGTGGATCTAATGTAATCAGCAATAATTGTTGGAAAAAACATAGCCATTTTAGGTGTGAACATGATCCAATACATCAAAAGGAACCACAGGGATGAGCTCTTTATGTTGTTTTACTTTACAACTTGAATTATAAGGAGGAAAATCAATAGTACTCTCTAATTTTGGTAAAACATAAAAAATATTGAGTTTATCTAATGGATAATGCCTATATTATAGGTGCAAAAGTTTACAATAATTAAGTAATTTAATATATTTAACTATATACTTAGTATAATTAATCAATATTTGTTTGTGAAATTGTCTTGCCACATGAAGAAAATATAAGCCTCCCTTTACTTCTACAAATAACTCGAGACTCTTCATTATAGGGTTCTATAAGAAATACATGAAATTATAAAAGGTAGCAAAGATACAAAGTTGAATGAACAACTTGTTGATTGAAATAAATTTGTTATGTCTACACTATGAATATAAGATCATCATGCATGATAAGAGATTTTTAAGACAAAAACTACAGACGATTATTACGAAGATGGAAGAATCATTGGATAATGTAATAAATAAATGAGATTGAAAATGAGTGAGAGAATTAAACTTTATACAATTAAATCACATATATTACTTATATCTATATGTGTGAGGGTTTTTATTAGAAGCATAAATCATAAAGAGACATAATAGTATGAAAAAAATGAGATATAATATTGAGAGAATTACATATGTTATAAATAGGTGAATGAGTGGATTCAAATTTGTTTGATGGTTATCAACTATTCAAGAAAGGATTTGAGAATACCTTTCTTGAGTGATATAAGGAACTTTAGTTGATTAAAATGTATTTGGCTTAGAAGTCCAAATTCTCCATCACAGGAATTTGCATTGAATTCATCATAAAATTCCCCCCTTAGTGAACTTTTTTTTTTTGGAAATTAGTTGAGCCTATAACATTTTTCTTTGTTATGTTTGACTTCTTGTGATAGGGGCAAGTCACAACACTCTTATTTTTAGTTGGTTGAGGCCCTTTCAGTACATTAAAATGTAAACATGATGCATCATGCATAAAAAGACAACATGATGAAATTTTCCTTCTTTGTTCTTAATGAAGAAACAATGAACAAGTCTATCTTACTAATGGTTAGAGACTCTTTATTATAATAAATGTAAAAATAACAAAAAATAATTATATAAATTAACTAAAGACATAACTAGCTTTTGTTCCTCAACATGGGGAGCCAAAATTCTTAACAACGCCACAATAACATTGAGACAGTGAATGCAAAATTTTCAACTCATCAAGTGGGCACTTGAATTTAGTTAGATAAAAGTTGGAAACACCTTAGGAAATGGAAAAATCTCATACTCGATTTGTAGTACCATTTTATTAGACATATCCCTCTTGTAATTCAATATGGATTTCTTGACAATATAGCTCCTTAGATGCTATGTTCTTTAAAAGTAAGTTAAAACGATTTAGGAAATAATCATAAAAAATTATATCAGCTTCATGACACAAAATAAAAGAGATATTTCTTTAGGTTAAGGTATTTTTCCATTAAGAAAGATGTGTTTGTTTGTGGTAGATAGAGATTTATGAACATTGATTATTTCCATGCATCGAAAATAAAGCCATACTTTTTTTAAAGATAACAAACTCCTAGATTTTTGAGTTCTCCATTTCTAACTAAACCGTGTCTTCTAGAGTATTGAGATAGAGTGGAACTACACTCTCTAGAGACATAAAAATGAGCTTTCCGTTGGTGACTGAGCCATAGATTAAGTGTAACACCCCCAAAATTCACTACTGAAAAATTTCGTTAATTAAAAGGAAATTAGCGGAAGCAAATTAATAAACCGTGAACTTTGGGAGTATTACCGCCACACTTAGTACCAGACCGGTTCACTCATACCGTTCCAGTACCAAGTACTAAGGCTAAGAAAAATGAAATACAATTTGAAAGACATTCAACATACATAAATCAGAGTAAATTTGCAAGAAATTCAACATACTTAAATCATAGTAGCACATCAAATCGTTTAGAGGAATAAAATCCACCAATGGTGGTTAAAGTAACAACATAACATAAAAAAACCAGGAATTTAAGTGAAGAAAAAGGAAAACCCTAATGGTACCGGATAATTCCTTACTCTCTTTTCCGTTGCCCACTTGAGTAGCACCTGACAAGACCTGCAAAGGGCACTGCCCATTGAATAGGCAGGGGCCCCATGAAGGGAATCCCTTCAGTACTACGGTACTGAGTAACCCTTTAATACCACACTTAAAGACATGCCTACAATGCAACACATAGTGTATCTATATACATATGTAATAAGAGGTGCACACATAACAATCACATATATAACAAGTTATAAGTCACGATCGATACCTCTGGGCCTTAAGCCATGTCATAGTGTAAAACCAATACATTCAGGCCTTAAGCCATTATTCCGTCATCATTCAATCAGTCTCATATTTTATATCCATGTGAGTGCAAGAACCCCACTATTATAGCCGGTGGACCGAAAAGTATACACTCAGGGCAGAACGCTCCTGAGCACTATTATTTACCGGTGGATCGGTCTCCAGGGCAAGACGCTCCTGGCCACTATTATTTACCGGTGGACCGGTCTGGCCCCGACTCACATGTTGTTCCACTATAAGTGATTAGTATTTTGCCATAACTTTATTCACATGCATAACTGATTTTATTGAGCTCGGGACCCCCACTATTACTGCTGGTGGACCAGAATATATATATATATATATATATATATATATATATATATATAAAATCATCATCCAGGGTACAACGCTCCTGGGCCACTATTATATCCGGTGGACCGGTACTCAATATCACTTGCCAGGGCAACACGCTCCTGGGCCACTATTGTAACCGGTGGATCGGTACTCAATATTATAAATCAACTGGGCCCGGCTCATTAATATTTTACTTTTGTAATTAGTATCTTTCCTTTCCTTAATCAGCACAACAATCATATTTATTTGCCTCGGACAGGAGATCAATGACCCGGGACACAAAGGTACACCGGTCGTACCGGTGCATATAAGCTACTCAGTACCCTTCAACCACGAACCCAAGGACGCAAAGGTACCCTGGTCGTACTGGTGCATAAAGCTAACTCAGTACCCTACCGACAAGGACACCTAATCCATAAGTATGCATACCCCCTAACTAGATCCGTAGAGCTAGAAAGAGTAAGATATAGGGCCTGGCTGGGGCACAAAGGCACACCAGCAAATACTAGAATAATCGTGGACTAAACCACGTCCTTAGGGTAGCGACCCCTAAGGAGTCACCATTCCCGATCTCAAGGTCTTTCACTTTAAGTAATAGTGTCTTAATCAAAGTGATCACGAAAAGCACGATAATCCGATACTTATTCACTTTCAATCGTTCCGATATCATTAGTCATTTCTTATTCAGATGATTATCCAGGATATCACAGAGAAATCATTAAGGCCATACTAATTATCAAATACTCTTACTTGGCTAATCAGCATTATTTGAATCATGTTATAATGTTCCACAATCACAACGAGATGTTAGGTACAAATTACTCATTTACCCCTTACTTATATAATTGCTAGGTCATCCCTTCCTTACTTGATACATTACCATATTACCCTTTAGGTCGCATAATTACCAAATTGCCCCTTATCCAATTTAGGTTATCAAGTTGTCTTCTACACTTTTTAGATCACCATTCACCCCTCATAATTGCTACACTTAACATATGTCCCATTTGGTTGGTTAGATTACTATTTTGCCCTTTCCCTTTTATTACAATTAACAACTCTCCCTCCAATTGGATAAATTACTAAATTACCCATCTCCGTTGTTATGATTACCAGTTTCTCCTTTTATTAGGTTAAATAATTATTAACTCACCCTTTAGTCTATTAATTACCAAATTGCCCTTCTCCATCGTCATAATTACCGAATTGCCCCTTAGTTGGTTAAATTACCAAATTACCCTTTTCCATTATCATAATTACCATTCTACCCTTCTCAATTACTATAATTACCATTTTACCCTTTTCACCTATCATAAATACCAAATCACCCTTCTTCATAATTTCAATTATTAATTTACCCTCCTTCATAATTATAATTACCAATTTACCCTTCTCCATATTTAATATTACCATATGCCCCTTAATTGGTTAATTTACCAAATTACCTTTCTCTAGTATCATAATTATCCAATTGCCCTTCTATAATCATAATTTAATTACTAAATTATCTTTCGTCGTTATCATAATTACCAAGTTACCCCTTACTCCCAAATTTGCCATGAACATCCTTTTATTTACAAAATTACCCTTCTAACCCTTACTTCCAAATTTTCATAATATCCTTTTGTTTATAAAAATTACCATTCTGCCCCCTTACATCCAATTTTACCATATCACCCCTTTTGCTTGCAAATTGCCATAATACCCTTCTTCATCCAAAATTACTATTTTACCCTTTTCTTACAGATTACCATTTTGCCCTTCTCTTTTAAAATTATCATTTTATCTCTTACTCCCAAAATTACCATAATACCCTTACTTATAAAATTACTATTTCGCCATGCACTTATAAAATTACCATATTACCATTTACTAATGAAATAACTATTTTGCCCCTCTACCTCCAAAATTACCATAATGCCCTTTTACTTGAAAAATTCCCATCTTTTCCTTTACTCATAAAATTACCATAATACCCTAACTTCCATAATTACAACTATACCCCTTTTTACTTGTAAAATTACCATATTGCCCTTTTCCTTCAAAATTACCCTAATACCCTTCTTTCTCACAACTTACAATTTTATCATTTTACTTATAAATTATCATTTAACCCTTTTCTTTTGAAATAACCAAAATACCCTTTTGTTTACAAAATTACCAAAATACCCTTTTCACTTATAAAATTTCCACTCAACCCCTTTATTCACCATTTTAATGAATTTACCAACACTACATAAAATAATGATATTAGTACTTCATTCTTATCATCTAAGTCCACCAACTTGTCATTATTCAACATAATACTCATTAGCAACTACATATATTAGATCACATCCTTCACAAGCATATCATTAAAATACCCTTAGACAATAATATTATTCATGCATTAGCAACATAATACATCATAAACAAGCATTTAACATTTCCATCAATAATCAACCTCTTCCTTAATTATCATACCTACACATGGCACAAAGGCTATCATGCTTTTCCTTTTTCTTTCAATCAATATAAACAACCATTTATATATCATGCTAGGCACACAAAACATGCATAAAATCATACCAAAATCCCTAATGTGCTAGCATACGTTTTTCCATGTATTTAAGGGAGGATTAACGATTACCTTAATCCCGCAAAATTGAATATTACCGGTATCCCGGTTAAAGACTCAAGCTTTAATTAGCAATTCAACACCTAAAATAATATCAATCATTATTATGTTAGAAATAAGAAATTAAAAGGATAAGACTTTATAAAAATTTATTTAATAATAAAACACTTTAATTAACTATTAATATACCTCAAATTTTTGCCAAATAAATTTTCAAAACAAAGGGGGAGCTCACGCTGCATGAACAGCGTGAGTCTCATGCAAAATGAGAGGAGAAGGGTTCGAAGGGGAGGGTGAAGGAAGCAAAATTTGTTATTTTCTGGTTAGGGTCTTTAGGCTAGAAAAGAAGGTGGGTGAGGGAGGTTTCAAGGTAAGGGAATGGTGCAGGAGTGAAGAGGGGGTGTAGGTGGAGGCTAAGGGTGGTTTCACAGCGGCATAGGGCGGCGGAGACGGCGGCGACGAGGCGGCAAAGTTGGCTGCCGAGGTGGAGGGGCTGAGAAGGAAGGAAAAAAGGAGGGAAAAATGGAGGGTTAAGGGGGCTGTTTTTGGGAAAGTAAGGTATGGGGGTGGTAGAGAGGGTTGTAGGGTGTCAAACAGTGGGTTGGGTGGCGACAGAGGTGGCCGGACGACGGCGGAAGGGGTGGTTGCAGGAGGCTTGGCGGTAAAGGGAAAAATGGGGGAAAAAAAGGAAGAGGTGGAGAAGGGAGGAAGTGTAGGGCTTGAGGGGCTCGGGGGGGTCTCGTGGTGGCGCAGGGTGGTAGTAGGTGGTGGCAGAAGGTGGCGCAGGGGTTGGGTGCGATGGTGCAAGCGGCGACGATCAATAACCGGGAAAAAAATGGGGGAGAAGGAAGGAGAGAAGAGGGAGCTCGGGGAAGGAGAAGGGGCTCGAAAAATGTGGGAAATGAAGGCTGGAGAGATGAAGAAAAATAAGAGGGAGAAGAGAGGGGCAGTGGCCGGTCGGCGAGAGGACGAAGGGTGGTAGGTGGTGGTTGGTTAGCAGGGGAAAGAGAGGGAAGAAGAAGGAAAGGGAGAGGCATGTGAGCTGTGGTCTAGGGGTCGGTTTGGCTCGAAAAAGGAAGGAAAATGACAGAGGAAGACAGAGAGGGAGAGGGAGCAGGTGGTGGCAGCTGCAAGGCGGTGGTTGTAGGCGTGCTCGACCATGGCAGAGGGGGCGTTGGTCTGGCGTGGGAGAAGAAGAGAGGAGAAGAAGGGCTGGCGGGCGGACCAGCGCAGGAAAGAAGAGAGCCGACCGGTCCAGGGAAAAAAAGAAAGGAGAGGCGGGCTGGACGTGCGTTAGGCGTGGGAGAAGGAAAAGAGGGCAGAAGCGGGCCGAAGGCCCAATCGCGTGGGGGAGAAGGGAGACAGGCCTGGCCTGGCGGACGGCCCAAGGGAGGAGAAGGAAAAGAAAAAAAAAAGAAAAGGAAAAAAGGAAATGAGAAAATAGGGGAGAATAATTTAATTTAACTTAGAAAATAATAAAATGTAATACTTTTAATAAATAATTTAATTTAATATAATTTAATATATGGGCTTAAAAGGATAATTTTAGTAAAATATTAGTTTGGAAAATTATTTAATAAAATAATATGATAAATAGCAAAATATTTATTTTTAATTTATTAAATACTCTTATCCAAATTTACATACTCTAAAATCTATAAAATAATTAAAATAAATAATTTTAAAAGCTAATTTATCTCAAATAGAAGTTATTTATTAAATTATTAGTTTTCTAAAAATTTGGGGTATTACATTAAGTTATAGAGTTTTCACGAACCATGGAAGTAACAAAGAATGCTTTTTATGTTGTGAAACTAGAAAAAAAATATTGACAAAGTGAGAAACTAAAAGTCCAGATAAGTCAATAGTGGAGTAAAACTAGAATGTTTATTCTGATATGATGATAGTATTAGATTTTGATGAAAATGTTCTATGTTAGAATAATAGAATTTAAAAAGAGTATAGAGAGATAATAATATAAAATACAATTAAAAAAGAAGAAAATATTTTCATTGTATTAACATGAATGAATAACTTGTTTATAAATAATCAAACCCATATATAATGTTTAAGAAATATTTCTACTCATGTATTAAAATTAAATATCTGGATGTAGTATAATAACTTTTCAATTTATACATTTATGCACATACACAATCTTCAAATGAACTTAATGACATTCTAACCAATAGTGTTTTTTTATATGCGTCATGAATTTATTTTTCCTATCTCAAATATATGAATAAGCATCATGCACTGACTCTAAACCAAATAGTCCATGAAATATGCGTTCCATACTAAATTTATTATGAACATTTATGCAAGACATTAAATGCAAAATAATGCATGCATGTCATAACAACATTGTGGTTATTTCCTCCTTGCTTTTGACTCCTACCCTATTTTCAATCATCCCAATCTTCCCCTTATGTTCACAAAAATTGATAATATAGAACTAATCTGAAGTAATTGAATCAAGAATTAGATATATATTCAATTTAAATTTGAAAGCGGAGTTATGTGGAGTGTTGGGATCTTAAATCATACAAGCAAAACGAAAAAAAGAAGAAGAGAGAATTCAATAACCACTAATTCAAGATTTAATTAAAAAAATCAATAATGAGGAGACATTTTTTTTGTAGCTAGCCTATATTCATAGCTTGTAAGATTAAGAATTTTATTCAGCTCTCGCTCTTTTAAGTTACAAATGAAGACTTCCCCCTAACTAATACATTAATTTTAACTTAAAGTTCAGCCCATCTAAGTCTAAATAGACTAAGTCTAAATGTTTGAAGTTTAAACATGAGATCATAGCTTATTAGGCTTCATTGTACAACATATAATACTAAGCCTCTACAAAAAAAGGTTAATCTAAATATATGATCTAATTTTATTTATTAGGTTATTCAAAGATAATGCTCGCTAGAATATATGAACTTATTTAAGCAAGTATATTTTGCCATGCATGAACTTATTTAACCAAGTATTTTGCCATATCATTTATTGTTGATGAAAGAGTTTAGTACAAAATCAAACGTAGTTCACACATATGCTTTATGTACATCACATAGTTCACCCATGTACTTCGTCTAAATTGCATGAAACTTTTTATTCTAGTAATTAAGAGTAGGTAAAATTGAAAAGTAAAATATATTTGATTACACATTATTGTTTGTTCTAAATAGCTCATTAATCTATGATTAGATCATATCACATTGTTTAGTTTGACTCGGTGGTTAAGTTCTAAATTTATCTAATTCTTGGGAAAAAATCTTCAAAGAAAAAAAAAACATTTGAACTAACATCATTTTTGAACTTCCAACAAAAAGTATGGTGTGTAAAAAAATAGTGATATCATGGATATGTATAACAATAGATATTCTTGATGTCCATTGTTCTCAAGATAAGTAACCTAAGAAATCATAGTTAGTAGGTTTCTATTAGCAATAACAATAATGATAACAACAAGTTTATATCTTTATGTTACAACTCAAACACATATTTGATAAGCTATACATGATTTAATTTAAAAATAGTTTATTTAATTGACATGTCAAATGACTTGCCAAAAATTTTTTATTAGCAACTTTATTTTTTATTACAATTTATTATAAAAGTGTTTGGATTGACTTATATTACAAAAAATATATTAATATATACATTTATTATTTTATTTTAATATTCATTTTAGTAAGCCTTAATATAATGTTCAAAGTTTGAAAATCATTTGATTATAACAACTTTTGATTATGACCATTGTATTTTTTTTTTCATTTTTCAAATGGGAGGCTTAGACTTAGTGTTGAGAAGTTTGTTTGTTTTTTTTTTACATAAACATATCCTTTAAAAGTGTTATATATATTATAGTAAATTTTATTTTCTAATAAATGCTAATTGCTAAAATAAACTATACTAAATTTTGTAAACTAGAAGCTTGGTAAAAGGGGGGGGGGAGGAGAGTTTCAAATATTTTCAACTCATCCATTAGGGATTTTGAAATTTGAATACACGAGCATGTAATCAGGAAAAAGTGAGGAAGCCTAAGCCAATACAACTAGTTAAAAATTCAGTTCAATTTGTTCGTTTAGTTAATTGAGCCAAGTTTAAGCTTCAATTTTAGGCTCATTTGTTTAACGAATTGAGTTTAAAGCCAAAAAAGTTTGATTGACTTATTTATAGCCTAGGCTTGTGAGTTCAATTTGATTTGGTTTGTTAAAAACTCAACTTGACTCATTCGTTTAATTAAATAAGTTGAGCTTAAGCATTATTTTAGGATTTGTTTAATGGGAGAGTTCGGACCGACTAAACTCATTTACAACCCTTTTAGATATTGAACTTGATATTTTGAATGTTACCACTCATATCTTTTTTACTACTAGGCTATACTAGGTTATTTTTTTAATGAATTTTATCGGGGTAGCATTACATTTAACATGATTTCATTGAGTATATGTGTTCCTAATAAATTTTATAGGTGCATTATGATATATTTAGTACATTTTTAATTTAACGCTGTATTATAAGTATTTTAGTTTCAAATTACCGAAATGACAACTTCTTAAAATCACATATTTTGTTGAATTGATGGTATATAAGACTTCAATATATATATTTTTTGTGAGTTTTAGAGTTTTACAGCTATTTTTTAATTTCAAAAGTGCATAAAACCTTATAATATATATAAATGATTAAAATGCTTTTTATTCAACTTAGAAAACACGTGAAATCAAAACCTTATAGTTTAATAAATACTTATGTTTCTCAACTTACTTTTAGAATTTATCATATAAAAGTATATTAGTTTTGATAAGATTAGATAAGTAATTTTCTTGATAACCATAATAAAAACATAAAATTAATGATAATTATAATATTGATAGTGATAATAACTATAGTATTAATACTAATAAGAACACTATTAAATATGAAAATAATAATAATAACTAATTAAATTTTTTAATTCAAATTAGAACAACAAATATGAGTTGATAAGAATAGGCACTAAGATATAAAATCTAAATAGAATGCTTCTAAAATAGACCAAAAATCTCTTAGTAACTCTTTTAAATTATTGGACATACAAAATAACTCAGTTAAATTTGGGTAAATACCATGTGATGAAAATAAACACCACCTCTCCTTACACACCCAAATTACTAACTACACACCCATATACTCCTACTATTTTCACCATTTTCAATTTTACCCCTCTCATGTCACCACCCCTTAACTCTCTCTAACACATTTTCTCTCCTCTCTCTCTCTTTTCCCTCATCTCAACTCCTCTAAAATCCTTCCTAATCTTCAATCATTTGAGCAAATAAGATTGAAATCAACAATCCAACACATCCTACATCCAAAGTTATGTAAGATTTCACTATTCTTCTGTTAATTTTTATCATTTTCAAATTAATTGAAATGCAAAGTATAATTCTTGTATTTTTTTTTGAATTTGGATGTTTTTTTAACTGAAATTAATATTTTTATACATAGATCGAAAATATATTAGTGAAATTATTATAATTTTTTTGTCAAAATTCGAGCTTTGAATCATAAAAATGGAGGTCAGGGTCGAAATATTGGTCGACGGCTAGTTCACCTGCAAGGCATGACTAATAACGGGGTAACTCACCTGTTGAGGAAACCTTCCATCAAGTAATTCATACGTCAGAAGTCCTGACTAGCGGGTGATTCAATTGTCACAAACTATCCTCAGTGGGTATCTTACTTGTCAACTTCATCCACTATTGGGTAGTATACTCATGAAATGTTGTTCCGAACAGGTAACTCACCCGTTGGAACCCTTTAACCCTAAACCCTAATCCCTTTAACCCAAAATCCTCTAACCCAAAACCCTAACCCCTAACCCAAAACCATCTAACCCTTACCCATAAACACCAAACCTTAAACCCTTTAGCCCTTAACCCTAAACCATAAATCCTAAACCTTAAACCATGTAACCCTTAACCCTAAACCATAAATCATTAATGAGCTAATGCATACTATTTAATGATTTTTTTTGTTATTATTGGAAAATGGCTGGTAGAGGAGGGAAAGGAAAAGATCTGAGAAATATTACTCCCGCTACAACTAGAGTGGCCAAGACGACAGTTACCGCCAGTGCTAGAGCACAAGCGGCAATGAAGCGTGGTAAAGCTTAAGGTACTATAGATATAGATCATGCTCTTTTTGAGGAAGCGTATGATTATCCCAGCAAGGGAGTTTTGCAGGGAATAGCACAACTGCCCACACAGCTAGTTCTGTTCCATCGTCGTCATCAAACAACGGTTGAAGATTGACTGAGCCTACTAGTAGGGGTCAACTCATTCCTAATCTTCTGACTAGTTTTAGATCCATGTGGCATACGCCATATGGAATGATGCTTAGGTGATTTATATTAGTATACATATTGGTTTATATAATTTTATTGTGTAATTTATTATTTTAATATTAATTTTATTGGAGGAACCCCGTTTTGTGTTGAGGGTTCAATCTAAGACAAAAAACTTGAAAAGACTACCCAACGATGATGAGGGTATGGTTATTGCATGCGAATATATCGAGACCACATGCCTAAAACATCTATGTTTCACATACTTCCACCATCACAATGCTTCCCTCATCTTCGCTTTTGTTGAAAGGTGGCACCTAGAGACCAACAGCTTCCACCTTTCATTCGGTGAGATGATGATCACTCTACATGATATTATCTGCATTATGGATCTTAATTATCATAGTTATGAGTGTATTAGTGAGCATTTTCCTCCTAATGGTGATGTGATACAACTTCTGGCCGAGATGTGGGGTGAACTTGAGGTGTTGGTTAGGTCTGCTTTGGTGAAGGGAAGCATTGTTGTACTAGATTATATTTTTTATAAGCTTACGATTGACCGTGTTGAGGATGATGAGTCTTATGCCCAATTTTATATGTGGTACTTACTATCGTGTAAGCTTTTTGTTGAGAAGTCCAGCAACCGCGATCCATTATCAATGCTTAGATTAGTAATTGATTTGAGTACATTAGGTGATCGAGCCCTTGGAGCTGGGACTTTAGCCTATTTGTGTATGAAACTTGGGACATCATCTAGAACTAGGTGCAAGCAAATTGGTGGCTACATGACACTTTTAGAGGTAATTATTTATTGTGTTTTTGGTTTGACATAAGTTGTTTAATTGTGTTATATATATGTTATATTTGTGCACAAGCATGGATTTACGAGTATTTCCCATGCTTTCGACGGAGTTATTCTCGTATGTATAATCCTTCATGTGATGCTACATTTATGAGGTGTGACATATCTTGTCATAATATTCCCATTGAGTCCATGGATGATGTAATTCAATACATGAGGCAATTAGATTCTCTGAGGGTATAGTAGGTTGGTGAAATCCTTTTTTGTAAGTAGTTTTCAATTGTTGAATTCTTGAAATAATTGATATCCCAATTTGTGTTTAACTGTCTTTGTAGGATAACTTCTTATAGTTCGATCAAGATTCTGGTATGAAACATCTTGAGTCGAAGTACCAAGGCGGCCTAAATTTTAAGGCTCGGTGCCAGATCGAGTTTTTCAATAGTTTGGCTACCCTCAACTCATCCCAATTCCTCCTATCGTTCCAGCACATGGATTCTTTTAGAGTGTAAACATTAAAAATTATAAGGCAGATTACTCTAGTTGTGCACCATTTTGGAACGTTTGGCCACACCACCGACATTACTTCAACTCCAATTTTCATCACTCAACATATAAGCATGATGCCTAAGTTAAATACCTTTCTTTGTATCATCTTCGGACCTATTCAATAGTCCATCCTATACCAATAGATTAAGGGCCAAGTGATGCTCCATGCATTAGGACAAATGTAGAGACAAATAATGAGTTAATGGGTGGATTATGCTACTGGTTTAAAGAAGAAAATAAGGGTAGAATTGGTAAAGATGAATGTTTTGATAGGCTGAAGGAGGTGTATCTTACCATGGGCGGGTTGAGATTGTCCTATAGTGAAGAGGAGGAGGACAACCAAAACCCTAATGATGATATGTAGTAGATTTTTTCTTTACACTTTAATTTTATTTGTTAGGACTGTGTTATCATAACAATTTTAATTAATATATGCTAATTTTAATTTCATGTTACACCATGACTATCTTTACATTACGTTACATAATACTTAAGATAATGCAATAAACCAATGTACAATATGTTAAATGCTAAACTTGTTACTTTAAGCACAAATCATCGATCTAAGTCTCCTCATTGGTGGACACCCATACCTATTGAATTATGATACAGCTAAATACGATCATGGTATGGCTAGTCCCATCCAGATCAAGTGGCATGTTTATACCATTGATTAGATATAGATGGTAATATTGTATTTTCCATCAAGGTTAACTACAAGCATATAAAGTATCATAATATGAGTGTTAGACATATATACAATATGCAAAAATTGGAGTGCAATAACTGACATATCGATATATAATGCGACAAATTATTCACAATTAAGATGGTGATGATCTGATTAGGTTGTTCACTATTAGGTGGATCTCTGTATGGTAAACAAGTAATCAACCCATGGATATTCAAACAAACAAATATGACATTGTACGTTGTCGCAAAAAGGAAGCCAAAGTTAGGTTTACGCCACCATTTCTTCATTAGAGCCGATCCCTTCCAATGTACCAAGCATTGTATATTTTTAGCAATATGATCTATAAAGGTAATATCATATAACTGTTGATGAATCACCAATTCCCTATACATTGCAACTCTAACATTTTACCATTATGATTCTCTACTAAAGAGTTGTAGTGCAACCGTTCTAAACCTACAGTTTCCATTGCCTAAAATATCATACCAAGATTCCACCCATGGAAGCATATCTGGCTTAATATCATAAGACCATGGGAAATCATGAATGAGTCTACGAGTCCTCCTAGTATTATGCCTCTCAATAATACTTCTTCCTCGATCCGATCAACTAGGGGAGGAACGACCTCTACCACGAGATGCACGTTCTGATCGACTAGGGGATGAGCGACCTTTGTCACGTCCTCAACCCGATTGACCTTGCCTTGCAGGTGATTTTCAAATAAGTACACTCAGTGTGCTCCCACTCTGATAGTTCCCTCTGTGTTCTATTACTAGGGCATCCTTTTCTTTGTTAAACATTCGGTTCTACTATACTTGTCTGGGCGAGATTGAAAATCTCATCAATAAGATTAGAATAATAGCGTAGATGTGATGATAATTGGTCAAACATTATTTACACCTTAGACATAATTTTAGAAGCAAATGGATGTACAGTTTAATCAACAATTGAATCATCAAATACAAACCTTTATTCTTGTGGTCTGACAAAAGTGAAAGTTTTCCAGAATTTATGCACTACTGATGCGGGAATAGGTTGATGATCTTGTTTGTAATGAAATATCTCATGTGCAAACGGTATGTCATGTGTCAATCTCAAGTAATATCCACATCCTAAAGATTTGGGACCAACCATATTGGACTTGTTACTCTCCTCTTCAATCAAGTCCAATGCTCTAGGACACACAACAAACGTGAGCTCCTTGAACAATATTTCATTTGTAGAGCAATGTGGAATAATTACCCATGATTGCTCTAGATCTTTTTTCACCTCATTAATTTGGAGTCTTATCAATGTGTTGATTTTCAGGCATAATGTGTCAAAACTCATCTGTGATGATGCTATATATTTCTTTAACTTGCCATGTTCACTTTCTACCCTATAATATTAATTTCAAAAAATAAGTAATGGTTAATTGTTATACACCTAATAAGTTAATATACATTGAATATTTACAACAAATATGCTAAACCTGTTGGTCATATGAATGCTAAAGTGAATGATTTTGTCAACCCACACTGAAACAAACTTCTCCTTATATGGATTCAATTAGGTCTCGTACACATATTGTAAAAGATGTGGAAATCTACCCCATTTGTTACCCATTAGTAGAAGCTCATTCTCATATGTCTCAATTATAGCGGCTTGTACAATCCTCCTCTAACATCCTAGAAAACTTTATCCCGCTATTATACTTTCCTACTTTTTTATAGCATGTGAAAGAACATTATTACTAATGTGCCATCTACACAAGAAGGGTGCTGCATAGGAAAGACTTTTGGCATAGTTTGTGTCAGTTCTAGCTCCTTATCACTGATCACCACATCTGGTTTATGGGACTCCATCAATCTCTTTACCTTATCAAGTACCCATTCATAGTTATCTTCATTTTCTTTCTTCATAAATGCCAAGGCAATGGTAAAATTCTTATCGCTAGACATATGACCAACAACCTCCAAGAAATGAAGGCAGTACTTATTATTTTTGTACGTGTAATCCAAACAAATGACATATGAAAATGCATGCAACAAAATAATAGAATCTAGGTGCACAAATATAATATCACTAAGCACATCAAAGTCGGAAAATCAACAATGCCATGAACTATATTCATTTGTTTCTATGAAGTGCAATAACTGTTGCATGACTGTATGTCCCATCAAGCTCTGTACTTTGAACTTATATCTAGCATTGTAGATTATTCTAAGTGTTATGGTATTATCACCATCATTCTGTTTCAACTTGTCAATAATCTTCCATGGTTTGATATTTATTTGTGTTAGTTCAGCCACCAACCTACGTTTTTTTGAAGATAATTGACAAGCAAACGAATGTCCCTACAAATACTTATCCAATCTATGATTATGCATTATGCATTCTACCACTAGTCTCCAACCATTGCAAGCATATTTCCTTCCACAAATCTTGAATTCACAACCACACTTTTTGGTCCCGGTAGATCGAACACTTTTCGGATTCAGTAAATGTTGTTTTCTATAAGTACTTTCTTTTTCACAATGAATCTATACCCTACCTGTTTTTGGCCTCTCGATACTGAAAACTATATTATGTGGCCTTTCAATTTCTTTAACCCAACCAATTAATGACTCTCGATCATTAAAAATCTCATTCGTTGTAAATAATCCGCTTCAATCAGTATTAATTGAATCTGAATTTTGTAAATAATATTCAAAATATGACATTATTAGATGAAATACATAAATACAAAAATGAATAATAAAACTTTACGAAAAATTATAAGTTGTCGAGTGAGTTGTTCATTAGATAGGACCTTAGACGGATGAGTTTTCCGTTACTGGCTGTTTCTGACAGGTGAAATGCCTATTTAAGCTAATTTGTGACGGGTGATTTGTCCGTCATAGAATTTTTTTGACAAGTGTTTTACTTATAATGTGTGAAACCTGAACAGTAATTTACCGGTTAGAAGCAAAAATTTTGAAAAAAAAATTCGACTTACTATTATTTTATTTAGTTCATATTCACAAAAAAATTCATTGGAATCATAATCTTCGTCTACATTTATTGTAATCAATGATGTCAAAATTAAATTTTATGTAATTATTTGACGAGAAGATAAAAAGAAGAAGAAGAATAAGAAAGAATTAGTTTTAGTAAAGTACATTAAAAAGGAATATAAAAACAAAAAAAAAATTAATCTCTTTTGAAGGACAAAATTAAAACGTGTATGTAACATCATCCAAAAGATAAAATATATCCTTCCTTTCTTGCCTTTCGTTTTGCTTGAAAGTGCCCATTCAAATCATGAAGTGACTTCGGTCGCTCCACACGCCACGCTCCCTTGACTATAAATAGTGATTACCGAAAAAGAACAAAAAGCTAATGGTAATAATAGCAGAAGACTTGGGTTACTTGACTACTGCTTGCCTTCTGAGTTTCTGGAGCTCAGTTTCTCTTCTCCTCCTAGTCTCCGTCGTCGGTAAACGATAGAAAATGGCGGTGGGGATGGAAGTGGCGTCGGAGATTTTGAAGCCACGGACCGATAAGAGAGAATACAAGAGAATAGTGCTTCCCAACTATCTCGAAGTCCTCCTAATTAGCGATCCTGACACTGACAAGGTTGGTGAAGCCAATTGGCAAGGCATTTAACTTTTATGAATTGTTCATTTCTCTGGTTCTCGTTCTTAAATTTGATTTGTTTGCTCAACATCTTGATTTGCACAGTGTGCTGCGTCGATGAATGTTGATGTGGGTTCTTTCAGTGATCCTGAGGGTCTCGAAGGCATCGCCCATTTCCTCGGTGATGACCATAACTTTTCAACGCCTCTTCTTACTTTGCTCCACGACAGACTATTAGTTCTGTACATCCATTTTTTATCTTACTGGAAAAGTTTCGGAAACCGACTTTAGTTAGGACTATATAAGTTGTTGGATTACTGGCAATAGTCGATAATTCGAATGCTTCCCCAGCCCCCCCCCTTTTTTTTTTCAATTTGCTCGGAATTATATATTGGCGATATCCAATTTTACATTATAAATTTCAGTGACCTCCAAGATATCAAATTTTACTTTTTAATTGACCACTTATTACACAATCATGTATTCACTCATTGTTAGTTCGATCCTGTAGCTTGATAGTTGATAAAATTTGTTGCTGAAATGGCTTGTCCATGTATACGGGACACACACAAGTAGGGATGGCAATGGGTCGGGTCTGGGTCAGGTCCGACCATACTCAGACCCGGACCCATTTATATTACCTAGACCCAAACCCATTTATATTACCTAGACCCAAACCCGACCCAAACCTGTCGGGTTTCAAAAGTTCAGACCCAGACCCAGATCCACCGGGTCTAGCAGGTAAACGGGTCCTAAATGGGTCCGGTTACTTTTGAAAAAAATAAGTAATAATCTATGCTAATACAAATACATTTATGTTTTATATAACTTAATATGTATTTTTTGTTAAAAAAATCATCTAAGTGAAAAAATAAATATTTTAAAATAGTTATGTTAACTTTTCAAATGGTGTTTTAATGCTTTTAGAATATAATGTTGCATATATTGTTTAAAAAGTAAATATACAAAAATAAAATTTTAAAAAATGAATAAGGAGTTCAAATAAGATTAAGACAACAATGACAAACCTAATATTAGTATGTATTTATATATGTATATATATATAAACACACACATATATGTATATTAAACGGGTCTGGATCTAGAACTGGACCCAGACCCAGATCCTTTAAGGTATATATGGACCCAGACCCGACCCAGACCCGTTGGGTCCAAAAATCATGGACCTAGACCCGCTAAAAATGAGGCGGGTCTAGCGGGTCTGGGTCGGGTCGGAGACCCATTGCCATCCCTACACACAAGCTCTGCTCACGTTATTAGCTGAATGAGTCATTTGAGACGAAATGATTCGTATAGCCAGCACTCAGATATTCTCCACTCACTTAAGCTTAGCAAAATTGTTTAATACTCTGGTCAAATGATGATTAATATCATCAAGTGCTAAACTATAGAATTTATAGTTCAATGAAAATGTTTCTAAGAAGTACAGCTTGTTTCACAACATTTATGACTTGATCAATTGTATATATTACCAATTTAAATAATGGTTATAGTTAGTTTTATTTTCTAGGAATATCAAAGTATACTGCTTAATTAAGGTTAGGTTTGGTTCTCATTCTTGTCACTGCTGTATGCCTTCTGATATGCTGTTGATCATCTCTTCTATCTATGACTATAATCTTGACCCTAAACCTCTTTTTCGCACCCCCTCTTATTAAATATTCAAGACTTAGGTGATCTAATGCATTACCAATATATTGTCTTCAATTGAATCATTATTCACTTGGAAGTGGAGATTTTTTCACTATGATTCTTGTGTAGGTTAGATGTAAATTCTCTGTCATTCTTCCCTTTTTATGTCTGCTAGAATAGTTGCTGTTCCTTCCCCCTTTTGTTATAACCTTGTCTTGTTTCCTATATCTATTTGCAAACTTTCAAGAGCTACATTTTTTTTGGTTCATGTCCCCTTCTTTTGCTTCTAATTTTGATATGGATTTATGTCCTTGGCAATTTTCTATTTGCAGAGCATATGTTGTTCTATGCCAGTGAAAAGTATCCTGTTGAAGATAGTTACATGAAGTACATTAGTGAGGTACAAATAGTTGGGCCTTTTGTTTTTTCCTGATATTCACATTATTTTGAAAGTAATCTTGAAGTATAAAACCATGTACTCCTTCGTTGTGTGAAGTAAAATCATGACACTTCCCAATTTGGTGCGTTCGTCTGTCAGATGGTCATCTTTCCTGCTCTGTACTGGACCCTGGGTGGTTTATTGATCAAGAGGATCATTTTGCTTTCTTTGCATGGAATTCCTTGTTTGGTTCTCAATGTGCCTAAAATATATTTAATTAATATTTGAATTGGAATATTTCCACTTTGCAAATTCAAAGTTCTAAATGGTTGGCAAGAGACAATTGATTATGGTAAAAAAATTGTGATGTCATAGCTTAATGATGATGTGACCAAGTAATTTTTTGCTTATTTGGATATACTCCTGTGCTCTTCCTTTTTCCAGTATCTAAGCTATAAAAGAGACAGAGGTATGAATATCCAAAAAAAAAGTACATATCATGACACCAACTTGCTTCTCTGTCCCATCTTATACACTCATTTTGTAGCCTCTAGACATCATTTGCTCCTAGCATGATGTAAATCTTTCATTGGTTCTTGTTACCGTCATTGTCTCTATGACTTAGTCCTATCCTATACTCACATTTTAAAACCTGTAGACATCATTTGCTCCTACTAGCATGATGTAAATCTTTCATTGGTTCTTATTACTGTTGTTGGTGAGAGAGAAGGGGTTGGATTTTTGTATATGAGTTAATGCTACTACTTTTATTAGAGATTGTTACTATTTCCAATAGCAGCCTTATATTTTTGACACATTTAATTGTACCTTTTTTCCCTCTTCTTCCCGATGCACAGCATGGTGGTAGTACCAATGCTTTCACATCGTCAGAGCACACTAATTATCATTTTGAAGTTAATGCTGATGCTTTTGAGGAGGCACTTGATAGGTAATCCCTTGTTTTTATTTCACTATTTTCCATCATGATTTTGTGGAGCTTTCCTCAATGCAGTATAAGCTTGAATTCTTTTGCATTCTTTCAGATTTGCACAGTTCTTTCTGAAACCTCTAATGTCAGCTGATGCTACTATGAGGGAGATCAAAGCTGTTGATTCTGGTAACTTTTTGCGTGTCTTGATTGCGTGACTGTTTTAAGGGGGACTTTCCATCGGCAAATTGTCTAAATGTTTTCTGATTGGCCTTTTATGCTGTTGCAGAGCACCAAAAGAATTTATTGACCGATGTGTGGCGCATGAACCAGGTATGTATTTCATTACAGTCACACATTTCCCCATTCTTGTCTTTTCTGTGCCACATTCGTGCATGTTTCATTCTGAGATATTTCTCTTGAGTCCCATCTTTTTGGTTTTGTTGATTTATGCCTACGGACGAGGGGTATGAAAATACCAAAGAAATTCCTAGGGAAATGATCTTCTACAATGTACCTATCTTCAACTCATGAATGTTACCATGCATATGATTTAGAAAACTCTCTTACTCCACTTTGTAGTGTTGGAAATGTCCCTCTTTGTTCCTTCTTCCCCTTATTTTCTGATGGATCGCTGAAATTGAAATCTTGCTCTTTCTCACTGTGTCTAAGTTCCAGTTTTTGAATTGGTGTATGTGAAGCTCAGGTATCTATGTTATAAGCAGTTATTGTCCCATGTGATCTTTCATACTCTATATGGAGACATTTGTCGTTGGAGAATGTCGGGCATGAAGTGAACTAACATATTCTCACTGTGCAGCTACAAAAACATCTAAGTTCATTGAAGCATCCATATCATAAATTTTCTACAGGTAAATTATATAGATATAATGTTTTAAATAATTTTGACAGAAGTCCAAGTCTCATGGGACCACAAATTTGACAAGACTTTACCATGAATGAGTTTTTGCAACAGGGCATATAACCCTTTAGATTGAGCTAAGTATTGGTTGTCACCAGCTTCGTGAGTGCATAGGTAGATTGATGTATTTTTGACCAGAAAAAATAAGTTGTTACCAGTGACTTTTATGAGTAACCTTAATGAGCACTCCTGTCTTACGGATAACTAAAACTTCCTCTATCCCTCTTTATTTGCATGATATTCCTTTTTGAGCTGTCTCATAATATTTGCAAGATTTCTATTTGTAAGACATTAATTCCCCCCTTTCTTTGTATATCGTTATAAATTTAGGATTTTTATGCATTTCCAATGAAGAAATCAATTAGTAATAAGGGTTTATAAGGAATACCAATTTAGTGTGTTGTTGCAGTTTATCCTACTTTGACTATTACCTTAATGTTTATGAAATTCAAAATGCTTGCAAATACCATGGGACGGAGGGAGTGTAAAACTTTGAAGATTCATCTTTCATGTATTTATTTCATCAACTAATAATGAATGTGGTTTCTGTGGATAATGTTATCTCACCCCTGTTTCTACATGTGTGGCGTGTTCCTGAGTGCAGGAAGCTGGGACACTTTGGAGGTTAAACCAAAAGCAAAGGGCATAGATACCAGGGATGAATTAATAAAATTTTATGGGGACAACTATTCAGCCAATCTCATGCATCTTGTTGTGTATTCTAAAGGTCTAATTCTGTTGACATTGCATCATATGATTTTTGACGAAACTCATAGCTCTGTCAATCTATTTATTTTTTCTTATTTTCTTATGCATGAATTGCAGAGAGCCTTGAAAAAATTCAAAGCTTGGTCGAGTCAAAATTCCAAGATATAAGGAATATAAATTGTAATCCTCTCTGCTTCCCTGGCGAGCCTTGCACATCAGAACATGTACAGGTAGTGGTAGTTGATATGAATTTTTCATCTGATTTTTATATTATCTTACTTTGGTACTGTTTTTCTGCACCAGATTCTTGTCAAAACTGTCCCTATTAAAGAAGGTCATAAACTGAGAATTGCATGGCCGATTACTCCGGGCATACGTTACTACAAGGAGGGACCATGCAAGTATCTTGGTCATCTCATTGGCCATGAAGGGGAAGGCTCATTGTTTTACGTATTGAAATCATTTGGTAGGTTAATGCCTTTGTAATCCACTGTATGTTATGAACTTTTGACTGGTTTATTAACAATATTGAATGTTTTTTGGTTGAGGATTTTGAAGTCTTGTTACCATTCATTATACACTGTATTTTGGAATATCTACTTAGGGGAAGGATCTTTGTTTTACGTATTGAAATATTTGGTAGGTTCAATAATGCCCTTGTATTCTGCAGCATGTAATAAACTATTGACTGGTTTATTAAAAATACTGAATGTTTTTGAGTTCAGGATGTAAAATTCTTGTTACCATGCATTCTACCACTGTATTTTGGAATGTCTAGTATTTGATCTGCACACGATCTCCACAAAAAGAAATTTCATCCATCTTCTATATTTTTCTTCCTTGATTCAATGGATTATGGCTGCTGAATTGATTTAATGATTGGCAGGATGGGCAACAAGTTTGTCTGCAGGTGAAACAGATTGGAGCACTGAATATTCCTTTTTTAAAGTGGTCATTGAGCTTACAGATTCAGGGCATGGTAAGTGAGAACATGGTGTTCCTGCATACCGCAGGCACTTTGCATTATTAAGTTCCATCTGCAGGAAGATAAGATCTCCAATGTGCTTGTTTGATAAGTAGTAAAAGGAACTAATTTGGGAAGGAGCTAATCATTATATTGCAAGCATTTTTAATTTTTAGGTTCCTTCTGCAGGCAATAATGTCTCCTATGTGCTTATTTGATAGTTAGTAAAAGGAACTAGTATGAAAAGGAACTACTGGAACTTTAACATTAATTGTGATTTTTTCTCTATTATAGATATAGTGTTTTATTTGTGTAGAATTATACTGGTGCAAAACTTTGATAATGATTTGCTCTAGTCTTCTGATGTTTGGAGGAGTTGGGCTGTATTTTTATAAATTAACTGTTGCAGCAGCACATCAATTTTGTTGAGTACATGATTTGTCAGGATGTTTCTTCAGGCCGTGAAACAACTGCATGATAAATATGAAATAATTCATCTGGACTCTTATGCTATTTGGTGGGTCATTCCCTTGTTATTTGTTTTACACATACCAGCATCATCTGTTGTAGCAGCAACTAGTTTCATTATGAACTTCCAAACATTCCTTGTAAGAAATCTTCTGTCCTGTGGCAATATCCAAACCATTCTTATCCATATGCTCCTGCATCTCTGTTACTCCATTTTTCTTCCAATCTGCCATATCTGAATCCATTCTTATCCTCGCTTGAAAGTCTCCATGTATCTTATTCAATGCCTTGTGTTATTCTAGCACATAATCTGCGGGAATTCTGTTTCAGATGGTTCTGGAATCAAAAGTTCTGCATTTTGTCAAATGTCAATCATGGTTGGCATCTAGCTATTCCTTGTATTAGATATCCATATTGACTTCTTGATCCATGGATTAGTTTCCCACACAGCAATTGTCTTCAAGCTTGCAACATTTCGTCTAATTTCCTTGTTTGTTGGTGGATACAAATTTGTTTCCTTATATTTTTTCCTTCTAAAATCTTAAGCATTTCTTGAAATTTCATTATAATTGTGCTTGGTATTCTTTCTAATATATGGTGACAGTCTGTTGGTTGTCTTCTATTCCCCCTCCCCCCTCCTTTGATGTGATGGAAAATGCTAGCACTTAATATGTCCATTTCATCCCTAGAATAATATTCTAGTTGTTGGAGTTAACTATTCATTCAAATAACAATTTGTGCTCTTCATGAGTTGCAGATCACATGTCTGATGTAATTGGCTTATTGTTTAAATACATAAAGCTCTTGCAACAATCTGGTGTTTGTGAATGGATTTTCAATGAGGTATAATTTCTCTTCTATTACAGCAGTACTCTTTAACACTAAGTTAAATATATGCTTTACGGTAGTTAATGTTTTATTGTTTCTACTCAATGAACAAAAAATCCTCACTGATTTCCAAGCGAGGAATTTCTGGCAGATCTTTCATAGGAACTGTTGCCTATTTTTTCTACTCAATGAACAAAAAATCCTCACTGATTTCCAACCGAGGAATTTCTGGCAAATCTTTCATAGGAACTGTTGCCTATGGCCATGTAAATTAGGCTCTCATTCTTTTTCTTATCTTCAATTTTTAGACCTTACAATTCTATTTCTTCCTCAATTTCCCATCATTTATTGTTTTCTTGTTTGCAAAATAAACCCTATCTGTCCAAGGGAAACAAGGCTAAGATCACATGACTCAGTGGAAATACATTTATCATTAACTAGTTTCATCAGTCTGCATGCTGATGGAGTATCAAGAGCTAAACTTCAATGGCACGGGAACAAAAAAGGAAAAAAGAGAGAAGGGAAGAACAATCAAGTATAAAACTAAATAAGAGATGGATATTGAATTGCGTGAAATAGACTTTTTTTGTCATCCTTTCCTTGAATCATGGCTCAAATTATATAAAAAAATTGAGTTTATGGTTTGAACATACTTCTTATTTATCACTAAATAAAAAAAGGTAAAGGTAATACCCAATATGAACCTATCCCTAGTTGAGGCAAGGGAGGTTAGAGCAAGCCATAAAACTGTGGTCGTGGTATTGGGGTGTTGCGAACAATATTTTATGTATTGCGGTTATTACGGCGTGAGTTTTTTTAAATTTTTTTCACAATAAATATTAGCAAATATCGATAAATATTTGAAAAATATCGGTCAATAACTGATATATCGCTGATAAATATGTAATATTCTAAAACCGTCGTGTGTCGACTGATGCAAAATCCAATAAATATCAGCTGATAATGCGTGTCGGGATCGATATTTAATTGTAGGGGTTAGAGATCCTATTAGCTTGTGGGTCAGCAGAGAGAATATTTCTGAAAGATAGAGAGGATACCGAGCAATAAAACCGCGGTTGAAGTTGCTTTTGCGGTATCTGGGTGTCGCGAACGATATTTTATATATCGCAGTTGTCACAACATGATTTTTTATTTATTTTTTCACAATAAATATTAGCAAATATCGGCCGATAAATACATTAAGTTCTAAAATTGTCGCGTATCGTTAATTTTGCGTATCGGCTGATCCCAAATTCAATAAATATCAGCCGATATTGCATATCGGGATTGATATTTAATTGTATGGAGGATGCTGCATAAGGGTGATTTAAATTTGAGAGATTGAGACTTTTATGTACTCATACCTCTTTGCCTTAACCACCAGATGTAACACCTCTTTCATATAGGCATATTGAGGATACTATAATTTTTCTTGATTTAGCTCAATTTCATGAAAACCAAATGCCGTAAGTGATAAAAAAAGAAGAAGAAAAAGCTCAGCATCTAATTAAAAACCTAGGTCTACATGAGATTTAAATTTAGTTTGGAAAATTCACAAACCAAAACGAACCAAATTTCAAATACCTCAAACCAAACTTAACTATTGTTCTATGATATGGTTTATGCTCCTTAAGCTTCTTCATATTTGCTTCAATACTTGTGTTACGTATGGAAATTCATATTTTCACAATTTAAAATCGGTTCTATAGCTAATCTAAATCTTAAACTATAATATATTGTACAATATCAACTTTAATTCCATTTCATGACTCGTAAAACAAGGGAAAAGAAATATCTATAGTGTGAGTGTATGAAAACACAAATAGGAGGAAGGAACTATGATTAGAAGTTACAATCTAACTCTTATAAGTTGCAAGTTGTTATATGAGAGAATAGGTAGAGGAAGAAGAAAAATCTCATTTTTAAATGTTGGCAAGGGAAGGAAGTTGATGGTTAAAATAGATGGAGGGTGATATGGTCTAAAAACATTAAACTTAGGGTTATTTGTGTGTTTCAAAAAACTCTTTGGTATATTTGGTCAAAACTCAAGTGTTTTTTTGGTGTCTTTCCCTTAATTACTATTTATTTAATGCAGTTTATTAATTATAATTTAATTTCTAAAGCCTTAATCAAATTGTTTTCATAAATCCTAAAACAAATTGTAATATTTCAAACCATAAACTGAACTATACCGCCAAGTTATGGTTTGATCTGGTTTATTTTACAGTTTGGATAGTATCATGAATGACCCTCTAAGTCCTCAAATAATTTAATGAATGAAATATTTCATATCAATGCGCATTGATGATCAAATACAAGGTGAGGTTACATTGATGGTGGATTTTGCAACGGTAGCACATGCGGGTTGATTTAAGATTGTTTCCTCTATAGATGAAGATGAAGGTTTCATTTGTCTTTTGATTCTTATTTAATTTGTTTAATGTTCCTTCTTCTTTACCTAATTTTCTCATCTTCATCAACTCATTGGAGAATTGTACTCCTTTTTTTTTTCCTTTTTTTTTTACCATGGGGTGAGGAAAATCAGGAACAAGGCGTATGTCAGAATACGGTGCAAAGTTTTTCCAGAAGTTCATTCTTTGAAACAATCTGGAGCTTCTATTACTTAATTATGAATCTAAAAACTTTTATGCATACAATGAAATATCAGTTTTACAATTGCGTATCGGCTGATATTTCGCGGATTCTAGGTTGAGCCGATGTGCAAAATAATCAAAATGACCGTTTTAGAAAATCACAACAATATTTGGATCTCAGCCAATATTTTCCAATAAATTGCTGATATTTGCTGTGAAAAGGGGGAAAAAAAATCATGCTGCGATATATAGAATATCGTTCGGGACTGGGACTGCAGTTTGATTGCTTGCTTTTATGCATTAGTTAAAACCAAGCCTTAATTTATCCATTATCCATTGATCAAATATGTTACTCTTTTACCAGTTCTAATTTCTAATTTGCATAAGTTTTCTCTCTGAAGCACTTATGAACATTCATGGACTCATTTAAGATATACATTCATGTGACGGGAAGCTAATTAATTATTTTTCTTTGTTATCTGCATGCTTTAATTGGGCAGAGCATATTTGACATGATGTCCTGAGATATGACATAGGTGTCTATCCAGGCCCATGCCCATTGATTATCTGTCCTTAAATGGTTATAATCATAGACAAAGTTTAATGAGTTTGATTCAGAAAATTTATGCCCTCTTGCGTTTTTAGAACATGGTATGCGAAGTGTAAGATAGATATGTTCCATCCTTTCACTTCAGAGGGCTGCCACAACCGTGTGTTATCTTTTATCTTTTACCAAATATTCTTCACTTAATATGGTGGAGAGCTCTATATTCCAATATGTATTTGCACTCAACATATATACCTAATACAGTGTAACCAAGTGTAGGGGTTTTAGTGTTCATATAACCGAAATCAGGGTGTTAGTAACCTATTTATTAAAATGAATATTTACATGTACATATGAAAGTATATACATGAGATGGAATACGTAATAAAAAAAAAAAAATGAGAATATGTGCACTCTTTTCCCTCAAGTCTTATCCAGGGTAAGCATGGTTCAATTGGACTCAAGATCTTGAAATTTGACTTGTAGATACGTAGGCCCTTGCGATTGCAAAAGAGACTTGGGGAGCAACTAATATATAAATACCTTTTCCTCTTCAAAGTGATAGCCAACATCAAAATGTCAAGTACGTAGCACCATAAATTAGTATTATCCCAATGAATGATAACAGGCCGCTTTAGAAAAAAACTCCAACCCACGTTAAAGCTGTTTAATCTAGTAGGTCTACCACAACAAATTGCAACAATGCGATACTCTGCTTCAGTTCTGGAGATGGAAACAGTAGGTTTCTTTTGGCAGACCTGAAAACTAGATTATGACCAATTTAGTGTCATGCCCCATTCAAGCAATAAAATCGTGTCTGCGGTATTAGGGTATCACGGACGATATTTTATATGTCGAGGTTGTCATGACGAGATTTTTTTATTTTTACAATAAATATTAGCAAATATAACAAATATTGGTAAATATTGGCCGATAACTGATATATTGCCGATAAATACGTGAAATTCTAAATCTGTTGTATATCATCAATTTTGTGTATCGGTTGACCCAAAGTATGATAAATATCTGTCGATATTGTATATTGAGACCTATATTTAATTGTATGGCCTCATTACATAATGATGTGTTTCCCAACGATTGCCCCAATTAGCATTTGAATAAGCTAGAAGAAGCAAACTGGAGGTTAGCTAACTGAGAGAACGAAATGATGAAGTATCTTGCAGATAAGGATAAATCCATTTTACCAGTTGAATATCATAAGCGCAAGGAACTGATAGCTTTGGCACCATGCAATAAAATATCAGTCCCAATATTTTGTATTGGCTGATACTTTAGGTCAACCAATATGTGACACACTCAAAATGTGACAGTTTAAAAAAGTCACAGATATATTGATGATATTTTTCGATAAATTTATTTTATTGTAAATTTGTATACATGTAATATAGTAATAATTTATTATCAGTAACTGTAATTAATATTATAGAACACTAGTTTATTGAAGCCTTTTATTTAAATGATTTATAAATAAAAATTAGAAGCATAATGTGGAACAAAATTCACGCTGTAATAACCGTGTAGTATTATTTCAAGTCTGCAATGCTTTTTTCTAATTTTTATTTTTATTATTATTATTTATGTTTCATGTTTGACGCTCAAATCATGGATCAGCCTGTTTACAATGCAAGGGGGCTGGTAGCCTGGTACACACAACGCTTACTAGATTATGAAGGCAGTAAATGGCCTTGTTAGCTGCCCATTGATAGTAATAAACTTGCTTTTCATTTTTTTTTCTCTTCTTTTTGTGTTTAACGATGCAAGACAATTTATAAGATAAACTATCTGGCCGGCCTCTTTCTAGGTCTACTCGAAGTAGTGGAGAAAACTCTGCATGGTGTGGGTTAAGATTTCTGATATGTGATGTCGTTGGCATACATCAGATGAGGAAGTATGAATCATTGTACTTTTCATTACATTGATAAAGTGATTTATTAAGCCAGACACTAAAAAGGAGCATTTCACAGAGTTCATGGTCTTTCAGATTTAGTGCTTTTTCTTCCACACCAGAAACCCTTGCTTGAGTACTGGGATTCATGTTTTCAATTTATGTTATCTCGAGAAACACCTGCTGTTATGTTTTGCTTGATCTTTGTCCATCTATATAAAATATCTGCATTTTTTGGTATGTTATCCAGCTTTGTTGTTATCTTGACACACTGTTATTACTATATTGACACACTGTTATTACTATATTGAAGCTTGCGGCTGTTTGCGAGACTGTGTTCCACTATCGGGATAAAACACCTCCAATTGACTATGTTGTTAATCTTTCAATGAACATGCAGGTAATCTCTATTATTCTTTTTCTCTGCTTCCTTTTACTATTGTTTTTGTTAAATTACAGACGCCTGTAATCAGCCATGGAAAAAGAAGGGAGAAGACTGAAGATAAAATAACAGTTTGGTTGTTGCGTAAGGATATGAAGGGCATAGCTGTTCCCTTATTGTATTTATGTTGGTTCAGTTGGCTCCTGCTGACTACAAAAGTTACAACAATGCCATGTAACTGCCTTATACATGTAACATATTCTTACTTGTTGATTTAACTGAGCAGCAGACAACACTAATTAGCTAACTGACTCGTACAATGTAAATGAAAGCATATAAGCACAGTAGTTACTAAGCAGCACCATATTCACAGTTTTCAGATATAGCATCTCCCACCAGATAAGGTAATATAGATATTCCTTAGTTATTGAATCAATGCCATCAGTTATTTTATATGAATAATATAAAGATGATGTTTTTGTTATTTTTAGACCTGGTAACGTTGACTCAACCCGAATGACTCGAACCCAAATTTGACCTAAAGCTTTAAACAACTTGAAGTTGGCAAACTCAGTAATGACACATCTGAACTGACCCGAGCCACAAAGAACATGATCCAAACCCAACACGTACCCAAACATAAATTGGAGCTTGACCTAAAGTAAAGTCAAATTTGATCCATAATTAAGGATAACATTTTACTTCATTTGAAATTGTTACCTAACTATCAACAAACTATCCTATTGATGAAGTTTTGTTTATAAGACTATGATACTCAACCAATACAACTATAAATCCTTATTTCTCCTAAGTTTATTTTTTATATCATATTAGATCATCTACAGCTGATCAGATTAGATCATCGTAATTATTGTTATTATTATGATAAGTATGATTATTATAATTATAAATTATAACCTTTGTTGCATGGAAAATTGGAAGTTTCATTGACTTGATGTTTCTTCGTTTTTGAAATGTTTCCCCGTTTCCCATCCCTATTTCTCCAAAACGTACATTTTTTTTTGTTATATTTTGAAAAAATAGTTTCTTGTCTTTGATGTTATTGTTATAATAATAATTACAAATATAAATATAATTATGATTATTATAATTATAATGTATATATTATCATAATTATTATAATAATATTTCTATTTTTAAAACTACTACTAATAGTAACAATAATTATTACAGTTATTAAGATAACTATAATTATTATAATAATCATAACAATTATTATAATTATAACTATAATCATAATAATAATTTGTTATTATTGTTACATATATTAGGGTAATAATAATTATTGTAATTAGGATGATAATAATAATATCATTAAACTCAACTTAGTTATTTATTAAATTAGTAACAATGAATATCAATATGAATTCTGAATCGGACTCACTCGACCCAAAGTCGGTCTCACCCTAAGTATATAGACATAAGCGAACTGATGTAATCCCACTAACAAGAAAGATAATGCAGTGATATTGGAGAGGAATCAGGGCTTTGTATTGATGCTCAGGGAAGTGATACAATGGACAAATTCTCCAGCAAGGTTTCGAGGACCTTGCACCTCCGACTACCCACTCATTCCTTGCCATACTCAGTGCCCGATTTCCCTCTTAAATACCCTCTATCATAACAGAAACAAGCTGATTCAGCAAGAAATAAACAAAATCCCCTAACAGACTCATAACGGACTATGACTCAGCATAAAATGGGAAGGAAAAATAGACATCAAGAAACGATCATCAATTGACTACTTCCCATGCCCAACAATCCAGCCCAGCAGTTCTGGCCTCCTTCATGGCCTGTTCCTCCTTACGTATGTGTATTTCACCACGGGTCTATCATGAAGCTGACCCAAAAAATCTGATAAATTAAGGCGTCTTGACCCGATATCCACCTGAACCTGAATAAATCATCACAACCAGGACTAGACCCAAACAGAAATGACTAGAGCAAAACCTAACTCATATGATCCGTTTGATGCCTCTAACTCATTTTGCTCATGTGCTCTAGAGTTGGAGCCTTTTTGGGGTGGCTCAGGGTTGACCAATGAACTTGAAGTGTGTTCCCTATGTTTTAACTTCAGAATTGAGGTGGCACACTTCGAATTTATATAAACTAACTTATTGATGGAGCAGTTCGTTTCTTTCCAGGATATCGGAACTTCCCAATTCTATTTTTGTTGCAGATGATTGCTCTATAAAAGACCAAGGATGCAAATATAGATTTAGTCTCCATCCGAATTTTGTAGCCATCTTGATCTGTAGTTATTTAATTAGATCATCCTGCTCATGAGTCACCCTTCAGGCATTTATTTTCCATAGTCATTTCAATGTAAAGGATTCAGGTGAAACCATATAATGCAAACCCCTTTCCTGCACAATCACTTATTTAGCAATGTAGCATTAGATTTAGATGAATGTGATTTCATGTTATATATATATATGGTATTTATATGAATGCTTTATTCCGCAAGAAAGTTTAAGCTTGAAAGCCAAGTGTTCTCATATTGTCCTAATAGCCTACTTCTTCTGTACTGAGTCTAAGAAGTTGTTTCATTTGTCTCTCTTCTTGCCCTTTTCTTCCTTCTAGTCATGTTCATACTAAATAGCTAGCATTATATAGTGATTCTATTGGAGGATTTAGTTAAAATAGATTACTGTCTTATACGATTTCGTGAGAATTAACAGGAGTATCTCTGAGGAACAGTATCAGATATTTTAGTAATTTGCATGTCTGTAGCATATTTATGACTGCGACTAGTCTAAAGGAATGATTTATAGTTATTTCTGTATGACTGTATCTGTTTTACATCAGGGTTCAGTGGAATCACTGAAAATTTGATGCGTTTTGAATTTCTGGTTTCAATTTGTTGGATCTACCTTGCAGGTTGGGATGTATAAGCAAGCAATAAAACCCAATTGCGGTTGTAGTCGGGGTGTCACAGTATCATGATGTCGCAATTGATATTTTATGTCATAGTTGTAGGGGCGTGATTTTTTTTTAATTCTTTTTTACAATACATTTTGGCAAATATCAGTAAATATTGGCAATATAGCAGCCAATATCCGAAATTTTGCCTACATAGTGGCGATATATTTGTGATTTTCTGAAATGGCTCCATTTCAGGAATTTCCCGTTGCATTTAACCCAAAAAATGCAAAATTGCGATTGATACACAATTGCGGTACTGATATTTCATTGTATGTGTATAAGTACTAAATTTCGGGTATGCGTGGGTCATTTGTAGGGCTATTAACGAGTCGAATATCTTCTGGCTCAACCTTGGTTCGTTTAATTATTTTTAGGCTTGAGTTTGAAACGAGCTGGCTCAACTTGGCTTGTCAAACTTTTTTTTTTAAAAAAAATTAATAAACCAAAATGACTTATTTATTAGGATTCAATTTGTGACTTGGCTCGCTTAACTATTTGGTTCGTTTGTAAGTTAAACAAACCAAATCGACTGGTTTTATTATTTAGCTTGTTTAAAGATTTATTTAACTAGTTGGTTCGTTTATTAAATAAATTTATACAAGTCAAGCCTATTAACGAACGAGTTGAGTTTATAAACGAGCTGAACCAAGCTCGAGCCAAATTTGAGTCAGCTCGTGAACAAATGGGCAGAATCTCCCTTACTTGAGTTTGACTCGTTTAATAAATGAGTCTAAAAATTAGGTTTGGATGGGATTCGTTTTGCTAAACAAACGAGTCTAGCCGAGTTGAGGCAGCTCGCGAGCCAGCTTGGTTTGTCCACAGTCCTATTTATTGATTAACGAATTATTTTTGACTTCTAATAATATGTTATGGAACTGTTTCCGTTTTTATGTTATTTTCAGCTTTACCCGCCAAATGATTGGCTGGCTGGATCATCTTTACCTTCCAAGTTCAGTCCCACTGTTATTCAAATGATACTTGATCAACTTGCTCCTGAGGGTGTCAGGCAAGTTTTGAATTCCATCAAATGTGCATCTAACTGTGCTAGTGCTGTCTCCAATTTTATCAGCTTTATGAAACCACATTTTCTTTGATGATGTGTATTTCAATTACAATGAATATATGCTGATAATGTTTGTGATCCCCTTGGTACTACAGACAAGCCTTGATGTAAGCTTTTTATTTTATTTATTTTTTAATTACATCGAATATTTAGATGTTTCAAATGTATTTTTAATGATTCTTTTGATGATATATATTTGTTATTGTTGTTATTGGTTCAGTGAGGCATTTCCATGTTACTAGCTTGGTATTGTTCTGCCCATTTTAATTTGGTTAAGATATTAAGTAGCCTCTCACTGAAGACCTTATTTAACAGAATATTTTGGGAATCAAAAAATTTTGAAGGACACACTGATTTGACTGAGCCATGGTATGGGACTGCATATTCGATTGAGCAGATATCTGTCTCTATGATTCAGGTTTTTCTCAATTCTTATCCATTATGGTTGTTTTAATAAGCAGAGCCTTGTGAGTCATGTTACATCATCTTCTGCTCAGTTATCAGATGCATTTATGTATGTGAAAAAGGAATGGAGGAAGTTTGTGATAGTTAAAGAGCTGTTAATTTCTGTTGTAGGAATGGATGGGTGCAGCTCCAAATCAACAGCTGCATCTACCAGCAGCCAATGTGTTCATTCCCACAGATCTGTCAATTAAGGAGGTGAAAGATAAGGTAATTCAAGTACCATTGTTTACCACTGATATTTCCTTGTAAAACACAGACAAAAGAAAAAGGTTTCACCAGCATGATTAATTGATTATTGATTTCATTTGGTCAAATGACAACACAGACCACCTATCCAATCCTACTACACAAGTCAGCCTATGCAAGATTATGGTACAAGCCTGATACAATGTTTTTCACGCCTAAGGCTTTTGTGAAAATAGAATTTCATTGCCCATATGCTACCATCTCTCCTGAAGCAGATGTCCTTACTGATATTTTTACACGATTGTTAACGGATTACTTGAATGAATATGGTACGCCTTTTTCTTGTTTCTTTTTTTGCTTTCAAATTTGTTTGGTCTTCTACCTAGAGCCCCTAGATATACATTTTTATTTTAGATTGAATAATAGTTTCTTTTTCTCTTATTTTCTTTTTTCTTTTCTTTTCCTTTTCTCTAATTGTATATTTCAGCTTACTATGCCCAAGTGGCGGGGCTATACTATGGAATTTCCCAGACTGATGCTGGATTTGAGGTATCCGCACATCTATTGTTGACCTACCTGTTTTTATAGTGAGGCAGGAGGGAAAGTGGCTTCCGTTTATTTAATGTTTGAGGGATCATTATCTGTTTCTATTATTGACATTTGTCTCCATTTTTTCAGGTCACAATAACTGGCTATAATCACAAGCTGGTGATCTTATTGGAGACAATTATGGATAAAATTGCTAAATTCAACGTAAAACCTGACAGGTTTTATGTGGTAAAGGTAACTCTGTCACACATGATGTTTGTCAGGTTACTTGAGAATTCCTTACTAGTGCTGCCTGTTGTGTTTTTGGCAAAGGGTCTTAATCTGTCCTGGTGTTGCTTCTGGAAACTGTATGACCATTGATTGTTACCATGCTGATGGATCTTATCAGCATGCTTCTTTAGAAATCCAAAATTGTGTTATCCATCAAGGCTTATATATTGTGCTATTTTCCAGGAGATGGTGACCAAGGATTATCAAAATTGCAAGTTTCAACAGCCTTACCAGCAAGCTATGACCTACTGCTCATTGATACTGAGAGACCGTACATGGCCTTGGAATGAACAACTTGAAGCTCTTCCTCATTTGGAGGTTGATGATCTTGCTAAGTTTGTTCCCATGATGCTCTCGAGGACCTTACTGGAGTGTTACGTAGCTGGTTGTTAACTCGGATCATTCCTCTCTCTTAATTTACACACCTTGAATCTTTGTTTGTTGGCTTTTTCCTCATTATTTGCACTTCAGGCAATGTTGAGCCCAGTGAGGCAGAATCAATGATCAAGCACATTGAAGACGTCATCTTCATTGGTTCCCAACCTGTCTGTCAACCTCTATTCCCTTCCCAGCATGTGAGTAACAGAGTTGTTAAGTTGGAAAAAGGGGGAAATTATCACTATTCAGCACATGTGTTGAATGCAAAGGAAGAGAATTCTGCCCTTGTCCACTATATTCAGGTAAGGTGCTTGCCTCTGCTACGAGAACACTGAATATTTATATTCATCTATTGTTAAATTGTTACATGTGTAGATGTTTATATCTTCATATTCCTTCTTTCCTGATTGTCTTGGAAAATATCTATCCATTTGCTATACGGTCATACTTTTCTCTTCTCCTTGCTTGAATCATCTACTGCCCAAAAATCTTAGAGGCTTAGACCAGCAGTGAAATTAGATAAGCTCTAATTTATTTGATGGTCTAATATTTTCGTTCTTTGATGAAACAATCATGCAATGGTGTGGCGTTTCAGCATGTTTGAAATTATCAACATGGAGTCCTTTATTAGCCAGATATGCCCTTGTTTCTTCAGCGTTCAATTGATAAGTCACTATTTGGCAGAATTCTGTCATATGATGATATCAAGAAGTTTCATAAGCCTCAAACCAGTGCGCCATGAACTACCAAATATTTATTCTTGCTTTTGCTTTAGCAAGGACTGGTTGCTGAGTGCTCAGTCCTAGCAAACCGCATCTCTTTCCCTCATTTGAATAGGCTTGTGGAATTCGGCTGAACCATACGAGACTTGATTGGATCTTATTGTCATAGATTTTAGAATTTATTGTTCCAGTGGGGCTAGTGCTGTTTTGAGTATCTCTTTAAGGCATTTGATACACTATTATATTCTTTTGGTATGAACATAGGGTCACCAAGATGATGTTTTGCGAAATGTGAAGCTTGAGCTATTCACTCTTGTAGCAAAGCAACCAACATTCTACCAACTCCGATCAGTTGAACAGCTTGGCTATATTACTGTGCTCATGAAGAGGTATGTTGAATGCTCTACCTTAGGTCTATCACTTGATGTCATACACTATGTAAGCTGTCCAACTTTACTTAAATGTTCAAAGAAGTGCCTGAAATGAAATATGGTTTTGCAGAAATGATTTTGGCATCCGTGGGTTACAATTTATTATTCAGTCCACTGTAAAGGTATATAAACTAACATTTTTCTTTGCACCCTTCACTCCCTCTTGGTTCTGTAGAGTTGTGTGTATGTCAATGTTGTTTGGTCTTGACAGGGCCCGGGCCAAATTGACCAGCGTGTTAGGGCGTTTTTGGATACATTTGAATCTAATCTTCGTGAGATGACCATTGAAGATTTTAAGGTAAATCAAAGTTATTGGTTTCATGGCTGTGTTCATTCAACAAACAGTGAATTGATCCATTCAGGCAGTACTGTACTGTATTGTAAAATGAAAGTATATGCTTTGATGCAAATTATTCTTGATATATTGTGGAATAGCACTCGGTGTCAATTATCGACTGCACAGCTAAACAGTTTGTTGTAGAGATCCCTGCCAATTGTCAGATTTCATTTGCACTTTTTACTAGGCTATCAACATCTATAAAAACAACTGGTTTCAAAGGCGATAATGTTACTATAATGACATTTCAATGTGAAACATTTGATATTGCATAACTGATGCTTAAATTTTTGGCCCTTCTCATGCAAAAAGGTTATGATTTTAAATTATTTGATCAAAAACCCCTGTAATGTTTGTGGTTTTTTAATGTTTATTATTTCGATGTTCATCATTATTTTTGCCCATGATAGAGTAATGTACAAGCACTGATTGATATGAAGCTGGAGAAACACAAGAATTTGAGAGAAGAATCTAGATTCTATTGGGGAGAAATCGTTGATGGCACTCTTAAATTTGATAGAAAAGAATCGGAGGTATGTACTCTATCAAAAGAGGATGAGACAGTGTCATACCTTTGGAACTGCTATTTTACGCTACCTTCTTTTTCTGTAGGTCGCCGCTTTGAGGCAGCTAAGCCAACAGGAATTGATAGATTTCTTTAATGAATTCATCAAAGTTGGTGCGTCTCAGAGGAAGGCATTGAGTGTCGGAGTCTATGGAGCCTTGCATACATCCGAGTTTGAAGCTGATAAAACTGGCATGGAGCAAACTTCGTCGGTTCGAATTGATGACATATTCAGTTTCAGAAGATCACAGGCTCTTTTCGGTTCTTTTAAAGGTGGAATTGGTCAGATGAAACTGTAGGACAAACCAAAATGCCATCATTAATGAGGAAATTTGGGGGCCCAAGGGAAGGTGCTTCTGTATGCTATATAGAATCTCCACTTTTTTCAAGCAATCATGTTATTTGCCCTACCAAAAACTGTTATCGTTTGGTAACATTGGCTTTATTTTTGTGGACCCATATCCCACACCATATCCTCAAAAATTTTTCGATGCGAAAGGCATCAGAAAACAGGAAGCACCATCCAGCATGTTGACGTGGTCATTTATATGTTTATTTTTCTTGATGGTAATTTTGAATAAACTGGAGAATTTGTTGATGCAAGCATTGATGTGTTTGACATGGGAGCTTACATCCCGAATTCTGGGTATTATTTAAATTTTGATTTTTTAATTATTTAAGTTCATCGTTCATGTTCCATCAACGTCTAAATTTACACAATTAATCATTCAGCTAAGAAATTTGAACTACGATGCATAATCCGGTGTTTATAGCAATTGAATGCTAATTACGACCAAAGGATTTGTAGGGCAAGTGTATGGTGAAAGGTATCAATGACTGAGGGTTGTACAACTCTACTGAAGGTGAAATGTGAAGAGGATATAAGAAGGCCAACAAAGGATTTGATATGAGAGGAAGATGAGTCCAGCGAGGTTAGACTTCAAAATCACCGGATGTTTGTTTTCCCTCTCGATAAGCAAAAACTTGAATCACACCAAATTATTTGCACGATTATAGCATTTGGGTTACTATGATAGTAAAATTTTAAAAAATCTAAAATCATATAAACAGAGTCTCATGGATGTGACAACACTTTTTGTGCAAAATGTTTGCCTCATTATATCAATCAGAAAATACCATTTCGTTCATACCACACGTGAAATGAGGTGACAAAAAGGGCACAGGGTAGTTCTTTATTATTTTTTTTCCTTGACTCTTGAGGCCTTTATTATAGGACTTAATTTCATCACATCAAATATGTTGAATCAATGAAGTATTAGGCCTGGTTGCATCAATTCTTTCCCAATATACATTTGTCGATCTTATAGGTCAATCAACATTTTTTCTGATGATAACAAACTTAATTATAAATTTGACTTATCTTGTTAAGTGTGCATGTATATTATAGCAAAAACTAAAGTATTCAACACTTAACTAAGCCAATGAGTGTTAAGAAGATTAAGTTTACAAATCATATTCCAAGTACAAGCCAAATATCAACAATGAGGTCAAAATAAGACTTTACCTTCAGTACTTTAATTTTATATATGTAATATATAAACCACAAAGGGATAAGCAAGTATGCTCTAGATTCCAAGACTTAAGCTTCAAAGAGTATGTTATTATCTTAGGTTTTATGTACATATGATTTACATATTGAGTACTTAGATATTTCAATGATTTGATATTTCTAATCCTATTCAAAAATTATTTTGAAAGATATTAAAGTGATTTCATGCATCAAAAATATTTTAAATTATTTGTGAAAATGTTGTTTTAAATTGATTTTATTTTAAGTAGTTTTACATATGATCTAACTTACAAAATTTACCATAAATTCTATAGATATTATTTTTGAATTAATAATACCTCATTGGAAAACTTAATATGTCTACTTTACATAAAGAAATACGACACTCAATTTCAAGCTTTATAGCTCAAGTTATGATCTATTTTGTAAATGCACACAATGCTAAAAACTGTTCTACCAATCTATTGGTTTGTCAAAACCAGTTAACTGGTCTAGACATTTCTGAGGTTTTCTGTAATTCGACTATTGGAGTACTTTTTACATCCAATGGCTAATTCTAATTTTTTTCTTCGTATTTTAGCACTATAAATAAAAGTTGTTAGACTTTAATAAACATCAATTAAGCTAGCACAATTCTTCTAAATGCATCATTTTTACATGTTACAAAGAATCAAAGAGAGTTTTGATTATACACTTTTAAATCCAAATCAAACTTCTCTAGTGCTCAATTTGTTCTTTATATTTAGCTAGATTGTTCTTACACTTCTAATACTTATTCATCTAACTTGTTTACTTCCCTCACATTTGATTATACACTTTCATTTCTATATTTTGTGAGGAATCAATTGTAAACACAACAACCTTCTTCAAAACTTATTATCAAGAGGTTGTGTGTGTCTAGTATTTCTAGAGAGGTCATTGGATTTGCATATCCATAAACCTAGAGTGGTTAACTAGGCAAAGGTGTAAACCATCTTTTAGAGAGGTCACTAAGATTGTAGGCTTATAAACCTAGAAGAGTGATTATCATCAACACACAAAAAAAGAAGATTTTAAAATTCGAAAGGAAATAACTTTTGATAGTGGATATGGAGGTGCATTGAGCCCTTAAACCACTATAAATCATTTTGCTAAATTTAAATTTGTCATTATCTTTCATTTTACCCTATTCACCCCCTCTATGATGTTTTCAACATTCTTATCCTAAATGACTAAATACACAAAAAACCGGGGCCTCAGGATGAAAAGAGGTTGTCACAATCTTGAATAGTAAGAAGCGAATATGTTGAATCGACTTAGAAATTATTCCTAGTGGCGTCAGTTCTTTCCTAATAGACAATATTATCTTGAATGACCAACTACATCATGAATTGGTACCTAGGAATGAAAAGAGGCTATTGTAATCTTGAATAGCGAGAAGACGATATGTTGAATTGTCTTAGTATCAGTCTAGTTGCATAATTTCTTCCATAATAGACAATCTTATCCTAAAAGGTCACCGTAATATTGAACAGTAACAAGGCAATATGTCCCGATGTGACGGTGCTTGCATAGATCCACCATATCCCAGATGTATCCTTTCTTATATAAATTCCAAATTAGCTTACTAGTATAAAAAGTATTTCATACACATTTGATTCCAAGGGACCAATATCATCCTGTGAGGACTCTCTGGCCACACCAGTGTTTTCCTCATTCAGAACTGGAAGTCTTCCTAGTTTTTAGTTTTCTCCGTTTGTTTACATTCTTGCACTGATACAGATCAATAGCACCCAACTAATACTTCGATTTATTAATCAACTTGCCAAGAAAAACATAAGCCTAAACCCTATATATAAGCAGATATGAAATCAAAATCTAAAGGCAATAAAGCGTGCTAAGAGCCTACAAGAAACATGAGAAAAGTGGAACAGTAAGTTCAGCGCCTCTTATATGCATGCTCTGTAGCGTTTACCTCACACATCCTCCGTCATTGTGAAGCCCAGGAGGAGGAGATCATTACATGGCTTCTAGGTGTGTTGCTAGATAGGATTTTGAGACTCCATTTCTGCGAAACACAAGCACAAAATTCGAATCAATAAGCTGCATGCATACAAATAAGGAAATTAAGCTAAATTTACAAGTAAAGTATTATATTTCCAACAAAATGGTATTCATCAAGACACCCTGATCTTAACCTGATAAATCCTCGACCAAATTGGCTTAGGAATCATAAGTTGCCTCAACGGCCTCTAATCTTCTTGGTAAATTTAAAACCGTGAACAAGAAGGTACCCATCTAGCAGTCCTACTAAACAATTGACATCATCACCAACATATGACAACACAAGATTCCAAAGATCATCCTCCTCTTCCTCATCTCAGTAAACTTTCAATTCTTGAATCTTAGCCCTACCATACCATATGTTCTTAACATAATCATATGCCCTTATTCGATTCCCACATCGTTTGTCGTACCAATAGATTGTAGTTCCATGATCACCAACCACAACATCACTAAGAAGATAGTTTTCATATGAATTCATACTGAATCCATCAGGTGGTGGATCTGATAAGTCTTATAATCTGTACCATTCCTTGATACCACATTTATAAATCATTGTAACTGCAATCCCTCTCTTATATCTCTCTAATTTTACTTTCCCGCCTTCTCCTTCAGCTTCCTTCCTCCTCCGCTCCGATTGTGGTAAGTCTCTGTTTGATTGCACGATTTCTCCACACCAGTGAGCTTATGAGGTGAATTAAGCTTCGAGGAAGTGAAGTGGAAATTCTGAATAAGAGAAGAATATGGAGACGAGGTGGGAGGAAGATGATATCATTCAAAAATTACCCTCTCCCCTGCGCATGGAACCGCCATATATAGGAGGCTCAAAACCGACCACTAACAGAATTTGTTAAGGGAGTGGAGATCAGCTACTCGCTGGTCCACAGCCCTTACTACAAGGATAACATGCAAAAACAAATGAAAATAAAGAAAGGAAATCAACGGTCAAAATGCCACAGCTAACACTTCGATATATGTATAGCTAACAGATTACAACATATACAGAAGTCTTATTGGATACGATTATATCGTAATTGTTATTGTCACTGGAATCTTCTTCTGCCTTCTATGGCGTGATTAATATATGCTTATCGTTCTTAGGGATGTTATATGCTATTAGCTCTCTTGATGTCTCATAAATCCTGTCATAATCAGATAATGCTGGGTTTTAAACGTTTAGCAGGGTATTGTTCATAGACTTCTTATTATAGAAGCCTGGGATAAGGAAGAGTAAAGAAACAAAGTTATAGGAGGGTCCCATTTTATAATTGCATCTAGTGTTCCTTTGCAAATTTGATTATACGCCCGATTAAGCTCAATTATCACACATTGTTTGCTGACCGGCTATTATGTTTCTTTGGATAGCACATTAGTGATTTTGGCGTATAATTAGATAACGAGTTATATTTTCTTTCCGTCGTTGATTTTCACTCTTCCTAATTCCCCTTCCCCTTCGTCTTTCTCTTATTCTTTTGATTTTCGGTCATGTTAAAATTCTCAAATCATCATTCTTCTTTTTCTTTGTCCACTTACCTTTGAATTTATCAGTTTTTCCATTAGAAGGAAATAATCACTTGTTTGACACATTCAAAGGACATGTCAATTAAGGTTTCTACATTAAACAGATCAAAAATTATTGGTTCTAATTTAATAGTCATTGTAGAGAGGAGCAATTTGGAATTGATGGCAGAAGGAATTACTTTGATAGACAAGGCATAACCTATTCGTTCTAATGCTATTGAAGAATATCACATTGTGATTGATGATGGCGATTTGTGTGAGTATTATTTTTCCTTCTTTAGTCCTCTTTTTTTTCTTCATTATTTATTGTGATTATGTTGCATATTTTAGTGATTATTTAGATATTTTTGGTGATTATGTGCTATACTTTAGTTATTATTGTGAATGTTAATTATTTGCAATAGAGGTCTTATTGTGATAATGTCTTGTATAAGCATATTAGTGGATATGTCAGATATTTTAGTGATTATGTTAGAAGGGGAATTTACACTTTTACAACCAACTATCAAAGTTATTTTGTGTGAAAAAAAATATAAACTGATTATATTTGCTAAATGACTATGTAAGTTAGGAAAGTGATTATACAATTGTAGACATGCTACGAAAGTGACTATATGCATTTTCTAAGATGACTATATAGCCTAACAAGGTGATTATGTCGGGTTCTGTAGTGATTATGTCAGTTTAGGAAAGTGATTACAAACCCATAGAGTTTGTTAATGAAGTGATTATGGTTTTGAGGTAATTATACCCACCATCAAAGTGATTATGTTTGTTAGATATGCGATTGTACACTTCTGTAGTAAGTCACCAAAGTGACCATGTGCATTGTCTAGGCCGTACTTTGCACTATTATTTTCTTTTAGTTTATGTGAAGGAGGTTGAAACTTAAAAAATGATTAGATTAGTCGTTCACTTGGGATCTGACACTTATAATTTGTATAATGACTATGATTTTTAAAAGGATTTTGGTGTAAGGAAGTACAAACAATGGTTTCCTGCCAATGGTGGTTCATCTATGAAACAATATGTTTGTTTCAAAGATGGGCAGATCGAAAGAAGGAAGGAATTATGCTAAAAGGGATATCCATATTAGTTGTAAAATAATGGTTCAAGTTGGTATTAGTGTAAAAAGTGCTTGGACTGTGGCACATCATGTGATGGAACACAATCACTTAGGAATATTAGGCACAAACAATTGAAATATATAGAAAATATGACAGACAATGGCATACTTGTTGCTAATTTTGTAAGGGTACTGAGTAAAGAGGTAGGTGGTCTTCTATGTGTTGTGAAATAACTTTAGAGGGGGCTGAATAGGGATTTATGGAATGGAGATGGCATATTTTTTTTATACACACAATGTAGAGTGGTTTAAGAGGAAATTTCTCTCTACATCCACCACTAAAAAGTTCTTCCATTTGAATTTTAAAATATTAATGTTTTTTAATTGATGACTATTCTTTTCTCGGTTTATGAGCTTTACAATCTCAATTACCCTCTAAGAGATGATTTACAACCTAAATTATTTATCTTCTCTAAACTTTCTATAAGAATCTCTCAAGAATGATGTACAAATACTTACTAACCCCTTTGAAATAAATTTCGTAAGGTTGTTGTGATTACAAATGATTTTTACCAAGAATTCAAGATATGAAATTGTATAACTTTGGATAAGATGTAATCTAGTTAGATGTAATGAAAGATATTACGATTTAATATTAATTCTAGCTAAGAGAAGTAAGTAATTAACACTTTTCAATAAAACTCAAAATTTAAAAGTTGAAAGAGTTTGAATGAGCAATTGAATGATTTAAGAGTAGATGATTAAGTGCATAATCAATATTGTTGAAACTTTGTTGTAATAAATGCAAAGATACCTCATTTATAAGGCTCCCTTATCGATTAGTATGGCTAAACCACTAAGTGGATTAGTGGTTCCAACCAATTGATTGATTATGTTCAAACAAAAAATAAAAAGTTGCCATTGCACAAACTAGTCGATTGGTTTACTCAAACCAGTTGATCTATTTTGCATAGTGCACAATTGGTTTAATGAACATATATGAACAATGACATGCTTTAGTAACATTAGTTGATGTGTTCATGTCATCAGTCGATGAATTTGTTCAAACTGATTGATCGAGAACAAACTCACTAATCAGTTTTGAAATACCCCAAAACCTTAAATTAGAAAATTATGTTAAAATAGAGATTTATTAGAAAAATTAACTAAACAAATTATTTTATTAAAATAAGGGGGAGAATGTAAGATAAAAACAACAGCGAAATAATAAAGAATTTAATTAGGAAATATTAGCGTATTTTGCTAATTAAAATATAATTTAGAAAAAATTACCTAAAATATCCTAAATTAATAAAAAGGAAATTTAATTATTATTTTACTAATTTTTATTATTTTGAAATATTTAAAAATACCAAAATAATCTAAATACCCCAACCAACCTATTTTCCCCCTTTACTTTTTTCCTTTTCCTTTTTCTTTCCTCTTTTCCTCCTTTCTCCTTTTCCCCTTTCTTCCTAGTTTGGGACAGCTCCCCCTTGCGGCCCAACTCTCCTCCCTCTCTTCTCTCCCCTATACGGCCTAACCCGCCATTCTTTTTCTTTTTCTTCCCCTCACCCGCCAGTTCACCCCTCCTTTTTTCTTTCTTTTCTTTTCCCCCATACTGGCTGGCCGACCCCCCTCTTCTTCTTCCTCCCTCTCCTCCCACGTGTTGTAGGTCGACGTGCAGCTCTGCATTGTTGACCAGCCTAGCCACCTCCCTTCTCTTCCCCGTCCTTTTCCTTACCAATTCTAGCCCTGACCTACCTATAATTGCCCTCACGCGTGCCTCCTTCCCTTTCCGATTTCTCCTCCCCGACTAAACCTGTAATACCTTGTTTTAATACAACCTTAATTTAAATATGAAAGACTTAAAATTTAATTAGCAGGTGTAATAAATCATAGGATTCTTTTTAGAATGAACGTCTCATCGTTACGAGTAAGTCTATAGTTATTCAATTATGATAATAATCCAGACTAGTGTATATATAAGTAGAGGAAGATAAAAGTTGATGACGGTAATAATAACGAAAATAAGAAGAGAGTAGATAGTAATCAAAATAGAAAGGATGGTAATAACAATAGCCTTATGATAAGTAACACTCTTAAAAATAATGCTGATAACAATAATTATGAGAATAATAATGTTAGAAATAATTATGATAATAAAGAGTGGTAGTGATAACACTAATAATAATAATATTAATCATGAAAATAATAGTGAGAATAATGGTGAAAATAAAACCTTGAATAGGTAGGATTTTTCCTTAGTAATCATACTCTTAAAAGCCTAATACTATAGGATATTTTTGCTAACTAAATTCTAACCAATCCCCATCATTTTTTCCACTCTAATTGTAGCCTAATCTCCCCCTAACTTGTCGAGCACTCCCCTTCTCCCATGCAGCTAGTTACCACCTTTCTTCCATGCATGAATACTAGATCTCCACCATACACTCCTACCTATCTTAGCCACTAACCATGTAGCCTTTCTCTTCCCCTAACACATCCCATCACCCTCCCTACTCTTCTCCTCCCTCACGCCATTCTAGCCCTACAAAAACATAGCAAACCAGCCTAGCCAACCTCCCTCACGCCACCCAGCCACATGCAGCAAAAGAACCCCACGTAACCTAGCCCTCCACCAAGTGGCAACCACCATCTTCTCCTCCTCTCAACTTGCGCACCTACTTAGCATTTCCAGCCATCTACCCATCCATTTCTTTCCTTATCCACGCAATTAACATGCCCCTTGTAGGCCCCTTTCCTTTCTCCCAAGCATTCGACACCCATCTCCCCAAAAAAAACCTGTAGCATCCTCCCCAGCATCAACCCCAGCATCCTCCCCAGCATCAACCCCATTTTCCCTCTATTTTTCCCTTCCCTTCTTAAGCCCCAACCTATAGCAAAGTCCCTCCTTCTCTCTCCCTTTTGGTCCTCTATTTTTCTCCTTGAAAATCCTCTCCTTCTCCCCCTTACTTCCAGCATTTGATACTCTTGTTTGCAACCCCTAAACTTCTCCCTTTCACTATCGAACTCCTGCCCAAAAATCACCCAACTTGCAGCCTTGCTAAGAACCCTCTTCCCTCATGTTTCACCTCTCCAAGCAACAACTAATTTCAGCGTAATTATTCTATCTTTCGGTGTGCGTGGTACGTAGAAATTCCATGCACCGGCCGCCTTGGTTAATTCCCTAATTGTATTTTGGGTATTAGTTTGCATAGGTTTTCATTTTATTAATTTATTTAGCATAGATACTAATGCATTCATAGTTTTGGATGATGTTATTTATTTTTAGATAATATCAACCCCGCTTAAGGTATTCTTGGAAGAATCTCTTCGTGGTATTATTGTCTTAGTTCAAAGGTAAATCCAACTAATTCGTAGATGGTAGAATGTTGTGTGAAAATGATAGGTTAGTTTTCTAGGATAAAAATCATGCTAGGTTGAGGATATCAAATGACTTGTATTTTTTGGGAAATGGAAGCATGTTGTAGTTCGTTTCTATGTGAATATTATGATGTGTAAATTAATATATGTTACCATGCAAATATTTATATGCCTAGGTAGTATTCTAAAAATTGAAGAGTGTATGATTATGACAATGTATATAGATTTACGCTAAAAAGAAATGTGCATTTTTAGGGTACTAATATATATGTTATCATGCTAACATTTATGTGCCTAGGTAGTATTCTAAAAATTGAAGAGTGTATGCTTATAACAACGTATATGGATTTATGCTAAAAATAAATGTGCATGTTTAGGGCTAGAGTCCAACCGAAAATTTTTCATGTTTGATGGTAAGACTTATAAATGGATTAAATGTGTCCCTTGGATATTTTAGATAATTTTGGGACGTATAGCATGTTAAATTAGAGTATAAATGTGTTTAAATAGTGATTATTATGTGTTGCATGTTCTAGGGGTAAAAATGTAAATTGTATATACCATGGTTTGTATTTAAAAGTTATTTGTGGAAATTGCATGAATTTTATGAGATACTTGAAATGCATGCTAAGAGTGTATACATGTACCATGTGTGGTGAATTCTTAGGGGTAACATGGTCTTTTGTCATACCGAAGAAATTATTGTATGTTGAATTATCATTAGTTATTTTATGTTAGCTTTTTCATGACAAATATCCTATGGGGATAAACCTGGTAATAAATTAAAGGAAAATGTGGTAGTTATAGGTTGAAGGGTATTTTGGTCATTAGGGCAAAAATGTGATTCAAAGTGAATAATTGGACTAGTTGAATTAAGTGTTGGCCTTAGAATAATTTTGGAAATAAATTGGATAAAGGGATTGAATAACTGAATTGGATAATTATTTAGGGTATGGCATAATGCCTCACCCTAGGTCGTATTGGCTTGGACTTGTTGTGACCTTTGTGATCCTTTGGACTTGACGTTGGATGATTGATTATTTTTGTGACCCTTGTGGTCCCTTGGTTGATTGATTGATTGATGGATAAGTTGTAATATTATGAACCTTTTTGTTTTCAAATTAATAACCTGCAATTTCATAAGACACTAATCACTTAAAGATGAAGACTTTGTAATATTATGAACCTTGTTGTTCTCAAATTAATAACCTGCAATTTCATAAGACACTAATCACTTAAAGAGGAAGACTTGAGTTTGGAAAGGAATATCTTGCCTCAGATTTGGTCCCCGAGTGCATAGTTTGGGCCTTCGGGTCAAGGGGCTCACTTCTGCTCTATAGGTATTCCATACACCCTATATGGAGTATGCGTACTTAAGGACTTGATTTCTGAGGTTTAGTATGGACGACTGATATGTCATGTGGCTTTCTTGGCGAGCTTTACCCTGGAATTGAGTGAATTATTTTGGTACCATCTCCTTGATGATCATTGTCATGGATATGGGATTGTATTCCACTCGAGAATTGTTATATAAATGATATAACCGAACTAGACACCCACCATAATACTTCTGTAATAATTGGATTAGGCGTGATTTGACCTTGGTTAGATTGTTTGGAATGTCACCACTTCTTCTTATTACGCTATAAAGTATGATCATTGGTAAGTTAAAATAGTTGTGAGATTTATAAGCATGTCTTCAATGCCTTTTCTAGGGGATTTTGATCTAATTAGTATCATTAATTGTGATGTGGAATTGTGTCATAAAATCATGGCTTTGCATATGATTATATGTTTTATTTGAATACCTTACTTTTATGATTATTGTATATGTGGGTATGCTACCTCTCCGGAGGTGTTGTAATTTACTTAGTACGAGGAAGTCGTATGGATGTTATCACTTTTCAGAGGAGTTCGTCTGTAGCATGCAATGGTTGAAGAATTTTAAGGAGCATCATCCAGACAATTAGTTAGGCTAAGGGAATGAGTGGACCCTATCCCTATTTTCATTTCCTTGTAATATTTTATGGATCGGATGAGTGTAAGGCAAACCACGGTTGCACGTTTGTGTGCTCTTTTGTTTATTTTCTAAAAAATTGTTAGTTATTTAGTTATCTAAATGGTCCTTTGGTATGGATAATCTTTCTTTGTAAAACCCTTGATCTTGTATTGTACTTCTCTCACATTTTATTGGTTTGACTTGTTTTAAGCCTTAGCACTTGATGTAAGGATGGTGAGGAGATCGGACTTATGTTAAGTTTGGTGGTAACACCCACTATTTTATAATTATCGCTTCTGAAACGAAATTTTCAAGTTGTGATTTTGGGGTGTTACAAAACCTATCCTGCAAAGTTGCAGGCTTGTACTGACCTGCCACCGCCAACCGGCTAGTTCTGCCACACTTGCCCCCTTTTCCTCTTCCCCCTTTGTCTTATCCTCCCTCCAATAGCCTATAAATACCCCAACCGATCCCCTTCGGCCCTCTTTCCCATGTCCAAAAATTTCAGCCCACCATTGCCCAACACTTCTACCCAAAACACCACCCAAAACCTTCCCTGCATTACCCTCCACCGAACCATACTACTCACCACCCCTAGTTTTCCCTACACGAGCCACCCTAACCGTGCAAAGTTGGCTACTTGACCTATCACTTTGCACCCATTGCTGCCCCTCTCGTGGCCTTATGCTACCTTTTTTGCCACAACCATTGCCTCTCCTGCCACCCAATCCACTCAACAAAGCCTCCCTACCTCCCCTACCTTCCTTTATCCCTTCCTCCCTCTCCTTCACTTCCTCCTTATCCACCACACTTGGCCACCATAACAACCACCACCTGAGCCGCCACCCTTGCTGCACCACCACCACTCCAACCCTTTCAACCTAGAGAATTCACTACCACCACAAACACCATCTCACTCTCCCTTTTCTAGCCTAAAAAGCCACCTCTCCAACCCCCACTTCCTCCATCGCCGCTGTCGCCACCGCCATCGTGCGCTGCCGCCACAACTAGGTTGTGCCCTAACCTTTGTAGCCATTAAACATAATTAATGTAATTGTTATTTTATTTTATTAATTTTATTACCATTATTATTATTATCATTATCATTATCATTCTTAATATTAATATTATCATTATTACTATTATTATTATTATTATTATTATTATTATTATTATTATTATTAACATTGACATTACTAGCACTATTATTACTAGTATTATTATTATTATGATTATTCGAACTACTACTACTACTATTGTTATCATTATCATTATCACTATTATTATTACTATTACTATTATTACTATTATTATTATTATTATAATTATTATTATTATCATTATTGTTGTTGTTATTATTTTTATTTTTATTTTTATTATTGTTATTATTATTATTGTTATTATTATTATTATTATTATTATTATTATTGTTACTATTTTTAGTATGACTAGTATTATTATTATTATTATTATTATTATTATTATTATTATTCAAAATATTATTATTATCACTATTATCGTTGTTGTTGTTGTTGTTGTTGTTGTTATTATTATTAAAGTTATTATCTTTAGTATTGTCAATATTGCTAATAATACCTTAACATGGACTAATATAACTACCTAACCCTATTTTGACTAATAATAGCATGATTAGCTACTTTAAGAATAATACCCTTATTTTTACTAACAAAGCTACTATTATTACTAACAACCCTAATACTAGGTTATGATAAAGGTAAAGTAGAAAATAATGATAATGTTGGTAAAAGGGAAGTTAACCTTAGTATTTCCCTCTTATAGGTGAACCAAGTCCAAACCTTAAGGAGGCATAGGAGCGTGCTCCAAGTCATGTGTCATTTTAGGTAAGGATGTAGTAAATGCCTACTATGTGTGTTATGTTCTTTGTATACCATGTGTTATGATATGTTTGTGTACTTATGTGATGATGACCACTTACTTGTAGCGCAGTGCGGAGCTAAGGTACGTTTATGTGTTCTCCTTATGGCATGTGTAAAATGATATGTATGTTGTGCTTATGGTGCTTATATGATGCGGCTCTTTAGGACATGCATATTAGGATGCTTTAATGATATGGTGTGGGGGTGAAAGGATGAAAAGGGAAAAAGGAAAATGAGTTGATTAAGAGATAAGTAAGAATGACCTATGGATCTTATGACTTATGAGAGGCCAAATAAAAGGATAATATGGACAAAACAAGAGAGTGAAATAAATCTTGCATGGAGATTCTAGGGTTTGCATGGGATGGTTAGTTTTGCATGGGGATGATCCTTACGTGGAAAAAATTTGACCTGGGGTTTAAGTAAGGTGAGGGAAGAGTTGTTGGGGTGATTGGACCCTATGGGTAAAAAATAGCACGTAGGTTGGTATAAAGGTGTATGGGGAACTTGTCTAGGGTTTGGGAGGAAAACCCTAAGTAGAGTAATTGTGGAAGGGAGAAATAATGGAGAGAATTTGAATATTGGGTAAGAGTGGAAGGATGTTACATGGAGGATGTATGTGTGTCATGTGGAAGAGGGGATGGTAAGTGAGAATGATGGGGGAATATCATATGAGAAAAGAGAGGTGCTAGGGTTTTGGGTGACCAACTAGGGTTTTGGGGTCACATGTGCAGAAGGGGAAGTAAAATGGGATGCTTGGGATTGAATCTAAGTGAGGTGATGAGTTAGGGGCAAAGGAAAATGAGTTGTGTGGAATAGAAGAAGATTGGGCTATATAGGACAAATTAGGGTGTCCCAAAGGAAAATCCTAGAGGGAGATAGTAAGTTGACTTAGAGGTATGAGAATGTGGGCCTCAACCCATGCACTTAGGAGTTGGGTGTTCGTGGTAAATAGGGAGAAGAGGAAAATGATGTCCGGACATATTAGGAGGTATAGAAGTCCCAAGATATGGGACGGGCCCTTTTAGGAGAGTAGGATTAGACAGATTATGTGAGCAGGTAGTCCAAAGAACATGCATGTCTAGGGTGGTAATATTTATCGAATAAGATATGAATAAGATACTAACCATTTAAAGAGAAAGATTGTTGCGCCAAACCCAAACCAGTCCACTAATGAATAATAATGGCCAGGAGCGAGGGTGCCCTAGAGATTGATCCACCGGTGAATAATAGTGGTCAAGAGAATTCTATCCTGTATGTTTATCGTCCACTGGCTATAATAGTGGGGGATCCCGAGCTCAACAAACCTAACCTAATGATTATAAACCATTGAAAGATACTATCTACTTACAGTGAAACACCATGAGAGGTGGGGCCAGACAGGTCCACTGGCAAATATTTGTGGCCGGGTACCTTGTGCCTTAGAGACCGTTCCACCAGCAAATAATAATGGCTAGGCGCATTCTGCCTTGGATGTTTTTCCAGCCCACCGGCTATCATAGTGGGGTTTTCTTACTCGCATGGATTGATAAGAAGAATGGTGTGAAATGGGACTATTGACCAGAGATCGAATGATTAAGTTTAACCAGACTATAACATGACCTATACTATCTGCATTACTTGTATGGTTATTTGTATGATCCTACTTGTATTATATGTCTTTTTGTCTATGGCCTTAGCTATATGGTTACCTTTCTCAGTATGTAATGTACTGACCACCTGTTTTATAGGTAATACTCATTCTCATGAGCAGAGGTCCCTACTGAGTTTGTGTAGGTAGGAGACACCATTTTTGATTCCTATGACACTTTTGAGGCGTCGAACGGGACTAAGAGTTAACCTTATTGGACTTGGCATGGGAGTCTGAGAGCGATGTAGATCAGACTCTCTTTTTATCTCTATTTACTTATCTTTTCATTTTATTATATTGTATATTTTTATCCTCTTGGGGACTTTGTCTATGTACTTTGTTCGGGTTATAATGACTTTTTATCACGCACTCTGATTCTCTCATTATGAACATTTCATGTTTCTATGAATCTCTATTTTAAGTGTGTCTAATGTTCTTGTGAATATTTTCCTTAGCCTTGTCGTTGGTGTGAGTGTAACACCCCCAAAATTTATTACTAAAAAATTTTGTTTAATTAAAAAGGTTTAACGGAAGTGAAATAATAAAATCATAAATTCAAGGGGCATTACCGCCACACTTAGTACCAGATCGGTTCACTCCCACCGTTCCAGTACTAAGTGCTAATGCTAAACAGGTTAATGCCAAGCACAAGTCATTAATAAAAACACAATTCATTAATAAAAACACAAGTCATACAGAAATCAGAGTGCGATTTAGAATTACAACCCAAAGAGTAAGTGACTAGAGTTTTTCAAAACATAAAGTACCGTACGATATCACATAACTAGAATAAAATTATACATGATAAAAAAAATAGAGTCTGGCCGAGTTGCTCTCGATCCCCAAGTCAGGTCTAGGCTCAACGCTCAGCCCTACCCGATACCTCGTAAGTGTTGTAGGCATTGAAGACGTCATCCCCTACCTGCACAAGCTCAGATGGGTCTTCTGCTCATGGGAATGAACAACACCTATGAAACGGGTGATGATTATGCTACGTACTGAGTAAGGTAACCATGTGCTAAGGCTAAACATACAAAACATACAACGAAACATAAATGACATGGCCATATAGACAACATACAGTAACACAGATAATGAAGGCCAGCTATGGTCCAGTTAGACTTATTCTTTGGATCTCTGGTAAATATAGTCGTTTCACACCATAATCTTTATCAATCAATGCAAGTGCGAGAACCCCACTATTATAGCCGGTGGATCAGAAACATCCAGGGCAAAATGCTCATGATCACTATTTTTGCTGGTGGATCGGTCTCCAGGGCAGAACGCTCCTAGCCACTATTATACCGGTGGATCGGTCTAGCCCTGACTCTCATGGTGTTCCACTGTAATTACATAGTATCTTTCCCATGATTCATTTGCAACTCAATGTTTGGTTTGTTAAGCTCAGGATCCCCCACTATTATAGCCGGTGGATTGGTCACTTATAGGGTAAAGCGCACCTAACCACCATTATATACCGGTGGATTGGTCTCCAGGGCACCCTGGCACCTGGCCACTATTATGCCGGTGGATCTGTTCGGGCCCGGCTCAACAATCTTATTCTTTAAGTGAGTAATATATTATTCGTGTCTTATTGGATAAAGATTTCACCCTTGACATGCATGTCAACAACCTTCTACTCTATCCCCTCAGGGGGCCCGACATCCATTCATTCTTACACTTACACATAATGAAAAACCCAACTCCTAAGGGTGTGGGTTATGCCCATCACCTCATGACATCAACTCCACCTACTATCACCCTCTAGGGTTTTTCCTTGAAAACCCCAATTGAACCTATGTGGCCCAACTTTCTCTCACTTACACTACCGTTACTTCATTTATCTTCCCACACCTTATCTCATTTAGATCCAATCCCAAATCATATCACTTTACCCCTCAATTCCACATGTGACCGAAAAACTCTAGTTGGCCACTTCAACCTTAGTACCTTTCTTCTCCCACAAGTAACCTCTCTCTTTTTCACCCAATATCTCTTCTTTCCCATGGCACCCATACTCACCCCTTATAAAATAAATTCCCACTCTTAACCCGTACTCCACTCTCCCTTAATCATTTTTACTTCCACATTTTCCAGATTACTGCTTCCTCCCAAAACCTTAATTGGGTCCCTTATACACCCTTACACCAACCTACGTACTATTTTTCATCTCAAGTCTCAAATCACTCTACAACTCTCCCCTTAACTTATTTACACCCTGAAACAACTTTTCTCACGTAAAGATCATCCCCATGCAAGTTTTATCCACCCCATGTAAACTCTCGAAGTTCCCATGAAAACCCTAGAATCCCCATGCATGGTTCCCATCTCTCATTCATTTTGGTCATTTTTTCCTCTTTAATTTCCTCTCATGGATCATGAGGTAGTTTAGTCAACCTCATATCCCCCTTAGTGAACTCACTTCCCATTTTCTTTCTTGTTATCCTTCCATTCCCATATCATATTATCAATTGTTCTAGCATGTATGTCCTAGAGGGCATATCATATCACATCAATATCACCATATATACTTATCATTATCATGCCATAATGAAACATACAAACATACCTCAACTTCAAGCTGCGCTACACATAAGACAAGTTAATGAAAATCATACGATACATGACATAGCATAATATATAGCATCCAAGGTATACAAGTCACACAACACACAGTGGCTTTAGCTACATCCTTACCTATAACGACGCTGGGCTTGGAGCACACTCCTACACCTCCTTAGGGTTTTAACTTGATTCACCTATAAGAGGGAAAATACTATGGGTTAATCTCTCTCTTACCAAAGATTACCATTATTCCTACCCTACCTTATCATACTATACTATTAGGGCTAATAATAGTAATAGTAGTTTTATAATTAAAAGTAGGGTTATTATTCTCAAAATAATTACTCATGCTACTACTAACCAAAATAATTCTTAATAGTCATCATGGTTTATGTTTAAGTAGTAATAGTGATATTTATAGTGTTAGAGGTAATAGTTTCAGTATTACTAATAGTAATATTATTATTAGTTTTAGTGATAAAACTAATATCAACCCAAACCCTAGTAATAATAATAATAGTAGCATAAGTAATATAAAAGTAGTGACCATAGTAATTCTTATATTAATAATGCTAGTAGTGATAATAAGTTAGTGGTTATGAAGTATTGACAAAAGAAAAGTTAACAATAATAATATTTATAGTAATAATAATAATAATAATAATAATAATAATAATAATAGTGATAATATTAATAGTAGTTCTCATATTAAGGATAACACTAATGAAGGTCCTAGAAATCATTTTATTAGTAGTCTTAGCGATAATGTGGTAAAGTATAATAGACTAATAACAATAATAATGATGATAGAAATATTAATAATAATATTAGTAGTAATGATAGTAGTAATATTAATAATAATGTTAAACATAATAAGGATAATAATCGAAAAGGGTAATAGCAATATAAGAGTCCCAAAATTTACACTAATAATAAAAGTAATAATGGCCAAGTTAGTATTAATAGTATGAGTAAGACAATAATAATAATAATAATGATAATAGTAGTAGTAGTAGTAGTAGTAGTAGTAGTAATAAAGATAACTATATTAATACTAAATTTGTAGCCTTTTAAATGATAGTACTATAGTTATAAATATTTCTGAAGTTAGGTTAGATAATAATAATAATAATAATAATAATAATAATAATAATAATAATAATAATAATAATAATAATAATAATAATATGAAGAATAATACTATTAATATTACTAAAAATCATTAACACTTATGGAAAAAGATTTTAAGGGCTGGGGAAATTGGAATACCACCAAGGGTTGGTGGCGGGACCGGCGGCGGTGCGTGGAGGCGACAGTGGAGGCAGTGGAGGAGGAAGAGAGGTGAAAAGATGGGGTTGTAGGCTAGAGGAGAGGGAATGAGAGGGTGTTTGAGGTGGTGGAAGGTGTATCAGTTGGAGAGGGGTGGAATGGAAGTGGTGGTGCAGCCGAAAGAGGAGGCGTACGATAGTTGGTACGATGGTGGAAGGTGGAGAAGGTAGAAGGAGAGGGAGGCAGGGGAGATGAAGGTGTGGGGAGGTAGGGAGAAGTCTCCTGGTTGTTTTGGAGGGTGGAGGAGGTGCTTGTTACGCCAGAATTGGCAGCGGACGACGGCGTGAGGGGCAGTGAGAGGTTGAAGTGGGCTAATCGGGATGGCAATTTTGCATGGTTGGGGCAGCTCATGCAGGGTAAGATAGGGGAGTAGGGTGGCTCAGTTTGTAGAGGGCAGTGTGAGAAAGGTTTTAGTGGGCAGCGTTTGCGGTGGCGGTCATTGACATAAAGATGGGGTTTCTGGATTACGAAAATAGAAGCTCCATTATGGCTGCCTATGGGGGTATTTATAGGCTAATTGAGGGGGAAACCTACGAAGGAAGAAGAAGAAAACGGGGGTCAGGTGAGGCAGGTTGCCGACCAGCTATGGCAGGTGGCCTATGCCCTGTAAAATTGTAGTGTACGTTTGGTCGGGTGAGGGGAAAAAGGGAAGGAAGGGCAGCACGCGTGAGGAGGGAGGATGGGATGGTTGGGTCGAAATTAGAAAGAAAACGATGGGGGTAGGTAGGGAAGGATGGTTGGACGGTATAGGTGGCTGCCGACAGGTGTAGGAATGTAGGTCAGGGGTGCAATCTGTGTGAGGAAGAAGAAGACAGGGACGGGGGTGGACCTAACGGTCCAGGGGAAAGAAAGAAAAAGAAAAAAAGAGTGGTTCGACCGGGTGGAACGAGCGAAGGAGAAAGGCTAGGGTGGGCTTGGCCATGCGGGACGGGGAAGGGAGGAGAGTTTAGGCTGCGGGCTGGCCCAAATCGGGGAGAAGAAGGAAAAATAAGAAAACGAGAAAGGAGAGAAATAAAGAAAAAGGAAAAGAAAGGAGAAAAAGAAAAAAGAAAAAAAGGAAAAAGGAGAAAATGGATGGGTTGGGATATTTGATCTTTATTTATTTATTTTGGATATTTAAAATTAATCATAATTATTATAAGAATAATAATTAAATTCCTTTTTATATTAATTGGGCTATTTAGGGCAATTTTTTCTTAACTTCCATGTTAATTAGTAAAATGTCCAATTTTCCTTAAATAATTTATTTATTATTTTCTCCTTATTTTGCCTTAATTAATTCCCCTTAATTTTAATAAGATAATTTATTTATTTAATTTTCCTAATAAATTCTTATTTTGCCATAATTCCTAAATTAGGATTTTGGGGTATTTCAATGAGACTGGCCGGGGGCTGGATTTGTACTAATCACGACAGTAACACCCTACGCTTGTGTTTGTCTTGAATAAAATATAATTTTCAACTGTGATTTTTGGATGTATTATAAGCTTGGTAAAATTATCAGTTTAAGTTGAGACGAATGGGTTTCTATAGACATAAACCCATGGAATGGTTGGTCCAATCATTCAATTTGTTTGGCAAATTCAATTGATGAGTTCAAATAGATAATGATGAATTTCTACAAGAGTAAAACCCATGGACCGGTTAGTTAAACCAATCGATCGATTTTCTCAACCAGTCGATCAGTTTGGTGAAACCAATTGATTATTTTAAATAGAGATGAATGTATTTCTATAGGATTGAAACCCATGGATAGGTTGATCAAACCAGTCGATTGATTCAGTAAAATAATTCAAAGACAAATGATTTTATATAAGAGTGAAACTTATGTACTGGTTGGTTGAACCAATTACTCGGTTTAGCAGAACTAGTTAATTAGTTTTTTATGCAAGTCAATCTATTTGAGGTTAACTTATTTCACGACTTTAATTAAATCAAATTGATTGATCGTTCTTGAGACCAGTTAACTAGTTCTGAATGAAACCAACCAATGAGTTTTAAAACACTTTTGAAGGATTTAGAAATTAAGATCAATCATCGATTTTTGTAAAGTGAATTCAAATCTAGTGTTAAAAATGTTTTAAAGAGTTTTGATGAAAATGTGAACTTGCTCAACTTAACTCTTTATAGGGAACCTAAGATTTTAGAGAAATGATCCTTAGCCTTCGAATCTTGGTTATCTTTTAAGAGTTGTTCTCTTGTACTTGGAAACTTGACTTTTCTTTTATGTTTGCACATTTAGAGAAATATTTTGAGTAGGTGCATTTAGATCTCTTTGTATGCCAATCATAGTACATGCACAATTAAGTAAATATAGTAGTTCTCAAGAACCATTTGTTATTATCTAAACTAGGGCAATGGCATCGTTTGACCTATGAGGTCAACATGTTGGGTTTAGAATTAAGGATGTATATGATGAATTACATAATTCTACATTGAGGAACTTTGAAGGTTATAATTCAAATAATTGGTTAGGATTCTTAAGACCGGACAAGTAAGTGAAGAATATTATTAGTAGTTGCCTTTGTAGTTTTTTTTTGGAGAGATGGTAGAATGAAGGAAGATTATTATTTATTTGGTGATTTATTGGTTCATAACAATAACTTTATGACCGACATTATTTGTGGTCCATTTGTAGGAATGAACCATCATTGTAAGAATATTATGTTTGGGTGTGGTTTTTTTTTTGTTAACAAAAATAACTAAATTGTTTGTGTGGCTATTCAAGTCCTTCTTGAGATCTATAGGAGGGAGCCAACCAAAGATGATAATGACTTATCAATTTGCTACTATGGTTGTTGCAATAATCACGATTTTTATTGATTCTAGATGCATGTTATGTGTTTGGCACATATGTCATGTGCAAGGATGGTTTTGTTGATCTCTTCAGCTATATCACAAAGTACTACAAAAGTGAAGTTGAGTTTCATTTGTATTTGGAAAGGTATGTCCATAACATGACCATTGAGTGCTTTATCTAATGATTATTTACTATTATTAGATGACTGTGTTGATTTCTATTGTGATTATCTCATTACTGGAAGTAATTTTTTTATCATATATTGTAAATAGTTGATTATTATGTCTGTTGATTATTTATTGATATTAAGTGATTATGTATGCATTTAGGTGATTGTTTTTATAATATTTTATAAATAGTTAAGCACCCTATCTAGTGATAATTTACTCCTATTAGGTGATTATGTTGACTTGTTTTGTGATTATGTATGCACTAGAGATGATAATTTGTTTATTTGTATCTTTATAGGGTTTTGATGAATGTGTATATTTTTATTTTTGCAAGATGTTGTCAAAGTATCAATGTCATGAAAATGCATGACTTAATAGACTTTATAGTTTGAAGGAAATGTGATGTCCACCATATTTAAAATATTACTTCTTTGGTGGGATCTTATCATCTTAGAGGAGTGAGATGAATAATACATCAATCTCTAGAAAGATGCACAAGATTTCTACTTTGTATGATTTTTTATGGATTCTTTAGCTAAGTGGCTTACAATTGGAGGATAAAAGAGAATAGGGAAGACTCTAATGTTAGTAAGGAGATTTAGAGATGTGTTTGAAAAATGTGCATATCTTGTCAAATATGAATGGTGTGTACATTATTGAGATCTACATTGTTTTTGATGACTAGTTTAAGAGGTCAACTGCAAGCCATTAAAAACCAATTGGTTGTGTTAATGGAATAATAAGGTTCTATGTGTGGACGCCAATTATTGATATTTTTCATCACATTATATAGTTTGATCACACAACGCTTGAGATATCATGCACATGTAAAATGTGGCAAGAGGTGGGGATCTTGTGTTGTCATTGCTTTTGCATTTATAATGTAAATTTTGTTGAAAATATTTTAAAGAAATATATTTTGAAGAGATGGAGAAAATATTTAACAAGGAAAGGATAAGTGATATTGAATCTTCTTTTTCTTCTTCTTCTTCTTCACAAAATATCATTTGTTCTTTTACCTGAAGAGTTCAAATGATTAGAAAGTTTATGTCTATTCCAGTGATTGCAATCCCAACACTACAATAATGTGTGAGAAGGTCTATAAGGAGTTAAATGATTCTATGTTGAAGAAGCTTAGAGTTGAAGATTCACCAAATTAAGATATATATGTAAGAGAATACATGTTGTGGGAAGAGAATGTTATTATGAACCTTTCCATCTCTAGGCTAGAAGGTTAAATAAATATTCTATTGAAGAGTACTACAGAGAAGTAAGGTATGTAGTGAGAGGTATAAATAAGAATGATGTAGATGTATTTATGAGATCCAAACTAGTTTTGCAGGCCTTAGTTTAATATATGTTTGACCACTCATCTAAAAGTTTTCTTCATCAATAATTTTAAGTTTACCGATTCTATAATTTCTTCTTTTATGTAAATTGAATTAGTTAATCTCAATTTATGAAATTTATTTTCTAGGTTATGTCTTCTCCATAAATTATAATTTTTTGAGCTCTATCATGTTTGTCATTACTCTAAGTTGATGATTATGATGAACACACTGGGTGATTCTTTTTTCATTTTTAGTGATTATATTTGATTTTAGTAATTGTGTGCTATGTAAACGAATATGTAAGTTGAGGGGTGATTATTCTACTATACTTTTGCTTTTTTTTTAATGTTATTATATGCGCATTTAAAGTGATTATATCTAAATTGTTACTAATAATCATTCTGAGTTTTTTTTAAAAGTGATTATGTTTTTTAGAGTAATTATGCCTGGATGTCTAGAGATTATTTGTGTAGTTTAAGTGATTATGTTAGGTATGAAGTTCTACTTATTGTAAAGTGATTCTATTTGTTGTTTAAGTGATATATATGAAATTTTAGTGATCATTTGTTTATTTAAAGTGATTATTTTTGGTATGAGGTTCTTCTCATTGTAAAATGATTATATTTGTTTTTTAAGTGATTATGTTCACAATTTTAGTGATTATTTATCTATTTCAAGCAAATATGTTAGGTATGATGCTCTACTTATTGTAAAGTGATTATGCTTGTTTTTTTAGTGATTATGTATGAATGTCTAGTGATTATCTATGTATTTGAAATGATTATTTCAGGAATGAGATTCTAATGTGTGTAAAGTGATTATGTTTATTGTTTAAGTGATTATGCTCGAATATGTAGTGATTATGTGTCTAGTACAAATGATTATGTTAGATAGGTAATGAAACAAGAAATCATGAGAAGAGAAACGTGTTTGGTAATTGTCATAGATGCTATTTCACTAACAATATTATCAATTTACAAAAATAAATGAAAATTACAATATATTAAATGATAACTACAATAGACAAATGATAATGACACTAAAGCAAGTGATCAAGATGAAAGATCTTCATTTTTCACATTGCTTCTTGTCCCACTCATTGATATCCTTGGTGACCCTTTCCTTCATAGTATTGATGTTGTGTGTTATTATTTTTGCATGGTAACAAGCTTTTAATTTCTTCCTGATTTTGTTCAATAAGAAATAATGTAATGGTTAGGGAGTATTATGTTATAATAAATTTACAGTGGATGGTATTGACTTTAGTGCTTACAATTTCCCTTTAACCTAATTTGAAGATATAATATCAAATTTTATTTTCTCCCACATACGTTTCCATATGCTTTAGGTAGTAAATGCCATAATCATCAAATGATTTAAATTGCTAGCATTTTGAGTTGTCTTACTTGGTTCTTATGCATTTATTTTACTTGTGAAGCCTTAGGGGTGGTCTTGTTGACCAAGCCATTTATTGAAAGTGGCACACTTAGAAGAGAAAATATATCGATTTTAATTTTGAAATAAGTTATAAAGTATTATTCAACATAGATCTTATCATAATTTTGAGGATAACCATGTATTTTCTTTTGACTATTTTTTCAAAGGCATGTTATTAATGATTTTAGTGATGTTGTTCTTGAAGTTGAACCATATCACATTATAGTTTTCACTCTTTGCAATGGGAAACATGACCTAAGAATGGAAATATCCATATTATATTAGATTTGTGTGAAATGTAACTATTTAGTTGCTAGAAGTTTGTTTATCTTACCATGTGTTAGCATCTACTAAGGGAATTGCACCATTTTTCAAATCTGTGTTGATTTTCTCACTAAAAGTCATGTAAGGTTTCTCTGGACAAAAATTTTCAAGATACCAAATTTCCTTACTATTATCAACTAATTTCTGTAAATAAATGATGTTAGTTGATAATTAAGAATTATTTTTAGTGGATAAAGAAAGAAAGAAAGAAAGAATAAGAAGTAGGGGAAGGAGAACGAGAACAAACCCACGTATAGCATTGTGCTCATGAACGTTGTCTTGGATGATACATTTGAATTCCTTTTCTCTTCTAAATTGAGGATCTTCACCTATTAATCTATCACATTATGCTCCATGTATTTCTTTTCTTGCATTGTACTAAAATTTCTATCAATAAGAAGATCCCCACCATAGTCATATAATACCTTTATAATAAGGACAATTTAGAGGAATAATAGTTAAATGATCAAGATATAGAGAAGATATATATATATATATATATATATATTATCTTTTGATAAACTTAAGTTGCTTACTTTGGATGAAGGTCATGATTTTCTAATACATAGGTGATTTTGTTAGTACTTTAAGCGATTATATAAATACTTGAGGTGATTATACAACTATTGTGTGTGATTATTTGTCTATTAATGTATCAAGTGAGTAGGTAAGTGTTGAAGCCTACAAGAGATGTTATTTTTGAATGTTTACCTTATCCTTTTGGATCTCTTCTTGGTTCCTTGGTTGATGAGATCCAATGTGAACATCTCCAAAACCCTATTAAAAGAGGTGATCATTTTACTATGACAATTAGTTTGGTCAATAGTGTGTGTCATCATGTTATTTTTGTAAATGATGATAAAGTGAATTTTTTCCATATTTTTAGCTCTCTTTCTCTTAGCTTTGGGACTTCATTTAATATCTTTTACATATTTTGCTATGGTTTTAGCCTATTATTTGTACTACTGTTTTCTTGAGCTTTGGGTTGTAGGATTTCAAGCAAAAACACCAAGACTGAGAAAGAATTGCTTAATTTTAGAGCTAATGATCTAGCAAGAAAAGCTTGGGAGGAGAAAGCATTGACCCAACATGATTATGGAGATCCATTGAAGCTATGAGAGCCAAAAGATATGCCAAGATATCCTTAAGAAGACTCAAAAGAGGAGTGCACGGTCGGCCGCACACCCAGCTGCACAATCGTGCAGCACTCCCATGCATTTATAGAAGAAAATAGAATCGCATGGCCAGCTCATGCCAGACCTGCATGGTCGTGCGAAATTCTGAATTGAAAAGTCGAGGCTAAAAATATTGCACAGCCGTGTAACAGTGGTCCTTCCCACGATCTATATGCGCGACATGGACGGCGTGATGGGGAATTTCGTGGCACGCCTCAGGGAATTCTTAAGGAGAGAGTTTTAGGGAGGTAGAGACCCCTCATTACCAAGTATAACTTCTTGTAATAGCTTATTTCTTTAGTTTTGATGTTTCAAAAGATTCAATTGTGTAATTTGTGATGGTCGGTTTGAATCAACATTGCACTCTTCCGAATTATGGTTATTTCAATCTAATTCTTCTTTTCTTTATATATTACATTGTTATTATGCTCATCATGCTATTTATTTCGTTTATTTTATTTACAAGTATGAGCGAGTAGTCTCTTTTCTAGGATTAGACTTAGGTACTGTTTTAGTAATCGATATGATGAAATAAAGTATTATGTTGTATGATTGATTCATTGATACTGCTATATATGCTATATTTAATTATCGTAAAGTGGATTTGACAAAATCCGACCTCCATAGATGTAATCTACAACTGAAAGGGTAAGATTATTATCGAAAATTAGCATATATATGGAAATTTAAGCAATCACAAAAGTAGATGTTTAATTCTTAGGGATCTATAATTGGTGGCTCTTAATGGGTTTAATTTAATTTGTGTGTCACAAAAGTAGACGTCAAACTAGATTAAATATGTTCTTATACCTTGAAAAAGGCTAACAAATACGATTTGACCAATTATCCATGGTTAGTGAATTAATATGCGGCATAAGTATTATTTCATTATCGATTATTAGTTCGGAGATAGAAGTTTGATCTTAGGTTTCATTCTTATTGTTTAGTATCTTCTAATGCTTTTTGTAATTATTCTTTTTCATCTGAACGCATACCTCTACTTTTTACAGATTTAGATAGTTAAAATAGTAAAGAAGTGTAATCAATTATGAAGTTTCTATGGGATATGACCTTGAAAGGCTATAGCGAATCCGTGTGCTTGCAGAAATAACACAATAATTGACTAAGATACTATGAAATCATAACATTGAAAATATAATTCTCTATGTTTACTTAATCTTTGTCAACTGTTTCTTGTTATTGGTGGTGGTGTTGTTGTGGTACAATGCTAATATCTTATGGTGGTTTCTTACTCTAGATGAGAGATGATAAGTCATGTTAGTTTTGAATTAACTTATACAAAGTATAATGTTTATTATTTTCTTTATTTTTTACATGCTCATTTGATTATTTTTTCTATTGTTGAGGTGGACTCCCAACCTCTTCATTTTTTTCCTCAGAAAACTTGTCAATATCATCTATGAATGAGTCTAGCTTCTCATGCACTTTAGTTGTTGGAGGATTATCTTGAAAACCCTAATAAGGGTTTGGTTAACTTTATTTATCCTAAATTTGATCATGTTATGAGAACCCTAAGCCAGATGATGGCATATCAAAGTTAGGTTTGATATGTTTCTTTAGTTTGGCACAATACATGTCCTCAAGGTCTTGACTTTCTTTCATCATCGGCTTTGTGAAAAAGTCATCTTCAGCACTCAAGTTTTATCTTAAGTGGGATGATGATTTATGATCCTTTTTCATCATGCTAGTGTATGGATCTGTGATTCCTTGTCCTATTTTTTTAATTATCATATTATTCCACCATTTTCCATTAGTAAACTAAAGCTAGTGAGTAATTGTTGTACACCCTTTGTGACCTGGTAGATTTCTTCCAATATGTACTACATTTGGAAAAATATTTATAGGTTATAAAGTGATTACGCTATCATATGTGATGATATGCATGTGATATAGGTAATTGCTTCTTTTGAATCCTTTGTTTTTGTACTCACTTGTTCTTAGTACTTATCTACATCACATTGGACAATTTCTTGTAAACCATGTTGAGGATCATCATGGGGACGTTGTTAATAATAATTTCCTACTTTTAATCTTAGCAATATTCTTTCCTTGATAAATCCACTTGAAGAAATTTATTCTTTTACTCTTTCACTACACTTCTTTTAGCTCCAACATGTTATTAGTGGGACTAGTCTCTCAACCTTTTAGGCTTTGAACTACATCCTATCTAGATAAAATAACTATAAATGAAAATTAATGATTAGTTATATTATAATTAGTGTAAATAATATATTTTAATGGTATATTCTACGTTCTCACAATTAGGAAAATATTAACCTAGTTTACATTTTGCTTTTGCTTTTTCTCCATCTATCTATTGATGAGACGAAGAGGGGTAGCGTGTGTTGGTACCAATTGAGGCATTTTATTCTTAATGTATCCACTAGTGATCAAAGAATAGTGTGTGTAGAGATTTTCCTTTGGTTCCCTTTCAAAAATGTTGAGAATATATAAGCAATGAAGTGCCGCTTGACATCATCCCCAACATCACCAAATTGGATGATCTTATCATGCATATTCAATATTTTGTAGATTTATTTATGTTTAGGGAGGGCCTACATTTCTTTCAAACCCTATATGAATTTTTATATCACTTCAGATTGGATATTGGTCTTACCTCCTTTTTTAGTTCCTCACCCCTTAGCAAACCAAAGCATACTTTCACATCTTCATTTGTTATGTAGATTTCTTCCTCACCTTCTAACATTAAGTAAGATTTGTAGTAATCAAAGTGATTTAGCATATACCTACCATGACTCATTTTATGTAGTTGATCCCTACATCTAGAAAAAGCTCCAAATATGATTTCCTAAACAATATACCTTTGTTTAGTGGTCAACCTTGGGATGAAATTTAAAAACTTCTTACAATTCTTGAACTTTGGCTTTTAACTTCTTTGAGTAGTCTAGATTTTTTTGTTTTGTTTTTCATTTTAGTTTTTCTCCTCTTTGTTTTTGAAACCAATTTCTTTAACTACTTTAGTCTATGTCTCGTGTCCACTCCATCCTTTTTCGTGGAGAGTAATCCCCATCCTCATCATTAATATGATAATTGTCAACAATAGTGTTGTTATTATTGGCAGTATGATTAGAATTTTCATCACTGTCATTATCATCAAGTAGAAACATTGTTATGGACCACTTGAGGTTCTAAGCAGTTAATTTATTTTTGTTTAACTTTGGGGATGAAGTTTATTTGAAGGGGGTAGTAATTTTGTACCCATTTGTAAAAAACCTTAATTTATAAACCCTAATTATAAAATTAGTAATTATGTGTAATTAGATAATTATCATAAGATGTTATATATTAAAGGTATTATTATGGTGGATTAGATATAAATTTAATTAGGTTAAAATTTGATAGATTTTGAGTTAGTAGTTTTAACCCTAGTTTAGAACCTAACCTGTATCTCTTTTCCATGGAACTCTTTTGCTAACCGGATGTTTTTATCCTAGTTCAGCTATTCTAACTAGCATCCATAACCTATTGTGATTTTTTTCTTCTTACATATCCCACCTCCACCATTCCCTATGATTTCCCCTCCTTCATGTCATACTCTCCTATTCACTTAATACCCTTACCTTTCGTGTTCTCCTCATCCTTGTTTTCTCATTTGTATGCATGTGCCTCACCTATATAAGCCTCATTCCTCTCTATTTTTATGTTTTGATCCATCAAAAGCAAGGCCTTTGGTCTTTGCACTTCTCCCCTACCCTCCCGAGCTTCTATTCACAACAACTCCCCAACCTTCTCCTTTGTTGTTTGGCATTTTCATCGAAAACATCTGTATCAAAGCCCTGCTACCTCACACTATTCACCCCTTGTTATATGAGAAACTCACATTTCTCTTTTTTTATTGCATCCAAATCTTATACAAACCACATAAATACTACACCATTACCTTTTTTCATAAGAGCGCCTGATGCTGCCTCCTCTTTGTGGGGTGAGAAACTCATGTTGCCAATCCCTAGCTGTATGACCCATGCACACTACCCCATCCATTTTGCATGCCTTAATCATGGTTTTCACCCCTTTTGGCATTAAGAACTCATGATACTAAGGCGTTGTAGCTCGAGCTTCGCTTATTGCCTCGCCCATACTACATTGTTACTTTGCATAGTCTTCCTTTGCCTTGATTATTTTCTAACCATTTTCCTGATTAGGTTTTGGTTAATTTTATAGATTTTTATGTTGTATTAGATGCTAATATATGTGTTATTGGGTGTTGTTTTCTTAGATAATCCTTGAAGTATTGTGGATAAGATGAACTTTTGTGCTTTTGTATAACTTGGGGTTAGGTAAATCTAATCACTCATGAGACGGTAGACTTTGTGTATGAGCATGATAGGGTGTTTAGATCTAGAATCATTCTAGGGTTTTGTTTTATACTAGAATTATAAAAGGTGTGGATTTTTAAAGTATGATATTAAATAAATAACATTCATTTGACTTACTATTATATGTGAGATATACACATGTGAAATATGTAAAACGGTTAATGCATGCATGTATAGGGTTTTGTCAGGGTTTGTGATCTTTTTGAATTATGATGTATATGCCATGATAAGCAGTCCATGATTAATTTTTCATGTGGTGGCTAGGGTTGATATAAAAATAGCATAATAGTGTGCAAACATTAATAGGGTTAAATTGTGATGATGGCTAATTCACATGCTCTTAGGTTAGATATGCTTCCTTAAGTCTACTATGATGTTAATTCTTATCTTAAATGTAGTACTATGCTATGAATATGTATTTGTGTGTCACATGGAATATATGACAAGTTAAAAACACTTGAATAAGGTTTGTATGCGTAAGTTGTGAAATTCATATATAATGGTAAGTATAGTCAATTTCTACCATTTAAAAATTATATATGTGTTGAAATATTATAAATTATTTTCTTATAGCCTTTTCATGAAAAATTTTCATAATCATAATGTTTGAAACAAAATTAGGTAATAATGATATAATTAGGGTTTTGAGGGCATTTTGGTCATTTTTGACCTAATGTGCTTAATGTAAATAATTGGACATAAGATAGCCTTAGACTATTGATAGGTTGATCTTAATATTGAATTTGACTTTGACATGAACTACTGATTTTTGGGTTGACTTTAATAATTGAAAAGAAAGGAAAATATTTAAGTATGGAAATGGAAATTATTGTGTAATATATGATATTTGTGAGGAAGAGCTCAAGTTTGGGATTGGTAGCTGCTTAGAGGTAGCTACTGTAAGGATGAGGTTTATCCCTCAATTTGAGTTTTTGTGGTATGTCTTTGTGTCCCAAAAAAGCCCTATATCTACTCTAATTGCCTTTTTAGACTTTTTAGGGAGAACTGATACTTAAGAATTAGGGGACCTAGGAGAACAAAGGGTAATATGTTGCATCATTACACTAGAATAAATACGTTCATGTTAGTGTCTCTGGGTTCTAAGGTAAGGGTATTGTCCTACCTTTGTGTGCCGATATGATTAGGCATACCTCTGTATCTCTGAGTTGATTATCTCCCCTCAAGAAAAGTAAATAATAAGGAAGAATTTGTTTGATGGCGTAGGTACCATTTTTAGATTGTTGGTTTGGTAGTTTCCTTTGTTCCTTACCATTGGCGTTTTGAATTGATTTGGTTGGTTGGTCGATAGAGCCTTAGTGCACTTCCTTGTTGGTAGAGTGTTAAGATATGGTTATTGTGTACTTTGAGATGATGTGAATTAGTTAGATATTTTTGTTATTGAGCATGAGACCTTGATTTTGTATATGTCATCACATGATTAATTGTGATAACATGTGCTTTGCTCTTTGGGTATTATGTGTAATGTGAACATAATACCTCTTGTGAGGTATTGTGATTTACTTAGTACAAGGAAGCCATACTAATGCTATATTTGCATATGAATATGTGAAGACCATGGAGTGGCATGAGGTGTATAAGATCAGTAAAGATAAGTGGGGTCCTTGGAAAGAGATTTTATTCTCAAAATGGGCTCATGGGTCTAAGAGTTAGGGAAAACCAATGTTATACCTACCGGTGCTAGTTTTTATGGAATTATGTTTTTCTTTAGACTCTTATGTCCCTTATTATATTTTAATTTTCATATTGTATGGAGGATATTTATCTACAAATTTTATCTATGTTATCGTCTCTTATTTCCATTACTTTCTTTTGGATCTAACTCGTATTGAGACTTAGCATTTGACATAAGAAAGGTGAGAGAATTAGATTTATGCTAAGTATGGTGGTAATAAAAATTATTTTTGTAATGAAAACTTTGTAAAATGAAAATTTTAGATAGTAAATTTGAGGGGGTTACATTTAAGGTTTCTTTTTTGAATGTATAATTGAATATTTGTTTGTGTTTTTACCCTTCAGTTGAACGTTAAGATGAAGGAACCGAGAGAGAAAGGCTTTTACATAGAGAAATTATAAGGATTGGAATATTAGTTGATCTGAAATAATTATTTTTGTTTATCATAATAGGTTTCTTTTTACTAAACCAATGTTTTACAAATATTCCAGTCTCATTATAATGCTATGAATTAGTTGATCGGAATATGACAAGTTTCTTTTTTGCCTTAAACTAGCTAAATATAGCCATTCACGAGCCGCTCACAAGCCTTATACAAGTCAACCTCAAACCTTTTATATAAGGCTTGTTATAACACCTCATTTTCATTAAATATGTCTTTTTTTTTATATTTAAGAATATTTTTACAAAAGAATAATAAAAAAAATAGGGTGTTACCACCACATTCAACACAAAAATTAAGATGCTACCAAATTTTATTTGTGTTGGATGCCATACTAAGAGTAACCTCATTTCCTATGATTAGGTGTGATAACTACTTGATCCCAAATTAATACAAAATTACAAAACAATATTAAAATAAATAATATGATTATATAAACCTAATTAAGTATAACGCTACAGAAATGGACAACACAAACCACCAAAGTCACACTAATGTTAAATATTGATACCTATATAGGTTTTGTAGGGCACATATAGAGTACAAGGGAGCCTAAGTGGCACATTAGCAACAAAACATCACATGAAATAACAAGGAGGACGTCTATCACATGACCCTACCTTGGAGTTAATATTGAAGCTACTCAATTTTGTTTATACACAATAGCCAGTTGATCTATCATATCTAGTTAACACAACTCCCAAAGTTGGAATATGACAACATGCTAATCTAAAGTTAACATAAAATACCTTTAAACCTATTTGCTTCACTTATCACTTAAATAGCTCAAAATATAAAATATATTATTAATCACCACCTAAAAAACAAGCCCACACAACCTTTTTGAAGAAAAAAAAAACTCTCCAAACAAATCAATATTCATGTTGATGGGATTTATAGAAATTTACCAATAAGCTTATATTAAAAAAAAAAAATATTCACCTACGGGATTCATTATTCACATCAACTTATTATTTTAAAGTTTAAATAAATCGTCAAGGTCAACCTATAATACCCTAAAATTTTATCTAGTCTTAATCTTAACTAATTAATATTTTAATCTAATCCAAACTCTAATTTTTAGGTCATTTATATTTTTTAGCGTAATCCTAACCTCAGATAATTGACATATTAAATTTTAGATTAACTCCCTAAATTCAAAATCTAATCCTAATCTTAACATCAAAATCTTCTTTCCTCTTTTTCATTTCCCCCTTTTTCTTTCCCTTTTTTTTTTCCTTTACTTCCTCCTTCCTTCCCACCCTACGCATCGCCCTAGCCTTCTTTTCTCTTCTCTGACCAAACCCCAACCCCTATGCATCATCGCCCTCACCTAACCCCTTCCTAGCCATGCATACTAACTCCCTCTACCCTGCACTAACTCCCCCTAAATCTCCTACATAGCCCCTGCCCGACACCCTGTTCCCTTACACACAACCCCTGTACTCTACCCCATACACCTTCCCATCCCATGCCTAACACTGAACTCTCCTCCTATTAATTTTCAATTTCCTTCACTCCTAGTCACACACAGATACACACATATATACACATGCATGCTCCCTCTTCTATGCCTTCCCCTTTCCCTATTCTCCCTTCATCTAGTAATAGAACCAACCCAACCAATCCTCTCCTTACTCTTTTTTTGTTGCCCATCGTCGGCCATCACCATCACCACCATCTCATGAGCCTTCCCTTCTTCTTCTATTCTTACCTTTGTCCTCGACCCTGGCCACCAAATTTTCTCTTTTTTTTCTTCTTCTTTCCCTACATGATCCATCAACCCCAACCACCCCTTTTGTTTCCCTTGTGCTTTGTTGGCCCCTTCTCCACCACAACACCACCTTATCCACGAACCATGGCTAGTCCTAGCACGGAAACACCACACTACCATCACCTTTGCTACTAACAACCCTAAGGTGTTATATCACTACCACACCATCACAACCCTACCAACCATCACCACCCTAGTCATGCACCTCCTTCTCCATCCATGACACCTTGGCCTCCTCCTCACAATTTGTCATTCCCTCCACCATGCACCACCCCTTTCATGAGCCTTCCACTTGTTTGGTTATATCCATTCCCCTTCCATTTCTTTTCCCTTAGATTTCCTTAGTTAGTTTTCTAAGTTTAGTATTATTATATTTTTGGCTTCTAGATGATATTCCAGTGATATTGGAGGAAGAATAGTAGGTCTTAAATACTTAGAGACCGGAGACACTTTTGGTAAGAATACATGTCATAGCTAGGGCTTTTATATACAATGTGTATATTTTTATATGATATTATGCTTATAATTTTCATATAGATAATGTTATTATGTTAATGATGTTATATGATTAATGTATGAATCAAGACACGTGGTATTGATACATATTTGTGGTTAGCTATTTTTCATGAATATATATATTAGAGTTTAAAAAATCATTCTCATTTGGACTCATAAGATTTTTGTGAAAAATGGGTATTTTAGCTATTTTATGGGTAATGTGGTCAACGTGAATTAAAAATAAAATCTTCGATATTTTAATGTGATAACTAGTTTAAAATATCACATTAAAATATGTTAAATAAATCACATCTAATCTTTAGAGTGATTATGAATGATATAAGTTTAATAAATGATAAAAGTGGCTTAAATTGGGAATAGTAATCCTAGATGTGGGATTATTAACATGTGTGAAATGTTGAGATTTTAACCTTAATTTATGGATGTATTATTAATATTGACATCTTATGAATGGGTATTAAGTTTGGTGGTTATATGAGGCTTATGGAAAAAGTTATGATTAAATTATGAAATTAGGATTTTGTAGGAAATTATGAATAGTAACACTAAAGGTAGGCTATGCTAGCATGTGTAGGAAATCAGATTTAAAACATTCTCAATAATAATATTTTAAGGATAAAAAATTAAATTTAGTGATAAAATGAGAACCAGAGAAGAAGTTATGCTTGACTTATAAATTTAGGGTTTCTTAGGGGGGAATATGGTTTTGTTCTTAAGGAAATATATTGGTATTCTCATGGTCATGTTTTATGTGTTTCAAATGTTTATGCTAATATGGGGTATGTGCCTAACATATCTGTATGTGTGTTTGCATAATTACCTTGAGATATATAATCATGAATAATATATAAATCATTTAAAGTGAATGATCATATGAGTCAAAAAAAAGTTGTACTTGTTTGTTCCACCGAATGAGAATAATGGTCAGGAGCTTTATGCCATGAGGGTTATATATATTATTGATAATATTCCATCAGTTGAGAAAAGTAGGGTCCCTAAACTTAAATTAAAACAAACCATTAGTATGATCATAATCATTGATAAGATATTAATCACTTAAAGTGAAAGACCATGTGAGTCAGGATTGGTTGTACCTATCCATTCCACCATACGAGAATAGTGTCTAGGAGCTTAGGCCATAGGGTTGTATATTATTGATATCGCTCCAAAAATTGAGAATAGTGGATAAAATCTTGATTCCCTAGGGCTGTATTTTGTTGATACTGTTCACCAATTGAAAGTAGTGGGGCTCTTAAACTTAACTTAAACAAGATTATAGGACTTGATTATGCTATTACTACTACTACTACTACTACTACTACTACTACTACTACTACTACTACTACTACTACTACTACTACCACCACTACTACTACTACTACTACTACTATCACTACTATTACTACTACTATTATTATTATTATTGTGAGATCTGAAATTAATAAATTAGATGATACCACCATATGTTTTTCTATATGCATGTTTGTCCCCTGATGTGACCTTATGATATTATGTGACCTAACTATGATTGTATTGTTACCTCACTCGGTATGCAGTGTAATGATCATTCTTTTTATAGGTGATACTCATTCCTATGAGTAGAGAGCCCAGTTAAGTTCGTGTAGGTCTTTGAGGACCCTTTGGATGACTATGCTTCATATGATGCGCTACTTAGGGAAGATTTTTTATTTTATCTTTGGGACTTGGGTTATAAACTTAGGTTATCCAGTTGTTACTTTTGTTTCGGATACCTTTTGGGGCTCTTAGTTCCCAATATATCTCTTTTATGTATTTTATCTTTGGTACTCGGAGTAATTCTCTATGCACTTGTTTAAATTTATGAAATCTATCTCATTATTTATTTTACTATGCTTTAAGTGTTTAACAGTTTTGCCTTATATTCAATTTAAGGATGGTGTGGTAAACCAAGCTTATATTGAGTATAGCGATAACACCCAATCATGTTGTTTTACGCTTTTGCTCAAAAAAAAAATTTAGTTGTAAATTTAGGGTGTTACACAACCACTAACCCAACATGTCTATTTAAAAGCTTTTAGATATTAAATTACCAAATAACCATAATAGGCTACTCTTTCATAAAAAATAATAATAAAATAATAAACATGTTCCTAAAATTATGAACTTAAATACTAATAATAACCACTAAATAATTAGAATATTATAGAACTAAAAACTAATTAAAAATTGATATTTCATGTTTACTGACCATTATGCCCCTAAAGTCTAAAAACACCAAAAATGCCATCACTTTTAACACACAAGAATCTAACTCTTATTCATTAAATACATTAAGAACATATTATAACACAAAGAACAACCAAAATCATAGCCCATATGTTCAAAGACCAAAGCATCCTTTATTTATGCTCAAATTTAATTTAGTCATAACTTAAGTTTTACATATCCAAATCAAGACTTCTAATATATGAGATTACATAAAAAAAACTTAACAATACATTGGAATCATAAAAATTCAAAAGAAAAAACCTTTTTCCCTGAGGTTAAATTACCATAAAAATGCACATGAATGTTGAAATCAACCCTAATAATTCAAGAAAAACAAAATTCTATCGTCTTATAGTGTAATTATGTTTACCTGTCATCCAAAGCTCTTAATAAAAATTAATTTCCTCCTCCACGCATGAAAGATTTCCTTGAAATATTTGTGTAAAAGTACCTAAAGTAGACAAAAACAAATAAAAACTAATAAATTAAGGAAAGCTACATAAAATCAATGGAGAAAGGAGGAAATTTAGGAGCATCTCCATCTCATTCTTCTCATGTTAAAGGGAAGGAGTTAGAATATTTGGTGGTGGTACCAATTATTCTTGAATATCTTGAATACCTTTATAATCACCTTAATAACATTTCATTAAGTGATTCTTGCAGGTATTACCTAAGTCTACAAGAAGAAGGCCTCACCAGTGATATATAAAGTACAAGACAATGGAAATGCAAGGGTTATAAAGTTGCATAGAAGACAAATCTAAAAGACATAAAGCTTGATTATTTGATTATTCAATATATCAGCATGATTAGGTTTTATGTAACTTTCATATTTTATGCAATCTTTGTAATATCTTATCATTATAATTGTAACTCATTGTATATACCATATGGATATGTGTTTGATTAACTCTTTATTAATTAGGTTGGTTGATTTGGGCTTGTATATCCCATATATATACTTGTACATTCGGTGGTGATGGGATTATCATTCAATCGATCACTTAATGAAATGAAAGAAAACTTGGAGTCAAAAATCTTGGTCATTCTATCTTCCTACTTTATCTTCAAGTGAGGTTAACCTTGATTGATTTTTAGGAGCTATTTTATAGATAAATTAGTGTTATCTCTTTATAATTCTTTTGATCTTGGTGAATATCAAAACTTTTTGATTGAATGTTACATTTAAATCATCTACAATATCAGCTTTCTTCCTACTTTGATAAGCTTTGTTGGTCTACAAACCAAACAAAAAGATCTTACATTTGTGAAAGATAAATCATCCATTATCTTCCACATCAATATTTGGTATCAAAGAACAAGTTTGATTTGATACAAGTGAAGGAAGACATGGCTTGGAGTAGAATCATGCAAAAACATTGTTATCGACGTGAAATAGAGGTTCTTGATGATTCTTACTTTGATTCTTTTAAATTGGAATTATTTTATTGAATTATTGCATGAGTGATATTAATTTTGGATGGTATAATTATTTATTAGAATAGGAGTAATTGTGATGTTGAAATGAATCTCATATGTTGACATGCTAAGAACCGAATCAAAGATGATGGTTACATGTAATGTGTGTCAAGTAATTTGAAGGAGAAAATCATGTGTGTGTGTTTCTTGTTTGGAATTTATTTTCTTATGCATGTTATGGAAGTGACTATGATATAATTCCATGAAGAATTAAAAACCCTTATATGGTAGTTCAAATGCATGAAAATTGAATATACTCTTTAACCCTAGTTGGAATTCATATGGTTGAAGATTGTGTCGAATGTATGTTTTAGTGTATGCAATTATAAGTAGTGTGTCATCCATCATTTGGACTGATTTTTTGTGAAATACATATACCTAATACATATAGGATAGTGTTTCAAATCTTCATTAAACATATTGCATGTTAGAATATAGAATACATATATAAAATTTGTTAGAAAGTATCGAATGACCAGTATTAACTTTTGTTGAATTCTATATCAAGAATTTGGCAAGAAACGTGTAAAGTGTTTTGATTTGTTTGTGTATATGATAATATTGATTATTGGCTGTGTGTTTGATTCATTAGAATAAAAAATTTCTATAATAACCAAATTGAAGAACCAAAGGAAACTTTTGAGTGATTCGGGTTCCAACTGAACCCTAAGGATTACTAATTATTTGTTAAGTGTGTTAGCAAGTTGATTGACATGGAGGGATAAACAAATGTTCAAGAAAATTTTGAGGTAATACAAAATCTCTTAATCAATTTGGTAGCAAAAAATTCTCAACTTCAACAATTTTATACAATGCAAACTCAATTACAAAGGATTGAGTCTTGCTTTGTTGAGTATGATTTGGTGCAAAAATTGCAAGAACAAAATGAGTCCTTTGGAGATTGAATGGGAAGTGCTAAAAAGTCCATCAATCCAACAAGAGGAAGGTATTTGAACTCATGAGTAGAGTATGAAGAAAACTCATAAGGCAATGGAAGTAATAGAAGGAATTAAGATCATCAATCAAGGCATCATCATTAAGAGGATAAAGATATTAAACTTGATCTTCCTAATTTTGATGGTACACTTGATGTTGAATTATTTCTTAAATGATTACATGAGGTAAAAGCTATTTTTGAATTAAAATATTATCATAATGAAAAAAAATTTAAATTTTCTACTCTTAAGTTTAAGATGTTTTCTAGGATATAGTATGATAGCTTGAAGAGCACTAGAGAAAGAGAGTGTAGATCTATATTCGAATATTGGGATAAGCTTAAGAAACATTTGAAAAGACAATTTATACCTAGAGATTTGAGCAATATAATTAAATTAGATTGAATACTCTTAGCCATTGACTTTTAAGTGTTGAAGAATTTGTTAGAGAATTTGAGAGGTTAGCACTTATATGTGACATCCATGAGAAATGAACAAGCATGTGCTAGATTTATAAGTGGCCTTAACATGATGATTCTAGATAAAGTAGAAAGTTATATATATGATTCTATTGATGATATGATTAAGCTATATTTTCTATTTTAAAAGCAAATAAAAAATACTCAACCTCATGCTAAGCAAAGTACTTCTTCTACAAAGTAATACCCAAGTACTCAAGATATTAAGTATAGGATAGGTACCTCATGATCCATAAATGTTGAGAAGAAACAAGGGATTAACTGAGAGGAGAAGTGCAAGAATGAGTTCAATGAAATCTTTACAAAGTAATGCTTTAAGTGCGGGGAATTTGGACACTTCACTAGAGAATGTCCCAACCAAAGAGTATTATCTATACAATAAATGAAAGCTATGGAGACTAGTGATGAAGACCCTGAGTTAGAGTCAAATAAAGAAATTATAAGTGAGTCAGAGGATGAAGGCAATTCTTGGTATGTGCTATAAAGATTTCTTCAAATGCAAGCTAATGAGAAACCTAATAAATGAGTGTAACACCCCAAAAATTTACTACTAGAAATTTTTATTTTATTACAATTGAGCGGAAGTAAAAACAATAAAATTTAGGGATGCTACCGCCACACTTAATACTAGATCGGTTCTCTTTTACCATTGGAGTATCAAGTGCTAAGTTTTAAAAATAAAGAGAACACTTTTTACACCAAACCAAGTTATAAAACTAAATTAGAGTTGTGCATTAAAGACATTACAAAAGGTAAAACCCACTATTAGTAGTTACAATAAAATAAAATAATTACACAAGAAAATATGAAAGTTTAAAGGATAAATTTATAAACTTCTTGAAAAGTCCTTATGCTTTACTTAATAAAAACTTGAATAGTACCTGCAGACTAATATTAAATAGATAAGGGTTCATAAAAGGAACTCTTCAATATTATAGTATTGAGTAACCCCTTATAAAAAACTAAAAGATAGGGCCTGCATGAAACACATCATACAACATATAAACAATAACACACACAATGCATAGAAATAAGCACAACAAACACTAAAAATTATATATCACAAAGTTCATTCACTTAGCATTTTCAACACTTACGAAGAGAGACAGGCACCAATGCCACATTTATACCATAACAATAGATCATAATAGTAAAATCAACATTATTTGGTCTTAAGCCATTAATTAAATATTATTCAATATAATCTCTCAAATTATATCCATATAGATTTGGGGACCCCACTATTATAATTGGTGGACAGGGCACAAGATATCCAACTCCAAGGCAAAATGCACTTGGCTACTATTATAGCCGGTGGACCAATAAACATATATAATATTTAGGGTAACACAAACCTTGCCACTATTATAACCGGTGGACCGGTACACATATACAACATCCAGGGTAAAATGCTTCTGGCTACTATTATAACCAATGGATCGATACAAATGATATAATCCATTTGGCCCCGACTTACGTAGTGTTCCACTATAAGTGATTTGTGTCTTTCCATTTAATTAGCACACTAATTCTATTTATTTAACTCAAGGGGGAGATCATGAGCTCGGAGACATAAAGGTACACTGGTCATATTGATGCATACAAGTAGCATAGTAGCATCCAACCATCAACTGAGGGACACAAAGGTACCCTGGTTGCACTAGTGCATGAGGACACATAGTACCCGACCGATAAGGACATTTAATTGATAAATATGCATACCTCCTAAGTAGGTTTGTAGAGCTAAATAGAGTAAGATGTATGGCCTGGATGGAACACTATGGTACACCAGCAAAATCTAAAATAATAGTGGGTTAAACCAAGTTTTTACGGTAGTGACCCTTAAAGAGCCATTATTTCCAATCTTGAGGTCTTCCACTTTAATTATTATTGTCTTAATTAAGGTGACCACGAGAAACACGACAATCACATACTTAATTCATTTTTACTTGTTTTTGTTAATATTAAGTAATCTTTATTAGTATTATTGTCCATGGTAAGTTAAATAGTCCACTAAGGCCCTCTTAGGTTCCAATTTTTATACTTAGGCACCTTAGGTCAAAATGTCCAAAATACCCCTAAGGCTAAGGCCTCCTCTTATCATATACTTTCATCTCACACTTCATTTTTATTTATCCACATATGATAATATGTTATTACATCATAATTATACTACCGGTCATGGAATCAAGTACTTTATACCAAATGATTATTAAATACATAAACCCTAATACGTACTTCTAACACATCCAGCATACATTTTCATGCATAATTAATAGTTAAGGCACCTATTGCATGATTATGAATTTAACATTATAACACACCCTTAGTTATCCATTCAACCACACACAGTGCATTATCCTTATGATACATACTAATTTACTGAAATACCTTCATTCTTATAATATACCTGATTATACCTAAACAAGTGATATAAAGACCATAAACCCTTATTCTATTATTTAATATCCCTTATGAATTATTAATTAGGTTCATTAGATCAATTACAAAGTTATATAAAATTTACCAATTTACCCCTCCTCACTTACAAAATTACCAATTTACCCCTCTTACTTGCCTATCTACTAAAATAGCCCTTTTACTTGCTAAATTACCAAATTTGTCCTCATACTTATATCATTACCAAAAATATCCCTCATACTTATTAAATTACCAAATTACCCTTCATATTTGTTAAATTACCAAAATACTCCTTTTTAGTTGTTAAATTGCCAAAATACTAATGTAGGAGTAAACACTTAAAAATTGGCTTTTATAATTATGGAACCAATTATTCTTTATTTGGAAAGTGTCTCTCGAAAATTTGAAGACCAATGGATGGTTACATTGATTGAAATGTAACAAACAAGTAATTAAATGCATACGTGCATGTGCATGACATGCAAGGAGGGAGTAACCACGTGCATAAGAAGGATGTTGGCAGGATTTTCAAGTACTATTAAGTTATTTAGCTAATTTATTAATTAAGTAAAAAAGTAGGAGAATAAAGTTAGTATAAATTTAGTATAAAAGGTAGCATAATATCTTTTAGCTTGGAATCTTTTGGAATATGCTTTAGCTAGTGGTAGAAAGTTAAATTATTTATAAATTTCAAGCATATGTCATGTATTATGATTATTGAATGAATAATTGAAGTTGAAGATCAACGTTGAATGAATTCTGTGTGAGTTCAAGCTTAAGCAAATCAAATTTGTCTAAACGGTTTGACTTGAAAGTTTTAATCTCTTTATCTGTGTGAATTAGAGATTAATCCATATATTTTCTACTATTCTTAATCCATATTTTCCTACCCTAAATACCATCAAATTCCTACTCTATTTTGTGGCTAAACAAAACCCTAAATTAGTATACCAAAACTGAAACCCTAAAACATTCATTAAGAACCTTAACCATCCATACCAACCAAACACAACCTTATTTCCTCTTCTTCGAACCAAACCCTAACCCTCATCTTAAACCATAATTCTAACCATCATCCAAATCCTAAATTTATAAATCTCATCATATTCGAATCACATTCATCATTAATTCATCACCATCGAATCATCATCACAATCAATGAATCACCATCATTATTTTTCTAACATAATTCGAACCATCACCAAGCCTTTATTATCTCATCTAAACTCCATTCAAACCATTAGATCAACATACCTGAAGATTACACCTTTCCATACACATCAAATACCCCTTTGAGTGGTTTAATAACCAAAATACCCCTTTGAGCAGTTTAATTATCAATTTACCATTTTTTTCATAAAATTTCCAAGTTACCTTTTTCTCATACAAAATTTCTAAAATACCCTTCTTACTTGATAACTTACTACATTATGCCTTTCTCATGCTAAATTACCAAAATACCATTCTTATTAATTAAATTACTAAGTTACCCATCTTATTCATTAAATTACCAAAATACCCTTTTTATTCATTAAATTACCAAGTTACCCTTTCTTATGCCAAAACTACCAAACTATCATTCTTACTTACTAAATTACCAAATTACCATTTTTATTCATAAAATTACTAAGTTACCCCTTTTTCATGCAAAAATTACCAAACTACCCTTCTTATTAATTAAAATACCATATTTCCCTTTTTATTCATAAAATTACCAAGTTACCCCTTTTTCATGCCAAAATTACTACAATACCTTTAAAACATAAAATATTAACACTCATGGTCCATCTTCATTATCTAACACCACTAAATATTATTATTCATTATTAATACTTATTATCACCTACCATACACACTTATTTAGGCCAAATCCTATGTACAAGTAAAAATTACTAAAATACCCCTAGGGCTCATATTAACATTATCTCCACTCCATATGGCCATGTTTACTTAACATAATAATTAAATGTATCTAATATCATCATTAACAACAAGTATCCTTTCTTAACCATCATTCCTACACATGACACATTTAATAATATAGAATGCTTTTCATTCCAACTTCTAACATACATTACAAATCATGATATGCTTAACATCACATAATATGCACACAATCATATTCCAAAACCCTATCTACATATTTTAGTAGGGGTATAACGGTTAACTTATTTCCAACAATAATTAAACTTTATCAATACCCGGTTAAAAACTTTAAGCTTGGATTAGTAAAATTTGTATCTAGAAATAATGTCAAAACTAGCATATTAGTAGTAGGAAATTAAAAGAATAGATTTTTATCAAAAATGCTTATTAAATACACATTAATACTAACTATATTTTACCTTAAGGATTTGGTTAAGTAACTCAAAATATGTTGCATGGCAATATGAGTTGCATGCACAAGAAAAGGAAAACTAAGTGTGGATAAGAAAGTTGGAAGAAGGTGGAAGAAGGTGGAAGGGTTGTTTTGGGTAAGGGAGAAAAGGCCTTGGGTAAGGGCTTGTAGAGGGGAGTTAGGGTAGTGGCTGGGTGTAGGAAGGGTAGTAGGGTGTAGGTGGTGGTCAGAGGTTGGAGATTGGTGGCTTAGGTTGGCAGAGACGGTGGTGACAGGGCTAGAAAGGAGGCGCAAAGGGAGGGAGAGGAAAAAAAAAGGAAGGAAAAAAAGGGGAGAAATGAGGGGGATGAAGGGAGAATCTTGACAAGATGAGGTAGGGAGGTGTCATGTGGTCGATGGGCAGCTTTAGTGGTGATGGAAGAGGAGGAATGGGTGGCACAAGGTGGCGTGTAGGGGGAGAGTCAAGAGGAGAATAGAAGGAAAAGGAAGAGAAAGGTGGGCTGCAGTGGCGAGTGGTGGTTGTTGGGTGATGTAGGGAGGAAGTAGGGTAAGCCAAGGAGTTAGTGTGCTGGTTGGTTGGGCAGCAAATATAATGGTTGAGGGCAACGAAGCCAAAAAAGGAGAAGAGAAAAAGAAGGGAAGAAGGGAAAAAAAGAGGCTCGGCAAGGGAGAAGGAGAAGCTCGAGGGGGAAGGAGATAGGGAAGAGAAAAAGGAAATAAAGAGCGGAAACGAAAGAGGGAAAAGAAGGCATACATGGTTGGGTTAGTGGGGGTGTAGGCTATAGGTCGAGGTGTGCAAGGTGGCAGGAAGGAGAAGAAGAAAAGGGTGAAAGGGGTGGCATGTGAGAGGGCTATGTAGGGGTGAGTTTGCCTCAAAAGGGAAAGGAAAGGGATGGGAGAGAGAAGGAGAGGGTAGGGTTGCAACGATAGGGGTAGGGGGAAGAGTTATAGGGGAGTATGTGCAGGCATTGGGGGCTCAATGTGCAGGGGGAGAGAAGGAAGAAAAAGAAGAGAGGGGAGGCACGCAGGCTAGTTGGGTGGGGGAGAAAGAAGAAGGGCTAGCCTGTGGGCAAGGGAGGAGGAGAAAATAAAGAAGAAGGTTAGGTTGGCCCAACCAGGGGAAAGAAAGAAGGATGGGGAGTAGAGCTAGATGGTGAGGAGGGGGAGAGGCCATCGACCCAGTAGGGGAAGGAAGAATGAAGAGGGCCAAGCAGCCCAAGGAAGGAAGGAAAAAGGAGAAAGAAAAAGGAAGAAGGAAAAAGGAAAAAGAAAAAAAATAAAATAATTTTTTGGAATTAGGTTTAGAAATTATTTAGTGGATACATTATTTTAATAAATTAATTTATTTAAAATTTAATATATTAATTTAAGAGGATAATTTTAATAAAATATGGGTTTAAAAAATTATTTAAATAAAAAGAGTACGATAAAATAACAAAATATCTATTTTAATATATTAAATAATCATATCCAATTTTTATAAATCAAAATTCCAAAAAATAATTAAATTAATAATATAAGATTAAATTATCCTAAATAAAAATTAATCATTAAATTCTAGGTTTTATAATTATAGGGTATTATAATGAGGGAAGATATTCGAGACTAAAGGAAGAGTGGAAGATAGAGTTTTTTGGGTTATCATTAATAGTGGATTATGTACAAATTTGGCTAAAGAGAGGATGGTGAAGGAATAAGAGTTAGAGACAACACCATATTAGAATCCTTATTCTCTTCAATGGCTTAACAAGGACAAACGAGTCAAGGTAATACAACATACCCTAATCTCATTTAGAATTAGTAATTATCATGTTGATGTGTTATGTGATGTTTTGCTTATGGATGTAGGTGGGATCTTATTAGGTAGACTATAAAAATATGATCGATATACTATTCATAATGGTATTACTAATAAATATCTTGTTTAAAAGTATAATAAAAAGCATAAACTTAAACCTTCTAAGTGTGATAATGATAACATCGTTGAAAATAAAATGAGTTTATTTTTGCATGAAAAGGCTATGATAGAATGTATTAATGAAGAAGGCAATTGTTATGTTGTGATTATCAAGGATTCACTACAAGGGGAGAAAAATGAAAATAATCCTTAATTAGATGAGCTTATTAATGAATATAAAGATGCATTTTCTAAAGACTTACCAATGGGATTTCCACTTAAAAGAGGAATAGAACATGTTATTGACTTAATGCCTAGTATATCTTTAACTAATGAACCTGCCTATAGATTTAATCCAAAAGAGGCTAAGGAATTAGAGATACAAATACAAGAGCTCATAGAAAAAGGATATGTGAGAGAAATAATGAGCCCATGTTGTATACCGACATTACTTGCTCCTAAAAAAGATGGTATATGGCATATGAGTATTGATTCTAGAGTTGTAAACAATATAACTATAAAATATAGATTTTCTATGCCTATATTAGATGACATATTAGATTAATTATGTGGAGCAAGAATATTCTATAAATTGATATAAGGAGTGGAAATCATCAAATGACGATAAGAGAAGGGAATGAATGAAAAATTGCTTTTAAAATGAAATATGGTATTTACGAATAGTTTATTATGCCACTTGGATTGTGTAATACACCTAGTTCGTTTATGAGAATAATGAAAGAATTTATTCAACCTTTTATTGGAAAATTCATTGTGGTATACTTAGATGATATGCTTATGTATAGTAAAAATGAGCACGATCATCCTAGCCATTTGAAAAGATTATTTGATAAGCTAAAGGAAGCTAAACTCTATGGAAAATTTTTATTTTATGCTTTTAAGTTTTATTTTACTTGGTTATATTGTAAGTAGTGAAGGTATAAAAGTGGATCATATAATGATTCAAGTTATTCAAGACTAGCCAATACGTAAGGATATTCATGAGGCGGGAAGTTTTCATAGATTAGCAAGTTTCTATAGAAGATATATTAAAGACTTTCGATTATTATCGTGACAATTATACATCTTATGAATAAAGGTAAATTCAAGTAGGGAGAAGAGGCCATTAAAGCCTTCAAGACCTTAAAGGATAAGATATGTAATGCACCGGTATTATCTTTGCCTAACTTTCATAAATTATTTGAAGTTACATGTGATGCTAGTGAGGTAAGGATAGAAGGTGTACTCTCACAAGAGAAAAAAACCCATGCATTTTTTAGTGAAAAATTAAATGGTGCTAAAATAAATTATACAACATATAATGAGGAATTCTATGCCATCATAAGAAGTTTAGAAACATGGAGTCGTTATTTTAGAACTAAACCATTTATTTTGCATTCGGATCATGAGAATCTAAAATATTTATATGGGCAAAATGGGTTAGTTTCTTATAATCCTTTGTGTTTTTTATTAAACATTTTGATGGTAGAGAAAATGTAGTAGCATATGAATTATCTAGGAGATCTATGATATTTGTCATGTTGGATGCTAAATTATTAGTCTTTGAAATGTTGAAAGAATTATATGCAAAATATGAATATTTCTTTGAAATTTATAATGAATGTAAGAAAAATCATTGTTATGGTAATTATGTGCTTCAGGATGACTTTCTTTTCAAACTTAATAATTTGTGTATACCTCTTTACAGTGTACATGAATAGCTTGTTAAGAAATACATGAGGTAGGTATAGCTGGTCATTTTGGTATTTATAAAACCATGAAAATATTACAAGAAAATTTATGCTGGCCACAAATGATAAAATTAGAACAAGCTATTATTGGGAGATATATAACTTGTTAAAATTTTAAAATTTTCTTTTTATAAAGGTTTGTATACTCCTTTACCATTTCCTATTCAACCATGGGAGAGTATTAGTATAGACTTTATCTTAGGATTACCAAGGACACAAAAGAAAAATGATTATATTATGGTGGTGGTAGATAGGTTTTCTAAAATGACACATTTTATTCCTTGTAATAAAATGAATGATGCAATTCATATGGTAGATTTATATTTCAAGAAAATAGTATGGTTACATGGCAATCCCAAAAGTATAGTATCGAATAGAGATGTAAAGTTTTTGAGTTATTTTTGGAATACACTTTGACATATGTTATGTATTAAGTTGTTGTTTAGTACATCTCATCATCCACAAATGGATGATCAAACCAAAGTAACTAATAGAACCTTAGAAACTTTAACACAAGGATTAGTTAATAAGAGTACAAAATATTGGGATATAAGACTTGCACATACCGAATTTTGCATATAATAGGAGTTGTTCTAGTACAACTCACTTGAGTCCATTTAAAGTCTTCTATGGAAATAATTATTATTTTCCTATTGATATGTAGTCATTAAATAAAGGTGATATTAAGAACTATGATGCTAAAGAAATAGTTGAATTCATTAAATACTTCATGAGCAAATAAGGAGTAATGTTGAGAAATCTAATACTAAATACTAGAACCACGTGAACAAAAATAGAATTACACAAATATTTTCAGTGGGAGACTTGGTATGGTTAGATTTAAGGAAAGAAAGATTTTCAAACTTAATAAAGAATAAAATAATGCCAAGAGTAGATAAACCATTTAAAATATTAAATTTTTTTAAAAATAATGCTTATAAATTAGAATTATCAAAATCCTAAGGAGAAATTTCTAGGACTTTCAATGTTCGTAATTTATCTTCGTATTATAATGATGCTAATGTGAGGACAAATTATTCTTTACAAGAGGAGAATGATACAGGAACATCTCCATCTCATTTTTCTCATGTTGAAGGGAAAGTCCTAGCATATTTAGATGTGGTATCAATTGTTCTTTAAAATCTTGAACACCTTCATAATAACCCTAATACAATTTCATTAAGTGATTCTTACAGGTATTACATATATTTGCAAGAAGAAGAATTCACCAATGATATCTAATGTACAAGACAATAATGATACAAGGGTTACAAAGTTACATGGAAGATAAAGCTATAATACATGAAGCATGATTGTTTGATTATTCAATGTATTATCATGATTAGGTTTTATATAGCTTTGATGTTTTGTGTAAACTTTGTAACATCTTATCATTATAATTGTAACTCATTACATATAACATATGGACATGTGATGGTTTAACTATTTATTAATTAGGTAGGTTGATTTGGGATTAATTAATGGGGGGGTTAGGCTTGGCCTCATGTGTGTATGTATATACTTGTACATTCGGGGGTGATGGAATTATCATTCAACCGATCATCTAATGAAATGAAGGAAAACTTGGAGTGGAAACTCTTGGTCATTTTATCTTCCTACTTTCCCTTCAAGTAAGGTTAACCTTGATTGAGTTTTAGGATTTGTTCTATAGAGAAATTAGTGATTTCTCTTTAGAATTATTTTAATCTTTGAGAAGATCAAAACTTTCCAATTGAATGTTACATTTGAATATTCTACAATATTAACTTTGTTCCTTCTTTGGTCGACTTTGTTGTTCTACTAACCAAACACAAAGATCCTACATTTGTGAAAGATAAATCATACATTATCTTACATATTATGAGGTGAATAGGGTATTGTAATTTTAGGGCATAAATGGAGAAGAATATGGTAGAGAATAAAGTAAGAAGAAATGTTGGTAAAGAAATGTGATATTTAATGTAGATATTTATTATATAAGTAAGAAAAATGAATTAAATAACAAAGGAAGATGAACAAGGGTTGATCTAGATCTCTTGGGCTAAGGGAATTGGTTTCTAAGTTTATTAAAGATTAATGGGTGGTTATGATTGCTTTGATAAAGTTTAGATAAGATATGGTAGCAGAAATTTAAGTTTTGATAGTTAATTATATTTAAATTTGGCAAACAACTATTTGAAAATTCTAAAAATGATTCCACAAAATTATTAATTCATATTTAGATCAATTATGCCAAAAAATATGAGTACCCTCCAAAGCTTCATAAATTTTAGATATGTAGAAATACTATTTTGAGGCTCGACTCCAATTAAGGGTAAAATGGGACAATAAATATCAAATTTTGGTCAACATATCTACTAATTATTTTGAAAATGACTATGAGACTCATAAAAAGATAAGGATGTAAAATATTAAAGAATTAAAAAAATCTAGAAGAAGTTTGATAACTGAAGGTGACTTAGAAGTTTTATGGGACTCGAACCATAAGAAGGGTTAAGAGTTAAAAATAAAACATTTTAAAAATATGATGAGAATTTCAAGACTTTAAAATGATATAATAAATCTATCTTTAAGCTAAATTTTCTTATACTTATAATATTAAACAGGGGTTTTAAAAAATCAAGGTATTACAATCATTACATAAACAAGCCAACCTCGAACATAAAAAAATTCAATGAGGCGAGCTCGAGTTAGGGATGACTTGACTTACCATGACCCATTTACAATCCTTCTTATTCAGTATTAAGTTATTGGTTTAATATCTCCTTATTCACATCAATTGTAATTATTATCCTTATCATGGTCTTAACTCCCAAATCTCCATCTTCTCCCTTAACTTTAAATGTTATTATATATACTTGTATAACTTATAAATGGATGGAGATAACTCATATACATATCAATAAGTATAAAAAAAGTATCTTCCTTTCTATCTTTTTTTTTTCTATATATTTTGAATATCATAACACTTTAACGACAAAAAATTACTCTTTTTTCAGATGGATTTGATTCAATAATGATTGATGAAAATAAGAGTCGACTTTGACAGATCTCCATATCATCTAGGAATTTTTTCGGTTTACCATAATTGATATTTGAATGAAAATAATAACCATGCCATCTTGATGGTTTGATGCACAATCAAAGTAGTGTGTTGCATCTTTAATAGTGTATTTGGATTGGGGTGAAAGAGGGTTAAAGAAGGCGAATCAATTAATTTACTCCGTTTTGGTACCATTTTTAATAACTCTACCTAGGTGAATCGAGGTTAATGTTGTGAATCGGGGTTAATTATGCACCTCCATTCACCTCGATTAACCTCATTTTATCAACCTCCGATTTCAGGGGTAACAGAGGTGAAGGCGAAAGAATAAGTAATTTTTTGACCCAATAGGATCAAAATACCCCCTCAATAGGACTTATCTATTTAATACAAGGGTATAAATGTCATTTGTCTTATTTTTTAATCTTCATTCACCTCAATCTAAATGAAAATTTTAAAGCATTTACCCTGATTTATTCAGGTTAGGTTAATATCATCTAAATAATATTTTAAAATATTCACTCCAATATACCTCCATTCCCTTCACTTAGGTTAATTTTTAATGTTTACCTTCAACTCTATTTACTCCAATCCAAACTAACCATAAATCTTCAATATGTGAGTTATGAGGCAGAAAAATGTCTTATGTTTGTGTACAATACAGAGATGACATTCTTTTTGAGGAGAATATTCATCATTTTAGCAATTCATAATATGAATAAAATATAGTATCATCACATTTATGCCCACATGGGCGATTGTACTTGTTATGTGCTAGGTTAGATGGCTATGTCTTTTTTGCCACCACGTGTTACATTTGTTGATTCACATGGCTATAAGTAGCATGTTATCACATTGATCGTTTTTATGTTATGTATATTTATTTATTTGTTAGGAAATCAAGATTATTATTATATGATATTATGTTTAGAGTCGATAAAAGTTGATCTAAGCCATCCTTCTTAATTTAATTTGACTTGTGTTAAAATCAATCAAACAAAATCTAAGAACTTTATCAACCAATTCGACTTGAGCCAAATCCAATCTCGATCCAAAGTTGATCCGAATATAAATGGTTCGATCAGAACCCAACCAGTGACTCAAGTTTACCTGACACTTGATATTAATTCAACCCAACATCAATCTAACTTGATAAGACTAAACTTAATATTAAACAATTATAATAATAAAAAAATTACAAATATTTTATTATTCATTTAAATATTTTAAAATTTTATTATTTTATAAAGTTTATTTATTTTTTAAAATGTAATCGCAAATGTTCTTATTCAACTACCATTTCTTAGTTTCACCAATTTTTTTTTGCACAAAAACACAACATTAAAAATCATAATAATAAATAAGTAGTAGTTAACAACACATTTTTAATTATATGCTTATATGAAATTAAACTTAATATTTGTTTACAAGTTTATTGAGTTGGACTAATTTTGGTAGTCAATATTCACTTTGATCAAATTATGAAATGATCTAATTTGGAGTTAGTTCAGCCCAAACCTAACTCCTCACATAAAAACCCTAAAAGACCCAATCCACTAAGTTAATCTAAAATAATCCAAACACAACCTGTTAAATTAACCCAAACTTGATATCTCTCAAATGTGAGCAAAATTGATCCAAACCCAATTCAATCAGCCAAATTAATCCAAGTATAATCTAAAATGACTCAAATCTAAACTAGCTTAACCTGACCCAATCTGATATAAACTGGATCTACAACAACCTAAATTTGACCCGATATAAATAATAAAATAACCTAAAATGACCCCAATTTAAAATGATCCAACTCAACCGACAATTGACCTATAAAAAAATAACCAGCAAATAATATAATCCGTCATCGATCTCACCAACTACAACCTAACCTAAACTTAACATGTCCCACCTAATTGCTACCTCTAATTATATTATTTAAAGAAAATTATGTAAAAGAAAAAGTCATCAGATGGTTTTGTCATCGAGCAATATATGTCATCACTAAAAGTTCATGGATGACTACCAAAAGTAGACACTTATAAGAGAAAATACCTAAACTTAAAGTGATAAATTAACAATATCAAAGCCTTTGCAACTTTGAAGTTAATAGAGGATGGGGGAATAAGAAAATGATTAAAAAATTTAATAGTAAAGTGTGTGTGTGTGTGTGTGTATATATATTATAATAAGGAATCGAAGTGAAATAAAAACTTAGTCAACACTTTTTACACGTACGTTGCTCAGTTATAAATGTTTAGTCGAGTATTATTCCATTTATGCAATTGCATCTATCTTTCTCCAACAAAGGGGCTATAGATTTAAAGTCATGTCCTTAGTGGAAGTAAACCTTAGTCATTTACGTTAAGCGGAGTAGTGCATATACCACCTAGACTAAGAAGAACATATTTTATGCTTAAATTCTTTTTCTACAAGCACTTAACTATTTAAAATAATAAAGAACCATACCTAATAATTATTTATAATATAATATTTAATTAGTAAGATTTTTTTTCTATCTTATGTTTAAAGTGCTTTTTTTGACCTTTTTCTTTTCCTTTGACATCATAATTTATGTTAAGTCCACTACTAATGCATTTTTCAATAATTTACTCTATTTTGTAGTTGACTATTGCTATGATAAAATATATAAATAAGTTGAACATCTATTTTCTAATAATAATTATTTTGATCATTATCAATATTGAATAATTACAAAATATTATGCCCTTTTTATAAAATTAACAGCGAACCTGTCCTTAATGAATATTGTCTACATCATCATCATCATCATCATCATCATCATCTTCTTCTTCTTCTTCTTCTTCTTCTTCTTCTTCTTCTTCTTCTTCTTCTTCTTCTTCTTCTTCTTCTTCTTCTTCTTCTTCTTCTTCTTCTTCCTCCTCCTCCTCCTCCTCCTATTGAGTGATATGTCGTTGATTGGAATTGCATACCAAATTGGTTTATCAACATAACCAACTTTAATGCAAATTAGTCGTTGAGTAGGTTTATGTTACGGAACGTAGAATGGATCAAACAAAGATTGGATGTAAATTTTCATGTGATTATAAAATAATTTCCAACCATAATCAAAATTAAATCAATTTAAAAATATAACTTAAATTAAGGACACAACGATTTACATGGTTCAATCAAATTGACCTACGTCCACGAGTGACGAGAGATGGATGGATATATTAATCAATCAAGGAATTAAAAAATCAGATGTGATTACAATGGATTCTCAATCTTTGAATTAATCAAATCAAATGGATAATTGATGATGTAAGTGAATCTTGCAAGACGCTAAAACTTCTCGTTCAAATTGTCTTTATGAGTTAAGAATGAAGATAATCAAAAGGTATGCCAAAAGACAAGAGGAAATATGATTAAAAATGAGATCGGAGTCCTGTGGCATAGTCGTGCCATCTGCAATGCCTTGCCATGCAAATTTCTTCCTCTTGGAAAAATATTTACAAACGTGCATGGCTCTGCTAATGTTACATTGGCTAGCCGTGCAACTTTCCTTCTCTTAGCAAAAGGAGCGTACACTCACACGACGGTGCCAATGCTGCACTAGCTAGCCATATAAGCCCTTCCTAGGCATATTTTGCCTCCAAACTTGATATGCACACTCCACACATCAAATGAACTTGATTTAAGGTAACAAACACAATAATCTCCACATTTGAATTAAATTAAAATCCCCAAAACCATATCTATAATATCAACATCTCTTCTCTATAACAAGAGCATAATGCTCATCTTCTAACAAGGCCCACCAGGTTCACACAAAATGTGAACTTAGCCAATGACAAAGACTTTGTTAACATATCAACCTCGTTCTTAGCGTTATCAATCTTCTCTAATAACCCTTCATCCTTAGCTACTACACCACAAATGAAATAATACTTCACATCAATGTGCGTAGTTCTCCCTTGATAAATGTTCTAATTACATGCCAAATGAATTGTAATCTGATTATCACAATACATAACAATATTTGTTGAATCAGCAATGGACGTGAGAACCAAGAAATTTTATTTTTAGAAAAATGTGAAAGCAATTTGAAAAGAAAAATTGTAGAATGTTACTGCCACACCAACTATGAGAGAGGTGTGATCAGCACCTTCCATGCCTGATGCAAGGCTAAACAGAACAAGGAAATAAAGAATGCATGATCATAATATTAATGTGATAAGGTAAATAAGAATAGAACAATATTATAGATGGAATGAACTTGATAACTTTACAAAATCATATACTAGAATTTGAGCTAAGAGTTTAAATAACTGGAAATACAAAAATCTCCCAATGTAGTGGAAACTACTAATAATCAGTTAACCTAACTCTTAGGTATAATCATAAACCTCCAACCCCAAGCAATGGCCCGCTAGTAGCTTTCCAAGTGTGGTCTCTTAGGCTAGGGACGCTAAAGATAACCAAACCCTAAGTATGCATATCGGGAAAGCCTCTAAGATTCTATGATAAAAATTCCACATATCAACCAATTAGGTGTTTTAAGTGGTTACACAAAAAACTAACCAAGGCATACAAGCCGCTAAATAGGTATTTATAGATAACACCAAACTCACATAAGACATCAAAGCCACCAAATGGGTGTTTAGAGATAACACCAAACACCTCACACCAATTGGGTGTTTAAGGATAACATCAATCGCAACCAAAAGCAAGTATCAAATACCATTGTATTGGTTCATATTAACCTAGATCAATCATGGTTGAAATCATAATTAAAATTTTGTAAATACATAGAAGGATCAACACAAAATGCCTAAGAGAACCATAGCAGATCATATCAAATTAGGTGGTTTCTAGCTAGACCTGTTGATAGATCCTCAGACCAATTGACTAGTATGGTTGTACCAAACGTGGACCAAAACAAAACTAGAGCACCGGTCAACTGGCTGGCCTCACCGGTTGATTGTTCACGAGAACCGGTCAACTAGTTTGGTCTAATCAATCGATGGGTCTAAGTAGAGACTAAACCATTTTGGCTTACAGAAAAAATGATTGATGGGGTTGACCAATCAATCGACTAGTTATAGTAGCCAGTTGACTGGTTTGGTCTAACAGATCGATGAGTCTAAGCAGAAACCAAACCACCTTGGTCTGCAGGGACACCTGTCGATGGATTTGACCAATTGATATACTGTTCATTAAGAACAGTCCACTAGTTTACCAAACCAATAAACTAATCTCATAACCAACAAATCCAAAACTCCAAACCATTCAACTGCTCACAAAACTAGTAGACTAGTTTGAGGAACCGATCGATTGGTTTGGGTAAAACACAGCTCAGACTTGCAAAACACACACCAAAATTTCTACACTTTACCATATTAATCCTAACATGATTCTATATCAAAACTGTAACACCCCCAAAAATCACAGTTGAAAATTTTCATTTAATTAAAACCATACACAAGGACATGGGGTGCTACCACTATGATTAGCACAAGGCTATAAAAACTCACAAGACATTAAACCCATTAGGACATAGACTCGTAATGATCCGAAAGAATCATAAATAAAAATGAAGCTAGAGTGCGTGATTAAAGAGTCATCACAGACTGAAAAACAACTGTAGTGTTAAAGCCCTTGAGGGGAAATAACAATGTAAATAGTAAGATAGGATAAAAACTGAAAAAAGAAGACTCTGGATAGCAATCGCTCTCGGGCCCTATTACAAGTCCAACATGTCATCACTCGGCCCCGTCCGATGCATCAAATGTGTCATAGGCATCAAACACAATATCTTCTACCTATACCAACTCAGAAGAGACCTCTACTCGTGGAAATGTGTAGCACCTATGAAATGGGTGATCAGTATACTATATACCGAGTAAGGTAACCATGCAGCTAAGGCCATACATGAAAATTAGATAATATAAGTAGGTAACCATGTAGCTAAAGCCATACATGAAAGACAGATAGTACAAACAATGATTCAGTCTTGTTAGACATAATCATTAGATCTCTGGTCATTATTCCCATTTCACACCATTCTTATTTTAAGTCCATGCGAGTACGGGAAGCCCACTATTTTATCTGGTGGATTGGAAACATCCAAAGCAGAATGCTCCTGGCTACTATTATTCACAGGTGGATCGGTCTCTAAGGCACAATGCTCCTTGCCACTATTATGCTGGTCGATCGGTCTGGCCTCGACTCTCATGGTATTCCACTATAAGTAATTAGTATCTTTTCCATGGATAATCATCAATTAAGATTTGGTTTATTGAGCTTGGGATCCTCCACTATTATAGCCAGTGGATTAGAAACATCCAGGGTAACACGCACCTGGCCACTATTATTCGTCCGTGGATTGGTTTCCAAGGTACCTTGCACCTGGCCACTATTATGCTGGTGGATCAATCTAAGCCCGATTCAATAATCTTCCACTTTAAATGGTCAATGTCCTATCCATATATTATTCAATAAATACTTTCACCCTAGAAATGCATGCCCCTTAGACTTCCCATTCACACACCCTGTCCACACTTAATCTCCTGAAAAGCCTCATCCCAGATCTTGGGACTTCTATACCTCCTAGTACATCTAAACATCCTTTCCCCCTTTCCTTACTTACCATGAATCCCCAAACTCCTATTTATGTGGGTCGAGGGCCACTTTCCCATATCTCTAGGTTAACTCATCATTGCCCTCTAGGTTTTCCCCTTGGAAACCCTAATATGGCCTATATGGACTACACTCTCTCAATCATACATGGCCCATGATCCTTTTGCTCCCAACTCATCACCCCACTCTATCCACACCCAACATCCCAACTTTACTTTTCCATTTTACGCATGTGGCCATGAAGCCCTAGTTGGCCACCCCAAACCCTAGCACTTCTCCTTTCTTACATATCATCCCTTTGTCACCCTTACTTACTATTTCCCTTTCCCTATAACATACATTTACTCTCCATGTGACACTCTTTCATTCTCACCCTATACTTCAACCTCTTCCATCATTTCTTCCAACTTCCCCACTTAGGGTTCTCCTCCCAAACCCTAGCTAGGTCCCCCATGCGCCCTTATACCAACCTATGTACTATTTTTCATATATGGACTCTAATCACCCCAACTATTCTTCCGCACCTTAATCAACCCTCAAGTCAACCTTTCCCACATAAAAGTCATCCCTATGCAGAGATTAACCACCTCAGGAAAACCTTACACTCTCCATGCATATTTTAGTCCATCCTCTTAATTTGTTCATGTTATTCCTTTATTTGTCCACCCATAAGTCATGAGATCTTTAGGCCACTCTTACTAACCTCTAGTTAACTCACTTCCCTTGCTCCTTTTATCTTCTCACAACCACATCACATTACTTAAAGTCTCCTAGCATGCATGTCTTAAAGGGGTAATATTATATAAGCACAATCAAGTACAAGTCACATTACCATATTACACATTCCATAAAAGCACATACACTTACCTTAGCTCTATGCTTAGCAAGCTGCGCTACAAGTGCATAGTTTACAACTACATAAAGTACACACATAAAACCAACACACATACACATAATACACTTGTTAGGCCATAACTACATCCTTACCTATAACGACACTGGGCTTGGAGCACGCTCCTATGCCTCCTTAGGGGCCGGACTTGGTTCATCTATAAAAGGAAAACACTAGGGTTAACTTCCCTCTTACTACTTTCATCATTCCCTACTTTACTTTTAGTAAAAACTAGTATTAGTGATGATCACAATAGTTGTATTAAGAGTATAAATAAGGGTATTATTATTAAACTAGTTAACAACACTATTAGAGGTAATATTAGCCCAAAAATAGCGCTAGGTGGTCATAATAATCATGGCAGAATAATAATAAAAATAACAGTAATAATAATGACAATAACTTTAATAATAATAATAATAATAAGGCTTAAAATAATAATTATACCTACGATAATTCATACTTAAGTAATATCAAGGGTTAGGGCACAACCTAAGTGAAGTTGGCAACTAAGGTGGCATCGACGGTGGTGGAAGTGGTGGTGGTTTTGGAAAAGGTTAGTCTTTAGGGGATGAAAGAGAGAAAGGGAGGTGGCGGTTGTGAGGTGGTGGACTCTGCGGTCTAAGAGGGTTATAGTGGTGGTGGCGGCGCAGTAGGGTGGGGCACTGGTGGTGGTGGCTATGGCGGCCGAGAGTGGTGGAGAAGGAGGGAGGGGAAGGAGAGGGAGAAAGGGGAAAGGAAGGGTAGAGGAGGTTCTACTGGGTTGAGTTGGTGGTAGGGGAGGTGGTGATTGTGGCAGAGGAGGCAGCTCACAGCCCAAGGGAGGTGGCAATGGGGTGTAAAGGGAAGCTCGAGCTGCCCACTCTACATGATTGGGGTGGGTTGTGTAAGGGGAGTTATGGGCGGTGAGTAGCTTGGTTTGGTGGAGGGTAATGTAGGGAAGGGGTTGGGTGGTGTTTCGGGTGGTGGCGTTGCATGGAGGCTACTAGGGCAGCGTTTAATGGTGCAATAGTGATAAGGATCAGGTTTTTTTGGGTAGAGCAAAAGAGGGGAAATGAGGGATGGTAAGGGGTATTTATAGGTCGAGGGAGGGAGAGGAGGACAAAGAGGGAAGAGAACAAGGGGCAGGAGTGGTAGGAGCTCGTCGGTCAGGGGAAAAAGAAAAGAAAGAAAAGAGAGGGAGAATCGGGCTGGCAAAAGAGAAAAAAAAGATAAAGAAAGGAGAGGTTGGCTAGGCTCTCCGAGGGGGAGAGAAGAGAGGAGAGGGGTGGTTGGGCCACACGGGCAAGGTCCAACCGGGGGGAAAGGAACAGAAAATGAAAAGGAGAAAGGATAAAAGGAAGAAAGAAAAAGGAAATAGGAAGAAAAGGGAAAAAGGAAAAAAGAGAAAAAAGAAAAAGAAGGTAGTTGACGTATTTGGGGTATTTTGAAATATTAAAATTAGTAAAATAAATCATTAAATTTCTTTTTATATTTATTTATAAAATTTTGGGTGAATCTTCCTAAATTCTATTTTAGTTAGCAAATTACCTTAATATTTCCTAATTGAATTCTATATTATTTCCCTCTTTTTTGTCTAAATTACTCCCATTATTTTATTAAAAATATTATATTTAACTAATCTCACAATTAAATCCCTACTTTATCATAATTTTCTAAATTAGGATTTTGGGGTATTACAAAGACACTCATCAAAATACATGCTTCACACATAGAATCAAATGGATATATGGTGAGATACACACTTAACCAAATCATGTCAACAATCAATTTCATGCTTAAAATAAGAAAACTCAACAACACTACTTGGAAATAATTATACCACAAGCTCATACCATGGAACACCATTAGATTTTACTATATAAACACTAACACATGGAACCCCAATATACATCATAAACCTAATAATGTTAAAGATAAGAACACCTTACCTTGAAGTAATTCTCCTAGCACAAAACTTATATTGGATGACTTGTCTAGCATAACTCCGATTCCTAAGAGAATCAAAGTAAAACCATTCCAAATCCTCTTCCAAAACTTCATCAAAAACTAAGAAAATTAGAAGCAGAAGAGAAACACAAAACACCACCTTTTAACTCATAACAGGGTGTTAAAGAGAAGATGAAATCTCCAACTTCTCTCTGCCTTAATTCTTCCTTGATAAGGGAAAGCAAGAGAGAGTTAAAACCAAGATTGGAAGTAGAGAAATGACACAATGTCCGCACACTTCAATGTAGAAAACCAAAGAGGATATCTATTTTTCTTAGTAGAAGGAAGAAGAGAGGAAAATGGAAGGGTGTTCAACATTTAATGAGATTTCCAAAGGAGAAGGGAAAATAGAGCAAGAACACAAGTGAGGAGTGATAATGGGTCAGCAAAATGAGAGGTATAGCGGCAAGCTAGGAAACATCCTCAAGGAAAAGAGGGATGAGACAAGTGAGTTTGAGTATTGGCAAGCCAAGAAGTGAAGGATGAATTGATGGGGTAGTGAGGGGTGGAGTGCTATAACATCCCCAAACTTTATAGTTGAAATTTTTTATTTGTACAAAAAACCATACACTAAAAACGTTGAGGGGGTGCTACTACCATGATTAGTATAAGATTGACCCCTGACCAATCTCATATTAACCACAAGGCTAAAGGAACTAAAAGTATTAACATGAGTAATCAATAAAAAATATAATAATTCAACTTTTCATAAATAAAACTAGAGTAAGCAAATGTCAATGTTAATATAGAAATGAAAATTAAATACGAGCAATGCCCACTATGAGGGAAATTAAAACAATAAGAAAATAGATAATGCTAAGTCTGGAGAACACCCTCTCAAACCTCACAATAGGTACAAAAAGTCATCACTCAGTCCTGCTAAAGGCATCATAGGCATTAAAGTCATCATAGGCATCGCCTCCTACTTGTATAGACTTAGGAGGGGCCATTGCTCATGAGAATGACCAACACCCATGAAAGTGGTAATCAATACGCTACTTATTGAGTAAGGTAACCATATGGCTAAGATAAAGCATAACATGAAAAAGGCAGATAATGCATACAGTAAGTCATTATGATTAATCACAATTTTATAACTTAGGCCATTACTACCATATTCACACAACTATCAATTTATATCCATGTGAGTACAGGAACTCCACTATTATAGCCGGTGGATCAGAAACACATAAGGTAGGATGCTCCTGGCCACTATTATTTATCAGTGGATCGGTTTCTAAGGTAAAATGCTCCCGACCACTATTCTCACCAGTGGATCTGTTTGGCCCCAACTTATATGGTGTTCCACTATAAGTGAGTAGTATTTTTCACATGACTTGATATCATTTAGGGTTTGGTTTACTGAGCTTGGGATCCCCTACTATTATAGTCGGTAGATTGGAAATACCTAGAGTAGAATGCACCTTGCCACTATTATTCACTAGTGGATTGGTTTCTAGGACAAAATGCACCTAGCCACTATTCTTGCTGGTGGATCGGTCTAGGCTTGGCTCAATAGTCATCCACTTTAAATGGTTAGTGTTTTATTCGTGTCGTATTCAACAAGTACTTTCTTACTAGACATGCATGCCCCACTAGACTTCCCATTCTCACCCTTTCACCCCAGACTCCTGAATAACCCTATCCCATAACTTAGGACCTCTACACTCCCTATGACTCCAAAACTTCTTTCTCACCTTTTCCCTACTCACCATGAAATCCAAAATTCCCACACATGTGGGTCAAGGCCCACTATCCCATTTGTCCACCTAAACTCACCATCGCCTATTAGGGTTTCCCCTTAAAAACCCTAATCTAGCCTATATGGCTCTAACATCTCTTTATCAATCATGGCTTATGCTCCCCTTTGATTTCAACACCATCACTCCACTCAACCCACATCCAAACATCACAACCCTACTCTCCATCTTCCACATGTGATAAGGAAAGCCTAGTTGGCCACCCCAGAACCCTAATACCCCTCCTTTCTTCTACACCATCCCTTCACACACACACTTCACCCTCTTTACCATTTGACTTAGCCCCTTCATAAGACACCCTCCTAATCTCTACCTTAACTCCAACTAATCACCATCAACCCTTTCACATACTCTCCTACTTAAGGGTTTTCCCCAAATATCCTAGTTAAGCTCCCCTTGCACACTTCTACCAACCCATGTACTATCTTTCACCTAAGGATTCCAATCATCCAAAGCACTCTTCCCTCACCATGCTTAAACATTAAACTAGCTTTTCCCAAGTAAACTTTTCCCTTATGCAAATATTTACCACCCTATGTAAGCCTTACATTTTCCATGCAAGATTTACTCTAACCCTTCATATTATTATTATTATTATTATTATTATTATTATTATTATTATTATTATTATTATTATTATTATTATTATTATTATTATTATTATTATTATTATTATTATTCTCCCTTTATTTTTTCACCCATACGTCATAAGGTACCGATGCTTTTCCCACTTCTTCTTGTTCACTCCACCCTCTTTATTCCTTTTAGATCCCCACAACCTCACCATACCACCTAAGGCCTCCTAGCATGCGTGTCATATTATAAAAACTATACATAAGAGCATGACATCAATAACAGGCCATAGCGCACATATCATAAATTGTACACACTTACCTTAGCTCTATGCAAAGCAAGCCGCACTACACACATATTTAGTCCACACTCACTTATAATATATAACACATATCAAAACACCCATGAAAACATAAATCATACAAACTAAGCCTTAACCACATCCTTACCTAATAGGACACTGGGCTTGGAGCATGAATCATGTGCCTTCTTATAGGAAGGGTTTGGTTCACCTATAAAAATGGAACACTAAATATTAAACCTTCTTCTTACATCTTTTTCCTTTTTCTTTTATTTTTTTCCTAACTAAATATTAGTAAAGAGATTAATAATAATAATAATAATAATAATAATAGAAAAATATTTAAAATAAATTATACTAAATAAATATAAGGACTAAGGAAAAATTAGAGAGGGAGTGGCGGTGGCCGCAACTATAGCAGGGTAAGGGTGGTGGAGGTTGTGGTGATAGAAAAGGAGGGATTTGAGGTTGGAAAAGGGGATATAGGTGGTGTTTTCTTGGGTGGTAGGGTTTCTGGGTCAGTGGGGGTTGTGGTGGTGTGGTGGTGTCCCACAATGGCAGCGCAAGTGGCAGCGGTGGTGGTGGCCAAGAGGGGAGGAGAGGAAAGAAGGAGGAAGGTGGGGGAGAAAAAGGGAATGGAGGGCGTGGGAAGGTAGAGGGAGGTTTTCTAGGCAAAGAGGAAGGTGGTGGAGGTGGTGGTTATAGCGGTGGTGGCAGCGCAGGGCGTGTAAGGGGTGGTGACGGGTGCAAAAGGGTAGCTCAAGCTGCCCACTTTGCACAGGTGAGGAGAGAAGATGAAGGAGAGTTAGGGTTAGGGGAAGGTCATGTTTGGTAGAGGGTGGTATAGGAAAGAGAATGGGTGGAAGTTTGGATGGCGAAGCAGCATGACGACGACGGTGGTTACCTCTAAAGAGGCAGTGGGAGAGCTGGAGACAGGGGAGAAATGGGTGTAGAAAAAAGAGGGAAGAAGAGTGTGAGAGAGGGATTTCATAAATATAGGGAAGGGGAAGAAGATAAGGGACGAAAGGGGACAAAAGGGGGAAGAGCATATGGTTGCCAGCTAGCAGTGGCAGGTCGATGCAGGACTCTGATGGGTGTAGATTCGCAGGGGGCAGGGATGGGTTTTTAGGAAGGGTTGCAGATGTTAGGTGGGGATGTTGGGGCTACAGAGGGGTGAGGACTAGTTTAAGGCAGTGTCAGTTGCACGACCCATATGTCAGGACAAGGGGAAGGTGAGGGGAGAGAGAGAACCATGGTTGTGAAGCAGCCATATGCAATCATAGATTGAGGGAAGGAAAAAGGTCACGAACTCAGCGACACAAAGATATATTGGCCATAAAATCAAGCATTCCATATAAAGGATCATGGCATACACAAAACCCTAACACGTACTTCAAACATATCTAACACACGTTTCCATGCATACTTACAAACCAGACACTTTTTGTATAATTATGAGATAAACATTACATCACACCATTAATTATCCATCCAACCCTAGGTTATACAATGTTCTTATGATACTCCCTTGTGACACCCACTGACTTATCAATTACTCCAGACACTTTTTGTATAATTATGAGATAAACATTACATCACACCATTAATTATCCATCCAACCCTAGGTTATACCATGTTCTTATGATACTCCCTTGTGACACCCACTGACTTATCAATTACTTTAATCTTATTATTCAATATTAATTATGTCTTATCAAGGAGACTCATTTGATCCATCGACATGTTATATGCATGTTACCACTTTACCCCCATCATCCTTATAAATTTACTAAAATACCCCTTGTTTGTAAAATTACCAAGTCATCCCATATTATTTACCAAATTACCATATTACCCTTCATATTTGCATAATTACCAGATTACCCCTTGTATTTGTTAAACTACCAAATTATCGTCCATACTTATTAAATCACCAACTTTACCCCTCATACTTGTTAAATTACCAATTTATCCTTCCAGTTGGTTAAATTACTGTATTACAAAAGCATTCCCCTGGAGCCTGAACCATGTGACTTCGTACCTAAATCTCAGTCGCATTTGATCTAGAGAAAAGAAAAATCTATTCTTCTGAGTAGTTGAACAGGAGCTTCAACTTAAGCCCGATTCTACCTAATCCACTATTGACCACGGACTGACTCAAGCACCAAGACCTACAACTCTTTCGACAACCGATGAAATGGCTGCTTTGCCTCCCCTCGGCTGGACTCCCTTAAGCTCGGCCTGGAAGTGATTTCCTTACCCTTTATACTTACTCAAATTACCAAAATTTTCCTTAAGCTTATTAAGTGACTGAATCACCCTTCATACTTGTTACACTTACTAGATTGTCCATTTGGTTAGTTAAACTACCAAATTTCCCATCATACTTATTAAATTACCAAGTTGTCCTTTTGGTTGGTCAAATTACCAAATTGCCCTTCTTCTTTATTATAATTATCATTTTGCCCCTTTTACTTATCAAATTACCAATTTACCTTTTTTTATGCCAATTTACCAAAATACCATTTTCCTGTATTAAACTACCATTTTACCCCATTACGTTATAGAATTACCATAATACCCTTTCCTTTATGTCAAATTACAAAATAACCTCCTCCTTTATTAAATTACCATGTTACCCCTTTACAATAATATCCTTTCCTTTATGTCAAATTACCAAAATACCCTTCTCCTTCATTAAATTACCATTTTACCCCTTTACATTACAAAATTACCATTTTGTCCTTATTTTTATAAATTTTACTAAAATACCATCACTACATAAATATTAATATACATGGTCCATATAAATCATCCAACACTACCGACTATTATTATTTATCACTAATACTCATTAGCACCTACACTTATTTAGACCACACCCTTACACAAGAAATATTACTAAAATACCCCTAGGGATTATATTAATATTATCTATGCAACAAATGGCTACATTAGCATATCATGTCACACATATGCATTTAACATTATCATTAATAACAAGGCTCCTTTCCTTAAACATTATTTCTACAAATGGCACATAAATTATCATGTTTTTCTTTTCATCACCCAACATATGCGACTACATACATTATGTTTAACAACATATACAATGCATATAAATCATATTAAAAATCCTAATGTGCTAGCATATGTATATCCACGCATTTTAGTAGGGTATAATAATTACCTTATTTCCAGAGAAAATTAAACCTTACCGAACCCTGGTTAAAGGTTGAGCTTTGATTAGTAAAATCAATACCTAAAAATAATATCACTATTTATCATATTAGAATTAGAAAAATAAAAAGAATAAACCTTTATAAAAAACTTAATTAAATACATACTTATGTAAACCATTGTTATACCTCAAATTAATCCAAAATGCTAAAAATGAAAGGCAGGACTTACGCTGCTCATGCAGTGTGAGATGCATGCAAAATAGCAAGGAAGGAGGGGGTTGAAGAGTGAGTTGGGAAAAAGGAGAGGGTTTGGTTCGGGTGGGGTTTTGGGGGTGAGGTGGAGAGCTTGTGGAGGGGAGTTAGGGTGGCGACTAGGTGCAGGGAGGGAGTAGAGGTGTAGGTGGTAGTTGGGGGTGGATGATCGGTGGCTCAAGGTGACGGAGGCAGCGACTGTAGGGCCAGGAAATTAGATGCAAGGGTGGTGGAGGAGAAGAAGGAAGGGAAAAGGATAGAAAAGAGGGGCTCCTGGGGGATTTTTGGCTAAAAGGAGGATGTGGGGTAGTAAAGGAGGTGTTGGGGGTAGATTGGTGGCTTTAGAGGCGGTGGAAGAGGCAGAATGGTGGAAGATAGTAGTGGTATAGGGTGGAGGTAGAGAAGGGGAAAGAAAAATAAAGGGAGGAGAAAGGTGGTTGTAGGGGCATGTGGTGGTGGCTTGGTGGTGCAGGGAAGTGGTAGGGGATGGTAGGAGGTGGATATGGATGTTGGTTGGGCGACAGTAACGGCGGTTGGAAGCAATGGGGTAAGAATAGGGGAAGGGGAGAGGAGGAGAAGAAGGGAGAAAAGGGGAGGTCTATAAGGAGAAAAGGGCAAAAATGAAGTAGCGGAAGATAAGAAAAGGAGTGGGAGAGGAGGGGAGGTAGGGAGTAGACTAGATGATGGTAGGGGAGGCTGTGGTGGTAGGTGGTAGGGTGTCGGATTGCAGAGAGGTTGGGAAGGAAAGGGGAAGGCATGCGGGGGAGGGTTACAAGGTTGGTGTGGCCGAAAATGGAAGGAAAGGGATGGGGATAAGGAGCAGGGCTGCAAGCTGTAATGGCAGGTGGCAGACAAGGTGCAAGTGGCCATGGCGTGCTGCCATGATTGAATAAGGAGAAGGAGGGAAGAGGGAGAAGAAAAAGAAAGGAGAGGCAAGCTAATCGGGTAGGGGAGAAAGAAAAGGAAGCAGATCGGCCCGCCCTCAAGGGAGGAGGGAGAAAAAAGAAGTTGGTCTGGCCCAAGTAGGGGGGAAGGAAATAAAAAGAAAGGGGAGAGATGAGCTGGGGCGTCAACGCGAGAGAGGGAGAAGGAGGGGAGGAAGTGGGTTGGTGGCCCAACGCAAGGGAGGTAGGCTCGGCGACATGAAGGGGAAAAGAAAAGGAAAAGAAAAGAAAAAAGAAGAAAAAGGAGAAGAAAAAGGAAAAAGGAAAAAGGGAAAAATAAAATAAAATTGTTTTTAAAATAATGGTATTTAATATTTTTAATAGATAAATTAATTTAATAATTTAATTTATTATAATTAAATATACTGGTTTAAAAATTAAAGTTTTAGTAAAATATTGATTTGAAAAAATTATTTAAATAAAATAAATATGCTAAAATAATAAAATATTTATTTTATTTTATTAAATATTCATATCCATTTTTAAGCGCTCAAAAATCCACAAAATAAAATAAAATAAATTAATTTAAAAGTTAATTTATCCCAAATAAAGGTTATTTATTAAATTATAGGTTTTAAAATTTTAGGGTATTACAGGGTATTCAGATTTTTTTAAAAAATTTATGGGAATAATAAAATTAGTAAAAATAAATAAATAATTTTTTATTAACTTAGAAATTATTATTGTAATTTTTTTTAGTTTAGTAAATTATTATAACCTCCACTAATTTGATTCCTACATTATTTTCCTACTTTTTGGCTTCAATTATTTTTATTATAATATCATTATTTTATTAAAAATGGTATATTTACTTAAATATCACCCATTAGTCCTTATTTTATTTTTATTTCCTCTATTAGGGTTTTGGGGTATTACAAGTGGAGTTAGAGATGGGTATGCAAACGGGTTGACAAGTCAAGAGATAGTCCACAAAGTTAAATATCACTGCCCCAACTTTCAGAAGAGAAAAGGAGAAGGGAGGCATGCCTCAAAAAGTGGCTTTTTGGGAAAATTTTGCTAATTAAAATCATGCAATGGTCTAATTAATATGAAAATAATACCAGAATACCAAAACATGCTTATTAGGATAACTGAACTCAAATCAAAAGTTTTCATAGTCATTGGATAAAAATTTGAATCAAAATCATAAATGGATATGAAATTGCAGGCAAACCAATAGATTGGTTTGGTTAAACCAGTTGATTGATTTGTCAAGGACAAGAACATAAATTTCTCCAACGCACCAGTCGATTGGTTATGTAAATCAGTCGACTAGTAAGTCTAAAATTCACATTTTTATTAAAATTTCAAGCATATTTCAAAACCAATACTCATTTATTTTATATTTATATAATTCTAAATACAATTTGAAGGATTTTGGGATAGGGTATTATAGTGAGTTCCCAAACTAACTTGCTAAGCCACTTAGCTTCCTCTAAAGCCTCTTTAAGAGCTATGTATTCTGCCTTTGTTGTTTGCAATGCTGCCACATCTTACAAACAAGCTTGCTAACTAATAGCCATTCCATCAAAATAGAAAATGTAACCCAATGTTGACTTCCTATTATCAAGGTCTCCAACAAAATTAAAATCACGATAACCAACAAGCCCAATATCATTCCTTCCAATCTCTAAGAAAACATTATATGTACCTCATAGATACCTAAGTATCCATTTTACAGCATCCTAATGTCTATTCCCTGGACAAGACATATATCTGCTGACAATAATGACTGCTGGAGGAATATTCGGATGAGTACAAAAAATAGCATACATGATGCTACTTACCATGCTTGTATAAGGAACTCTTGCCACATACTACTCCTCCTCAGTGGTCTCTAGTGATTAGTCAGCCAAAAGTTTGAAATGAGTAAACAAAGGAATAGACACAAGCTTTGCATCTTCATAGCAAAACATACCAAGATTTTTTCCGCGTACCACTTCTAATTATGATACAACTTCCCAGAAGGTCTATCTCTTTGTATCTCCATACTAAGGATTTTCTTTACAACATTGAGATTCTTCATTTTTAACTCATGATTCAACAATGTGTTCAACTTCTGAATCTATGACTTGTTCTTACATACAATGATCATGTCATCAATGTACAACAAAAAATATATGAAGGAACCATCACACAATTTTTGAAAATAAACACCACTATCATGGTTACTACGAACATACCCATGAGTAACAAAAAATGAATCAAATCATTTATACCACTATCAATGAGGCTGTTTTAACCCATATAAGGACTTCTTCAATGGATACACATTGTCTTCCTTCCCTTCAACTACAAAACCCTTAGGTTGATGCATGTAAATCTCTTCTTCAAGTTTCCTATGAAGGAATGTTGTATTGACATCAAGATGTTCTAGCTTCAAATCATCATGAGTTTCTAGCTCTATATCATCATGAGCCACTAAATCTAACCAGATACGGATATAAGTGTGTTTCACTACAAGAGAAAATACTTTATGAAAATCAATATCTTTAACCTAAATAAACCCTTGAGCAACAACTCTAGCCTTATAGAAAGGATTAATGAACCTTGAGTGCCGTTTTTTCTTCTTGAACACCCATTGGTACCTAATAATATTCTTTCTTAGAGGTGCATCAACCAAAAACCAAGTCTTGTTGCGGTGTAAGGAATCCATCTCTTGTTTCATTGCAATCATCCACTTATCAGAATGTGGAGATGAAATAGCTTCATTATATGAAATGGGATCATCAACACCCTCCACCTAACTAGCAACACACAAAGCATAGGACATATATTCAATATCACTATACTATGAGGTAGTCTGATCTATCTTCTTAATATATCTCTACCAATAGAGTGTGGAAATGGATGAGATTGAACTTGTGGAACATCAAAACTCTCTACTAGAGATAGAGAACTAGCAATAATTGAAACAAATGAAACATGCTCCACCTCTTTCTCAGCTCCCTGTAATGAACCTGAATCATATTGAACAATGATCTCCCTTTTAGGAGTTAACAAATAAGATTCATCAAACATTACATCTCTCGATATAATAACTTTCTTAGATTAAGAATCCCAAAACCGACATCCCTTAACACACGAGACATAGCCCAAGAAAACACACCGTTTGGCCCTATGATCTAACTTCCCTTGATTCACTTACATATAGATTGGACAACCAAAAACTCTCAAAACTAAATAATCGTAAGGTTTTCCATGTCATACCTCTTAAAGAGACTTCAAATTAAGGAATGAATGAGAAGATCTATTCACCAAAAAAACATGTAGTATAAATAACTTCAACCCAAAAAAATATTCCTCAAACCAACATTGATAGTATGAACCAAGCTCTCTCAACAAGAGTTTTATTGATATGCTTGTTAATGCTATTTTGTTAGGGCTTACCAACACACGTGTGGTGACAAACAATGTTTTTATTCTTTCAAATCTCACTAAACACCTTCTCAACAAACTCTAAACCATTGTCAGCTTGAAAAACTTTAATCTGACAAATGCATTAAATTCTCAATCACAATCTTCCAATCAAAAAATGCAATAAATACATCATTTCTATGCTTAAAAAAATAGATCTAGAATTTCTTGGATTAATCATCAATAAATGTCAGCTATTACCTAGGACCACTATGAAAAGCAACTAATGAAGGACTCCACAAGTCATAATAAACTTATTCAAGCAATCCTTTGTTATAATGAGTTGTTAAGTTGAAGTTATTCCTTTTATGTTTTTCATAAACAAAATGCTCACAAAATACTAATTTGCTCGCCTCCTATCCACATAAGAGTCCTCTCTTACTTAAAGACATCATGCCTTTCTCTTCCATATGAACAAGTCTCATATGGCATATTCTAGTGACATCTGAGTTAAAGAGTGAAGCAAATAATTACACAACTACAGAGCCATTCAATGTGCTGCCATGCAAAGCATACAAACTACCAACTTTCATACCCCTCAAAAGGAGCAAAACACTAAGACTAATAGACACAGCTCCACCTACAACTGAAAACTTGCACCCATTAACATCAAGAGTGCCCAAAGAGATAAGATTCTTCTTGAGATTAAGAATATTCCATAAATTTGATAAAGTTCTGATCACTCCATCATACATCTTGATTATAATAGTACTAATTTCAACAACTTTACATATAGCCTTTTTTCTCATCAATTATTTCCCACCATCAACAGAATCATAGGTAGAAAAGTAATCACAATAAGGACACATATGGTACGAGTAACAAAAATCTATAATTCAGTCAGTCATATCGTCAATCGTATCAGTAGTAGCAGTCAACACATTAGGATCACCACTATCACCCATAAAAACAACTTTAGCAAGTCTTTTGTTATTATCATGATCTGAATTATGTTGTTTTTTCTTCTTAAACTTCCAGCATTTAAATTTTATGTGGACCTTCTTATGAAATTAATTACAAATATTATTTTTGTTCAATCTACTTAGATATATCCTTCTATTGACAACCACCTGAACCAAAACCAAAACCTTTTTTCATAGTTCTATCACACACAAATAAAACCATCATAAAGAAAATCAAAACACGTTGACGTTAGGTGCATATCAGTTAAGTCTCTTTGCAATAAGGCATCTCTAACATCATTAAGAGTCAAATTATCATGACCATATAAAATGGTTTCACGAAAGTGGTTATATGATGACAGTAACGAACATAGCATAATAATAACAAGATCCTCTTCATTCACATCCTCATCAATATTTTGTAAATTCATGACAATTGATGAAAATTCATCCAAATGAGGCTTTAAAGGATTACCTTCTTAAAGATAAAGATTGTGTAATCTACTCTTCAATAGTATATGATTTGTAACATTCTTCATCATGTAAAATGACTCCAATTTTAGCCAAATACCTATAGTGGTTGCCTCCTTAGCAACTTCATAGAGAACTTCATTCAACAAGCATGATTGGATTGCTAACATAGCCTTCAAATAAACTTCATCCCATTGTGTATCTGACATCATCAATGACTTCTTTACCTTTCCATCCAACATAGTATGTAAAATACACCAAACCAAAATCATCTACATTTTTAATTTTCACAAACCAAGATTAATTGACCTATCAAAATTTTCAATATCAAATTTAGTTACCATTGCAAAATTAGAATGAAAACAAATACCAATAAACCTACTCTAATATCACTTATTACGTAACATGGAAAGGATCAAACAAAGATTGGATCTAAATAGTCACATGATTAGAAAATAACTAACAACCAAAACCAAAATTAAATTAATTAATAAAGTATAAAGTAAATCAAGGACACAATGATTTACATGGTTAGGTCAAATCAAATTACGTCTATAAGTGAGGAGAGATGGATTGGTATATTAATAAATTGAGGGATTACAACATTAGAGATGATTACAATGAATTATCAGTCTCTGAATTAATCAAATTAGATGTATAATTGATGACGTGAGTGAATCTCTCAAAACCTTAAAACCTCTCTCTCAAAATCTCTCTATGAGTTAAGAATGAAGATAACGTAAAGGTATGCCAAAAGACATGAAGATATACGATTAAAAATTAGATCAAAGTCTCGTGGAACAACCGTACCAAGTCTTCAAGGCCTGGCGATGCACCTTTCTTCCTCTTATCAAAACAATCACAAACTTGCACATCTATGCCAATGTTGCACTGGTTATCCATGCAAATTTCCTTATCTTATCAAAAGGAGAGTACACTTTCAAAACTATGCCAATGTTGCATTAGCTGGCCATGCAAGCCCTTCCTGAGCATATTTTGCCTCCAAAATTGATATGCACACTCTGCACATCAAATGCACTTGATTCAAGGCAACATACACAACACTTTATTCTTATATTAGTCGCCATTAAAGTGACTACATAATAAGATTTTTAGATAATTTGGCTTTTGACCAAGATGGTGTTGTTCTAGAGTGTGGGGGATTACAATAATCGGCACAACACAGTAGAGTTTTGAAAGCTACTGAGGGTAAGTTGATAACTAAATTGCTTGTGGGGGTGTATAATAGAAAGTTTGGGGCAAGGTAAGAAGACATTACGACTAGAATAATATGAAGCAATTGTTTGAAATTGGAACTAAAGTAATAATAAAAGCTTAAAGCGATCCCTCGATGAAAGGGTAACGTGTTTTGTTTAATTTTGATCAAATTTTGGTCACTTAAGACATGATATTATTTTTTATATTGTTTAATGAATTATCACATATTAATAAGTTATCACTAAAAAAAACTTCATATTATAATTTTGATAAAATTTTGGAATTTTATAAGGATTTAACTTTTTATAATGTATATATATATATATATATATATATATATATATTCAAATTGCCTTATATATTGAAGACATATATTACCTTACAAAATTTATCTTTTGATTGATCCCACTGTTTTTAAGGAAATGATTAATATAATTAATTATTTCACAATATTGTGGTAACTATATGAAATATTGTAAGACATTAATTTATTGGCCACTCAATTTTTTAGCAGAAACCATTGTATTTAAGTCAGCTAAATAATTTTCTTATATCAATAATGTATTGATGATACTAAATACTAATTTATAATATAATAAAATAATATTGACTATTAGAATTTAATTAGTCACATAATATTATTTTTTTCATGTATTTTATTTCTATTATATAAAAATCTAGCAGATCATTTTTAATAGAATATGAAAAAAATAATTCTTTTGCAAGAGCAACTTATTCAATTCGTTATGACACTATATGTTCCTAATTTAGCAAGATCTAGGTTAGGAAATAGTCCATAAGTAGTAATAGGAATATTTTGTATGAAAAACATGTGTATCAATTTCTTTTGTATTTTTTTTTTGTTAGAATCTTTGTATTATTACACATGTGCAATTTGCTCCTTCTAAGATATATATATATATATATATTATTTTTTGTATAAAAAAGGGGGGTTTAAAACCCAAAACAAAGCATAGTTTGTCTCCGTCTGAATAAGAACACCACCGAGGAACATGATCAAAAAGTAACAAAGAAGGAACCTCAGGAGGAGGGGAATCAAAAAAATCTAAACCTAAGGGAAATGCATGACTCTTGTTAGCCAAATGATTGACAACTACATTAGCCTCCCTAAAGGCATGGAAAATAATGCATCTATCAAAGTTATCCATAAGGACATTGTATGCTGCAATGATGTTCAAACAAGGATGATGTGGATTAATCTTACCATTTAAGAAATTAGCAACTAACATTGAATCACTAGCCACTATCATGTGCCAAAAATCCTTTTATTTTCAAAGGTACAAACCATAGTAAATAGCCTATAAGTACGCAAGTAAGACATTTCCAAAGCCCATTAGCTTAGAAACCATCTATTCATCAACCAATGTGATCCTTTGCAACACTGCCTGAGGATATAAACCCTTGATTACTTTTTGTACTACCATCAACATTGATTTTCACCACCCCTTTGCTTGGATAAAAACATCTTATATCTTGCTGACCATAGCTATGCCTTGGGTTTCTAAATTCAATGAGCTTACTCCAAGATGCAAAATCCTCAAGCTCAAGTCTATGCACCACTTGAGCCAACACATAAGGATCCATACTTTCAACCATAGGGACTCATTTGTTTCTTTACTATTATAATTTCCAAACTGCAAAAGTAAAGGTGGAGGCTCAAACAGGAGCATGAGGATGCATTTGACATTGCTTGGCCACATTAGTGATTAATCAATCCTAAAGTTATTGGATAAAAAAATTGTCTCCATTTTGGGAAGGAAGATAATTCTCCCAAAACTTTCAACTAAAGCTGTAGTCACAAAGGATATTTAGGAGTTTTTCTCACCACCATAGTAAGCACAACTATCATCCTCCATTAAATGGCATATTTTACGGTTGGCATTTATTAAAAGGAAAGCATGTAGTGCAATCCACAATAAAGTCTTAACTATTTTGCATACTTGACATTCCACACATTTTTCCACCTCGAAGAAGTTAGGCTGACATCTCCTTGTAGCATCCTATACACTGACTTCACTAAGAAATTACCATCACTGGCCTCACCCCAAAAAGGAATATTATGCTCTATTGAGTCATACTGCACCCAAACACCCACAAGATCAATTAGATTAAAGTGAGGTAGTCATTGTGCTAATGTATTCCAATTCCAACCATTCGAGCCTATGTAATCATCTACTAGACAAGCAATATCCACTAGATCAACCATCCCTTTAGCATGATTGATGAGCGAGCCATTTCCTATCCACCAATTTAGCCAAAAGCATGTATCATGTCCTCCATGCACAAACCAATGGATGCGCAATCACAAGCTCTCAATATAATTATAGATTTGACTCCAAATTAGGGAGCAACTTGAGGAGCAATGAGAAGCCAACAACGAATGATTATTAGGGTACTTTTCAGAGAGTATCTTAATTAAAAGGCTCTCCTTATTACACAAATTATCCCAAGCTAGTTTGAGAAAAATGCTTTATTTACTCTCCCGAATGCCCTAGGCCAAGGCTGCCATTCTCCTTTAGAAGATAAACTTTCTTTGCATAACTACCCTAAAGGAAGGAACAATTAATTTTGTCAATCTAATTACTAATAGTCTTTGAGAGGAGGTACATTTGCATACTATAAAGATAAATAGTAGCTAACACAGACTTGATAAGATTATCTCTCCCTACCAAGGAAAACATATTTGGCTTCCATGCAAACATGCATTTCTGAATGTGGCTTATAACATGGTGGAAAATATTCATCGAGATTCTCCCCTAACAAAGGATCACGCCCAAATACTTCCCTAAATAACTTGCCTAAGTCATATCTATAGTTGAAGTAATCTATCTAGCTAGGCCATGAGGAATATTGATAGAGAAAATAATGGACAACTTCTTTAAGATAAGCTTATGTCCCAATGTTGAACAAAAAGTTTGGAGGACTTCAATAATAATATCAATTTGGATAACTGAGGCTTGAGCTAATAACAAGAAATCATCTGTGAATAATAAATGCGTTATCTTATTGTCATCCTTATAGGTCAAAAAGGGTCTCCATTTTTGGGCCTCCACACTGTTAAGAATCAAATGGGAAATTCTCTCCATACAAGCAATTAACAGGTATGGTGATATGGAGTCACCTTTTAAAACATCCTGGAGGGGATGAATAGGATTTTGTGGAATGGGAATAACTAAATAAAAATTTACACATGATGTAAAGTGGTTCAAGAGTGAATTAGTCTTTACATCCACTACCAAAAGGTTCTCCCTTTTATTTTATTAATGATCACTCTTCTCTCGATTTATGAGCCTTAGAATCTCAATAACCCTCTTAAGAGATGATTTACAATTTCACCTATTTATCTTCTCTAGATTCACTAAATGAATCTCTCAAGAATGATTGGAAACACTCACTAACCCCTTTGATTGATTTTTAAGAGGATGTTGTGATTATAAGTGATTCTCACCAAATATAAGATATGAAAGTGTTGATATCTGAATGAGATGTAATCTAGCTAGATGTAATATATGATATTACAATTTAAGAATAATTCTATCTAAGAGAAGTGAGAAATGAACACTTTTCAATAAAAATTCAAAAATATGAAAGTTTGGAATATTGAATGAGCAATTAAATGATTTTACTATAAGAGAGTTATTGCACCATCAATAATCTAAAAAGTTGTTTGTAATAAATACAGACATACCTTATTTATAAGGGTTTCCCTTGTGTATGGTTGTTAGATATAAATTACCAAAAATTTTTTTGCCCAATGAGTAGAAAATTAACACTTAATACTGATCATTCGATCGATTTGGAGAAACCAGTTGATTGATTGTACACCAATCTATTAGTTTGTTTCAACTAGTCGACAATTCATGTTTTGACCAAAATATAAATTTACCATTGTATAAATAGTTAATTGGTTTGGTATTGTTTACGGTTGGTCTTGAAACACATATGAACACAATCCTGGTATATTGAGACCAGTCGATCTATTTATCAACCAATCAATCGATTTGGAAATAACTAGTTGGTGTGTTTAAACAGAGAGCAGCTAGGTTTCGACAAAAATAAAACTCATTGGTCGATTAGCCAAACCAGTCAATTGGTTTGTCAACCAGTTAATCAGTTTTCCTAAACCATTTGATGTGTTTAAACAGAAATGAACTGGGTTTCTACAAAATTGAAACCTATGGACTGGTTGGTTAAACTAGTTGATCAGTTTCTCAACTAGTCGATCGGTTTGCCTCAACCAGTTGATGTGTTTAAATGGAGATGAATTAGATTTCTACAAGATTTAAACCCATTAACTGGTTGGCAAACCAGTTGACTGGTTTCTAAACCAGTAAATTAGTTTGAGGAAAGAAGTCAATCAGGTTTCTACACTAGTTGATCCATCTAATTTTTTACACAAATGGGTATGTTTAAACTAAACTAGTTAATTGGTCTGAGGACTAGTCGACTGGTTCCGAATGGAACCAATCAATTTATTTGGAAAATACTTTTAAAAGATTTATAATATGAAATCAAGTCAAGTATTTTTCAATAAAGAATTTTCGTTTGAAATGTGACCTTTTTCTCAACTTAACTCTTTATAATATACCTAAGACATATCAAATGATTGGCTTCATGTATTTGTTCCTTTGATATGTGTTAATTTTTTGAATATGCACACTTAAACATACACGTTAGATACCAAAGTATGTTTGTTATCATCAAAACAAGTATAATGATATTTCTTAACTTATAAGGTTAACAACCTTGGTGAATGCCACGAGTAGGGAAGAAAGATTCTGTTAATTTAGAATTCCATATCATCGGTGTAGAAGGAGAAGAGATACAAAATATAACCACTCAAATAAAAACATCTGGGATACCAATACAACATAAGGTGCCCTCAATAAAGTGTCAGGATAAGCAGTTATAGGCTTTTTCCATATCAATCTTTAGAGACATAAAACTCTTAACACTTTTCTTCTAACAAGTAGCAAGCAAAATTTCCTAAATCATGATAACATTATCTCTTATGTGTCTACCCTAGAGGAAGATATTTTAGGGGATAGCAACAATCTTCCCTAGGATGGGTTTTAGGCTTTGCGTAAGAACTTTAATGAGCACCTTGTGAGACACATTACAAAGGTCGATTATCCTAAATAGGTCACTCCACCTTTGGAATGAGACAAATCAACGTCTCTTTAAGATGAGATGAGAAGGCTCCATTATGGAAGGCCTCAGCCACAAAAGTAAAGATATCCTTCTCCACAATTCTCCAAAACTTTTGATAAAAGCAAGGTTGATATCGATTAAGACTAGGGATCTTGTAAGGACTCGTAGAGTACACTACCATTTTAACCTCCTCGCAACAAGTGAGTTGGCTCAAGGAGAGACATTCTACATCATCTAAGGGAGAAAATGTATGAAAAGGCCCAAACACTACCCTTGTTGCTGTTCAGCCATATACAAGGTTCTATAAAAATTAACCGTCATTTTTCTCAGGCCCTCTTCTTCATCAATACACTTCCCGTCATCATCCGTAAGTCCCAAAATTGTATTCTTACATCAATGGTTCAAAGCAACTAAGTGAAATAACTTAGATTTTCGGTCTTAAAGTACCATAGTATCCATACGAGATGTTTGGAACTAAGGAATCTGTTCCTATAGTAGGACATCATTATATTTAGACACCAAAATTTTCTCTCGTTATACTTAAGTAACAGAGAACTGGCAAGCAATAGCTTCTTAGAGTCCCCTAATCCTATCTCGTAGCCTTTTCTTCTTTTGAAAAATATTGCCAAATTAATTTCTATTCCATTGTTGAAGGCCCGAAGCACACTTTGCCAGATTCTCATCAATACCTCCATGACCCAACCATAAAGAGGAAACTAAAGTATGAATATCTTTTCTTGCCAGCCACACACCTTCAAACCAAAAATGGTGGTACTATTTCTGACCTTGCTAGGGCTAAAAAATCAAAAGAATTGGGTGGTGATCACCATGCAGATGTGCCATATGCAAGATGCGTGCATGTGGGTAGGCTACCTTCCAAAGATGATATACAACTACTCTATCAATCTTGGAGCTCACTCGATGCCCACCAACCCTCCCATGCCATGTAAATTTTGGTCCTAAGAAGCCTAAATTTAAAAGTCCACTATAATGTAGTCTATCATTAAAAATAAAGCAACAGTTGAGGTAGTGAGAAAAACTACCCCTACGCTCATCAAGTGAGCTAATATTGTTGAAATCTCCCCCATCACCCCATGGTAATAAAACAACATCCAAAATGGAGCATAAATCATGCCACAGCTCATCCCTTATAACAACTAACAATGATGCATAGATCCCCATAAAGAGGAAGGGTTATTGGGAGTTAATACTAACATGAGAATGGATCATCTGACTAGTGGCTCCAAGGATCAAAATAGAAACCATATCCTCCCTCCATAACAACCAAATACCTCTAGAAAATTGCAAAGCCTCAACTCTAGCATTAGCTTAGAAACCAAGTTTCCTAATGATTAAATTGGCATGCACATAACTAATCTTTATCTCAACGAGAACTATAATAACTAGATTGATTTGCTGGATCATATCATTAAAACAACAAAGAAATGTATTATTCCTTGTGCTTCAAATATTCCAGAAGAAAATTTTAGAAGTGTTCTCTATCTAAACGAAACCGTGATAGGGGAGCAAGAGAAGGGCCCCTCCTCCATCATCACTTTGTTGTTGTACTAAAATCATCAGTCCCTATTTCAAAAGCAAAGTTTTGGGGCAGGACAAAGATTCATGCTTAGTTTTACTTGTAGACTTTCTCTATGTGGACATTAATAATGTGCATCCCTTGCAATTGAACTTGGTTGAATTGTGGCTATCTAATCTCTTACCCCTATCTCCACTTTTTGGAAAGGTGGTTGTAGAAGCTTCCCCACTATAAAAAGAGATAGTCTTCAACCGAGCCACTTTCTTAAGCTAGTGTCAGACTCCTGCATCACTTGCTTCCTTGTGGAACTCCCTCTTAATCTATAGTAGAGCTTCCACTGGCTCTATAGGAGCGATGACTACTATCTTGGGAGTAGAGTAATCATACAACCCCTCATAACCCTCATACTCATCCTCTAAGTTTCGTAGAACTGAAAAGGTAGAGCCCATGGGTATGACGATTGTTGGGGTTGTCTGCTATCATTAGCCTTATCCACCACAAAATGGATCCCTTCAAGTCTAGTGGGTTAGTGATTAGACTTAGCCTTACATCTTCTATTAGATACCAACATCCAAGGCCCATAAGGTTCTGAGTTTGCTCCTTTCTCTCTAGTTGCCTTTTCAACCTTCTCGACTTCTCTAGCTTGAGTTGCTTCTTGTTCTTTATGGGCTATCACTTTTGAGTTTGTCGTAAAATCAAATTGCAAGTGCCCTACTATACCACAATGAAAGAAAATGGTATGGATACCTTCATACTTGATCATGCATAATTTATTGACTAGGAAAATCTTTGGCAACAAAGGTTTCCCAAAGTTAACCTCCACTACCAAACAAACAAATCTACCCTTAACAATATGGTATGCATGCGAATCCAATTTGATAAAATGCCAATTAATTCTCTAATACAACAAAGTTTTTATTTATTTTCAAAAACCTCAATCAGAACCCTCAGTATATGAACCCATACCACTGTGGATTTGATTGAGGAGTCTGAGACATCAAACTTTGGTGGCCACTGTTGCACCGTCAAGTAATGTTAGAAGGTAGTCCAAGGACTGCCACTAAGGACATAGTCATATTCACACTTTTTCTGGAATTTCACCAAGAAAAAGTCATTACCCAATTTCGTAAGTTCATAGGATCCATCCAAAGTCCACATGTCCCTCAATTTATGAGAGATTATCTCATATCTTAGGTTCTTGCCTAGAAGTTTAACAAGAAGGTAACACTAGTAAGGTTTTCTCATCTCTCTCTTTTCAGTAGTAGTGAAAGGAATTTGGGGCCATTCAGCCCTAGGAATCTCCCCATCATCAAAATAGTATTTGTCAAAGGAAGCATCACGTTCAACCCATTCTAACTAGTCTATCTGTGAGTAAATCACTTTTGAAACCTAGCCAACTAATGCCTCATAAAAACTACAATTTGTAGTGTTAATTCCTTAGCTATTATGGGTATCATCCATCAATTTCTCTTGATTTAATGTCTAATCCATATGATCTCTGTTTTCAACCTTTATATTGTGAGAAAAGAATTGCATATGAGACATCAGTAATCGACGCTTCTTTCCATCAACATACTGACTTTTATGAGAGGATGGTTGATTAGGGAGAGAAGGGGATTGAAAGAAGATTGGATTTGTATGGGTGAGTAGGGCTGTAAATGAGTTGAGCCAGTTCAGTTTTCGGCTTGGCTCGTTAAAAGTTCAGTTCGGCTCGTTCGCTTAGTTAAATGAGCCGAACCCAAATCTCACTTTTGGGCTTATTTATTAAACGAGCTGAGCCCCGAGCTTGAAAAAGTGAGGCTCGGTTTAGTTTTTAGCTTTGGCTCGTGAGCTCGGCTTAGCTCGTTCGTTTAGTTAAACGAGCCGAGTCTGAGCCTTATTTTAGGCTTGTTTAGTTAAATGACTTGAGCCTAAGCCCTGGAGTGTTCGGTTCGGTTCGGCTTATTTACAGCCCTATGGATGAACATTCAAAATTTAAATTTTTTAACATAGATAAGTTATTATCAAATTTATTCAAAAACATCCAATTTATTGAAGACCTGCATATTTAATATTTCTGTCAATTAAACAACTGCCGCCAGTTTTAATAAATTCCAGCATTAGAGTTAAATTTTAAAACACATTTCCTTTCATTGAAAATACTAATCGAAAAGTGGAAGGGGGGAAGTGTTTAAAGTTTGACCAGACCCCGGAGTTTGTTTGCATAAATCAGATCCATCAGTTTAAATTGTTGCCTTCAATTTCCAAGGTAGTTACGGCACATATCTCTCCCTCATTTCATCGATTGCAATACCATAGGCCTGTTAACACAACCTGTGTGCATAATTCCTAGTAATATAATATTTTGTAATTGAAAAGATAATTCTATAAACTAAAGTAGATGTATAACTAAATTGCTTCAAATGATTGACCAATATATGGTGATGAGTGGTATAGTAGTTCATCATATATTGATCAATCGGTTAAGCATATCGAGTATCAGTAGCATGCCTACTGATGTCTAAACAAATTGGTCTGGCCTTTCTGCACATTGTTCTATTTCAATCAGCATGGTACATACAAAACGCCTTTTCTGCCCTATTAAGTTCTTCAGCAACGCATTCTTCTTTTCTCCTTGCTGCGAATTTGCTTGGCTAATTGCCTCTACAGTATGTCTTCTCTTCAATTAAATTTTCTTGTATGATATAAATTCTTAGGTAATCTGGTTTTGCGCCAACTTTACTCCCAACTTATATGCACGTTGCTGTGCTGGTGCTGGTCTCTGCCACTATCTGCAAGAAAGAGAAACAGAAGTCACGCTCCAAATCCTACTTTTTTAAAAGCTTATTACAAACTGCCATTACATTACAAAACCTTAATAATAGATTATCTGTCAAGTACGTAGCTGCTGCAGCAATTACAAACTATTGAAATATAATGCCAACCATGGCGGAGGGTGTTCCTCGGTATTTATGGCTAGGATTAAAGGATAACTAAAACCTCATTTTCTTTAATATTTTATCAATATGAAAGATTGATAGTCCATAATTTTATTTGATGATTTTTTATCATTTGAACTAATCTTCATATATTCTTAAAAACATACTACCATATGCCAATATAGGCTCACAATTTTTTTTCTACTTTCAAGGGGACAAAAAAAAAGACAAAATTATCTAGTTATTTATTTTGTGCCGCTCAACTTCGAGTCCGCCCAATCGCCCCTCCCATCTATGATATTATTGCTTGCCTAAAAAATGTAAAGGATAACTAAAACAAAAATGATAAAAAATTATTACCTAAAAAGGTCTCTTCTGAGACATCCATGCATATAATCAAAATGATACAGAGATTATTATCCAAAGGAAAGATAAATTTTATTGAGATATCTTGACATTTGACATCTTTAGTTTATTTACTTTAATACTATCTTATCAATAGTTTTTGTTTTAGATCAACAGAATGATAAGACATTAATTACACATAATTTATTCTCAGGAATTCAGGACTTACGAGTATTTAATCATTTGAATATATCATATATATTTTTTTTAAAAAAGTACTAGTTTTTATATATTTTTCCCTGGAATTTTAAGGATATTTTTTTAGAGAAATAAATGATTTATGCTTGAATATTTGAAACTTGTTGGAATGATTTGGATTATTTTGATACATATCGGATTTCATTTCTCATATTTAGCTTGATATTATATATCATCGAATATACAAATACTCTAATAAATATGTCAAAAACATAATGCATGTGGGTATTCAAGTTAAACTAGTTATATTTCCCCGTGCAATGCACGGATAGAATTTTTGTTATTGTCGTATGGCCTCTAATATATATATAGCCACTCTGTTTTAATAATAATAAAAATAAAAATAATTATAATACTTAATTAATATCGAGGACATGAATAGTTGCATTTTAATAATGGCTGCCAATCGATACTTGTATGGCAGCAGATGAAAAGGTATATGAATTTAGTGTGCTGTTTATGTATTCATTAAATGAGCATATGAATTTTTGTATACAGAGAATAGGTTGCGGTTTATGCAATACGAAGAGGCTGCTGTTTATATTTTCATTAAATAAGCATATGAATTTATGTATACAGAGAATAGGTTGCGGTTTATGCAATACGAAGAGGCTGCTGTTTATATTTTCATTAAATAAGCATATGAATTTATGTATACAGAGAATAGGTTGCGGTTTATGCAATACGAAGAGGCTATATGAATTCAGTGTATTAAATGCTCAACTTATGGCATAATTACTTACGAAGAGGCTGAGCATATGAATTTCTGTATGCAGAGAATAGGTTGCGGTTTATGCAATACGAAGAGGCTATATGAATTCAGTGTATTAAATGCTCAACTTATGGCATAATTACTTACGAAGAGGCTGAGCATATGAATTTTTCTATACAGAGAATAGGTTGCGAAGAGGCTGCTATTTATGTATTCATTTAATGAGCATATGAATTTTTCTATACAGAGAACAGGTTGCGAAGAGGCTGTTGTTTATGTATTCATTAAATGAGCATATTAATTTTACGAATAATATGATTTGTTATTCTACTGTATTAATGTTATTGTACTGTATTAATTTAACGAATAATATGATTTGTTATACAGAGAATAGCTTGCGAAGAGGCTGCTGTTTATGTATTCATTAAATGAGTATATTAATTTTACGAATAATATGATTTGTTATTCTACTGTATTAATGTTATTGTACTATATTAATTTAACGAATAATATGATTTGTTATTCTGCTGTATTAATTAGCAATAATTAATATATGATTAGTAATAATGGATATAGTTTAGGCGGGAAAATTTGTCCGTATGTTGTCTGTTAGACAACTCCGTTTTTATATATATATAGATTAATAATATATGTGCCTAGTTAATCAGTACAATTTTTCCAAACATATGGTATCTTTTAATTACTTCTGTTTACAGAAAGTATGTGAAGATGAATATAAAACACTATATAAATAATCACAACAATCACCATAAAAATATTATGATACTGAAAAAGATAAATAAAGATTCAAATCGAATAGCTGAACTAATATTATTAGGTCCAAGTCAAACCTCCCTAATATCTCTATATTATTATACCAAATATAACGATTAACAAATACTAGAATCTAAAGGTAAAATATCATGGACCATGGATTTCAGGTCGAACTATAGTGGACTCTGTTTGAGATTTAAAACAGGGAAATTACTTTTAACTTCTAACATAGGAAAGATACACTTACAGCGTAAACATATGGATCTGATCGTCCTCCTGCTCCCGTCCTTTTGACTTGTTCCATCCTTAGCAACCTGCCAGAATCAAAAGCATGTGTTGTTACTTGGCCTTTTTCTAATTTCCCTTCTAACAATTGTAATTAGCTTATTGCTGCTATTGCTTTAGTCCAGTTGCTATGGCCAGACGCTATATTTGCTGCTCATTTCCATAAATACAGATACAGAGATTAATCAAAATTCGAAACTATCTTAATTTATCCCTAATTCTTTCATTACTTGCAAACCATTCATTATCCTTCCTTATCATCAAACATAATATGCTTGGGATACTCTAATGCTCTGATTAATTGTATCATGAAAGTGCGCTTGATTAAAACCAACACTGACGTATATATTCAGTCCCAATCGGAAAATCCTACAACATTGAAAATTTGAAACGCAACTTTATGCCACGAAACACCGGAGAGAACTTACATTCGCAGAGCTTTACTGGTATCCGGACTGTCACCAAGCTTTTGACGGATTTTAACTTCAGAAGAACAGCCACCAGATAATAGTTTCAAAATTTCTTCCGCTCGGCGCCTTATGTGAGACGAGCGGACTACCTTGTTCTTCTTCTCTTCGCGGATTATATTTGGTATTCTCCTTACACGTTGGCTTCGCCCGCTAGAGATTTCACTTGAGCAGCTTGACAGACAGGAAGTCTCTGTAAAAGCCTCAGATACACTTCCAGTGGTGGTGCTTGCAGGTGCCTTCCAACACTTCGGACTTACTTTCCACTTGCCAGAGCTCCGGTGCGCCTTAGAGCGAGTCCTTCTTACGACCTGCCGATCGACATACGAAATCCTAAAGTATAAAACTATAATCTAAAATTTTAGATTATGAGGTCCATAGTTGCCATTTTAATTAGCGGAAGATTTTCAATCATTCAAATATATATTAAAATGCAGGAGACTTCGCAATTCATGAGATCTTCGACCACATTTTGATAAGTTAAATGGAAAATTGATATGCACAAAGCCGTATAACAGTACCAAAAGTTGAAGCCAGCTAAATAATGAGACCAAAAACTGTCACATCAAGCTGAAAAATCAAAATACATGCAACTCCTCTTAAATTTCGGTAATTCTATTTCAGCTTCGAAAATTCGACCCTGAGATTTTAGTTGCGGATTTCAAATAAGTACTTGAATTGGGAGCTTCAGATTTCTCATGAGGTCATCTTGCTATAGCCACAAGATTTCCCGCTAGATAGAGAGTCATTAGGCAATTTCAAACTCTTGCAAGGAAGCAGTAATTTCAGTGGTAAGGAGCTTAATTACTGAACTGAATTGAGTATTCGTGATGGAAAAAAACAAAGCAATTGAAAGGCGTGCAGAAAATGATCGACCTACCACTATTGATAATTCAAAATCCGTGAGGAATCTGATGACTCATTCTGGAAACTATGTGCCAAAACAAAGACGCGTCCATAACAGATTTTAGTTATCGCATTAGCGGATTTCAATGCATCGCATGTGAATATTTCACTATATAAATCTAAATAAATTCATCATTCAATGATCTTATTCATTTTATCTTAGAATTATATAAATGAATTAAATAAATTTATGATCAATCATTATTTCAAGCATGATCAACAAATTCGTAGCAGTAGGTTATTCAAAAACAGAGCCAGCGCATAATCGTCTAGAAGTTCTTCGAACACAACAGCAAAAATTATAATAACCTTCACTTCATGACAACGAGCAGCAGCAGCAGAAGCCATAACCATACTCCGGTGAGCTGTACTCGGTCCGTCACTTCTGGTCAGCATTGAAATATATGACGTCGTTTCACCAACCGCAGTTAGTGTTACTTCATCGCTGCTCACATCCTTCTTTTTACATTCAGTCTGCCGTTCGATCGGCTCAAGTTCATCATATACAGTAAAACTGGACGGTCAATAGAAAAGCGTAAATTGAATGTAAGCAAATTTTAAAAATTACACGGCGAGAGAGAGAGGAAAGCTGAGGTTAATAAATCATCATACTCCGAAATAGAATTCTTCTTCTGAGACGGGGAGGTAGAAAAGAACTTGGAAGAGAGAAGAAGAAGCGCAGAAGCAGCTGTCAGCTCCAGCGAAGTTGGGAATTCTTCCTCCATTTTTTGAAATTCTCTCTCCCTTATTTTCTTGTGTCGGATGAAATGGCGGGCTAAACGGATTTTCATATCATATTTATTTGAATTCGAGCCCCCCCCCCTCTTTCTTCTCATTATTATTTTTTTGGCGTTTGACGTTTAACGGTTTGTGATGAGCCGGACTATCGTATTATCCAATACAATGGGTTCACGTGGAAATTGGTGAAAATGATTTAGGACCTCTTCTCCTCGAAGAATATTTGATTTGATCTTAGATGAAAAAAAATTAAGGAGTTATGTAACACCCCCAAATTTACTACTAAAAAATTTCGTTTAAAACAAAAAGGTTTAACGGAAGCGAAAGATAAAACCGTAAACTCGGGGGCGTTACCGCCACACTTAGTACTAGACCGGTTCACTCCTACCGTTCCGATACTAAATGCTAAGGCTAAATCCAATCAACATTAGTATGAAACATTAAAACATGGGTCGACATTTAATATAAATCATTAACGAAACACAAGTCAAACAGTAGTTAGAAAACGGTTTAGGATTACAACTTAAGAGTACGAATTCAAAATGTGAAGCGTAGTACAAAATACAGCTAAATATGGAAATACGAAATCCGATGATAGCAATAGGGTCCGGCCGACTCACTCTCGGTCCCCAGGTCAGGTTAGGCTCAACATTCTGCCCCACCCGATGCCTCGTAGGTATCGTAGGCATCGAAGACATGATCTCCTACCTGCACAAGATCATAGATGTCTTCTGCTCGTGGGAATGAGCAGCACCCATGAAACGGATGATCAGTATGCTACGTACTGAGTAAGGTAACATACGAGCTAAGGCCAACACATAGAACACATGATACAAGGATAAGCACATAGGTAACATACGATAACACACATGATAAGGCCTGATTACTTTCCCGGTGACTTATTCTTTATTCTCATTAATAATATGTCCATTCCACACATATTCTTTAATAGTCCATGTGAGTGCGGGAACCCCACTATTATAGCCGGTGGACTGGAAAGTATACACTCAGGGCATAACACTCCTAACCACTATTATTTGCCCGTGGACCGGTCTCCAAGGCAAAATGCTCCTGGCCACTATTATTTGTCAGTGGATCGGTCTGGCCCCGACTCACATGGTGTTTCGCTGTAAGTACTTAATGTATTTCCCATGGATTAACTTACTTCCTTTGGTTTGTCGAGCACGAAATCCCCCCCTATTATAGCCGGTGGACCGGAAAGTATACACTCAGGACAGAACGCTCCTGACCACTATTATTTGCCGGTGGACCGGTCTCCAGGGCACCCCGGCTCCTGGCCACTATTATTTGCCGGTGGACCGGTCTGGGCTCGGCTTAACAATCTTTCACTTTACATGATTAGTGTTTTATCCGTGTCTTATTAGATAACATTCCACCCTTGACATGCATGTCATCGATGTTCTACTGCTATTCTCTCAAGAGGGCCCGTCCCATATTTTAAGACTCCTACACCTCTTATCACGCCTCGACATCCATTCCCCATTATGCTCACACATAATGAAAGACCAACTCCTGAGAGTGTAGGTTAAGCCCAACACCTTATGACATCGACCTCACCTATTCCCAACCTCTAGGGTTTTCCCCTCGAAAACCCTAGTTGGACCTATGTGGCCCAACTTCTTCTCACTTACCTCACCGTTACTTGTTCCTCGCCCCACAACTCACCCTTATTAGGTCAAACCCCAAGGCATATCACTTTACTCCTCGACTTCTCATGTGACCGGCAAAACCCTAGTTGGCCACATCAACCCTAGTACCTTACTTATTCCACAAGTAACCTCTCTTTTCATCCCAAAGTCTCTTCTTTCACATGGAAACCCATACTCATCTTTTATATAAATGAATTCTCACTCTTAACCCATACTCCACCCTTCCTTAATCATTCTTACTTTCGTACTTCCCAAATTTCCACTTTTTCCCAAAAACCCTAATCGGGTCCCTTATACACCCTTGCACCAACCTATGTACTATTTTTCATCCCAAGTCTCCAATCACTCCACAACTCTCCCATTCTCTTATTTACACCCTAATTCAACTTTTCTCACGTAAGATTCACCCCCATGCAAGATTTAGCCATCCCATGCAAACACCCCAAGTCACCGTGCAAATTTTAAGACTCCCATGCATGGTTCCCAACTCTCATTTATTTTGGACATTCCTCCCACTTAAATCTTCTCTCATGGATCATGAGGTACTTAGCTCAACCTCATATCCCCCTTAGTGAACTCACTTCCCATTTATTTCTTGTCATCCTTATGTTCCCAACTCATATTACTATTTATCCTAACATGCATGTCCTAGAGGGCCATATCATATCACATCATAAACATCATACATATACATGTCATGCTCATGTCATAAGAAACACATACAAACATACCTCAATCTCCAAGCTGCGCTACACATAAGACAAGTTATCCACGATCATATAATACACGACATAGCATGGCATATACAACATTCAACACAAATAGGTCACACATCACACAAGGGCCATAGCTTCGTCCTTACCTAAAGCGACGCCGGGCTTGGAGCATACTCCTATAACTCCTTAGGGTTTTGGTTAGGATCACCTATAAAAGGGAAAAATATTAAGTATTAGTCTCCCTCAAAAGTACCATCATCCCTTATTCTAGTTTAAGATTAGGGTTATTGTTATTAAAGAGAGTATTATACGAAAACTAGGGTTTTTACCTCAAAATTAGTATACTAAATATTACTAGTCAAAATATGTTTATTTTTAATATTTATTGTTACACTTATATTATTAGACCCGTTAGCCCTATTCTTATAATAATGATAGTGTTCATGCTAACCATAGTAAAATAGTGATAATAATAATAATAAAACTAATAATAGTGGCACTAATGTTTATAGTGATAGAAACCCTAGCGTTTTTAAGGCTAAGTCTAATAATAGTGTTAGGGTTAAAATAATAATATAATAATTACAATACCAACGAGTAAAAATATTCCTAAAGATAATAATGATAAAAGTTATATTTTGAATAATAATAATATAAGGGTTCAAATGTTTTTGTCACAATAATAGAAATAAAATAATGATAATAGTAATAATAGTAATAACTAATAATGATACCATAGTAATGATGTTGGTGTTAAAGGCATTAGGAATAATATTAAATGGTAAGGTACTAAGGTTTAAGTATTCTTCTTATTTAACAACAAAATGATAACACACCAACTTCGAGTTAAATAACATTGATAATAATAAAAGTAGTAGTAATAATAACAATAATGATAAAGGTGTTAAATAATAATAATAACAATAATAACAATAACAATAATAATAATAATCAAATAAGGTTAGGTTAAGTAGTAATAATAATAATAATGATGATGATGATAATAATAATAATAATAATAATAATAATAATAATAATAATAATAATAATAATAGTAATAATGTTAAGTATAATAGAAGATAATAATCGAAAAGAATAATAGTAATATAAGAGTCCCAATATTTACACTAAAAGTGGTAATGGTCAAGTTAGTACTAGTAAGAAAATAATAATATTAATAATAGAGATAATAATAGTAGTAGTAATGATAATGTTATTAATAATGATAAAGATACTATATAATAATACCATATTTATAAATATTCCTGAAATTAGTTTAGGTAGTAAGAGTGATACATAATAATAATGATAATAGTAGTAATAATAATAATACTAATACTAATACTAATAATAATAATAATAGTAATAACAACACAACATTAATAATACTAATAAGGGTAATACTATTAATATTACTAAAAATTGTCAACACTTATATAAAATGGGTTTCTAAAGTTAGATTAACTAATGATAAAGATAATAATAATAATAATGATAATATCAACCATAATAATGATAATATCAACCATAATAATAATAATAATACCCTTAATATTAGTAAAAATTATTAATCACTTGTGCTAAGAAGGTTTAGGGGTTGAGGAGGTTGGAGCACCACCTAAGGTTAGTGGTGGAACCGGTAACTGCGCGTGGCGGCGATGGCGGGGGTGGTGGAGGAGGAAGAGAGGGAAAGATGGGTATGTAGGCTAAGAGAGGGAAAGTGGAGGGGTGCTTGAGGTAGAGGAAGATGCAGCAGGTGAAGAGGGGTGGAATGAGGGTGGTGGCGTGGCTGGGAGTGGCGGCGCACGGTGGTTGGTGCGGCGGCCGAAGGTGGTGGAAGGTGGTGGAAAAATGGAGAAGGTAGAAGGAGAGGGAGGCAGGGGGAGATGAAGGTGTGGGAAGGTAGGGGAGGTTCCCTAGGTGTTTTGGAGGGTGAGGGAGGTGTTGGTAGAGGCGGGATTGGCGGCGGAAGGCGGCGCAAGGGGCAGCGATGGGCTGGAAGGGGCTGCTCGGGGTGGCGATTTCGCACGGCCAGGGCGGCACGTGCAGGGTGAGGAAGGGGTTGACGGTGGTTCTGTTTTGTAAAGGGAGGTGCGGGGAAGGTTTTTGTGCACGGAGTTTGCGGCGGAGGTGGCCGACGGTGGCAGGATAGGTGTCTGTTTGGGCGACGGCGGAAAAATGGGGTTATGGGCTGCGGGAAAAGGAGCTCGAACCAGGCTGCTAATGGGGGTATTTATAGGATAATTGAAGGGGAAAACGACAAAGGGGAAGAGGACAAACGGGGCAGGTGTGGCAGGACCACTGGCCGGCGGTGGCAGGCGGCGCATCCCTACCAATTACAAGTTAGGTCGGGTCGGGAGAAGAAGGGAAAGGAGATGGCACGCGGGGAGGGGAGAGATGGGCTTGTTGGGGTCGAAAAAGGGAAAGAAAATGACGGGAAGGGCAGGGGAGGACGGTCGGCACTGGGCTGGTGGCTGCCGGCGAGATTCGGGGTTGCAGGGTCGAATTGCAGGTCTAGGCTGGGAAGAAGAAGACAGGGCTGGGTGGACCGGTCGGTCCAGGGGAAAGAAAGAAAAGAAAAAAAGAGAACGGTTCGGCCGGCTGGGCGGATTGGGCCGCACGAGCCGGGGAAGGGATAGGTGGTCTGGGCCGACGAGCTGGCCCAAACCGGGGGAAATGGAAAAAAATAGGTAAAGGAGGAAGAAAGAAAAAGGAAAAGAAAGGAGGAAAAAGGAAAAAAGGAAAAAAAATGATAAAATGGTTGGTTTGGGGTATTTGATCTTTATTTATTTATGTATTTAATTTAGGTTTTTAATTTTAATAATAACTATTTTAAGTATAATAATTAAATTTATTTTTAAATTAATTAGGTTATTTTGGATAAATTGTCCTTAACTTCCATTTTAATTAGTAAAATGTCCAAAATTTTCTAAATAACTTATTTATTATTTTCTCCTTATTTTCCTCAATTAATTTCCTCTTTATTTAATAAAGTAATTTATTTTCTTAATTTTCTCTAATAAATCATTATTTTGCCATAATTCCTAATGTAGGATTTTTGGGGTATTACAAGTTATTATTATTATTATAGTACTATTATAATTCTCCTTATTAGTATCATTATTATTAGAGTCGTTAAAAATTAGTCTAGTCTAACATAATTTGAAATATTTATCGACTCGACTCAAATGTGACCCGAATATAATTAATCAAATCAAACCCAACTCATAATCTGATATTAGTCCTATCTGTCATCAACCTAACCAGCTAAGATTAAATTCGATATTAATAAATTATGATGATAAATAATTATGCATGTCTTATTATTAATTTAAGACTTTTAAAAATATATTATTTATTTTTCTTACTTCCACTATGGGCATACTTAGTCACTAATGATATTAAAATATTACTATTTTTTCACATAAAAATATAACATTAAAAAGTTATAATAGTAATAACACATTTTTAATTATATGCTTACACGAAGTCAAATTTAATGATTGCTTATATGATCAATGAGTTTGATCAATATTGATAGTTAATGTCTGGTTTGACCCAAATTCGAAGTGATCTGACCTATAATTAACTCAGCTCGAATCCAATCCGATCCATCAAAATCTAAAAGTTTTAATTCGCTATGTTAACACAAACCCGGCCTATCAAATTAATTTGAATACTAAATCACTAGAGCACAAGCTTGCTTGGCCTAAAGACAACACGACCTGTTAACCTAACCCGAAATAACCCGAATCGACTTCAACCCAAACTAACTCAACCCAAATCCAACCCTACCTAGTAAATTAATATAACATAACTCAAATCTACAATGTCCAAAACTCAAACCCAACCCAACTCGCACAATAAAATGGCCTGAAATAACTAGAACTAGAATTATTCGATCTGACTCACTATCTATCCACAAAGAAAATGACATGCAAATAACCCGACGTGAGATAATCCAACCCAAAACTTGACCCACCCAACCCAATTAACACTTCTAATTATTACTAAAATTATCACTAAATTTATATTCTTTTTATTATTATGAAAATTTTGCTAATTTGATATTCTCTTATAAGTTTCAAAACTATGTTGAGAATAATAGGCCCTAAACTATTGGATTGCAATACCTATACTGTACAACTTCTTGTTGTGACTAAACTCATATTTCACTAGCAACAAACTAATTTTTAACTACTTAGCAACATATCTTTCATCAATAAACAACACATTTTTCATCGAGAAAAATACATATCCGTCACTAACATAAAACAATTCTTTTACTAACACAAACTTAACTTATAATAATATAACAAATATCTTTCACTACATAACAGCATGGCTTTCATCAAAGAAAAACATATCTTTCAAATTAACATAACAAATCTTTCGCTAACACATAAGACATCATTTAAACATGTCAACCAATATTTTTTTTTTTAAAAAAATTGTATCTTTCATTATTATTGTACTTATCATTTGTCAATTTTCTATTAAAAATTTAAACACACTTTTTCTCAAAATTTCATTACGAGTGAACTTATCTTTCACCATAATCATACGTATTATTAACCAAAATTTTACTTGAATATTAAAATATTTTTCTTAATATATTTCACAATTATTATGTTCATCATTATACTATAACATATTTGAATAAAAAAAAAGCATGTACACATCTATCAAAATCTCTCAATTAGGGGAAACAAATTATTCACATCATTCTCCATCTTGTTACTACTACTTTGCACTGACTAATGTCGTTAGCTGGTGTGCATTGATCATGGTGATGGCATTGGTGTGGTTGTAAGAATAGAGATTAAGGTTGGAGCTTAGAGGAAGAAGTGGTGATGGTCGGATGCCATGCTCCGTCACCCCTGTTATGTTCTATTTGGTCAAAAACATAATAAAGGAAGTGAGTATTGATGTTGGTGGTGTGGTGGTTGTCTATGGAGGATGAAGGAAAAAATAGAAGGATGGAGAGCTATCGCTCGTGTTTTGTTGTTAAAGAAGAAAAGGCTAATCGAAGCAAATAAGAAGAAGGCATTAATCACATGGTCCAGAACCATATGACCGGTTGCACTATATATAATTTGTGACTAAATTATGCATATCAATCTTCATCTTTTGTTCTTTAAGTTTAAACCCCATCCTATCCTTGTGCTTCTTTTTATTATAAAAAGGTGATAAAATTCAAGCCCTTATTTTTCTAGATATCTAATGATATGTCAATGTATACATCATCTTAAATAAGTTAAGTATTTCAATTATGATACATAATCATATTATGCCATTAGCCTACATGTAGCATCTAAAGGCCTCATAATCGAATTAACATCATTTGATGGCTTAGTGTAGATCTTTTATATAGATGTTAGTCAATAACTAGTATGGATAAAATTACATACAACTTGATTTTCTTATGCCCTTTTAAAAATTAAAATTATCATATTATATGGTATCCTTGAATTTATTTATTTATTATTACATTCATGTCCTTGCAAACTATAATTTTGGAGTATTTACAAAATATATTTGCAAGCAAATCTAAAGGGGAAGATTGAAATAAATCAAATAGCTTATTGAAAAAAAAATATCTATCAATTATAAAATAGATTACTCAACATTAAGGATACAATAATATTCTAAAATTTACTGATGAATTTTTTTTTCATGGAAAAAATAATAATAAAATATTAGATGTTACATTATTTCTAACATAAAAAAGATATTCCCTATATCAATTTTTATATAGGGTACAAAGCTAAAAAGTAACTTGTATATAGAGCTCAGATATAGGAAGAACTTGATCCTATAATGATACAAAATTAAAAAATATAGTTGAGAAAATAGATGACTAAAAGTTCAGAGAGACGACTCTAGATAACCTTATGTTTTAAACCAATCCATAAAATACTCAACACAGGTAATCGCAACAAGAGTTGTGAATCAACATATACTTGCTAACAAGGCGGTATATGCTCGTAGAAATATGTAGCTCCACAAAAAGGATGATGAATATTTGTGTATTGAGTAAGTTAATAATACACATAAATAGGTTAAGGCATGCATAACATACAAGATTTATATGACAAGATGTATATTATACATGCATAAATGTCCATGATACTAGATGATTCTAGGAAAACCATAGCAGAATACTTAGGTGATCACATGAATTCCATATATTAGTCACATTAAGATCAAGGAACCATTTGTGATATAACCACTCTTATCCTAATTCTCATGTGGATAGGAAAAAGAAATTCAACCTCATTAATATGTAACATTTATTATCCCCTTTCCCCTGAAGATAGGAGAAAGGTAGTTAACTATACTGATGCTTTCATCTTTAGGGTAAATACACTTGGGTCACTAGTAAACCTCTAACCTTTAAGTATGAATACCCCTAATAAGTTAGTGATAGAGTAGAGTAAGGTCCTCCGATTCTATTGAAACTAGGTAATATATATAATCAAATAATTTCAACACTTATAATCACTTTGGTTCTGGATCATGTGATTTTCCACTTTAAGTAGGAATGTTTTATTGTACCATTAATGAAGACATAACACATAATAATGTATCACTTGATTTATTGATCATCATAACACATTTTCTTATTATTGTTGCCTTATTACAGGGGATTTTGCCTTTCATATACCAATTTTTTTCTAAATTCATACCAACTAACGATATCATTATAAACACTTAGAAGTGCACCAAGGTCAAGCAATTTAAATATGTTATGACCACATGAAGAAAAGTTAATACATATGGGAAGACATCAAGTACAAAAGTGATCATAATGCCCTCAGCAAAAATCTATTTCACCCTCAACTCATAACTTCTTCCATAAATCCCACCAATTCACCAAATTTAACTCATTACCCAAATATATTATTATAAATAACAAATCCAACATTTCACACATAAAATATCAATTATACCCCTAAGGTTTCTAAGCTCACTTTAAGTTGTTTTTACATAATATTAACACTTATGTTAAACATAATTAATCTAAACTAATCACATATTAGCCCAAATAAATCTTTCACCACCTCAATTTATTAAGATTAACCCATAATGATCAATTTGACCTTATTACTCCTAAATACATCAAAACTTCTCGTTAACATAACTTGTTCCACACTAAAACAAGCCTTCTTATATTATATATCAACTTTTATGTAAAAACCTTGATGAATAAAATAACATACTTATTTTACAAAAAAAAAACACTTAAAACTTTGACTAAAATGCCCTAACATTGATATTAGCATCAACACTCCCAAGTCCTAGTTTTCCCAAACTTATCTAGATTCATGCATGCACTCCCCTACATTATATACATTCAATAAGCCGCAATGAAAAAAATCCCAAAACACTTATAAAGGCCTAAGGTTGAAACATCCTCATGCCAAAACCCTCCAAAATTCTAACCCCTAAATGTGCTATATTATCGTACTTAACATTAATACATTTAATTGAGTGCTTATTAAAAATAATAATTTATAACCCCTAGCATCGTTTAACATGATATTTTACATAAATTATACAAAAAATTATTTTGTAAAGATCACCACAATATAAGAAAAAATTATTAATTAATTTAAATCATCATTTGGTAGAATAAATCATGCTATTCTAGAAAATCAATTAACACATCTTTCAATACATTAAAGTTGTTTGACTGTGCAAACAATTTCTTTTTTTGCAATTTAATAATTCAGAAGGAACAAGTGAACTAAAATGGAATAGAATGAGTCAATAAGCTTATAAATAATTTTAGAATGTCCTATCAATTTTAGATAATTTTAAAATAAGTGAAAATGACAAAATCAAAAGATTTACTGAAAAATAACTTTCTACAAATGAATAAATGAACCATGAAAAGGTCTAATTTAATATAAATGACTTGAATATTCATATTAGAAATGGATTAAGACCATAATCACATGATAATTAGGGTTAAAAAATTTGGGGTATTACATTTTCTCACTTTTGACATACTAAAACCATAAATGTACAAAAGATATTGATGAGGACAACAAATAATGAGATACAAGATGAACGAAGCATCTGATATGAGACTTAAGGTTTATCTTGAAAGAGAAAATTCATATGTGATGATGGAGTCTAATTATGCTAACTAATATAAATATTTTGCCAGAGTTGTGAATACATTGCATGTGAGCTCTTCATAGACATAAACGATAACACCTCTAGTCTTGAAGAGTATAACCCTGATTCTAATAAAGATAGCAACTTTTTAACACTATAATTTACATTCCTAAAAGAATAAAAATAAGGAATCAAGGATGCTAGGGAGGACTGCACTAATCATTAAACTATTGGACAAAATTATTGGCCTTAACTTTTTGATTGATGGCTTGGCAAGATATGGATCCTTAAGCACTTTGTTAATCTTAATGATATGATCATGGGTTAGTATGTTGTGATATTTAGTGTTTGCATGATCCAAAGTAGCTTATAAGATAGATTTTAGCTTATTAAAACTATTTTTTTTTATAAATAAGAAATTCTATTTGATAAGTAGCATTTCACTAGCTTTTTTTTGTTTAAAAGATACTTCAAGTATTTTATAACTTATAAGCTTGTAGTTAACTTTTCAATTAATTTTATGATTAAGGATTTATGTTTATGGAAGATCCTATATAATTGTGAATCATCATTAACTTAATAAATTGTCCACAGATGGGATCTAAAATCCCAACTAGCTTTGGTAAACATTAGTATGGTTGTCATACGGATAAGATTCCTAAAACCGACAATTGAGATTTTTCTAGAAGATATGCTATATAAAGGCTTATTGAGGCCCCTTTTTAGGTTGATTTAACTATTTTCAAAGTGAAATAGGGCTGTAAGGTAAGTGTTAAAGGGAGGAGATCTTGCTAAAAATAAAAGAAGAACTAGCACCTAATATTTTTTATTATTATAATTATACATTTCAGCATATAATCCTTAGGATTTTTCCATTTGATTAACGAAGTTTACCATTAATGGACAATTCTTTAATTAGCTAATACAACCATGTGTAGATATTATGTGTGTGTGTGTGTGTGTGTGTAACTTTGACAAATATATATAAAATTAATTCCTTGATTCCTTGTCCCCTCTAAATATTATTATGGTATTAGAGCCGCTAGATGTTCACCCATGTAATGCACATATGAGCTATTGATAATGCAGTTATATGTAAATTTAGGAATTTTTCTTATAAAGACTAATATTACACAATCATAATTATGTACATCAAGATTTATTATTTACAAAAAAAAAATACGTTTATTCTTTCTTATTTGTGAGGAAAATTATCACATCTATTCCCTGCTTACACATTGTAGTTGAATTAATAAAAGTATTCATTGAAAAAACTAAATTTCTTATACATAATCCATTTTTCTTAAAAATGGATTAAAATATATGTTTATATTTATAATGCATTAATAATCTAAAAAAATAATTTTTAGTATAAATGAATAAAAATTAAATAATTTAAAAAAATTAATTAATTACACAATCACTTTATCGGGAACATACCTTTCTACTCAAAACCTATATCATTTTAGTTAAATTAAAAAATAATCAATTGGAAAAAAACGTTAGAAGCAACTCAATTTTGTATAAGATTGAAACAAGGTTGATATTTTATTTCAAAGTGCATTTTTTCTAAAAGTTCGTATTGTTCAAAATATTAACTTAATTGCGGGGGAAAAAAAATCTTTTAGTTATTCTAAAATGAAATATTTTTAAAAAAATTATGCATTTTAGATGCAAAAATTCAAAATTCTTGAACTCAAGTTGATGAAAAAAAAAATCCCATCTGAATGGACTTTAATGGAAATGAATATTTCCAAAAACTAGTTTCCAAACATATTTTAATCCTTTATATTTTAAATATACATTTTTTTTTCAAAAATGGATTTTGAAAAAATTGAGGTTAAAAAATATATATATTCAAAATAGGAAAAAAGATTAAAGAGATGGCCTCGGACACAAAGTATTTAATATTATCTTATTTCAATTGCATATTAATTAAATGAAAATAATAAGTATGATAGAGATCCAATGCCACTGAACGCTGCATTTAAAACTATATCACGTTTTGACCTTAGATGTAACACCCCAAAATTCACTACTTTTTTTTTAAAGCGGAAGCAATTAAAATAGAAATACTTAAAGCCCGTGAATTCTGGAAATGTTACCGCCACACTTAATACTAGACCGGTTCTCCGACCGTTCCAGTACCAAGTGCTAAGGCTAAAGAAGAGATTAACAATCAATTACAAAATTAATACAAACTAAACTCCAAATAATCATTAAACGGTTGTAAAACAAAATCAAAGTACGCATCAAGAAATGTAATTCATTTCCAAAAGAGAATTAAACTTACAACCGATAAAAGATTCATTAAAATACTCAATCAAGTAATGAATCAGAAAATAGTAAATACTATACCAAAGAAATAACAAAAGAAATGAAATCGCGTAAGAAATCATAGTGCGAACTCAAAATTCCTCGAAGGGAATAATCTTACAATCAATAAAAGATTTATTGGAAACACTTAATACAAGTAATGAATCACAAGAGAGTAAATTTAATACACCAGAAATAACATAATGATATAAAATCACATGAAGAGGAAATACGGCCACGACACTTTTGAACTTCGAGCCAAACACGCTCAACACGTAGCCCCAACTGATATCTCGCCCACCTGCACAAATTCAGAAGGGCATACTACTCGTGGGAATGAGCAGCACCCATGAAAAGGGTGATCGGTACGCTACGTACTGAGTAAGGTAACCGAGCACTAAGGCCAACACGTAAGCTCATAAACCATGCATAAGAATAAAAGATCATAATCATGATAACATAATTCATGTGATCATCCAAGTAAAAGTATAAAGGCCCATATATATAATCCGATTCAATTACTTAGTTTATCTCTTATCAGGAATCATTTCACACCATACTTTTATTCAAGTCCATACGATTATGGGAACCCCACTATTTTTGCCGGTGGATCAGTCGCGAGGGTACATGCCCTGCCACTATTTTAGCCGGTGGATCGGTCGCGAGGGTAACATACCCTGCCACTATTATATGCCGGTGGATCGGTCTGGCCCCTTCTCGTACGGTGTTCCACTATAAGTGATTAGTGTCTTCCCATATCTTTCAACATATAACATTTTGTTTTGTTGAGCTCGGGATCCCCCACTATTATAGCCGGTGGATCGGTCGTGATGGTACATGCCCTGCCACTATTTTAGCCGGTGGATCGGTCGCGAGGGAAAACATTCCCTGCCACTATTATGCCGGTGGATCGGTCTGGGCCCGTCTCAACATCTTCCACTTTACGTGATTAATATATTAAGTATCTTATTCAAAGGCTTCCACCCCTAGACATGCATGAATCACTCCCTTACACTTCACACATCACAAATCATAAATTCCACTCTCATAATTACACTTTAATCACCAATTACCCATGATACCGCAGAAACCCTAAGCAGTCACACCAAACCCTAATTATCCACACAAACCCTAGCTTGGTTTCCTACGTACCCATATAATCCTCCACGTACTATTTTTCATCCCAAGTGCTCAAACACCCAAACAACACTTACATTAGCTTCCTTACATCCCAAATTAACTTCCCACACGTAAATTTCATACCCATGCAGACATTAATCTCCCCATGCAAACCTTCAAACCATTTTCATGTAAACCCTAAAATTCCATGTGAAACCCTAATTTCAACCATGCAAACCCTAATACCGTCATCCAACCATCAATGCCAACATGTAAACCCTGACACCACCAAACAACTATAATTACCACCATACAAACCTTAGTAACATCATACAAACCCTAATACCACCATATAACCATTAGTACCACCATTCAACCCACGATTCTGCCATATAAAACCCTAAATTCAATCCATAGCAAAACCCAAAGATTCACCTATGCCAAACCTAGATTCAAACCATATAAAACCCAAAGATTTGTCCATACCAATTCCTAAATTCAATCCATACCAAGCCAAATATCCATCCTTACCAAACCCTAGATTCAAATCACATAAAACCGAAGATTCATCCTTACCTTACAATTTATTAGATTCTCCCACATAAAATCATAACTTAGGATCTCCCAAGCCAAACCATAAATTGGATTCCCCCAAACAAATCATAAATTAGATTCCCCCAATCAAGTCATAAATTAGATTTTCCCATATAATATCATAAATTACATTCTCCCAAATAATATCATAAATTAGATTCTCCCAAACAAACCATAAATTATATTCTTCCACAAAAAAACCATACATTAGACTATTCCTTATAAAACCACAAAATTAGGTCAACTTACCTCCCTTAGTCAACTTCTTTCCCCATCCTCATTTTTCATCCTTTCCCCCGTACAAACCATACCAACATCCTCACATGCATGTCTTTTAGGGTCACATGCAGACACATATTATTCCATACACATAGTACACATGCCATATAGCAACACAAAAGCATGCTTGGACCCCATGCCATACCAAATATGCAATAATTACAATAATAACATAGGATGCATAACATATAAGGAACACAATGCACATTAGCACACAAAAGGCCTTAACACCCCTTACCTAAAATGTCACCGGTCTTGGAGCACGCTCCTACGCCTCCTTAGGGCTTTCACCAAATAATAACATACTAATAAAATAACCTTAACAAAATTCTAACTTTGCTAAATAAAAATAAGAGAGATATTATAAACCTTGGTAATATAGGGTTAAAGACTTTACCCTAATAATAATAATGATACTAATATAATAATATCAAGGATAATAAAACTAATATCAATGAGAATATAAATAATAATAACAATAACAATAACAACAACAACAATAATAATAATAATAATAATAATAATAATAATAATAACAACAATAATATATAAGCTTTAAAATTTAAAGTGGGGTTTCGACCCTACTTATAACTAATGACTTACCATTTATTTAATATTAATAATAAAATTAATAACATATATAATAATATTGAAATAATAAAGATAATGATAATATTATTATTACTGGTTATAAGAACAGTAGAAATAATAATACTAAAATAAATAAGTGCGAATGTTAATACAAAATTAGGGCCTAAGATTTTCCAGAATAAATAATAAAATGTTAATAATAAGTATTCTAATAATAAAATAGAATTAAAATACAATAAGGCTTCAGCCTTCAACATAAATAATAATAAAACAATAATACTACTAATAATAATCATAAAACATATTAAGAATATAAATATTAAGAATAATAATAATGGTATTTATATACAAATAATTGAAATAAATTAAATCAAGGCTTATAATAATAATATGGAAAATGGTTGAGAGGGTCTAGGGTTCAACCTTAGGCTGGTGGGGATAGGCGGCACCGGCGGTGGTGCACGGCGGCGGCGGCGGCGGCCGGAAAAATAGAAGAAAAGAGGGAAAGATGGATGTTGGGAAAAAGATAGGGAGAATTGAGGTGAGATAAGAGGTGTTTATTGTTGCCCAGGAGGAGGGGGACAAAATCATGGTGGTGGTGCAGCCAAAGGTGGCGGTGCACAGCGGCGGACGGTGGTTTAAGGTTTCGGGGTAAAAATTCTGGCGAAACGAGAAGCCAACTTTGCACGTTTATGGAGGCTCGTGAAAGAAGAGTCGAGAGGTAAAAATGGTTTGGTTAACTAGAGGGCGTTGCAGGGAAGAATTTGGCATGCGGTGGTGGCGTTGAAGTTGGCTAACGGAGGCAGAAGAGGCGTCTAAAGTCTCGATGATGGCAGCCCTCGTCGAGGGTTTCGGGGAAGAAAAATCTTCCACAACTCCTACAATCAGGCTTTTTATAGATGGTAAATGGGATAATAAGGTTTTGGGGGTCGGCAGGAAGTTATGGGGTGCAAGAATTTGGGCAGCCGGCGGCGGAAAACGGTCGGGTATCGTTTGGGTTGGTTCGAAGATTCGCGACGTTGGGGAGAGGAAACGGGCGAGATTTAACGTCTAATTATTATGAAAATTTATTCCTGGAGTTAAGAGGAAGACAAGGAGGCAAGAAACGGCCGGTATTAATCACCGTAGCCGGAGATGCCATTGACGATGCCGGGACTGCACCATCGTCGACGGAGGAGAAGGGAGGAAGAAGGAAGAAGGAAGGGAGGCGGCCGGTCGGCCGGGAAAGAAAAGAAAAGGGGAGAAGAACCGGGCGGTCGGGCGCGGTCGAGGGTGCGACTAAATTGAACGCGGAGTTTCAACGCTAAAGGAAACAAAACGCGGCGCAGAGACAGCAGAAGAAAGACGCTGCACGGGCTGGGCCGAAGGAAAGGAAGGCGGGAGAAAACTGGGCCGCTGCGCCAGGCCTAGTCGGCGAGGAAAAGAAAAAGAAAAAGAAAAGGAGAAGAAAAGGAGAAGAAAGAAAAAGAAAGAAAAAGGAAAAAGGGAAAAAGGAAAAGAGAAAATAGGGGGTTGGCATAATTAAATTAATTAGGATATTTAGGTTATTTTTAAATAATAATATTTAAATAAAATAATAATTAAAAATCCCTTTTTAGGCTAAATTAGGATTTTTAAAAGGTTTTCCATAAATTACATTTTAATTAGGAAAGCACCCTAATTTTTCCAATTAAATTATTTATAAAATTAATATTAATTTGGAACTATTTCCTCCTTCTTATTTTAAATAAAATAATTAATTTAAATAAATTTCCAAAATAAGATCCTTAATTAGTTAAAATACCCAAATTCTCTCCTAATAAAAATACTTATAAATTTATTCTTGATTTATCCTTATTAATTCCCTTTTATTTTAATTAAAATAATTTACTTAATTAAATTTTATAATCAAACCTCATTTAAATATACTATTTAAAATTAGAAAATTTTCAGGGCATTTCATTAGAAATGCAGACGTTGTTATGAATGTTCTCCCCATGCATCCATAATCATAACCATAAGTGAAAGAAAACGACCCTTAATCAAATTGACTTTGTGTATAATGGTTTCATTAATATGAAGTTGTTTGTGTGTCATCATCAATAAATTTTTGGCATGTTCGTCAACAAAGGCATCTCTGCCATATTATAATTCTTCATTAATTAATTTATTGTAATATGTGTGAAAGTATTGATGATCAAGTCTTCATGAATTGATTTATTGTAAGATATGTCAAATAACTGATGATCATGTATTGTCATTGAACCAAACTCGAGAAAAATTATATTATATCTAGTAACAACTTTTCATTCTCAATGGTAACACATATTTTTATTCAATCACTAGCTAACTCCAAAAATAATAATATGTTATCAAATGATTAGATAGAACAACATCAAACTTGTTATCCCAGCATGTTATCTTGTCATTTACATAAAGTTATAGGAAACAAGTAGTAAAAACTACTCTCAAACTCATGCTAGACAATCTAAGTGAAGTTCAACAAATTATTTATTATGTGCCTTCAAAAGTCTCTTTGGTCGCAACTTCATTGCTGAAATAACACTCCATTCTTGAAGATTATACCTTATTTGATAATCTAAAATAGGGAATATGAAAAGTAAGTGTTGATTAACCTTAAAAGAATAAACAGAAACTAAACCAAGCAAAGTGTATGAGTGTGAAGTTCCCATAAATCATTAAGTGTTGATTATTGAAGACTTGGTCAAATAAGAGAAATGTAATATGATTATAAAATGCAATATTCATTTCAAAATATGAGCTTTACTACTATTTCTGCAAGTCCAATTCAAAGCTCAATTGAAAATGAATGTTTACTTCATCTCACAACTTACCAATCATTACAATAAGCATGCCATAATTCTTTCAATTCATATATTAGAATATTCTCCTTAAGTAGATGAATTTTTTTTTATTTGCCAAAGGTGTGTTAATGATTAAATTAAAGGCACCAACATTTACAGGTCAATAACAACTAAAACATATCACAGGCTAAATCATAACATGCAATTTTGAATTAGGTGTAATAGATATCAAGCACATGTAAAATATTTTGACCCCAAATTTCTTTTCAAACCTCAAATTCAACTCCATAATTATCATTTAATTTTTTGGCAAGTAAAGTAAATTTTATACAAACTTGCCAAAAAGTGAATTATGTACAACCAATTTAATTCATCAGAGCTCTCTCCTCTATCCTCCTCTCATGGCCAAGAAAAGGCGATCAACGTACTCAGCCAAGTTGAGATAATCACTAGGGAAAGGAACTGCAACATCGAAGGATAATCATCCTCTGACCGAATCAAGTAAAACTTCATCAGTGGGATTGACCATAGATTCCTATTCGTCTTCTTCGTCTAGTGCTAAGGAGATTTTGCTAGATTCGAATACTCATAATAAAGCACCAATTAAATGCGAATTTGGGCCAAACGAGAATGTGAAGCATCAATTGGGGAAAAAATTTGACTGAATACCCCCTGATTTGAATCAAGCAAGCATAAATCTAGTATATGTTAATAACCTTTTCCCTTTGATCGTCGATCAAGAGCCCACACCTACTGCTAATGAAATTTCAAAGCAAACTACTCAGGATATTCCAGGACAGAAATCATGGAAGGATATGGTTATTGGTAATTGATCTCCCAAGGCTTCTACCACCCTTTCTTATATTCCCCATACTCTTACTAGTGATCGATGGAAGGTTTCCATCCTCAAGGATAAGGTGTTGGAGAATTGTAAGATTTGGCAAGGTTCAATTGTTGGATATGTCATTGGTATCCATCCTAGCATGGGACAGATTATGTCCTTCATTCATTCCAACTGGCCTTCGATTCAAACTCCCCAAGTGTGGTTGCATGATGAAGGTTTTGTTGTCTTTAAATTCAAATCTGAACAGGATAAGGACTGGGTACTTCAATTCCCTATTGGACTTTCCTGAATTGACCTTTAATCCTCAAACAATGGCATCGACAATTTTAATTTGTCAAAGAACGCTTCCAATTTATGCCTTTATGGATCAAACTACCAAACCTCCCACTTGACTACTGGGATGTGGATTATATCAGTCGGATCACTAGTGTTGTAGGCCGACCCCTTATTTTGGATGGGATAACAACATCATGGGAGAGGCTATCTTATTCCTGTGCATTGGTGGAGGTTGATGTAACCAAAAAATATGTGGAATATGTTAACATAGAAGATCCTGATGGAGGTGTTATTACACAAGCAGTAATTTATGAATGGAGACCATCCTTTTGTAGTTTGTGTAACACTTTTGGACATAACCAGTGGTCTTACCCTAAGAGGAACCATCTAGCTCAAGACCAAGTGATTGTAGACCAACAAGTTGATATACATAAATAATCCAAGGAACCTCAACCGAAGAACCAAACCAATCAGGTTTCTAACAGGCCTCCTCCTAAGTTATACCAAAAGTAGTCTATGTGGAGACCCTGGCAACTTCAACAGGAACCTAGACAAACTTCACAAAAACATGCAGTGAAAGACCATTTACAAGAATTTATATCTTCAAGAGTTCCAATTAACAATAGATTTGTTCCCTTGGATGTTGATCTAGGCTAGGTGAAAGAAAAGGGTAAGCAAGGTGTTGAGGACACATTACCTACCTTATTGTTATTATGATAAGTGCCTGGAATGTCTGAGGCCTTAATAAACCTTTCAAGCAGAGGGAATTAAGGCATTGGATCAAAGTAAATAATGTCTCCTTAATTGGTTTATTAGAAACTAGAATAAAATCCTCTAATGTTAACCCAATTTGGAGGAAGTTAGGATCTCATTTTGCTGCTTTTAATAATTATACCCACTATTATAATGGCCAAGTCTGGTGCTTATAGGAAAAAAAATGGCAAGTAAAACTACTATGTGCTCATGCTCAAGGTATCCAAGTCAAGGCTACCTGCATTTCCATTGGTAGCATCATATGTATTTCCTTCATTTGTGCACACAACTTGGGAAGTGATAGAAGAGACCTATGGCAATGGCTAGAATCCACGGTTATCACAGATATGCCCTAGCTTGTATTATGGGATTTCAATGTGGTTTTGCATAACAATGAGAAGCTTCAAGGGGCATGTATTGATGTAGGGGATGTGGAGGAGTTTAAACACTGTCTGTAGAATATCATGGTTGAAGATCTTCATTATACTGGCCATACCTTCACTTGGAATAATAGGCAACTTGGTGATCTTAGAATAATGTGCAAACTTGACAGGTTATTGGGAAACCTTAAATGGTTTGGCACCTATACAAATTCAATTGTGGATTTCCAATCCCTATATTTCTCAGACCATTTCCCTACTTTAGTGAGCCTAAATCACACCAGGCCTCAACCTAAGGGGAGATTTAAATTCTTTGATATGTGGACCTATGATGAGGTTTTTCTTAAAATTGTGACTGAGGTTTGGCACAGTCAACAACACTGCTCGGTGTTTACTAAGATAAAAAAAATCCCTATACTAGCTTAAATATCACTTCAAAGGGTTAAAAAAAGCTAAATATGGTAGCATCATGTAGAGAGTATCTTACCAAAGAAAGAATCTTGAAGTAATTCAAGAGAGAGTAAAGGCTCATCCCACCTGCAGCACCTTACAACTTGAGGGAAAGGATTATCTTAAAAAATATGAGCATTATGCAAAATGTGAGGAGAGTTTCTTCAAACAAAAATTTGGCATCAAGTGGCTTCAGCTAGGGGATTCAAAAAAACAATTCTTTTGTGCTATTATGAAGGCAAGACAAAACAAAAGGGTGATCTCAAAGGTTCAGAAGGTGAATGGAGATTGGGCCAATGACTCCGAGGCAGTCAAAGAAGCCTTTGTAGAATTTTATAAAGATCTTCTTAGATCTGATTTCCCTAATGCTAATGCAAAACCAGTGGATAAATCTCTCCTTTAAAAGAGAGCTACTCTCAAACCTGAACAACAGCATGAACTTCTCAAGCCAATTTCACTTTTTGAAGTAAAAGACACCTTATTTTCCATTGGCAATATAAAGGCCCTAGGTCTAAATGGATTCACTATTGGTTTCTTTTAATTCTCTAGGGATATTATAGGTGAAGATATTTGGTCTTTTGTGAAAGAAATTTTTTTCTCAGGAGCTATCCCTTCTTTTATCACTCTTACTATTTTGGTTCTTATCCCTAAAAGTTATAACCCTAACAAAGTCACTGATTTTACACCGATTACATGTTGCTCAGTTCTTTATAAGATCCTATCCAAAATTTTAGTAGCAAGGCTTCAACCTATCTTGCCTGACATCATCAGCGTCTCGCAATCTACTTTTGTTAAGGGTAGGTTGATTGGTGACAATATCTTATTGGCACATGAGCTCATTAGGCTATATGGAACAAAAAATGCATCCTCAAGATGTATAATGAAGGTTGATGTGATGAAGGCTTATCATTCCATCAATTGGAAATCCTTAGAGACTGTTCTTTTGGGTCTTATGTTCCCCCCTCATTTTGTTAAACTTCTTATATCTTGTGTGACCTAAGTCAAGTATACTCTCTCTAAAAATGATTACCTCCTTCCCTCTTTCCAAGCACAAAGAGGTTTGAGGCAGGGAGATCTCCTCTCCCCATATCTCTTCGTCATTGCCACTGAGTACCTATCTAGGTTGCTATAATAGTTATGGACCATGGATGGGTTTCGAGGACACCCAAAATGCAAAATGCTACATATCATTAATCTATCTTTTGCTGATGACCTATGGATATTTTTTAGGGGTGATTTACCCTCGGTTACTTTGCTTATGAATCAATTCTAATGCTTTAGTAATACATTAGGCCTTCATATAAGCTGATGGAAAAGTTCTATCTATTTTGGAGGAGTCACAGAGATGGTGAAACAACAAATTACTAATTTCCTTTCCTTCTCTAAAGGCACTATACCATTTAAATATCCTATAGTTCCTTTAACTTCTGCTAGACTTTGCTCTAATTAGATGATGGAACTAATTGGGAAAATCACAAAAAGCTCCAACACTGGTCTACAAAGTTATTATCGTATGCTGAAAGACTGCAGCTCCTTAGATCAGTTATATATGGCATCTAGATGTATTGGAGTCAAATATTTATTCTTCCTAAAAAACCCCTACTCAAGATCATTAGCTTATGCAGAAACTTCTTGTGGAATGGAAAAGCTGGCCCAAGCAAATGAGCCTTGATTTCCTGGTCAATTGTTTGTATATAAAAATAAGAGGGAGGTCTTGGGTTGTTGGCTCTTTAAGTTTGGAACATAGCAGTTGTGGGTAAAATGGATACATAGTTACTATATAAAGGATGATTCTCTTTGGCATGCTAAATTACCTAGCACTGCCTCATAGATAGTAAATAAGATCTTCAAGATTCGAGAAGCCCTTGATCCTGTGTTTCCTTCCCTCAATCCTGCTTTGTCCTATAATATTATTTTTGTTTATGAACAACTACAACATAGAGGTTACCAAGTGTCATGGTGGAGATTAGTCTGGCTGAATAATGCTAGTCCTAAACATAAGCTAATATTATGGATCGCTGCTCACTGTAGAATTCCCACTAAAGATGCTATCAATTGGTATACTAATGTGGAGGATCTATCTTGCTAATTTTGTGATGCCAATGAATCTCTTCCCCATCTCCTCTTCTCATGTCCAGTTATGAAGTATCTTTTAAAGAACGCTTACACTTGTGTTGCTTGAGAGGACCTACCCAGAGGTAGCCTAAAATGATAGTTACTCTAGCTCAAAGAACAAGGGTATCTAAAAGGAAGCTTCAAATGGTCTGCACCTTATATGTTGTATGCATCTATAAATGTTGGTATGCTAGAAACTAAAAAAAAAATACAAGTCAATTGTAAATGGAGGGATCTCATTAAAAGAATTATTTATATTGTCTCAGCTAGGTACTTGACTCCTCATGTGAGGATAAGTAGGTTTTATGTCAAGAGTTATTTAGATAAGTTTTGGGAACTTAGTTGTAATGCTTCCATTGATTAATAAAGTTTTGATCTTTTTAAAAAAATTCAATTCATCACCAAACTATGGATCCCCTCCATTGAATATACTTTGTGCTACCATTCAAATTAGAGCATCTACTAGTTATAAAAAAAACAAAAAAAAGAAGAAAAACTAATATCCTTGATAATACTATTACAAGGATGAGGACCATTTAAAAAAATACTCATGTTCCTTTCATACCAAACCAATCATATAAAGGTGACAAATAGAAAGTCTAACAAGACCTTTTTTTCTCCATAGATTGTATTGTAGCTTTATTCAATGTCCTTAACTCCTCTTCCCATGAACATATATCATCTCTTCAATTAAAAGCATTTCTAATTTTTATCCACACCTCCATACTATACAGACAATCCAAAAATAAGTGATAGGTAGTTTCATCCTTTCTTTTATAACATAAGAAACAATGTAACATTATAACTCATCTCACAAACCTATACAGTGGAGGGAATTTTTTTTGTCAGAAAACACTCTTGGATGGCTATCCAAGTGAGAAACTAAAACTTGGGTGATACAAGGGAACACCATACCAAAGGATAACACCTAAACTTTTCACCTTTACACCTCGCCATGTAATAGATTCTATGAATACTATAAATATCATCACTATCCATGCATTGTTGCAAGCATTAAGGATCACAAAAATGGGGTTAAACACATATCTCATCTTGTAAGTTTCCAAGAGCATAAATGAGTGGTTGAGAAATACTATATTGAGTACAAAGAAATATAGATAGAATAAACTAATTTCGCCCACAAGGAATCTTTCTTGTTAAAAATTTTCCACAATATATTTGCCAATGTAAATTTGTTCCATTTTTGTATATTAATAAGGCCTAAACCTCATATTTTTAGTAGAAGAATATACCACATTCTATGTAACTAAGGATTTCCTAGTAATATTAATATTTCATATCCATAGAAATTTTTTATGTGTATTATCTAGAGGATGAACCAGTTTATGATAGAGATTAATAATTTTAGTAATTATGCCTTACCGACATAATAAAGGAGATTAATGTGCCACCCAACAAGCCACTTTACCATCTTTTACAACAAACCCTACATTTTTCTAACACTTAAATGAGCTATGCATAAAGAATCAAACTTGGAATTTAGTACCTCGACCAACTAATTACTATATCATGGGAATTAAATAGGAATATACTATCAAGGTAAAACTTGATGGCACTTTAGAATGTCACATAGTCCATTTGGTGGCTCAAGGCTATAATTAGGAATACAAGATTGATTAAAAAGAAAATATGCTCATGTTGCCAAAAATTACTATAGGTTAAACTATTTTTGTTGTTCCATCATGCAACCATGACCATTATATCTACTACATGTAAAAAATATTTCCTTTATGTTAATTTAAAGGGTACTATTTTCATGTATGCTTGACTAGTCATTCTATTAGTGATTCAAATATGGTATAAAAACTTGACTATAGTACCCCAAATTTAGTCTAACCTTAATTCCAAGCATGTGTTCCACCCTTCCCAACATGAGATTCTCTTGTCTTTATTCCCTTTTTATTGTGTGAATTACCCACATTAGTAGCCCCAACATTGATCGACCTTCATGAGCTAGCCATTTCCTTTGGTTTTTTCCTCATTTCCTTCATCCCTTGCCTCCCCTATCCTTGCTTGTTTTCCTAGATTTCTAACCATGTATTTTATAGAATTTTATGTGATCATACAGTGAGAGATTAGGACTATTTTGCTTAGAGACTAATATTGAATTATTATAAGGATACATGTCTTAGGTTAAGGTTTTGATGCTACATATTAATTGTATGCAATATCATGCTAGTATATTTACTTTTCTTGAAGCTATGTTGTTAATATGATACCATGATATTTTTATATTGCATTATGAAAGTATCCCCATTATGCAAAATTTGAGCTTTTGTAATATGCTTACTTTAAGCTTAGTCTCGTAACCTTAGCATGATATATTGACTTATTGAATTATGAAGAGTGGGTTGTAAATATGGTTAATAATTATCATGATGACATATGTTGAAGGTTGGATGTTGATAATATAAAAACTTGTAAGGATTTTGGTGACATGTGTGGGTAGTCCTCGATATTATGGGTGCTTGGGTTTTTTTATGTTCCTAGTTTATTTACACTATCTATGAATAAAAATTAATGAGATAACCAAACATTCAATTAAAAAATTGATATTTAAAGATAAAGACCTCTAATTCAGGATCATTTGTACCAAAATATTCCATTGAACAAGAATATAGGTTAGGAGTGTTATGCCCAGAGATTGTACTAGTTTGTTCTCTTAGATGAAAATAGTGGCCAAGAGCATTATTCATTAGGTTTGCACTAGTATGTTCTACTAAACTAGAATAATGGTCAGAAGCATTATCCTCTAGGGTTCTTTATTGATTGATACCATTTCACTGATTATGAATGGTGGGGGTCCCTAAAATCAAGAATTTAAGTAGATGGAAACTTATAATAATCAACTCTTTTAAGTTTTCTCTTTCGATCAATCTCATGTTATAATTCAATGTGCATGAATAGTTCTTTTATATAAATTTATATCCATGTAAGTCCTTTTCTTATGGTTTGTATTATTACCTTACTAAATATCTAGTGTACTAATCATCCTATTTATGGGTGTTATTCATTCACATAAGTAGATGACCCAGGTATTAATGTACATGTGTTCTGGATATTTCCTTGATGATTTCGGTGATTATGATGCAATTCTTGTGAAGACTAATTTACTTGTTGGGTTTGGGCATAGAGCTATGTTATTTGATAGTTAACATTTTTATCCATATACTTTGTGGACTATTTATTCCATTAGATCCTTTTTGTTTTAGTTTGGTTATATTGTAATTGGGGACTTATCTCCAATTCTTATCTAATATATATAAAAATTTATCCCATTCTCTTGTTTATCTTATTTAAGTTGTAAATATTTTGTATTTTTTGATTTGAGTGCATCAAAATTGTTTGTATCTACTGCTTTTGTTACTAGAGTTGCATTGTTTATTCTAGTGTGTCAATATATATTGTTTTACCATTTGGGAATAAAATATATCGCACTAAACTCTACTCAAATGTGGCATTAGAGATACGTGGAATAGACTTTATTATGGTCTTAGCTAATGTGGACCTATCGGACTTTGATGTGATCCTTGGATCAATATGTTGGGGAGATACTGAGTTGTGATTTCCATCCACTTATTTGGAACCACTAAAACTATGAGAATGGGTTTTTATTTCTATCCTCTTTTTATGATTCTCTTATTTGTTATATGAAAGCAAATAAAAAATATAACTTAATCTCAAAAAAATTGGGAGATTCAAATCCCATATAAATTGATTTATGCTTGGTTTTTTCCTATTAAGTTTCAAACACTAGAATTAAAATACTAATATTTTAGAATTAGAAATGGATTTCTATATCTTCTTCATTTTTAATGAATTTAATTCCAAATTTACTTTAATTTAATCCATTACACTAATCTTTTTGACAATATCTTTCTCATTTCATCAATAGTCCACCCACCAAATTTAATGTCTCATTGTCATTCAAGAAATAATAACTCTTTCAAAATGACCGCTAATATTTCTATAAAAAGTACAAGATGAAATTATGGACAAACTTCCTTTTTGTAGCTATAACTGTCATATTAAATGGATTCTTTGGTAGTTGACTCAATAAGTTGTTTTGTGTAGCTAAAAATGTAGTTAATATAGTCTGGCTTGGTTAAGCTAGGAGCATAAGCTAGACTAAGCCATATTTTTTTATGGTTTAAGAAAACTTCGAACCAAACTAAAACTTTTATAAATGAACCAAACCAAACCATATTAGTTGTTTACAATCGGATACAATTTATTTAAGGTTTATTGTCATAAAAATTAAACATTAATTAATAAACTTAAAATTAAATAAATCTTCTTACTAATTTATGGCTAAAGCAATCGAAACTAACCATTTTATAAAAACACTATTATAATTGAGAAAAATAAATGAATGAGAAAACATTGGCTATATAGAGAAGGCCTTCACATGATTGCAAAGTTTTTTACATTCAACTATAGGAGTTCAACACCTAGCTCTCAAAGTTAACAACTCAGTTATAGATGGTCCAAAAATACCCAATATTTTATATCTACTATCCAGATATGATAAATATGTAGAATATTTATGTATACTAAATCCATTAGGTGGGTGTGATTATTAAGAAGAGAAAAACATTTTTAGAATAATGTTCATTATATTATGTATATATAAGGTTGTGTGTGTGTGTATTATTATATGAGTCCTAGTTAAAATTTTCAAACTATAACGAGGATGATTTTTAAAATTCAAAAGCAAAACATAATTGTTCAAATAGTAATCCAAACTAAACCATAATTATGGTTTTATCCATTTAAGGTTATAATTTGAATTGTATTATGTTCACCTATGGTCAAAAAGTTCATAGAAATGGCTTTAACAAGTCTAAATGTATAGTAATGCTTGATAATAATGTTTGGATATGTTGTGAGCAGTTTGTTAGAAAGGTCTTATTCCTATTGTAGTAGGAATGGAAAGTCTTATTAGGCTCTTATTGGATCCTGATGATCCTCTTCCTTAGCATCATATCATGTGAAGGAGGATAATACTTGTCCAAAAATGCATTAGCCAAAGCATCTTATGAATAAATCTATTATATGAGCAACCTATGCAGCCAATCCTTAGCTCCATCCATCTAAGTACATGGGAATGCCTTAAGATCCAAGATTTAAAGATCCACATACTTTCCACACATACAGACACATATAAAATGTAATTACTTTAACAAAATTATTAGGGTTCTCACTAGGGAGTTAGTGAAGCATGATGGACTTGAGATTGAAATCCCCTTCCTTTCCATTAGCGAGATCAAGACCACCAATACATGTAAGGACAACTTTACCACATTATGGGCCACTAATTCTCGTAAACTCTTAATAACTACTATAAGTGAAATATAGATAGGCTCTTTCTTGGGTGATGTGGTCAAACTTATAACACCCCTATTTTTTCTTACCAAAAAATTCATTTTAAAACATTGTGGGAACAAAAATATGAAACACTTCTAGAGAAAATGGGGCATTAGAGCTATATCTAACACATGATATACATTTCATAATTTGTATCATACTAGAAATAAGTTTGGATATCCAAACCAGTAAAACACAATAGGGTAGAGTGCACAAATAAGACATCATAAAAGATGAGAAGCATTTTAGGTTTACAAACTATAGTTATGCTTGACCCAAAACCAATACAAAAATACCTTAGGAGAACAAAAAATAAAGTAGGCAATACAAGATAAATGCCTTGGTCTCTCAAGGACCAAAAAATTAGAATTTTACCAAAACATCTACATTCATGTTCCCCATGTCGGATAATAAAATTGGATATAAGCAATCCTCACTTGCCTACACAAAGTCACCTACTTGTGGGATTGAGAAAATTACTAAATTAATGGGCATGTTAGTGCACTATAGACTAAGTAAGTGAAGTTACATTAGCATGGAGGTACATGAAGCATATAAGGTTATATAATGTAATAAGTCATTTTACAAGTCAAACATACTTATATATCAATATACCAATACCTCACGTGGTCTTCACCATATGATACTTATACACATCCATAAGATGTAAGAGCCATCATACTCAAGGATAGATGTAAATTCCTGAAAAATCATGATTCTTGCAAGACTCAGGAAGCAAAGGTCATGAAAGGCATACATGGTCACTCTAGATATACATCTACATACTCAAGTAATTACACATAGATGCTTACATGGAATGTTAGGAGGTATGTGGATCATGTATTGGGATACATATATCATACTCAAGTATTACCTGACTAAGGTTACACACTATGATTCATATAATACATATAATATGATACACTCGCCCATGCACATGAATAAAAAGAATAGAATACGGTTTAGACCAAACATACATCTAACATGATTATACACTAACGTACCAAAAATTTCATATTATACTAGCATGTCATTTGCAATATGGAATTGATGCTTATACATACTAATAATTTCATAATTCATTACCGTGGTAATCTTAACATGCCATCCTATGTACATGTATATAGGTAAATCACACATGTTAATGATAAGCATGCATTCGTACTAATCACAGGATTTAGAAATCATGAATGAAAACATAGGTACATGTAAATTAGCACAACAAGAATGTCAATCACCCAAGATAATGCTAAGGTCTCCTTGTTTTAATTATCTATAAGATGTTGATCATAATAATATATATCCATTCATTTATGAATAATGAATCGGATTAGGAAATCACTCATAACTTAGATCATGTGTTCACAATTAAATACTTATGATAGGTGCATATTTTATGGAATTATTTGACGTATCTACCTAACTTTCTACATTTTTTTAATGAAAATTCAACCATTTTCCTTGAGTTTTCTTTGTTGGCTTAGTTTTGTAGGACAAGATGAAATCTAAGCAATTTGGACAGCTAACTACGAAAAACACACAATAAGAGAAGAAAATATTAGAGTCATAAAAATTTAGATGTACTATCATGTAAGATTATAAAAGAGAATTCATGTGAAGAAAAAACAATACAAGACAACAAAGATAGAGAAAATATGCCTCCATATTCATGGAAATAAGGCTTGTATTTATTCCTCCCATATGCTCCATTAATTCAAGCCATATGCATAGTATTAGAGAAAAATATGAGTGCCTAATAAATACTAATATGGACCACGTTTTTACCAAATTTTGGATCTACTTCATACACCCTTTGTGTGTGTGTGTGTGTGTGTGTGTGTGTGTAATATTAGGTTAAATGTAACATCGAGAGCAAGGTTGTTAGACTTTCAACTTTGTTTTCATTATTTTTAAAGTATTAGGGTTCTTATTTTATATTTGGTTAGTTCATTAAGATGTAATTTAAGGGTTGGAGATTATACGGTGTTTGGGGATCTCCCAAGGTCTTTCTTTCATTTAGTTCTTTTGTATATTTTATTTTGTTTAATACAATCCCCATCATTTATTTATATTATTGAGTTTTGGTTTTGTGTATTTTAATTCAATCTTTATTTTTTTCATCTCTTTTAATTAAAGTTATGATTTTTGTGCATTGAGTGTAATATCCCAAAATCCTAATTTCCGAAATTATGGCCAAATAAGGAATTATTAGGAAAATTAGTTATATAAATTCATTTATTAAAATGTAGAGAGTTAATTAAGGTAGATTAAGAGGAAAATAATAAAGAATTTAATTAGAAGAAAATTTGGGTATTTTTCCTAATTAGCATGGAGGTTAAGGGAATTTATCTAAAATAGTCTAAAATAAGCAAAAAGGAATTTATTTAATATTTTATAAATATTAATATTCTAAATAACCCAAAAATACCCCAATTTCCCCATAAGCTATTTTAATTATTTTCCCATCCTATTTATTTTCTTATTTTCCCTTTTCTTCCTTTTTCTCCCTCCTCTTTCTTTTTTTTCTTCTTTCTCTCCCCCTCGGCTGGGCCAGCCCACCGACCCAACTCCTTCCCTCCTCCTTCCCCTCCTACGCGGCCCAGCGCCGTTCGACCCATTCCCATAACCACAACGCAGCTTTTCGCCCCTCAACATGCCAAGACGCCGCGTCGCGTTAAGTAACAAGACAGCTGTTGCCACCTTCGACGCGACGCTGCGTTTTACTCACACAACCTCTAGTACGCCGCGTTTTACTTACGGATTAAATAAACGCCGCCGAACCGGCCGGTTCCCCTTCTTTTCTTTTCCCCTGGACCACCGGTCCACCCTGCCTGTCTTCTTCCTCCCCCGACCTGCGCCCCGACCTGCAATTCGACGCCTGCAGCTCGAATCCCGCCGGCAGCCATCAGCCCAGCACTGACCGTCCTTCCCTGCCCCTCTCCCGTCGTTGTCTTCCTCTTTTCGACCCCGACCGAGTCCCTCTCTCCCTTTCTCGCGTGCCACCTCCTTCCCTTTTCCTCTCCCCTTCCCCGACCTAACCTGCCATGGCAGGACCTGCACCGCCTGCAACCGGCCGGCCATCTGCACCCTTGCCCCGCACGCCTCCTTCTCCCTTCATCGTTTTCCTCCCCCCTTGGCCTATAAATACCCCCTCCCGAACGGCCACAGCAAGTCCTCCCGTTGGACCTTGCTGAAACTCTGTTCCGCCGCCGCTAGAACAGACGCCATGTCTGCCGCCTCCAGCCACCGCCGAAACCACCTCTTCCCACCGTTATCATCCCTGCACTTCCCTCTACGAAACCAAGCCACCAGGACCCCTCCCCTTGCCCTGCACGTGCCGCCATAGCCGTGCAAAAGTCCTAACCCGAAACTACCACCTCCAGCCTTCGCCGCCCTTGCGCCGCCTCCCACCGCCAGCCCAGCCGCCACCAGGGCCTCTTCCACCCTCCAAAATTCCCAGCAGACCTCCCTCTACCCTTCCCTGCCTTCAACTTCCCTTGCCTCTCTCTCCTCCTTCCTCCCCCTTCTTCCACCCCTCTCCACCACCCTCGGCCGCCGCCGTCGCCGCCGCGCGCCGCCACCCCTTGCCACGCCACCACCCTCATTCCACTCCCCTTCACCTGCTGATTCTTCCCCCACCTCAAACTTCTTCTTTTCTCCTCCCATCTAACCACCACCTTGATCTTTTCCCTTCGCTTCCTCCTCCACCGCCGGACCACCACCGACCCTAGGTGGTTATCCACTCATCCAAACCCTAATACCCCTTTTATATAATTGCTAATATTTTCTACTAATATTAATACTAATATAATTATGATTATTATTATTACTTTTAATATTATTATTATTTTTATTATTATCATCATCATTATTATTACTTTTATTATTATTATTATTATTATTATTATTCTCATTATTATTATTACTTTTATTATTATTATTATTATTATTATTATTATTATCATTATTATTACTACTTTTATTATTATTATTATTATTATTATTATTATTATTATTGTCTTTATTATTAACGTTCTTATTTTCTTACTAATACTAACATCCCTTTTAAACCCTAACTTGTATTCTACTTAACCTTGGTCTTATTTTTATAATTATTAGTATTAACATTTTTATTATTATCATTTCTATTATCCTTACTATGGTTATTATTATTATTGCTTAACCTTACTTGGTTGTGCTAGTATTATTGTTATTATTATTATTATTATTATTATTATTATTATTATTATTATTATTATTATTATTATTATTATTATACTTAACACATTTATCACTATTGTTAATAATAATACTACTTTTGTTCTTATCCATGTTACTTAACTCAAGCTAGTAAATATCATGTGGTTGTTAACTAAGAAGAGTACTTGAACCTTATTACCATACCATTTAACATTAACCCTAACCTCATTACTATGACACTATTATTAGCTATTACTATTATTACTACTATCACTACCTTATTGTTGTAATCAAAAGCATTTGAACCCTTTTATTATTCAAGAATATACAACTATTATCATTATCACCCTTAAGAATAGTTACTTGTAATATTGTGACCTTATAATAATATTATTTCGAATATGACACCATTAATAGACTTAGCCTTAAAAAAATGCTAGGGTTTCTCTCACTATAAACATTAGTGTCACTAGTATTAGTCTTATTATTATTATTATCACTATTTTTCTATAGTTAGCATGAACATTATTATTATAAGAATAGGGCTAACGGGTCTAATAATATAAGTGTAACAATAGGTATTAAAAATAAACATATTTTGACTACTAATGTTTAGTATACTAATTCTAAGGTAAAAACCCTAGTTTTTGTATAAAACCCTTTTTAGTAATAAAAACCCTAACCTTAAACTAGAATGAGGGTTGATAGTAATTATAAGGGAAACTAATACTTAGCATTTTCCCTTTTTATAGGTAACCCCGACCAAAGCCCTAAGGAGTTAGAGGAGCGTGCTCCAAGCCCGGCGTCGCCTTAGGTAAGGACGAAGCTATGGCCTTGCGTTATGTGTGATGTAATGTGTTGATGAATGATGAGCATGCCATGTTGATATGTATTATGCATGTGTTGTGAATAACCTGCTTTGTGTAGCGCAGCGTGGATCATGAGGTATGTTGTGTGTGCCTTATGTTATACATGTATGACATGTTCCATGTTTGATGTTGATGTTGACGATGTGACTTGTTATGGCCCTCTAGGACATGCATGCTAGGGTTTTGGGGTGTCATGGAATGATATTAATAGAACAACGGGAAAGTGGACGTTTGGGAAGTTTGCATGGGGGGAAACTAGACCTTGCATGGGCATGATTCTTATGTATGAAAGGTTGATTTGGGTTGTAAGTAAGAGCTTGGGAGAGTCTTGGGATGATTGGAGACGTAATATGAAAAATAGTACGTAAGTTGGTGCATAAGAGACCTCATTAGGGTTTTGTGTGTAAGTGGGTGTTGGAGAGTCTGCATGGAGTGTTTAAATTATGCATGGGAATGAATCTTACGTGAGGGAAGTTGATTTAAGAAGTAAATAAGATAATGTCAAAGTTACGGGCTTATTGGAGACTTGGGTGCAAACTTTTACGTGGGTCGATGTAAGGGTGTCTAAAGGACCCAATTAGGGTTTTGGGAGAAAATGAGGAAATTGATGGGTACAATGGTAAAAATGATCAACGAAGGATGGAGTATGGGGTTAAGAGTGAGAATTCACTTATATAAAGGATGAGTATGGGTTTGCTAAAGGAGAGGAGAGATTTGGGGTGAAAGAGGGAGATTACTTATTGAGGAAGTAAAGTGCTAGGGTTTTGGGTGGCCAACTAGGGTTTTGTCGGTCACACGAGAACTTGGGAGATAAAGTAATACATTTGGGGAGTTTCCTAATAAAAATGAGGTGCGAGATAAAGAACAAAGTAACGTTTGGGTAAGTAAGAAAGAGTTGGGCCACATAGGTCCGACTAGGGTCTCCGAGGAGGAACCCTAGAGGGATGAGGACATACAGAGTCGATATCTTATGTGTTGGGGTAGCCTATGTTCTTGGAGATCGCGCCTTACTATATACCACTATGCCTAAGTCTACGGGGGATGGACGTCGAGTGTGAGAAGAGGTACGGGTCTCAAAATATGGGACGAACCCTTGGAGGGGAAAGTAGTAGAGTATCAACCGCATGCATGTCAAGGGTGATGTGTGATTTAATAAGACACTGATAAGACATTAATCACGTAAAGCGAAAGATGTCGAGCCGAGCCTGTGATCCGGTCCACCGGCTATAATAGTGGATCAGAGGCGTTTTGCCCTGTGCGTTTATTTTCCGGTCCACCGGCTATAATAGTGGATCAGAGGCGTTCTGCCCTGTGCGATATCTTCTGGTCCACCGGCTATAATAGTGGGGGATCTCGCGCTCGACAAACCAAACGAATAAGTTAACCCATGGGAAAGATACTAAGTACTTAAAGCGAAACACCATGTGAGTCGGAGCTGTGATCCGGTCCATCGGCTATAATAGTGGATCAAAAGCGTTCTGCCCTGTGCGTTATTTTCCGGTCCACCCGCTATAATAGTGGATCAGAGGCGTTTTGCCATGTGCGTATATCTTCCGGTCCACCGGCTATAATAGTGGGGCTCCCGCGCTCACATGGACTAATAAAGAATGCGTTGAATGAATCTGAATGAAGTAATCCACAGGGAAAATACTAAATACTTACAGCGAAACACCATGTAAGTTGGGGTTGTGATCCGGTCCACCGGCTATAATAGTGGATCAGAGGCGTTTTGCCCTGTGCGTTTATTTTCCGGTCCACCGGCTATAATAGTGGATCAGAGGCGTTCTGCCCTGTACGTTTACTTTCCGGTCCACCGGCTATAATAGTGGGGCTCCCGTACTTACATGGGTTATTAAAGAATATGTGTGAAATGGACATATTATTAACGAGGATAAAGAATAAGTCACCGAAAAGTACTCAGGCCTTATCTCGGGTGTTAACGCATGACTTATATGTTTGTGCTGTGTGTGCTATGTGGTATGACTGTATGCTTGGCCTTAGCGCACCAGCGCCCTTACTCAGTATTGGACCCGTACTGATACTACCTTGATTGAATGGGTCCTGTGATGATCCACCAATGGTGGGGAGCAGACCTCCTATGCAGGTTTGACCGATTACTAATTTGGGGTGGAAGGCTTGACTTGAGTGAGTAGGCGATCCGGATACTGATCCTTTTTGGGAAATTGTTTTGTTAGCTATATTTTGTATTACGTTTCCCGTTTTAAAGAAAAAAGTACTATGGGGTTGTAATCCTAAATCGTATTCAAACTTCTATTGGACTTATATCTTATTAATGATTTATGCTAAATGTCGTCTTGCGTTTTATGATACTTTATACTTATTGATGATCGGATTTAGCCTTAGCACTTAGTACCGGAACGGTAGGAATGAACCGGTCTGGTACTAAGTGTGGCGGTAATATCCCCAAGTTTACAGTTTTAATTCTTTTGCTTCCGCTAAACCTTTGATTTAAACGAAATTTTTCAGTAGTAAATTTGGGGGTGTTACATTGAGGTTCTATGTTTTCTAGTTTTATCAATATAATAGGCTAAATTAGTATGGGGTAGGAGGATAATTATAGGTTAAGGGATAATTAATCATGAGATGTGAATTGAGCTTAATTGTTGTGTATATTTTTGGTTATATTAATAAACTGATTTTAATGATCATTGATCTAAGATTGAAACTTTATCATCTAGATTGGTCACCTAGTTTGTTTGAGTGCTAGTTAGATGCTAGGATACTATAGTTAATCTATAATGATTAATGTATACCTCCACAAGTAGCAAATTGGGTATTGATTTAATTTATGTTTATTAATCTTTAGAACTATATAATTTGAGCTAACCGTAATCATGGTTTTAGTTGGTTTCTCCCTAATTGATAAAGTTTCCGTTAATTAGATCCAGAAATTTTATCCTAGGTTGTTAGTTGGTTAGATAATAAATTATAACTAAGTCTTGGTTTATTTGCATAAGGGGATGCTAGGAAGTGGACATATGCGAGCTTCTATAGATTAAAATAAAAAAAATACTATATAACCATTTTATTTGATAATCCGTTGATATCCCTAAGCAAAATATATCCTTAGACCCCTATTATCCCATTATTGTTATTCAATTATTGTGTTAATTGTTGGTTTTTATTCTTTTCTTTATTAGTGATTAGTTTTTCATAATTTGACATCTAGAGAATTAATTTGATCATAGAAATGTTTGAATTAAATTACAATCTCTCTAGGATCGAACCCTACTTATGGCTTTCTACTTATTTTTGTATTTAGGGTCTTATTTGGAATGTCTATGATAACAAACCAAATTTTGGCATCATTTTTGGGAACTAAATTTTTAATTCTAATTTTTTTTATCATTTTATTTCTATTTATTTAGCTCTTATTCTAATTGTGAGTCATTTTTCTTATTGTTTATGTCCGATAATAATTCACACTTGATATAATTTGCAATCAATAATAGAAATTTGGTAATATAACCCATAGAGACAACTTCAATTTCTTTTATAGCAAATTAAACTCAAAAGTGATTGGAGTACATTCGTATCATTTTATTACCCTTGAGTGATAACTCTTCATCTTCTGAAGAGGAAATAAAAGGACATTTAGAGAGCATCATTAAAGAACCAATGGTGAACCAAATTTTGAAGGACCTTGTAGTTACTACACTACAAGAAAACTCTTTTATAGTAACAAAACTTTTACAACGACAACACTTTGTTGTTGCGAAAAATGTCCTTTGGCAACAACAATTTTATGACGTTACAAAAAGTTGTTGCCAAAAATAATTCATTTATATAATAATTATTAGGAAATTTTTTGCAACGACATTTGTCGTTGCAATATATATGATAGTTTATTTACAACGACATTTATATGTTGCAATATACAAAATATTTTTGCAACGACTTTTTGTTGTTACAAAATGTTGATTGAATTTATCGCAACGACTATACTTGTTGCGAATGTTTAGATTATTTTAACATAATGATATATATTTATTTTGCAACGACAAATGTCGTTGCAATATAAGTGATAGTTTATTCGCAACGATATTTATATGTTGCAATATATAAAATGATTTTGCAACGACTCTTTTTGTTGCAAAATGTTGATTGAATTTATCGCAACGACTATACTTGTTGCGAATGTTTAGATTATTTTAACGTAATGATATATATATATATATTTTTTTTTTTTGCAACGACATTTTTTGTTGCAATATATGTGATAGTTTATTTGCAACGACATTTTTATGTTGCAATATATAAAATGTTTTTGCAACGACTTTTTGTTGTTGCAAAATGTTGATTGAATTTATCACAACGACTATACTTATTGCAAATGTTTAGATTATTTTAACGTATATATATATATATATATATATATATATATTTTGCAACGATATTTTTCGTTGCAATATATGTGATAGTATATTCGCAACGACATTTATATGCTGCAATATACAAAATATTTTTACAACGACTTTTTTGTTGTAAAATGTTGATTAAATTTATCGCAACGACTATACTTGTCGCGAATGTTTAGATTATATTAATGCAATAACAATTTAATGCAAAAGAAATTATCGATAATTTTTTGAAATATATTTATTATTCAAATTATGTATTTTTTGCAATGATAAAGTGTAATGCCCTCAAATTGAGTGGAATGTTATAAGGATTGATATGCTTACTTATATCAATATAGGATATAGTCCTTACGGTGATTCTGTCTGAAGAACTCAACAGTTAAGTGTGCTTGCTCTGGAGTAATTTTCAAGATGGGTGACCCTCCTGGGAAGTTTCAGAAAAGACTTGTGTTGATCTGTGGGGTTAGTCGATCAATCCAAAAACGTCGACTCAAGATGTCAGAAATTTGTGGGTCTCGGGTGTTATCAGGTGGCGCCTATGTGCTCGTATTGACTCGTGATATTTTTTAATTTTTTATTTATAAATTTTATTCAATTTTTGGCAACAACATAAGTCGTTGCAATTAATGTGTTTTTGCAACGACAAATATTGTTGCTATAATATGCTATTTTTTTTTGCAACAACTTTTGTTGTTGCAAATAACAAGCTTTCGCAAAGACATAATTTGTTGCCAAAATAAAACCATTTTTTGTCAACAACAAAGGTCGTTGCTAATTATAGGTTTTTGCAACGACATAAATTGTTGTCGAAGTAGGATCCATATTTTGCAACGACAAAATTCGTTGCAATATATAAACACATGTAGTTAGATAAAGTGATGTATTGCAACGACATTTATTTGGAAACGATAATTTATGTTGCAGTTAATTACTTTTTAACAACGACCATTGTCGTTGCTTTATTTTTTTGCAACGCCATGACGCGCAACGACCCTGCAACAAAAAATGTTGTTGCGATATATATTATTTGCAACGACTTTCTATCTTTTGCAACAAAAACCGTCGTTGCTAAAAATGGACTTTTTTGTAGTGCTACTTTTAATCCTTATCTTCTTTGTATTAACTATCCTGATGAACAAGATGTGTGTACAATTAGACCTGAACTGATACATTTGATTCCTATTTTTATAGGTTTTTAGGATACTAACTCTTCTTGATCATGTTGCATTATAGATTTGAACAAATTTCTCAAGGAATTTCAAATAACATGCTCTGGTATGAAGTAGTGGTGAGTGTAGATCAACTTAAATTAAAAGCTTTCTCTTTTGCTTTAACTAATGCGGCTAAAGAGTGGTTATACAACTTACATTATACAACTTACATCATAGATTTGTCAATACTTGGGTTGATATGCAAAACTTATTTCTAGACAAGTACTTTCCATCATCTAGAACTATGAATATTAGAAAAGAAATATGTGGAATTAGGTAGGACAGGGGAGTCTTTACATGAATATTGGGAAAGATTTTATAAAATGTGTGGTAGCTGCCTTAACCACCAAATTGGTGAAAAGTTATTAATACAATATTTCTATGAGAGATTAATACCTATGGATCTTAATATGGCTAATGTTGCTAGTGGTAGAGCATTAGTAGATAAGACCCCAACTGAGGCTAAAAGGATAATAGCTAATATAGCATCTAATTCCCAATATTCTGGTACTAGAAATACTACCTCTTCATCTCAACATTTAAAAGAGACAAGTATTATAGAAATTAATGAAAAATTAAATAATTTGACTTCTTTGATTGAGAAATTAATGAAAGGGAGAGTGTCGCCTTAAGTATGAGGAATTTATTCTTTTGAGGGTCATGCTATAGATGTATGTCCTACTTTACAAGAAAAGAAACAAGTTAATGCAATAGGCGGGCCTTGAGGAAACCGAAAGTATGATTTATATGCTCCAAATTATAACTCAGGATGGAGGGATTAGCCTAACCTAAGGTATGGGAATAATCAAAGATCACTAGCGTACCAAAATCAACAACTCTATAACCAACCTCCTGAATTCTATCCTATTCCTCATAACCAACCAAACTACCATTTATGCAACCTCATCAACCACTAGTACCTCAAAAATCTGTAGTATGTCATTAGAGGATATAGTTAAAACTTTAGCCAGAACACTCTTTAATTTCAATAAGAAACAAAAATTTAGCTAAAGAACTTAGAAAGTCAGGTGAGTTAGTTGGCAAATTGTGTAGGTAAATTGCAGGCACAGAGTTACTCAAAGTTGCCCAACCAAAAAAAAGGAATCTAAGGGATAATTTTAGTTCCGTCACAACGAGAAGTGGTTAATAATTTGATGATCCTAAGCAAATGCATGATAATTAAAGGACAAAGAAAGAAGAAGAAGAATCTACAAATGTATAAGAAGAAATCAAAGAAAAATATCCTAAAGTAATTGAAATGAATAATCTTAATCTACATAAACCTATTGATCCTTTTCCTCATAGGTTAGTTAAGAGTAAGAAGCATGATAAATAAAATAAAATTAAATTAAAAGAGATGCTAGAGTTCTTTAAGAAAGTGGAGGTAAGAATCCCTCTGACATGGGGTATTAAAAAAGTGCTAAAGTATTTAAAAAATTTAAAATATATGTTCACCCACAAGAACATATTGAGAGGGGATTAAAAACTTGTTTTCCTTACTGGTTTTTATGTTTTGAATATGCAAGATGATGGATCCTCTAAGACTTCTTCTATATTTTTTAGGGAGACCATTTTTTAAAACCTATAGAACTAAAATTTATATATATGATAGGGTTCTTCTTATGGAATTTGACAGGGAAACAATTCATTTTAATATCGATGACTCTATGATATATACTGTTGATTTTGAATTTGTTTCTATGGTGGATGTAATTAACACTTTTTATGAACAAGTGATGATCCACTAGAAGTTTTTTTTTTAAAAAAGCTAATAGAAATAGGATCTTATGAAAAATTAAAATTAAATTTTGAGCTAGATAAGGAAATAGAGGAATATATAATTGTTGTAGGATCTCACCCGATTAACATAAGGAGGCATATGGACTTGCCTATTGTGATAAATAAAGCATTACCTTCCATAGAAATGTCTCTAAAAGTAGAGTTGAAACACTTACCCAATTAGCTAAAATATACCTTCTTAGGGAATAATTAAACTCTTCGTATCATTATAATACTCCGTTCCAAAATTCTTCAAATTATATTTAAAAAGTATGCTAATATAAAATAAAGGAGTTTTGGTTTTGTAAAGGATTTGAAATGTTAATAAAATTTCAAGCACACGATTAACTAATTTCCCTAACCGATAGACCGATACGCTCAGGAAATGGTAATTTTATTTTTTGATAAACTAGTCGATTAGTTTTCTCAAATCGATCAACTTGTTGTCTTACAATTTCAGTTCTCTTTCTAATTTTGATTTTAATCTCCTTCCAATGTTTATTAAAACTTCTAATTAAAATCTTTTTGTGATACTAAGCATATTTTTGTGCTTTGATATTATTTTATATTATTTAGATCTTATTATGCCTTTATGTAGACAAAATTTCCAAAAATCACTTTTAAGACATTACTCACCTTCTTTATCCTCCCTTTCACTTTTCTTTCTCTAATGGAAATCATGGCTTTGTGTTTGACTTTCTATATCTCTTCTCTAACTTACCAAACCTCTAGCATGCCTCTCCCTGGCCACACTCCACCTCCCTTACCTCATCATGTGTTTCCCTTATACTTTGGTTACCAACACTCAACCCAAGTCAAACTTCTCTCTTTCCCACTTGTGTATGTTGACCAACACTCTCCTCTATACACTCCATTCCTGATTCAATTCACTCCCTATCATCTACACTTGCTCATTCTCTCCCATTTCCTTTGTGAAAAATTCAAGTGTTTGACATTCTTCATTTTCTTCCCTTTTCTTCTATGTTGAGAAAAACAAAGGCTTACCTTTTGTTTCCTCATACTTTGGCTTAATTCTTATCTCTTCTTTCTTCTCTTAATCTTAGTTTTAACTCTCCCTTTTTTCTCTTAAGGAAGTAACTTTTTTTTATGGTATTTGATAATGTTATGGTATGGTTGGTTAATAAAGACTTAGTACACTTCCGTACTAGTTATGAGCTTTGAGATGGTTGTGAAATGGTTAAGTGTGTTTTAATGATGAGCATGAGGCATTGGTGATGTACATGTCATAGTGTATGTTATAACATATTTTCAGTTATTATATGATTATGTGTAATGTGAGCATCCTCAGAAACGTTATGATTTACTTAGTACAAGAAATTCATACTAATACTAGCACTTTTAGGTTGTTGTAGGTTTAAGTGGCATTTTGGGATCCGGTCAGAAAGTTTAGGGTTAATATAGTATCTCTTTCTAGTTATATATATTTTTTATTCTTATTGTCCCTTTTTAGGACATCAAGTGTTGCAAACTCCTATTCATTATATTTCAAATCTCTATCTTCCACTTATTTTTGGCCATGTTTGTTTTTACCCCAGCCTTGTATAAAATGCTCAACACACTTAATCTTTGTATCTAAGTTATTTTAGCCTTACAACTATCACAAGGTTGGTATTGGTCATACCTCACTCTGTGTTGGTTGTCACATAACACCCAATATTTGGATGTTGTCTTCCACTAAAAAATATTTGTAATTATTAAATTTTGGAGTATTGTGTTTCACTTACCACGTATTAGATAGTTTGTTTTACTAATACCTCACCATATTGATGCTACACTTGTGTGGTCACTAATCACTATAATGATTTGACTTATGTTCTAGTGAGAAAAGAATGATTTGTAGAGTAATAATTCTTAGCTATAGTATGTTGAGAATGATGATATGAAATAGTATTTGGCCACAACTTGGTGATTGAGATTTATTCATATTTTAGTTGAGACTTGGGCTAACCGGTATAGGTAGATTTTTTCCCATTGCGTTGAGATACTTTTGTTCTTTCTAGTTATTTAAACTCTTTGCTTTGAACCCTATATTTAAAATTTTGTATCTCTCTTCTCTCTATCATATATATGTCATCTTTATGATTTTTGTTAGTTGTTAGTGCACTTGCTTGGTGTCTTATTTCATTTTTGTCTTACATCGAGCATGTGTTAGGTGATTATCACACCTCTCTCATATTCAATGTAGTTGTGACATTACCTGATTTTGCTTTAAAAATGCTTCCACATGGTCTTCAAAATGAAAAATTCCACTCCTAAATGTTAGGGGTGTTACATCCTCCTTTGTGTAAACTGAGGCACAAGATTGACAACTTATAGGTATATGGATATGGAATTAATGGTTTCATGGATCAATTGATTGAATTAATCCAAATATTGAAGGAGTTATGGGAATGGATGAAGGTTTGAACATGGTGGAACCCTAAATTGAAAATCCTATGATAAAGACTAAATTTATGGATGAATATCACAAATTAGGGGTAGATGATGTATAAATTACATGAATTGCAAATGAATTAATGGATTAGAAGCATAGATTAATAAAATTAATGAGGGTGGAGGTTGAAGAATATGAAGAGCCTTAATTTTTAAAACTCAAAGGTGGAGGTTATAAATTCATGAATTCAATTGAGCTATGAGTTAAATATGTTTATAAAAGTGTTAAAAGGGCTAAGAATTGTGTATAAGGTCAGTACGAAGATAAGATATAAGTTGGAAAATATTTTTTGTAAAGGTTGAGACTACAACGGTAGGTTCAGTAGCTTCAAATGAACTTTGTTCGATCGATAGTTGATTGTCAATCACTGGGTGAAATTCAAAATATTTTAATCGATAGCTTTGACTCCCTACCTAATTTTGATCATGCTCTAATGTGATTAAGAAAAATTTATAAGCATGAAATATGTATTCCATTCTCTTATATTTCTAATGCAACTTGAATCGTCTTAATCAATGCTCGTATGAAAAAGGTGTGATTGAAATACCAAATGTTATTTTGTTATTTCATATGAACTCTCTAGTTGACATTTTTGTTTTAAAACTCTCTAAAACACCTCATTTTAGCTCCTCTTCTTCATTATTAATCTCATATGAGTACTTATGATTTAAGAGAGGTTAAATTGGCTATTTATAAGGAAAATTAATGCAAAGTAATAGGATTAATACCGTAAAAGTAGAATATAAAATGCACTTATCACCATAAACAAAAAATAATAAGTCATTAGTAAAAAGGAAATTTATATATTTTGCACTCTTACACTTAGGGTGAGGCTCAAATTGGGGATTTATCCTTAGATAATTCACAAAATGATTGAGACATTACATTACAAACATAAAAATATAGGGAGACTATGACTCTCCCTATCTCCCTATCTGAGGCCTCTCTTAGCTATGAATGAGATTTAAATGAACCATTGATAAGGAGAGAGTGGAATACTGAAGTGATATATCCCATTACAATCTTGATGAAGCAAATGGGAAATTAAGAGAAACCAACACCTTCTCTAAAAAAGAAAAAAAATATATCATCTGATATATCATAGGCTTTCCTTATATCTAACTTAACCATAGTGAAATATCCCAAAATCCTAATTTTAAGAATTTTAGTCAAATAAGAATTTAATAGAAAAATTAATTAAATAAATTATTTTTATTAAAATAAAAAAGAATTAATTAGGGCTAATCAAGAATAAAATAATAAATATTTAAATTAAGAAGAATTAGGATGTTTTGCTCATTAAAATGGAATTTAGGAAAAATCTTTCAAAAATCCTAAATTTTCCTAAAAAGGAAATTAAATATTATTTTATTTAAATATTCCAAAATATCAAAATATCTCAAATACCCTAACCAACCTATTTTTCCTTTTCTTTCCTTTTTCTTCTTCTTTTTCCTTTTTCTTTCTTCCTCTCCTTTCTCCTTTCTTTTTCCCTTATTTTCCTTTTAATTGGGCATGTCTTCCCGAGGCCCAAACCCCTTCCTTTTCTTTTCTCATTCGGCGGCCCAGAACGCTGCGTTTCATTTTTTCTTCTTTTCCCCCATCGCCCGACCGATTCTCTTCTTTTCTTTTCTTTCTTTTTCCTAGATGCCCGGTCCACGCCCCCTTCTCCTTCTTCCTTCTCGCGCGCTACTTCTTTCTCCCTGGCCAATCAAACCCTGCCACAAACAGGCCTGTGTCGGCTTGCCATTGCCGCTAGTGAGCCCTAACCTACCTGCCCTATCCTCTCGTCTCTCCCATGTCATTAGCCCCTTCAATTAGCCTATATATATACCCCTTAAACAACCAAAATCAAAACATTTTTCACAGCCTACGATTTCCTGACTTGCTGCCACCGCCCAATCAGACGACCATTCTGTCACCGCCGCCCATTGCTGCTGCCCGAACCACCTATAGAACTTCCCCTTGCATCACCCTCTACTTAACTAAACCTTTTTCCTCCCTCGATTTTTCCTACATGAGCCACCCCGACCGTGCAAAGTTTCCCTCCCAATCAACCCCTCTTTCACCTCCGCTGCCCTTCGCACTACCATTAGCCACCACTTTTACCGTAACCACCACCTCCTACACCTCCTAAACTACCCTGCAGACTTTCCTCTACCTCCCCTACCCTTCTTTTCCCCTTCCTCCCTCTCCTCCACTTTTGGCCACCACAACTGCCCTTTACACCGCCACCCTTGGCTACGCGGCCAACTTCATTCCACCCCTCTCCACCTAGTCAACCATCAACACCCCAATTCCCACTCTCTTTCTCCCTCTCCTTTTCCCAATGCTCAACTATGTCTCTTTTCTTCTCTTTTTCCTACCACCGCCGCTGGTTCCGCCAGTCACCACCAACCTAAGGTGGTACCCTAAACCCTCTCAGCCCTTAGACCATAATTAATTAAGCTTTATTTATTTTATTTTATTATATTACTATTATTTGATTATTATTATTATTATGTATCATCATTATTATTATTATTATTATCATTATCATCATTATTATTATTATTATTATTAATGTTATTATTATTTTTACTATATAGGGCCGAGATACTATTGTGTCACTATTTTGATGATGATTATTATTACTATTATTATTTTGGTGAAGGGTCGAAGCCCTTATTTTATATTATTTTGAATTATATCATCATCATCATCATCATCATCATCATTATTAGGGTAAAATCTTCAAACCTTATATTATCATCTTTTCTAATATTACTATTATTACTTTTATCCTTAGCAAAGTTAGTATTTAGTTATTGTTACTATTATTTTATCTATAATCCTAATCTTAAAATAATATAGGAAATATTAGTATTTTTGGTAGGAGGGAACCTAATCCTTAGTTTTTCCTCTTATAGGTAAGACTAGTCAAAACCTTAAGGAGGCGTAGGAGCATGCTCCAAGATCGATGTCGTATTAGGTAAGGGTATCGCTAAGGCCTAATGTGTTTTGTATGCCTTGTATGCTAGTTGTCATGATATGTTATGTATATTATGCTTATCATTATAACTGTTTTATGTATAGCGTAGCTTGGAGTTGAAGTATGCTCATGTGTTATTTTATGGCATGTGTATAATATGTATAAGTTGTGATGTATTGTGGCCCTTTAGGACATGCATGCTAGGATAAGTAATGTGATGATACAGGTTGAAAGGATGAAAAAGGAAAATGGGGAAGTAAGTTGACCAAAGGGGAATAAGTTGACCAAGGGGTGTGGGTTTAACCTAAATATTTCATGATCCATGAGTGGAAGAATATAGGATTTTGCATGGAAGAATCTAGTGTTTTGTATGGAAGAATCTATGGTTTTGCATGAGAGAATCTATAGTTTTACATGGGAGAATCTATGGTTGTACATGAGAGCATCCAGGGTTTTGCATGGAGGAATCTAGGGTTTTGCATGAAGAAATTCAAGGGTTTGCATGGAATGTATAAATTCTACATGGGAGTAAAGTTTACGTATGAATAGTTGACTTGGGTTGTGAGGAAGGTAATGGAAGAATTGTTTGGGTGTTTGGAGGCTTTGGGTGAAAAATAGTATGTGAGACAGTAAAAGGTTACATAAGAGATTGAGCTAGGGTTTGGGAGAAAACCCTAATATGAGAAAGTGGTAAAAAGGAAAAATAAATGAGGATGAGTGAAGTACGAGAAGAGGATGAAAACTATCATATGAGGGATGAGAATGATCACCATGGAAAGATAAGAGTGGAAGGTGAGAAATGGAGGGGTGACCTATGAAAGGTGGATGCTAGGGTTTGTTGTGGCCAGTTAGAGTTTGGTGTGGCTACTTAGGGTTTCATAATCACACGTGTGCTTGGGGAGTAAAGTGTGATGATGAGAGTTGAATCTAAGGGTTATGATGTATGGGGTGTTAAAATAGTTTGGATTGTGTGAGGTGGAGTAGGATGGGCCACATAGGACTAAATTAGGGTTTCTGGATAAAATCCTAGAGTGAGGTAGTGGGTGGAATTAGGGATGTAAGGTAGTGGGCCTTAACCCACATACTTAGGAGCTAAGCTTCTAGTGTGAGTTAGGGTAAGGAGGAAAGGATTTTGGGGCAAGATAGGAGGTGTAGCAGTCTCATGATGTGGGACGGGTCCTTTTTAAAGGATAAGTGTAGAGGGAGTTAGTCATGCATATATAGGGTGAAAATTTTTTAATAAGACACGGTAAAACATTAATCATGTAAAATGGAAGATTGTTGAGCCAAGCCCAGCCGGTCCACCGGCGAATAATAGTGGTCAGGAGCTTTATGCCTTGTATGATACTGATCCACGGACAAATAATAGTGGTCAGGTGCATTGTGCCCTGTATTTTTCCGATCCACCGGCTATAATAGTGAGGGATTCCATGATCAACAAATCGAACATAATTGTGCTAAGACATGGGAAAGATAATAAGTACTTACAGTGAAACACCATGAGAGTCGGGGCTAGACCGATCCACCGGCAGTAATAGTGGTCAGGAGCTTTATGCCCTATATGTTTCCTATCCACTGAAAATAATAGCGGTTAGGACCTTTATGCCCTGTATTTTTCCGGTCCACCAGCTATAATAGTGGGGTTCCCACACTCGCATGGAATGATAATAAGCATGGTGTGAAATGAGCATTTATCAGAGATTAAATAATAAATTTATTGGGACTATAATTTGGCCTTTATTTATTTATATGAAGTGATCGTATGTTTTTGTATTATCATGCTTGGATTGTGTTGCTTTTGTGTATTGGCCTTAGTGCACGGTTACCTTACTCAGTACATAGCGTACTAACCACCCGTTTTATGGGTGCTACTCATTCCCACAAGCATATAACCCTTTTGACTTTGTGCAGGTGGGTAATACTTATTTCGATGCCTCTGATGTTCATGAGGCAATAGGCGGGGCTGAGTGCTAAGTATGGTCTTAACATAAAGATCGAGAGTGGCATGGTCGAATCTCCCTTATATGATTTTCTAATTATATTTTGAACTTCCTAGATTTATCTTTTACCGTTTGTAAACTTATTTCCTTTTTAGGAAATTGACTACGCACTCGGGTTTATGAATCTTTTTCACGCACTCTAATCTTTATGTTTTAAATGATTGTAATCTTTTGGATTTTAAACTTTTTACGCATACTATGATTGCTATGTTATGATCTTTCTAGTTTTTTTATGAACTCTTGGTTTAAGTGTTGACTTAAGTTAACAATAATCCTTTTTAGCCTTAGCACTTGGTACTGAAACGGTCGGAGTGAATCGGTCTGGTACTAAGTGTGGCAGTAACATTCCCAAAATTCACAGGTTTTAATTTAATTACTTCCCTTTTTTAAAAAAAAATAGTGAATTTTGGGGTGTTACACATACACCTTAGCGAGGTGTGTTCATGTTATAACCCTTCACCAAAGAAGTATCAAAAAAGATAGTATCCATTATGTTTCTATCTTTTATGGAAGTAGCTTGAGCTCCTCATTCTAGGTGAGACATGACATGTTTTAGTTTGTTGGTGATGACTTAGCAATTAGCTTGTAAAATATATTAGAACATGATATAGGTCTATAATTGTTGGCATTAGTAGTATTAAGACTCTTGTAAATTAAGTTCAGTGTAGATACATTGATTCCATGGGAATAAGACCTACATCATACACTTCCACGTTGTCCTCCATGATTCATCAATCATAATAGGCCAACAATGGTGAAATAATTTGATGGTATATCCATCCAAGCTAAATGTTTTGTTAACACTAATCATGTTGAAGAGAGTTTCCTTGGAATTATTCTTATTCACTAGTGATATGAGAAGATGATATTTTGTATGAGTAAGTTATGGTTCTACATAATGTCCTATATACATTGACCTCTGCCAACATGTGCAGTACCCATAATAATAGTAAAAAACTCAGTAAAAGTTCAAGTTGTTACCTCCTAGCAGGTGGTTTTGGTGCTATCTTTCAACTATATAGAAATGATTTATGGAGCAGCCCTTATTTTTCATAACTTGAACTATTTTAAAATAGTTTTATGGAATTTAAAACATTAAAGTGTTGAGTGCTACCTCCACATCCATCATAAATAGAGGTGATATTGTTTACTTAATTCCATGGCAGATGCAAGGCTAAAATATTTCTCATTTAAAAAAGGTCAAACACTAGAATAAAAAACTTAGAATAAACACTTTACAATAACTTCTATAAAAAAACACTTATAAAGAGAGACTAAGAAACCCTCAAAAGAAATCCTGACACAATAAATATAATATCAACTAGCTCTGCACTCTAACTCCAAAACCCTGAAGTAAAGCCAAACACTGACCCACAACAAGGAGTTGTAGAAACCTCCACCATAGCCAAATGCTTCTTAGGAAAAAATGTAACACTTATAAAAATTTAACTAATTTTTTTATAGGAAATTTCATTTTTCAAAATGAATTTTCATGTTTTCCCATGACCCTAATTCATTTCATTTCTATTGGGCTTAAGATGATGATGAGGATAAATATTTTCTTATAAATTTAGGAAACTAACTCTATATTTTCTAATTAGTAGGAGTATTTCCTTTAAATAAAAAAAGACCCAGATTCTAAATTATATATAGCTACAACTAATGGAATGTGATATATATGCATTTACATACATACATAAACAAACTAAACTAATGAAGCCTATACTCATGCAAGCCCAACACATACTTGATAAATATACTCATCATAAAACATCTTTGTTATAGGTCCATAAATAATTATTGCATGACTCCTTGATTAGTGGGTGGTGGTAAATTTGGTTAGACATATAATACCAAATGATTATAATGAAAGATGATGATGATAATGATAATAATAACTCCACCAAAAAAGCTCTATGAGCAAGCCTTGCCCCACAAGAGATGGAAATTTCCTAAGAATTTGTTGCTTCTAGCTTTTATGCATGCAACAATATTTATATGCAAGCACTATAAGGAAACGAGTCTTTAGAGATGATATTTCTTGTTACTAACAACCCCTCAGTTGTCACCATTAATTTTTAGCTATGAATTATTGTCACTAAAATGTCATCCCTAATATTTTGTAGCTAGAAGATGGAATTGGAAAGGAAAAATGACGGTCGCTATTTCTACTTCTAGCGATGGCAATGTTGTTTCCAATTACACTATTTGTAACACCCTAAAATTTGCTGCTAAAAATTTTTATTTTTAAGCAAAAGCATTAACATAATATAGCAAGTGCTACCACCACACTCAACACGAGTTTATTTCATACCTTTTCGTATTAAGTATAAGGCTAAAATATTACAACAAATAAATAAAAACTTACAAAAATATATATAAATAGCATAAGACTTTAGATATTTAACATAATAACATATTACGAAGTATATGTTCTAGATACTACAATACATAAAAAGAGATAAGGGGGACAAAAGTAATGAAGAGTAAAAAAGAGATATCTAGAAACTAGGATGCTTAACATGTGTGACATCGGATAAATATAACTCTACACCCTAACCTCAAGGTATAAACCTGTATCACTCCACCTGAGGAACTTCCTCAAAGTTAGTATGATCATCATCATATACCTACGGCCCAATGTCTACAAGTGTATAATATCAGTACGCATCTTGTACTAAGTAACAAAACTATCCCAAAGATATAGCATTATGTATAAGGCCCATGCAAAGAAAGAAATAGAGTATATAATGACAAGATAATAACATACTTATATATATATTTCAATTGAGCAGAAGAAAACTCCACCATCTAATATGAAATAATATAATATTAATATATTAATGGATGAGATTCATTGATTATTATATTTCTTTATCATGATCACAACCAATATATTATATTAACTTAAGGAAGGAGACTAGAAGAAATCATAACAACTAATCTAGTACTCAAACAATATCAGCCCTAGCTATTTTGCCAAGTAATTTAACTAGAACACCAAATAACGGGACCTAATCACTTAATTATACATAGTCCCTTTTAGGGCAAAACTATATCAAGATACCTATAGACTATAATAAGGCCTCCCAGACCTCGTAAGGCACTAAAGATCACAAAATAGAAAATACTAAAATGATACCAAGTGAATATCAAACCTAACTCGAATAGCTATCCCGAGGGATACAAGTCTCGACTCAAGATCTTTCACTTAAAGTGATTAATATCTTAAAAAAAAATTAAGTCAAATAAGAAAAAAAAACCCATATAATATCACTTAATCATTTCTATGAACATAAGACAATTATTTTTGTAAATTTTGATATTATACACACACTTTATCCACAAAAAAATCAAGGCCAAAACTATATAGAGCACAGATGTGTATTTCATGTTAAAAGGATTATAATTAACTAATTTTTTTCTTAGAATTAAACATATATAGGATACTAAGATAAAATTCTAATATTAGTCAATGTAGCTAAAGTGTATATTTCACCTTTTTTTTTCTTACTTAATTGATTATATTAACTATGATATCTAGGAATACTCACCAAATGCCATCTAAGTGTCAAACTTATCCATTTAATTATTTTATTAACATAATATTCACTTAGGTATCAATTTTTGACTTTTCATGTAATTGCTAAAATGTTATTATTCACCTAAAATTATCTTAAACTTCTAAAATTCATAACTTATTCTAAACAAAATCAAAATAAAATCAAAACATATCATATGCCAAATTTTATATAAAAGACCCAATGAAGACAATGATATACTTAAAACTTTCAAAAACAATATATAATGCCCAATCTTAAATAAATTCATTTCAACTCTAAATGACCCAAAATTCATAATCTAGCTTCTATTCCCTACTATAAATATAATGGAATACTTAGATCAATTTAAAACAACAAAAAAAGCATACAATAAAAAGGATGAGAGATAAACTACTCAAATCTATACATATTCATCACAACTCTATTGAAAATTCATCATGAACCCAATACATATTCACCACATTTCCATCAGACATAAGAACATGATAAAATCACACAAATCATCATCTCATTAAATTTTCATGCTTATACACATAAGATAAAAACATACACATGTTACAAAATATTTTTCAAGATGTTATTTCATGCAAATAATTAAAATAAAGCTAATCATGATCAAGATAGCATATAATATACCTAGAATAAAATCATATTTCTAAAGGTTAGTTCGATTACCAAAACTTCTAAACTCCTTAGAAAGTCTAAAATAAGGAATCTAGAAAAATCTTCTCTAAACCACATGGTCACCTTCAAGAAAATAAGATAAATGATTTAGATAAAACCAAGATTAATAAATAGGAAAATAGGAAATAAAGGAATTGAAATGGAAAATATCCCTCTGAAATATGGTGGCTTAGAAACCACCATAAAAAACAACCAAAAAACACCAAATAATGATAGATAAAGGTTTTTGAGGGTTAATAGGAAGAAAACTATAACCAAAAAATGATGCAAGGAACGATTTTTTAGTTGAAACAATATGCATCAGTAGCATCAAATTTGCAGAGGACAGTCTATAAGGCAAATAGGAGAAGAAAAATAAGAGGTGAGGGGCATAAATTCATGGGTGAAACAAGTTCCTAGATGACTTATAGCATGAAATGAACAATACTAAAAAAGAATATAAGGTAGAGGAATCAAGGTCGAGGTTTGGTATATGCTAGAAGTCCCAAAAAAAATTATCTTTACCACAGTTGTGAAGCTGTTTGGGAAGCAAATGTCGGGGGAAAATGAAGCTTGAAGGAGCACAATTTTAGGGATTCAAATGGTATAGATCTGTAGCATGCAATGTAGTCTTTTAAATGAAACAAAAATCAAAGGAAGAGAACAACCATAGAGAGAGAATGAATTACTGGAATTTAGAAAGAAATCAACTTTGAGCTCTGTTGAAACAATGTGATTTTATGTGAGCTTTGTAATAGAATGCACTATTTGGAAAAATAGAGTGAGATATGATAGGGAAAAGTGTGGAGTGGATTTTTTATTTTACTTTAGCCTCACTTGAATGATAGGATTATGGGTGTAAGAGAGAGGTGAGGCTATGGTTGAGTGTTAAAGAGAACTATCATAAAATCATGAGTATCGTACTAGGTGCATTTTTTAGTTGGGTGAAAGGTAACCAAGTAACAAATCTAATTTGGTTTGGTTAGGAGACTATTTAGAAATGAAATATTAGTTAGAGGATTTGTTACAAGTTATTTTAATTAGTCCAATAACAAATACTTATTGAAAAAAATATCAATTGAATTCCAAAAATTATAAAAATTTATAGAATTTGAAATAATTTTAAAAGCTCAAATATATATATAAAAAAATTGGGTATCAAAGTTAGTTTGAAGCTCAATGGATAAAAAATGAGCAAAAATGGCAAAAATGAATAAGTCACAAAAAACGTTTTCTGCAAATGGAAAAAATAAATAATTGAGGATTCAAATTATAACATATTTATGCGATATATTTTTAAAAAACCAAATATATAAAAATATTTGGTCTTGGAACTTATTTGATAACATATTCAAATTAACAAAAATGGCTAAAACCATCTAATGATTCTAATCGCATAAACATATTTTTACACAATTTAACAATTTATAAGAAAATGATGGAGCATGAATGAATAGAATGGGCAAATGAACTCAAAAATATTTTTGGATCAATTCACAAATTTTAAATGAGTTGAAAAGAGTGAAAACACAAGAATCAAAAGAATTGCAATATTTTTTTCTACAAACGAGAGAAATGATCAAAAAAATGTTTAAAATAAATACAAATGGAATAGGATTTGATAATATATGGTCATTTTGATGTGAGAGAATGAGGTATTATGCTATTAGTGTCCAATGTAGAACAAATTTTGGCTGACAAATTTTAAATTTTGAATTTTTTTGGGACACCGATGTCATCACTCAAAGGGGTATTAGTAACGATATTTGTAATAAAAAATTCTAATAAAATTCAAATATTGGCTAGAAAATATTAAAAAATCTAATTTTTTTCCAAGAAATTTCACTAAAAGAGATATTAGGAATGAATTTTTTAAAGTTTTCTAGAAAAATTTAAATCTTGACTGACTAGCTACAATATTTCGACCCTAAAAAGAATATTATGGATAAGTTTTGAAATTTTATGCCTCTACAATTTGTATTCATTTAAGCTTTTAGGGATGAAAAATAAATAATATTTTTTTCAATTCCATAAAGTATACAATATCATATAAAATAATGACATTGAAATATTTAAAAATAATTAATATTCAAAACATTAATACTAGAGAAATATTTAGAATAACAACATATAAATATTTTTTATGCTAGAAATTGTTTGAATTAATAAAACAAATAAAAATGTTCAAACTTAAAATTATTTATAATAAATCTTCTTCTTCCTCCTCTTTTTGTATGGGGAGATTCTGGAAAGTTGAATCTGTTATTGGGAATGATCATATATAGGTTAAACTTGGTGTTGGGGTTGACCATAGGAAGGTTAAACTTGTTGTTGGGGTTGACCATTGGAAGGCTGAAGCGCGACTGATGGCAAAGGAGCAGACATAGATCCTTATGTTTGTGTCACTATCATCCGTAGTTCATTAATTGTGTTTGTAAAGATTAGACAATCTCATAAATATCCATCATCGTATGAAAAGGGGTAGTAGTAGTGGACGAGTGATACTAGTCTATAATGGTGGAGGGTGACTATTAATAGAAGATAAGAAAGATACACCCTTCCTGAATCTTGTTGATGACCAAGAACCTCATCCACTATTCCGATCTTATCAATCATCAATAGTACTATATAACCAATAGAGGGGGTCTCACTTATCCCAACCTTATCCTCTTATGCCACTGCCCGAGTCTTATCACATAGCCTCACCATCTCATTCTACAAAAATAAAAGTATTATGTTAATACAAACACTCATAAATATTGTTTCATAAAATAAAGGATAATATTATAATCTTAAAAAATTCTCTATCAATGCTTGATGATCCATCTCGATTGGTGATAATAATTGTTGGGCCTTTTGATCAACATCTAGGCCCGTAGACACTAGGATATGTGAAATTAGACCTATTTTTCTTAGGCATTGCCTACATATATAAAACAAATTTTAATAAATGATTTAGAATTTTCAACATTTATAGTAGTAGAATTAAATTTTTACATTTTCCTTGTCTAATATCAAATATTATACACAATTTTTCTAGGTCTCTTGGTTAACACTATTTAACTTCCAATTGTTATCCTAATGCAATAGCATCCATAGATCCTCAAGATAATAAAGATTTGGCATACTTGATTATGGAACCAATCACATTATATGTCTTTGATAATGATATTAATAATGTGGATAACCCTAATGAGTTTACTTTAAGTCATTCTTATAGGTATGTAACATTTTTGTAGGAAGAAGATCAAGCCACTTAAGATGTCAACATACGTAAGATTTTGTGTATTACAACCTAGGCCATTATACATGAAAGTCAACTCCATGAGTAAAGAGACCTAGTCGACTTTCTTGTTTTGATTAGGGTTCTTTTTAGATATTGTTATGTGATAAATAGCTTTCTTTGTTTATAATGGTCTTTGTTGATGCATGTATAATATAGGTTATAACTACATTGTTAACACTAGTTTATGTGCTAGTTAGTTGTGTGTGTGTCATTTAGCTATCTTAGTGTACTAGCTAGTAATGTAAGACTTCCTATATAAAGCATGAGTGTCGACACTTGTAACATATGGCTAAATGATTTGAAATCTAAGTATTAAACTTAGTTATTCCTCTATTTTTTGATTGAACAATCCTAACTAAAAATACTTGGAGTAATCTTAGATGGGGTGACATTTAAAGTTTGAACTTCTTATTGAATTCTTTATCAATTCTTACTTGAATATCCTCTTCCTCCTTTTTCCATTGCAACCAATGATCCTTACATCATATTTATATATTCGTGCCATTTTGGTATTGAAGCCACTATTGGATCTCCACAAAAATTGAGTTGCCAACCATTCCTTCAACTACTTCCATACAAAAAAATTTCTTTTAGCACTCCCATGCACATCCCTACATGCACATTGATATTCAACATCAAGCACTAATTTTGATTAACCCTTTAATAGCATATCTTCAACCAACCTCCAATATATCTTCATCCCTCCCTTTAAATCTTCAAAATCAAGTTTGAAGATCACTTATTCTTCAACCCAGAACATTTGAATATTGAATGTAAAACCTTCAAATCTATCTTCCTTGTATTTGATCTTCCCCACCATATATTAGCCTAACTTCAAAATTTTCTTTGAATATTCAATCCCCTCAGGTTAGATTATTTTTCCCGTGAGTATACATCATCTTTCTCCCTCGGTGATCTCTTTTCTTTCCCATCTTTGGTTTGACCAAAATTTTAGAGATTCAAACACCATTATATGACTCTTGATCGACTTGATTCAAGCAAGAGAATCATCCATTTGTCCAGCTTAGTTTGAATATTACTTTGATATTCGAATGCTACTATCAATCTCAACATTAATCACTCATTGCGAATAAGACTCTTCAACCAATCTCGTTCTCCCAATATTTTTCTTTGTAAATTCCTTTGAGCAAGATCCATAACCTTTTTCCACTGAGATTCCTTTTAGCTTGTATTAATATTTAGTGATAACACACTCCATCACTCACCTTATAATACCATTTCACTCTCACATCCAAGATCCTTACAATTTCACCAAGAATCCATCAAGAATCAACTTCCATAAAAAACCAAGGATTGTCGAAGCATCATCTAGCAAGAACAAGAATCATGGGTGAAGAAGTGTCTATGAAAACCATGCTTAACACTCTTCAGCAACTTGCATCAAGTGTGCATGCCACCAATGCACAATTGCAACAGTTTCCTTCCATTCAAATCCAACTCCAAAGGATGGAATCAAGGGTATCCAACCAAGAAACTCTCCTATACATACACAATACAATGAAACCTACCAACGATCGAGTAGAAGGTATGGTAAGGAGGGCAAGGAAATGGAAAGAGGAAATCATCTTTGATTGGTGATGATGCTAGTTAGAAAGAAACAAGAAGCAACAAGAAGAGATCTTAGGATTCACTCAATCCAAGCATAAAGAGGGTAAACCAATAGCCGAGTAGAGTATGAAGAAAGGGCATATGAGAATGGATTAAATGACTTCAACCATAACTAAAGAGGCAATGCAAATCATCCACTGAGGTTATAACCATTTGGAAGATAAAGATATAAAGTTTAATCTCCCTGATTTCTATGGTGAATTAGATGTAGAATTATTTTTTGAATGGTTGCATGAAATTGAAGCCATATTTGAGTTTATAGAGTATGATGATGAACGTAAGTGTAAATTATCAACTCTCAAATCTAAAAAGTTTGTTAGGGTTTGTTATGATAACATTAAGAAACTCGTGAAAGGCAAGATAAAAATAAAATCAAGTCTTAGGAAAAATTAAGGAAATACCTAAGAAATAAATTTATGCCCAAGAAGTATGAGCAAGAGATGTATATTAAATTAACTACTCTTAAGCAAGGGTTTCTTAGTGTAGAAGAATACACCATAGAATTTAAAATATTAGCACTCTTATGTGACATGCAAGAAAGAAAGGAACAAAAGTTTTCTAGATACTTAGGTGGCTTTAATAACTTCATTAGAGATAAAGTTGAAATTTTTGCCTGTGATTCTCTTGATGATTTAAGTAAGTTGGCATTAAAATGTGAAAGACAAACTAATTCCACCAAGGCCTATAATAATACTCGTTATTCGACTTCTACATCCACCAATACTTACTTGAATGCATTTGGGATGCATATCTGGTCAGCTAATAGCAAAAATACTAACTGTAACCAAGATGAAAAAGTTAAAAATAAATTGAATGATATGTCCAATAAGAAATGTTTTAAATTTAATGGATATGGTAATTTTGCTAGCTAATAATCTAATCAAAGGGTTTTGACCTTAAGTGAAATTGAGAACATAGAACCATATGTTGATAATGATTACCTATAAATTGAGTCTAATGATGATGCCTTGAGTATGTATAAGGAAGATGGTAATATTTGTTTTGTGCTTCAAATGGTAGTACAAATCGAACCTAATGATCAATCTATATAGAGGGATAAAAAATTTAAAGCTAAGTGTAGACTTGATGATAAGGCTAGTGGGGTCATAATAGATATTAGCTCATGTGCTAATGTTGCTAGTGAAATAATGATCAAACAACTAGGGATAGTGACTACTATACATCCTAAACCATATTCATTACTATAGCTTAATAAGGACAAAAAAACTAAGCTAAATAAGCAAACCCTACTTACTTTTTGCATTAATGATTACCATAATAAGGTATTATGTGATGTTTTACTTATGGATGCTTCTGGTATATTATTAGGAAGTCCATGGTAATATGATAGAAATTCAAATCATGACGGTGTGACTAATGAATATGTTGTATTTAAAGATAAAATAAATATAAGTTGAAACCATCTCAATGTGATTATGTACAACCACCCGAAACTAAAAGGAGCGTATTCTTACATGAAAAAGAAATGATTAATTGCATTGAGGAGGAGGAGGGTGTTTGTTATGCCTCAGTAGTGAAAGAATCTTAATTTAGGGAGAAAATTTCTAACAATTCAAACTTTAATATATTGATTGATGAATATAATGATATGTTTTTGGATGACTTATCTCTTGGACTACCATCTACTAGAGATATAGAGCATCTTATAGATTTAATTCCTAGAATGTTTTTACCTAATTAGCCTATTTATAGATGTAATCAAGAAGAATCCAAGGAATTACAAATACAAATCCAATAACTAGTGAATAAAGCTTATGTGAGAGAAAGTGATGAATCCTTGTTAGGTTTCAAAGAAAACACTGGACCGTAAGTCGAGCGATGTGTTCGAGAATTCAAAGATAAATCAGCCTATGGATTAAAACTGAAGGAAGATCAAAGAAACTCATGGCGCAATTGAAATCAATGGCAACTAAGAGATTTATCACAGAGACGGTGAATCAAGTAAGAGAGAATCAAGCAGAGAAGAGTTCGAGAGATGAAGAGAGAGAGTTCGAGACACAGAGAGAGAGAGAGAGTCCAGAGAGAATTTGAGAGTGAGAAAAAAATATCACCTTAGCCAGTATTATCTGTCAAAGTTATTGTATAAAGCTCCATATTCCCCCTATATATATGCCATATACATATACTATACAAATACATACAGTGGGCCAACCGAATCAAGCCTCACGTCAATCAGCCCAACATCATACACAATTATTGGTGCTAATTTTAACTATTTAGCCCAATTACAAAGAATTACAATTATTCCCAAAGTAATTGATATATTACAATTAATCTCCCATCGGCTAAATTATTTAGCTAATTGTGGAAATTAAGGGTTGCATAATCAACAGTCCTTCTAACCCAATTATGAGTCAGGTGGCTGACCATGCAACCTACTTAATCCCACTAGCTATGATTTGCCGGTGAATGCATCATATGGGAATACAACAATTTTCCCTCACTGATATTAATAAAAGCATAAACTAGTTTATGCTGCAATTCCATATCAGCAATAGTAGCAACCAGCAACAATCACTCATAGCAGCAATAGCATGCTCCATTTCCATTACCTAAGTTTTTTTTCTAATTATTCACAAAATAAGAGATATAATTATATGTACAATGTACATCACAGTAACCAACAAAATTATCTAAATAAAAATTATTAAGATACACATAATCTCCCTCTTCTTGGTGTGGTTTCATCTCTGAAACCTTCATGATTCCAACAAAAGGACTTAAGTCAAATATATTAAAAGAATTACTTACATTACCAAATTTAGCAGGAAAATAAATTTTATAGGCATTATCATTAATCCTTTCTAACACAGTAAAAGGTCCATCACCTAGGATCCAATTTAGATTTCCTAAGTGTTGGAAAACACTCTTTTCTAAGATGTACCCAAACTAAATCTCCAGGTTGAAAAATAATTTTTCTTCTTCTTTTATTGTCAACCTCAGCCATATGTTGAATTCTTTTATTAATTTTTTGACTTACAAATTCATGTAATTTCTTCATATGTTTTGCATGAGACTCAGCATCAAAATTATGTAATTCGGAACTAGGTAAAGGAACTAAATCAAGTGGAGTTAGTGGATTAAAACCATATACAATTTCAAAAGGAGTTTTCTTAGTTGTAGAAATGTATAGTCCTATTATAAGCAAATTCTACCTGAGGTAATATAGCTTCCCATTGTCTAAGATTTTTTCGAAGTACAGCTCTCAACATGTTACCTAAAGTCTTATTTTCTACTTCTGTTTGTCCATCAGTTTGAGGATGAAAAGTAGTTGAAAATAAAATTTTAGTTCCTAATTTACCCCATAATACCTTCCAAAAATGACTTAAAAACTTAACATCCCTATCAAATACTATGGTTTGAGGTACACCATGTAATTTAACTATGTGTGAAAAGAATAAGTCTGCCACAATCACAGCATCATTAGTTTTATTACAAGGTATGAAATATGCCATTTTACTAAATCTATCTAATACAACCATGATAGATTCCTTAGCCCTATTGGTACTAGGTAATCCCAAAACAAAGTCTAAAGAAATGTCAACCCATGACTGGGTTGGAATTGGTAATGGAGTATACAACCCAAATGGTTTAGAAGTGGACTTAGCATGTTTACAAGCCACATAATTCACACAATAATTTAACACATCCTTTTTCATATGAGGCCAATAAAAATGATCAACTAATACATCCAAAGTCTTTTGAAAACCTAAGCGTGCCATTAAACCACCGTTATGTGCCTCCTGGATTAATAACCCTCTATCTGAGCAATGAGGTACACAAAGGCTATTTTCCTTAAACAAATATCCATCAAAAAGATAATATTTCCTTTGGGAAGAAGCTTCACAATTCTTATATAATTCCTTAAAATCATGATCCTCGGCATATAAAATTTTAATATGAGAAAACCCCAATAAAGTTGCATTTACTGTATTTAATAAAACATATCTTCTAGATAAGGCATCATCAACTATATTATCACCTCCTTTCTTATATTTAATCACATAAGGGAAACTTTCAATAAATTCTATCCATCTACCCTACCTTCTATTCAACTTTGATTGACTTTTTAAATATTTTATAGCTTCTTGATCAGTATTAATAACAAATTCTCTAGGCCACAAATAATGCTGCCACACTTCCAAAGCCCTTACTAAAGCAAACAATTCTTTCTCATAAGTAGAATAATTCAAGGTACTACCACTTAACTTCTCACTAAAATAAGCTATGGGCCTACCCTCTTGAGAAAGAACAGCTATAGTCTAATCCAAACATCTTTTCAAAATCCGGAAGAACTAATACAGGAGCTTGTGTTAATTTTTCCTTAAGAGTTTCAAAAGCTTTCTATTGTTCTAACTCCCATTTAAACCCACTTTTTTTTTGTAACTGCAGTTAAAGGTGCTGCTAAGGTACTAAAATTCTTAACAAACCTATGATGAGAAGAACAAAATCCATGAAAACTTCTAACTTCAGACACTGATCTAAGTATAGACCATTCCTATATTGCCTTAACCCTATCCTTATCAACAGATATTCCATCCTTACTAATGACAAATCCCAAGAATACTACACTTTCTAAGCAAAACCTTAACTTAGCTAGATTAGCATACAATTTCTGTTCCTTAAATACATCCAAAATGATCCTCAAATTTTTCAAGTGTTCTTCCATAGATTTACTGAAAATGAGTATGTCATCAAAATATACAACTACAAACTTCCCAATAAAATTTCTAAGCACATGGTTCATAAGTCGCATGAAAGTACTTGGAGCATTAGATAACCCAAATGGAATAACTAACCACTCATATAACCCAAAATTTGTTTTAAAGGCTGTTTTCCACTCATCTCCTGGTTTCATCCTAATTTGATGATATCCACTCTTCAAGTCTATTTTAGAAAATACTACAGCCCCATGTAAAAGATCTAACATCTCATCTAATCTAGGTATAGGATACCTATATTTAATTGTTATTTTTTTACAACCCTACTATCTATACACATTCTCCAACTCCCATCCTTTTTTGGAACTAAAAGAACTAGTACAGCACAAGGACTCATTGATTCCCTAATATAACCTTTACTTACTAACTCAGAAACCTGTTTCTGTAACTCTTTTACCTCCTCTGGATTAGTCCTATAAGTAGGTCTATTGGGAATGACAGCCCCTGGTATAAAATCTATTTGATGTTCTATGCCCCTTAATGGAGGTAATCCATGGGGATTTTCCTTAAGAAACAATTCGGTATATTCCTCTAATAATTCCTTAACATTATCAGGTACATTCTTAATTAAGTCTGCATGACACTCATAACACTCCTTATATACCATTAGATATGCATTTGCACTTTTACTAACAACTCTTTCAACCTCACTCTTCTTAGCATAAAACCCAGATGATTTCTTAAACCCATTTGAACAAGTTATAGCATCTACATTCTGCTTAGTTAACTCTTTATAATCAGACTTTATTTTGACTTAATCATCATAGATTTCCTTTGGAGTCATAGGTGCTAAAATAATTTTCTTATCATCCTTATACACTATATACCTATTTTTATAGCTATCATGGGTCACTCTCCTCTCATACTATCATGGTCTTCCTAACAAAAGATGAGCAGCATGCATGGGTACTATGTCACACAAAACAGAGTCCTCATAGTTACCTAACTTTAGATTTACTAAAACCTATTGACTGACCTTAACATCTCCCAATTCATTCAACCACTGAAGCCTATATGGTTTTGGATGTTTAGTGGTTGGTAACCCTAACTTGGATACTAATAAAATACTAGCAGCATTAATACAACTTCCACTATCAATTGCCATATTAAAACACTTGTCATTAATTAAACATCTAGTATGAAAAATATTTTCTCTTTGTACTACATTTGGATCAGGTAATTTATTACTGTTCAAAGCCCTACGTACCATAAAAAGATCTCTACTTACTGGAAGTTCTACCTCTTCTTCTGATTCACTAATGTCACTCATCACTGTTAGAGCCGGCAAAAGTTGACCCGACCCGAAAAATCCGACGAATACCGACTCAATCCGCCCGAAATCCGATCCGATTTTATCCGAGTAATTAAATGTCCGAAACCTATCCGACCCGATCCGATACATATCCGATATCCGATATAACCCGAGAAATCATAAGCCCGAAATAAACCCGACCCGATCCGCTATTCACCCGAAACCCGATATAACCCGAAAAACTATAAATCCGAAATGACCCGATCCATTATTTATCCGAAATCTGATATTATCTGAAAAATTATAAATCTATAAAGATTCAACTTGGTACTGCCCAAAAATTAACATTAACCCATAACTCAAAATTTTTAAAACTTCATAAAACATGAAATAATATAGATGTGCAACTAATCCATACTAGCACTTACATCAAAATCTAGAAACAATATACTTTCATAAAATTTATATCACTTATGTATATACAAATACAATATCCATTGATACCAATAGAAATAAAAGTAGAGAAAAAAAAAGAATAACACTACTATGCCATTTAAATATTAGTTCAATTCCATTATTCCATCTAGTACCATAAGATAATAACAGTGCAACCTTGAACACTATATATTAGTATCTATACGGCCATACCTTGCAATATAGTACCTACAACATCATAGAAAAGTAGGAAAAATCTAGAGTGAGAATGTTAGTTATTCATTATAAAAATTGAAGATTAATATTTTTTATTACATCAACAGTGTTAAATAGTAAGAAGTCAATATTAGTTGGTCTTTTGTCAATAATAGTCATTATTACTTACTTTATTTAATTTTTATCTTATTTAGCTTGATATGATCTAATCAAAATATATAATAAAAAACTAATATGTTGTTATTATTATTTTTGCCATAATTGATATTCATTGATTACTATTATTATTGTTATCATTATTTTTGTATTATTATTATTATTATCATATTTATTAAAATTATGTTGATATGATGTGATCAATCTCTTTTAAAAATAATATGAGAAGTACAACCTTAGAAGTCTTCATTTGTTATCAATTATCAATGACTATTATAAGTTAATATCATGTAAGGAGCGTATAAGATATAAATATAATATAAACTTAAAATAATACTAGAACTCAATATGACCAAGCTAATAATGGAGTTGAATTATAAGTTATACCTTAACATAAAAAGAAAAGTGATACGATTTGAAAAAGTTTAAATTTGAAACGTTAGATACATCTCCAAAGATAAAATAATGATAAAAAATTATAAGGCCCCAAAACAATTAATATAATAATTCACTTTTAATTGAATAAGATAAATTAAAATAAATGATATCAAAATAATTAGCTTTTAATAATATCTTGGAATAAAAAGAAAGAAAGAAAATGACACAAGCATGACTCAAATATGAAATGACCTAAATTCAATCTAAATTCGACCCGAAAATATAATAATTGAAACTCAACCGAGCCCGATCCGAACCCGAACCGAAATTAGAACAACCCAAATATACCCGAATCCGAGTCCATCCGATCTCAACCAGACCCGACCCGAGAGCTTAGAATGACCCGAGATTATCCGATACTGAGTTGATCTGAATCAAACCCGACCCAGCCCGACCCGATAAAATTATCCGAAATTATCCGAAACGGATATGACCCGATTATTATGTTATCCGATCCGATAGTGACCCGACCCGCCCGATTGCCAGCTCTAATCACTGTGTTAACTTCTAATTCTTCTCCTTTAGATTCAAAATCTATATTCTTGGATTATTTAATCAAAATATTTCTCCTATTAGGACATTTAGAAGCTATATGCCCTAGACATCCACATTTAAAACACTTTAAATCTCTAGCCCTGGTTGGACCACAGGCAGGGTTAGCTACAGTAGTTTTACTTTTATCAACTCTGTCTCCAACTCTAGCTTCATTACCTTTGCCCTTAAAGTCAAATTTCCCACTATTCTTCCAATTTCCAGAACTACTTCCACCAAAATTCCTTTTTGCATTGTTTCTAAACCCAAGTCTAAGTGGTTTATTCTATCTAGTTTTCCTTATTTGACTTTCTATCTTAGCTGCTATGTTAACCATCTCTTCTAGGGTTCCATATGGATATAATTCTACCTTATCAGCAATCTCAGAGTTCAATCCACTCAAAAACTTAGCTATAGTGGCATCCTCATCTTCAACAATCCCTGTTTTAATTACTAACATTTCTAATTCCTTAAAGTATTCATCAACAGACCTATTACCCTGATTTAAGGTCTGCAGCTTCTTATACAACTCTCTATAATAATAATAATTTGGAAAAAATATTTTCCTCATTAAAGCCTTAAATTCATGCCAACTTTGAATAGGTGGTTCTCCACTCCTGCGTCTAGTTAACATAAGATTGTAATACCAAGAAGAAGCATAGTCTATAAACTCAACTACTGCTACCTTAATCTTCTTCTCATCTGAATAATTGTGACACTCAAAAACTAACTCTATCTTCCTTTCCAATTCAAAATAGTAATCAGAATCATTCCTCCCATTAAATCCAAGTATATTAAATTTAAGATTACCTACATTCCTATCAATTGGATCTAAGTCCTTTTCCTGTCTATTAACCTGCCTAGGATGTCTATCACTATTATTAGATATTTAATCCTCTAATTCTTCTAAATTAGTCAAGAGGGGAATCCTCTAGGCTCCATAGGAGCTCTACCTAATACCCCAGCATATTGTTCATTTACCCTATTATTTTGTAAATTATTAATTCTAATTTCTTTTTCTCCTATTCTTTGTTCTAAATTAGCAGATAATACAACCAATTGAGTAGTCATTTGTTCCTGAAAGGTCCCAAATGTCTCTAGGAGATCATTATTGGACACAGACATAGATTGATTTACAGATTGGCCGATATTAGACATAATGGATTCTGTATTTATCCTAAATGACTTATTATCAGGCATAAAACAATCAGTTAATCCACAATCACAACACACTCAAATCTAACAGATTAATAATGTCAGCAAACACTTATCATAGTATACAAAAGAATAATCACAACACAATCAGTTGTTTAAAATAATCAAACTTTAAAAGATAGAACAATAATGGAACAACACAGAGAAAATTTCTCAAAGAGGAATGAATGTACCATGCCAACAATTGTTGGCGGTTAAAGCCGATTAAACAATATTTGGGCCCCTCTTCTTGGAGCCTCTATCCCTTTCTTAAAGAATCGTCGGTATTGAGTTTATACCTGCACACTCAACTGGTATCTTAGTGTAGCATTACTCAGCAATACAAAATGACTGAATCTTAATCACAAAAGATAACATTGACCGAGAGAAATACAAGGATAGAGTTTACCGGATACAGAAATTATTATCAATTATCGCAAGAAATCAAGATGTCGACCAAACCTTAACAGAGAAAACAAAGTCGAGCAGTTTAATCTGGCATTTTCAAAAAAACACTGTCGTCCCTTCAGGGTGTTATGATCTTTTCCGGGATCATGAATTTGCTGTTCGCAATTATCGTAACAAGAATTGTTCGATTCTTATCAGACACAAACCCTAATATGCCAACTTGCCAAATCGAGAATCAACGATATCAAGAATTAGAAAGAAATCAACAAAAATCAATGACAAATGATCTTTAAACCACAAGCACTCGATTATTGGAGGATCTGATACCAAATGATGAAACCTTGTTAGGTTTCACAGAAAACACCGGACCGTAAGTCGAGCGATGTGTTCGACAATTCAGAGATAGATCAGCTTATGGATTCAAACCGAAGGAAGATCAAAGAAACTCAAGGCACAATTGAAATCAATGGCAATGGAGATATTTATCACAGAGATGGTGAATCAAGCAAGAGAGAATCAAGTAGAGAAGAGTTCAAGAGACGAAGAGAGAGAGAGATAGAGTCCAGAGAGAATTTGAGAGAGAGAAAAAATATTGCCTTAGCAAGTATTATCTGTCAAATTTATTGTACAAAGCTCCGTATTCCCCCTATATATATGTCGTATACATATACCATACAAATATAGACAGTGGGCCAACCGAATCAAGCCTCACGCCAATCAGCCCAACATAATACACAATTATTGGTGCTGATTTTAACTATTTAGCCCAATTACAAAGAATTAAAATTATTCCCAAAGTAATTGATATATTACAATTAATCTCCCATCAGCTAAATTATTTAGCTAATTGTGGAAATTAAAGGTTGCATAATCAACAGTGCTTCTAACTCAATTACGGGTCGGGTGGCTGACCATGCAGCCTACTTAATCCCACTAGCTATGATTTTCCGGCGAATGCATCATATGGGAATACAACAATTTTCCCTCACTGATATTAATAAAAGCATAAACTAATTTATGCAGCAATTACATATTAGCAACAGCAGCAACCAGCAACAATCACTCACCGCAACAACAGCATGCTCCATTTCCATTATCTGAGTTTTTTTTCTAATTATTCACAAAATAAGAGAAATAATTATATGTACAATGTACATCACAGTAACGAACAAAATTATCTAAATAAAAATTATTAAGATACACATCAGAAAGTATGAGTCCTTGTTGTGTATATGTTTTATTAGTTCCTAAGAAAGATAGTACTTGGCACGTGTGCATAGATTCTAGAGTTGTAAATAATATAACTATCAAGTATCATTTTCATATGCTTATACTTGATGGCATGCTTGATGAACAATGTGGTGCACGTGTGTTCTTTTAAATTAACTTAATAAATGGTCACCGTCAAATGAGTATTAGGGAAGGGAATGAATGGAAAATAGATTTTAAAACTAAATATGGTCTTTATGAATAGATTTTTATGCCTTTTGGGTTGTTTAATGCACTTAGTTCTTTCATGAGACTAATGAATGAAATTCTTCATCCTTTCCTAGGTAAATTCATTGTAGTTTATTCGGATAACATATTTGTATATAGTAAAAATGAGCATGTTCATCTTGTGCATCTAAGGAAACTATTTGATAAAACAAAGGAAACTAAAATATATGGAAAATTGAAAAAAAAAAATATGAATATATACTTCCAAGTATAGTTTTTTTTTTGTTATATTATTAGTGGTGAAGGTATTAGAGTTGATCATATAAAGATACAAGCTATTCAAGAGTGGCCCATTCATAGAGATATCCACTACATGAGAATTTTCATGGGTTAGCTAGTTTCTATAGCAGATTAATTAAAGATTTCTTTACTATAGCTGCAATCTCAACTCATGAAAACATGAGAATTTATTTGGGGAAATGAAGCCACTAAAGCCTTTGACATCATCAAGAATAAATTGTGCAATGATCTTGTATTATCTATTCCTTATTTTGACCTACTCTTTGAGGTAAATTGTGATGCTAGTGGGGTAGGGATAAAAAGAGTTATCTCACAAGAAAAAAGACATATTGCATACTTTAGTGAAAAGTTAGGTGCTGCTAAATTTAAGTATTCGACATATGGTAAGGAATTCTTTGCCATCATACATAGTTTAGGGACATAGAATCATTATTCAAGACCTAAATCATTTGAATTACATTATGATCATAAAAGTTTGAAATATTTATATAGTCAAAAGAAAATAAGGCCTAGACATGTAGAGTGGGAAAACTTTTTTATAATCCTTTGTGCTATATGTCAAACACTTAGATGGAAAAGAAAAAGCAGTAGTCGATGCTCTTTCTCAAAGATCTACATTACTTGTCATTTTAGATGCTAAATTGCTAAGTTTTGAAAAACTAAAAGATGTGTATCCTAATGATGAAGATTTTCATAAGGAATATTGGCCATCCAAAGAAAATGGACACTATGGTAATTATATAATACAAGAGGGATTCTTATTTAAACTTAATAAACTTTGTGTACCAAGATCAAGTATAAGAGATTTACTTATAAAATAGGTAAATGAAGGAGATATAGTAGGCCATTTTGGTATTAAAAAACATTATAGATAGTACAAGAGAATTTCTATTGGCCACATTTGATAAAAGGTGCACAAATTATAGTAAATCGAGGTGTTATTTGCAAAAAGAGTAAAAGTTTTTTCGTAAAGATTTATATAACCCATTACCTATACCTAGTCAACCATGGGAAGCGGTCAATATGGAATTTATATTAGGGTTTCCTGGAACACAAATAGGTAAAGACTCTATTATGGTTGTGGTAGATAGATTTTCTAAGTATCTCATTTTATTTCATGTAATAAAACTAATGATGCTACACATGTTGCTGATTTATATTTCAAAGAAATTGTGAAACTCTATGGCATACCTAAAATTATTGTTTCAAATAGAGATATCAAGTTTCTTAATTACTTTTGGATTACATTATGACACATTTTAGGCACCAAGTTGTTATTTAACACTTCACATCATCCACAAACTGATGGATAGACTGAAGTTACAAACCATACTCTTGGTACTTTGTTAAGAGGATTGGTAAGTAAAAGTAATAAAAATTGGGATGTAAAGTTAGCTTATGTATATTTTGCTTATAATCGAAGTTCTACAATTACTAATCAATTAAGTCCATTCAAGATTGTGTATAGGGTGAATCCTTACATAAAAATTGATATGACACCCTTGAAGAAAGGTGAACTTAAAAGCTATGAGGCAATGGAACGAGTGAAGTCCTTCCAAAATATTCATTAACAAATCAAAGGGAACATAGAATGATCCAATAGAAGGTTAAAAAAAAGTTAACCAACATCACACTCAAAAGGTATTTTCTCCTAGTGACTTATTTTGGTTAAATTTGCAAAAAGAAAGTTTTACTAATCTAAGAAAATATAAACTAATGTCAAGAGCAAATAGATTATTTAAGATCCTTATAAAATTTGGAGAAAGTGCTTACGAACTTAAATTTTCATAATCATATGGCGGTGTTTCAAGGACATTTAATATTGGTGATTTGTCTCCCTACTTTAATGATGTCAGTTTGATGATAAATTCTTCTCAAGTTGGAAAGAATTATGCAGGAGCATCCATAGATCCTCAAGATGATACAAATTTAGCATACTTGATTATGGAACCAATCACATTATATGTCTTTGATAATGATACTAATAATGTAACTAATCCTAATGAGTTTACTTTAAGTCATTCTTACACATATATAACATATTTACAGGAAGAAGATCAAGCCACTTAAGATGCTAGCATATGTAAGATTTTGTGTGTTACAATCTATTACAAAGGCAACTATTATATATGAAAGTTAACTTCACGAGTCAAGAGACCTATTAAACGTTCTTATTTTGATTAAGGTTCTTTTTTTTATGTACTAATTAGCTTTTTTTTTGTAATAGTCTTTGTTGATTCATGTACTATATAGGGTATAACTATATTATTAATAATAGTTTATATGCTAGTTAGCCGTGTGTGTGTCATTTGGCTATCTTAGTGTACTAGTTAATAATATAAGGCTTCTTATATAAAGCACAAGTGCCCACACTTGTAAAATATGTATTAAAATTTTATATTCCTCTCTTTTGTGATTAAATGATCCTAACTAAGAATATTTGGAATAATCTTAGATAGGGTGACACTCAAAGTTTTAACTTCTTATTGAATTCTTTATCAATTCTTGTTTGAACATCCTCCTCCTCATTCCATTACAGCTAATGATCCTTACATCATCATCATTAATTTGAATCTTCACTTCCATAAGAAGATTTGTGACATATTCTTTAGACACTTCGTCTTCATCTTGCTTCTTTCTATTCTTTTATTGGTCTTGGAACAACCTTCTAAGACCAAGGAAATCTAATCCTGCACACAACTGTCTTAATTGAGCTCAAAATATTACTATAAAAATAATACATACCATATTAATAATTTGTGAAATAATATAATTCATATAGTTAAATTAAAAATATATAAATACCTCAAGTCATGAAAGAATCTTAGAGCTTCAATATTTAGGAACATGAGCCCATGATTTATGTAACAATAGAATGAACTCTCTTATTGCATTTCCAGCATAGTAAGATTTTTTTCCCCATACATCCTCTTTACTAGCAAAATCTATGTGTTGTGACTTTTTCCGTTCGTCAACTACAGATCATACAGATTAAGATCATTTCCTCTACCTCTCTCATTCCTTTTTCAGGTTGGAGGTGTAATGCTCCAATTTTATAGAATGTATTTATTATATAATTATGAAAAAATTATTTCTAATTAAATATGTTTAGAGCCTTTTTAACTCTCGTTGTATTCTTGAAATGTTTCCTTTCAATCATTTAACCCTTCTTATAGTTTTGAGTCTTGTAAGATTTTTGTGCCATGTTTAGCTAAAAAAATTATTTCAAACCTTTTAAATTTGATCATACTTTAATTTCTGAGCCTCTTAAACCTTTTTAATAGTTTAAATAGAGATTTCTAATAAAAATTACTATTCAAAATCCTTACTTAACTTTTACTCATGTTTTTTAACCCTAAAACATGTTTTTTATCTAACAAATTTTTTTATAAAAAAAGTATGGATACTTAAGGATTTAAAATGTTTTCTAACTATTTTTTATATATTTTTTAAAAACAAAAGCATGCTAATTTTAAGCATAATTAGCTCCAAAACTTAATTTTCTCTAAATGAAACCTCTCATAACTATATAAAATTAGTCCCTATCTTCATAAAATATCTAAAATAAAATCTTGAAATTTATTTTTCTGAACACGAGGATTTATTTCTAGTCTTAGTATGATTTCTTTCTATCTTTTGATTATTTTCCATTATAATAATCATTAAAATTCCTTTAAGATGTTAAATATCAAAATATTAACTAAACCTTCTTCCAACCTATTTTCTTCTTTTCAATTTTGTTCCCTTATATCCCAAGAACACCAAGAACATACTCCTTCAACCTTAAGAAATTCATTCATTATTTGGCATTTATTTTATTTTTACTTCTTTACTCTTGATTTTTAACTCTTTATTGTTTTTCCTAAAACTTAAGTAAATTGAATACAAATACTCCTAAGCACTTAATTAATTTCATAAATCATTCAAAGGAAGTTTAAGCCATTATAGCATTGATTCTTACTTTTATTTGTTTTTTATATTTTTTTTTGTGTTTTTTATGGCTTTTATTGATTTTTGGTTCAAGGTTTTCAAGTGGTTGTAATTTATTTATTTTGGGATGATTATTGGTAAAATAAATTATACTAATAGTAGATAAGTTTTGATGTGTTAGAATGCATAAATCTGTTGTTGGTATTAATGTTAATGGCATTTTTATCATATTTTGGGCAATTCAGCCTCTAGCAAGAATTATATGTTTTGGTTATTGTTATTAATTTTTTATGATCCCAGTATATTACTTACGTATTTTATATGTAATTTCATTTATTTAAAGCCTTGATTTGGTTTAGTATAATTAAAATTGTGATTAAATTAAGTTTTAAGCATTAATAAAGAGTATTTTGGCCATTTCACATCTATCCTATGAGTTTGGTTGTGTATATGTTCTAATGTATTCATAATATGGTGAATGAATAGTTTTCCAAGTTTGCGGAGTTATATCCTTATATGATAAAATTTATGTCATTTTTGGTGTTTTTAGTATTTCAGAGTATTTTGATATTTATACTTGTAAGTCTGTGTTGTTATTTAAAATTTAGTGTTCTAAAATTCTAATTATTACTTAAATGTTATTCATATTTAATTTCATAATTGTATTAGTTCATTTACTATTTTTTTCATAAGTATTATACTAAGGGCATTTTAGTCATTTTACACATACATGACTTAATTAGGCATTTTAGAATCAATAGTTGACCTTCATTATTGATGTGACTCTTGAAATAGTAAATTAATAGGAATAGTGATTTCACATAAATAGTAAAATTTCTCAATTTTTAAATTTAAACTTTTTGACATATTTCTACGAAATCTTCAGTACATGAACAGTAATTTTTAAATATATTTTTTATTTTTGAAATTGGTGTGTAGCCTTATTTTGAGGTGTTAATTTTTAATGTATCTAAAATTTTCTAAAAATTCAACTATAAGACTAAGTTTGGAATTAGGTGAGTAGCAATGGGATGACCTCTAAGATGGATTTTATCGTGGATGCACACCTTGTTATCATATAATTGTACTATCACTATAGTGTATTAGTGATATCTCTTTCTACTCTATAGGCAACCTATATTTATTGATACTTAAGGTTAGAGTGTTTGTTAATATATTCGAGTCTTTTCCTTAGGCACAATGTTTTGGATTATTTTCGTAGCTGTAGAACTTAGACTTTAGTGTGCTTTCCTCTTAGCTAAAATATAACTTGGTGGTTTGTGTGATAATTTAATATGGATCAAAATAATTAATGGAATTTTCATATGTTTGTAAACCATGACATCAATGTTTAATATCATATTCATGTTCTAACCATTTATATGATATTAGGATTTTAGATGAATTGTAATAAATAGTGAAACTATGATGAACAATAATGAACGGTGGATTTTCATTAATTATTCTACATTTTATGTATTTAAGTGTTTCCTTGTACTCTTTTACTTCAACATGTTCTGTATATTTTACGTGAATATTTTTTTATCCACTGTTAGTAGATTTATTTTACTTGGCACACCCGTCATACTGATTCTATTCTTATTGCTATTTTTTCAAATGTTTTAGTGGAGGCCAAATTGACATGGATTGTCATTGATTTTTTGGGGTTAGAATAGGGGTATTTGGTATACCTTATTGGTGATATTTCTATTATCTGGATACGAATATTTTTCTCACTTGTTTTGATACATCTCTTTATATATATATATATATATATATATATATGTATATCCCTTTTGATGTTGTAACTTTCTATTATTTAGAGTTTGAATGTTTTAGCCTTGCGGTTCATATAAGAAAAGTGAGGGAGCCACAATTGTACGGAACGTGCTGGTAATACACGTGCATTTGAGCTAACTTCCACGTTGTAAAATTAGTTCTAAAAATTAGGGTGTTGCTGCAAAAATAAATTTTAAAGTCAATATTAGTAAAATCAAATAGTTATTTAAAGTTATATATTCAAATAGTGAACACATTTTTTTGTATATATTATTTCACTTGACTCAAATGTAAAAGGTAACCTATGAGGTCCAAGATGGGGGGTTGTCTACTCCATCTCTACCATGATCTGTAGCATCAATATTGATTATAATTATATCTTGTAGGAAAAAGGTTAAAATAGTAATACAAAAAGATCAATTATATAAAATAAGTATATCACAAGATAGTAAAACTATAATATATATGTCTAGTTTAACAAAATAGTTAATATGAAAATTGCATAAAATACACACTAGTTAGAACATAAACTAAAATTATTAATATAGTTATCTTCATTGGTGTTGTTCATATCCTTATCCAAATAACCTAAGTCCTCGTCTTCCATTTCATCTTCTAGTATCGCATCATCATCAATACCATCTATGGTCTCATTAACATAGATATCTTCAATTCCGATATTCATCGATGTAATAGCAGAGTCAATCTCATTGACTGCATCCACCACATCAATCTCATCATCATCATCATTCATATCCCAAATGTAGTTGTGGTTCACTTCTTAAACCACCTTCCAATTAGATCCTCTAAGAGGATCATCAACATACCATACTTGTTTTACATGAGATACCAACATATACCAATCATTTTTATACCACTCAGACCTCATATAAGCACTTGAAATCTTATTTTCTTGTTTGATTCTTCTCTTTCTCTAATCAAAACCATCATTAAAGTAAGATAATTTGATTACCTCTAGTGGTTGTCTATAGAAAAAAGTGATCTTGATTCTAGAGATGCACAAACCTTTGTTTTGTGCTCTTCTGTTCATAATTCTACAATATATTAGATATTTAACTCCATTAATCACAAAACCATAATAAGTTGAGACAAAAATAAATGGGTAGCAAGATAACACAAATAATGCATCATTACATTCAACTAATATGCATTCCCGTAACTTGTACATTTATAAATAAAGTTATATTATAAAAATGTTATAACTAGTATTATATTAACGAAATGCACATGAAGCCATAACATTTTACCATATATGCAAACCAAGATGCAAACTCTTTCTTTTAAATGTTAACCAAATTACCATCATGTTGGCTAATTTTAGTCATGTGCACACTATAACAATTTAGTAAAGTCAATTTCATCATCACATATGATATAATTAATAAAGTTAGAATATGGTAACTTGATACTTACTCTAAATATTCTTGTATCTCAAGATAATTGTTGAGAATGTACCAATGAAGGTCATTTAGGCACCTAATAGGTAAGCTCGTCCTTATACACTTACCAATGAGATTAGCTTGACATTAGAAAACTAACAAGTGACGACTTACCATCATATCCTCATTTTTTTATTATGTTAAACCTTTTCTCAACACCTTGAAAGTAAATAGAATATAAATTTAATGACTCATTAGCTATAAAACCTTCAGCAATAGAACCCTCCAGCCGAACATAATTTCTGATGTACTCTTTCAAGTCTTTCAACCTTCTCTCAATGGGACACATCTATCTACCATGCAAGGGACCATCTAATCATGCTTCTTTTGGTAAGTGCATTATGAGACGAACCATGACTCTAAAGAATGTTGGAGGGAATATTTTCCCAAGCGTACAAAGGAGCACAACAACATTATCTTCTTCCTTCTCTAAAGCAGACCAAAGAAGTTGCATAGTTCTATAAGAGTGTTCCCAACTTGTTTGCGCACCTAATAGACATTGTATAATCACAAGATGATCATGTGACTTTAGGCCTCAAATATTTTTTTTCATTCTCATTAATATTCTTCTTGATGTTTCCAGCAAACCCGTATGACAACTTCACATCCTTCAAAAACCTTAAGAACATTATCTGATTATCATAATCAAGAGTAAATTATGCCTTGGGTTTCATCAAGTTTTTACCCTTATTATACAACTATAACTCTTTTTTTTTATGTTCGTAGTCCTCTAAATCACATATTACATTGTTGTTGTCTTTTGATTTTGTATCATCACAAACTACTATACCAAAAAATTAGAACAAACATATTTCTTAACATGCATAACATCCAAATTATGTTTCAAAAAAATTGTTAACCAATAGGTTAACTCAAAAAATATACTATCTTATTTCAATATAAATCATTGAAACCTCACTTTGTTTTTGGATGGTTAGAATGATTACCAGGTTGATATTCTATCACATAACTTAACTCCATCAAAATATCATCAAATAAAAATCTCCTATGTTCCTTTATTTTGAGTTATCCGGTGAATTGATAATTATTTTCTAAATGGATGATGAGTAGGGAGGAATCATAAATGACCAACATAGCTAATAATTTTCCTCAATATCATGAAAGGAGTGTCCTTATTGTAATCGGGGTATGCTAAATACCCCTCATCAAACCCACCTGACATATACGATTGGGTTGGAAAATCATTAATGGTACAAAGCAGTGTTGCACGCATTTTGAACACCTTGTTATTGACTATATCTCATGTATCAACCCCTAATATCCATAGATCATTCAATTCATCAACCAACTATTGGAGGAACACATCAATATCCATACCTGGAGAACTCAAACCAGGAATCAACAAAATCAGCATTAAAAATAAGACTTCCACGCAACACTAGGGAGTAAGTTATATGTGGTCAACATAATTGGCCACATACTATATATGGAACTCTTGTATTAGGGATTAAAACCGCTTTATTCCAACCCCATTTGTATATTTTTCGGATCAGCCACCAAATATAGGTGATTTGAATCAAAATGATTCCATACATCACCATCAACAACATTATCCTTGGATCTATTGACCGAGCCTTCAAATGCCACATCATGTCCTGATTTTAATCAACTTATTTAATACCTTATGATGCATCATCAACTTCACCAAAAATTTAAAGATAATAAATTCTTATACCTAGGATATAACTCAGCCTATATCACTTGGAATAACTCATGCACTTCATGCACCAACCATTTTCTTCTAAGCCATTATCTATAGGACCGTGCATTTTATGGTCAATATCAGCTTGTCCTTCATTACCACCACTAACCAAATCACCCAGTATATCTTCCATCTCATTTTTTCCTTCCTTAACCATATGCACCAGCCTTGGCTCATGTTTGACTTCGCTATAATATACCCGTACATCATAGTTGTGTATGAACCCACTTTAGTGTATGTGGTACACAATCTCATCTATAAATCACCACTCCATGTTAATAAACTTTATGCAAGGATAACAAATTCAACCATATTCATTTCGAACAAATGGTCTCACCATTCTAATAAATGTTTGAAGCTTATTCCAAAATCCATTTCATCATCTATTATATTCATTAACAATATCCAACTATTATCGATGGTCATTTTATCTATATAAAATATAATTTAATAATATTTAATTATAAAATATTTATTCTATTAAGAGAAATTATTTATGCACATCACATAAAAGCTTTACAAACTAAAAAATACTATTAACCTTTATTAATGATTAAAGAACAATCACTATACATATTTTATATACTATAACTCAACATAGCATTTTTGTGTGTTAATTCTATTCTATGAGATAATAAGTTAAAAAATTAACATCTTAGTCATGATCAAACTCACTACTTATAACCATGATGAATATGACAATGTTTTTGTTAGGCATTTAGAAAATACCTATTAGGATTATCTACTTATAGTGGTGTCCATCATGAGTCATACATTCACCTTCCACCTCTTTCACACCATCTATATTTCATTAACCTAACAGAGCTTACATGATCCTCTACTATAGGGCTAATTAGTTTTATTAGCAATACTACAAAACATAAATTTGATAACGCTCAATAGATAAGGGTTATTAAAAAAAAGATACTGGAAGTGTACAAAAATGAGCATTGGTCTAAGAAAAGGGTTTAGTCAAAAACTTTAACCTAAAACTGTTATTAAAAACTCAGGTAAAATTTTGGATAATGGCTTTCTATAAAAAAAAATGTTATTGAAAAATCCTCCCAAAATTTCATGGAGGGCCTTTAAGAATGGTTCTACCATAGAAGTTTTGTCTAAATTTATAAACTAACACACTCCAATACTACTTATCATCTATACTAAATAGATCAAAGAAAATGAGGGCATTTTTCTTTTCTAAGCTCCTAGACCCCAATGGCGGACTTCCCTTGTCTCTCTTTTATTCCTCATCTAGAATCCCCTTCCCTTTCAAACCTTTTCAAAAGAGGTATTGGCCTATTTGTTTTCTTCAATAGGTTAAAGGTTGGAGTTTTAATCTCATTCTATACTGCATTGTTAATTATAAGGTTAGTTATGTTCTTGAATTTGAGGCTCATAACTTGAAAGTACCAACTAGTTCTGCCAAATCTAAACTTTCAATAGTAGTTACTATTGATTAATTACTTCTATCTACAAATTTTAGTGAAGAGGTTAAAATGCACACTTGAGCAATAGTAGTTTCGTCGGACTTATGTGTTCTCTCTTTTTAATCACATATTCCATGCAAATTTGATAGAGGAGATTATTTTATATAAGATCTAAAAGGTAAGAACTCAAATCTCTATTTTTGATTTTTGTATGGATTAAATGTAGGTTTCTTAGTTTTGATTCATATATATGAGTTTTAAATATGAAAATTTATATGTTGATTTAATATATAAAAAATTGATTCCTGGTGTTGATGGTTAAAATCTGAAAAAGTTTCACTATTCTTTCCTCAATTCTTATCTCAATTTATATGTTGATTTCACATCTAAAAGTTTGAATATTTGTTCTAATGCATTATTACTGGTTGGTTCTTAGTGATTTATCTGCTCTTTTTAAATCTCCTATTCTAAGTGGAGTGCATGGTATGTGGTTCTTTGAGAACTATAAGGGTTTAATCCCCTCGCATTTTTTACTATTTTGGACATTTTAAAAATGAGCTTTGTGTAGGTACTTAGCTTAGGGTTTTCGGTAATAATTTTTAAATTTTGGTTTTGATAATAAATTTTACAAAAAAAATTACTAAAAGTTTTAAATTTTCCATTTTTAGAGCCTTTTTTTAGGCATTAAAGCTTTAGTAATTGTCAATTCAATAATGTATCAAAGTTGTTATCTAAACCCTTAAATAACCATTATTAAATTTTATTAAAATATTTGTGTAGATTTCATGTTTTTCAATTTTGGGTTGATGTAACTCCTTTATTTTTCTTCAATATTTTAAAAGTTAAGTATTTGTTAGCTTAGACATATATTAAGATTTAGAGGGTAGTTAATATAAAACATAAATTATTTTCCTATTTTACTATGTTTTATACCCAAATAATATATATCTAATTTTGAATGTATAGTAATTACTAGAATTCGTGTGAATAATATTGTCTCTTAGTGAAGTTAGTAGTTTAAATTATATCTATGTGCTAATTTTTATATGTGGAAAACAATTATATATGGTGGTTGAATAATGGCTATGTGTCGTGTATTTTATATGCTATGGGAGCTCCTTTTTAAAAAATATATTAATCCCTTAAAATGGAAGATAAAAAATTTGACGGTAATATAATATTTGGGATAGTATCCCTAGATGTGAAGAACATGTAAGTAGTAGATCAACTAGAGGCATTCCCAAACCTACTTGCTTTCATTTTGTTATACTTTTATGTGCTAAGTTTTTTCATCCCCATCTATAGTTGAAACCAACTAGAGAGATTTTTCTCGGGTTGCATTTATGGCTTTAGATTGGGGGTGTATACTAGTGACTTTGTTGTCTATATGTTGGATGCCTTTTATCTTTGTGACTGACTAGAGGGATTTACCTTGGGTCACACTTTGTAGAGAAACTAGAGGGCTCTTCCCCGATTCTATTACTTTTATCTTCCCTTAGTCCAATTTGCATAATGAAATATATCTTGGACATGATGTATTTTAAAAAAGATGTTAAATTAAATGGTGATGCTTATGCCAATTCAACCACCCTAAAGGTAAGATCAAAATTGAAATTTTTATTTAAATTTTATAATTCAATATGATACTTAATAATTAAATTAACCATTTATTTTAAAGTTGTAATTTATTTACATATTATATGTTATTTGTGTATTTGAGTCATGAGTTACTACCCACTGATTGTGGGGAAAAAAATTTAGGTGATGTTAGTGATTAGTAAATATGTTGTTCTTATTAGGTTAGGGCTACCTTTGGATTCATGTGAAGAAAGACTTGATTCATGGATTATCTCTTCAAATAATTTATTTTACACTTATTATCATTTAGATTTTGGATAATGTTTTTAGGATTTATTTTGTGAGTGTAATCTCTTAGCACTAGTCCTTTGCTTCTATTTATATCTTGGAATGTTAGTTTTGACTATTTAAATTCTTATTGTCTTAGAGTGTTACACAAAAGTCATATCAATATATTGGTCATAACATAGTGGCATCAATATGATAAGTAATAAATAATGAGGTAGGCATACACCATATAATCCCACATGCAATTATATTATAACAACATGTAATAATGATAACATATGGAAGCATGTGAATCATAAAATACATAGATGAGTCATGCGATAATACATGATATATAATATATGGTATAAAGCACATATGATACAATCAATGAAAGAGTGAACGATCATAAAATATTAACATGCATTAACAAGGTGTTTCATGTTACATAAAATACTTTGTAACATCATTACATGTTACATAAGATACTAACACGGTATAACATGATTCATAAAAATAATAACAATAATAATAGAGCATGCAATCGTGAAATAATTCACGAATCATACAACAACATAAAAGGCAGGGTTATATGTAACACCTCACTTTTCATGTCCTTTTAAATGAATTAATTTAAAGGAAAAAAATTATTATCTAGAGAATGTTTAATCTCTTAAAATCCCTAAAAACTAATTATTTACAAGATAAAGCATTTCAAACATACTTTAAACCCCTAATTTTGACTTTCAATTTTACAATGCCATTGATGCTCTTTTAAGTCACGAGGCTCCTAATATTTCTCTTTAAAATTTTAAACTTTGAACGTGTTAAATAAATTTAGGTTCTAAATTATGATAAATACCTTTTTTTAAATTTTATAAATTTTGGGAATTTATCTCTATTTATTTTAGATCATTCTCTAAAATTTCCACATTTCTATTTTAAACTATATATTATGTACTTTTTTATCATAATATGTACACACACACAAAAAAAAATTAATATGGTTTTTAAAATGTATGTAATTTTTTGTGCATTTTATAACTTGTTTGCTCATTATTTTATGTTTCTTACGGTTTTATGGTTTAAAGTGCAAAATGGCATTTTTAGTTATCTTAATGTTGTAAAACTGTAGAGATATTTATCTTTTTCTATTTTTGAGTAATTGGACACTTGAAAATAAATTATTTTAGTTTGTATGTGAAATATCCCAAAACCCTAATGTAGAAAATTATGATAGAATAGGGATTTATTAGGAAAAACAATTAAATATATTATTTTATTAAAATAAGGAGAGAATTTAAGACAAAAAAAGAGAAAAATAATAAAGAATTTAATTAGGGAATATTAAGGTATTCTGCTAATTAAAATAGAATTTATAAAAATTATCCAAGATATCCTAAATTAATATAAAAAGGGAATTTAATTATTATTTTACTAAATTTTATTATTTTGAAATATTTAAAAATACGAAAATATTCTAAATACCCCAACCAACCTATTTTTTTCCTTTTCCCTTTTTCCCTTTTCCTTCCTTTGTCCTTTTTCTTTCCTCTTTTCCTCCTTTCTTCTTTTCCTTTTCTCCTTTCTTCCTCGATTTAGGCCAGCCCCCCCCCTCGCGGCCCAACCCACCATTCTTTTTTTTCCTCCCCCTTGGTCACCTTATTCTCCCCTCTTTTTTCTTTCTTTTCTTTTTCCTCCAGATCGGCCGGCCTGCCTGTCGTCTTTTTCCTCCCTTCTCCCCTATCCCTAAGTTGCAGGTTGGCTTGCAACTACCGTTGTCCTTCCTCTTACCAACCTACACCACTCTCTCTATCCTCATCCTTTTCTTGTTCCTTTCCAGCTCCGACCTACCTGTAACTGCCCCCTCGCATGTCCCCTTCCCTTTCCTTTTTTCCTCCCTGACAAAACTTGCCCTGTAAAATTATAGGCTAGTACTAGCCTACCACAACTAACTGGCGAGCTCTGCCACACCTGTCCCCTTATCCTCTTCCCCCTTTGTCTTATCCTCCCTCCAAAGTCTTATAAATACCCCCAACCAATCCCATTTGGTCCCTTTTCCCCTGCCTAGAAAATCTAACCTCCTTGCACCACTACCGCTTCAGATGCTGTCCCCACCGTCGTTGCCTAACACCACCACTCAAAACACCCCCCAAAAGCTTTCTTGCATTACCCTCCACTAAACCATACCGCTCACCACCCCTATTTCCCCCGACATGAGCCACCCCAATTGTGTAAAGTTAGCTACTTGACCTGCCACTTTGCACCCATTGTTGCCCCTCTCACCGTTGTGCACCACCTTCTCTGTCTCAACCACCACCTCTCCTACCACCCAATCTACTCAACAGAGCCTCCCTTACCTTCTCCTAATTTCTTTTCTCCCCTTCTCCCTCTACTTCACCCTCCCTCTTTCTCCACCACCCTCGACCACCACAACAACCACCACTTGCGCCTCCACCCTTGTTGTGCCGCCACCACCACTCCAACCCTCTCAACATAGAAATTCTACTACCACCACAACCACCATCTCACTCTTCCTCTTCTAGCCCTAAAAATCCACCTCTCTAACCCCTCCCCCCACTTCCTCCTTCTGCGCCTCCACCGCCTAGCTTCCACCCCTATTAAGTGAACTGAGTCAAAACCCTAAGAAGGCGTAGGAGCGTGCTCCAAGCCCAGTATTATTTTAGGTAAGGATGTGGTTAAGGCCTAATATGTGTATTATGTGCTTTGTATGCTATGTGTTATGATATATTTGTGTAACTTATGTGATTATGACTAATTACTTGTAGCGTAGTGCAAGCTAAGATAAGTTTATGTGTTCTCCTTATGGCATGTGTAAAATGATATGATTGTTGTTATAAATCCTCCATTTTTACTGCTAAAAATTTTCGTTTTGTAGAAGCATTAATTACAAAAACAATGGGTGTTACTGCCACACTCAGTATAAGCCTGGCATCCTCTACCATTCTTATGCTAAGTGCTAAGGCTAAATATTACTTTACTTAAATAATGTTATAACAAAGGTAGGATAGAAATTCCATTACAAATTATATTGTCCTAATAAATACAAAAAGATCAGGCAAAGAGTTGTAATATAACAAAGGGAAATAGCAGGGGATTTAAGAGTCCATAAAATATCCGTATCAAAAGAAGTCTGGGCGAACACCGGATAGTCCTAACTCTCAACCCTATATTTGAAGTCATCAGACCCTACCCTCAAAGTGATCCTGCAAGGTAAAGACTGCTCATTGAATAGGGAGGGAACATGAAATGGAACCCGTAAGTACTACGGTACTGAATAACCCTATATAACAAACTAATATGAAAAACTAGCATGGAACACATGTAAAGCATATAACTAACAAGTACAAGACATTTAAGTATTCCTCTGAGGATTGATATATAGTAATCATTTAGATAATCAAATTCCATTAAGGTTACATACTACTCATTTTCATTTATCCCAAACAACTGAAAGCTTACCAGACTAACATGCCAGATCTCAGAAGTAATAATTTGAATCCAAACTCCAGCATAACAATTATAACATCCACAGCATGACCCATATCTCATCATAACTCCCAACCAAATTTATAACATCACAGGTATATTCACTGCTAAGCTATAACAAGATCCACAACACCACATGTATACTTACGGGTAGAATATAATAAAATACATAACATCGTATATGTACTTATAGATATAGGATAATAAAATTCATAACCTCAAAGGTACACTTACAGGTACAGTAAATTAAAATACATAACATCACCTATATACTTACAGGTACAGTATAATAATATACATAATATCACAGGTATACTTATGGACATAATACCAACACTGATAGGCACGAAGGCTACTACCGAAACCATAGTAGGCACAAAGGCGACAACCGAGACCATAGGTAGGCACAAAGGCTACTACAGAAACCAATCCAATATCCAATAACATTCATTCCAAACTGATTATATCATTTCCATTTTTATTTACTCGAGGGGGATATAATAATAACTCGGAGATAAAAAATTACACCGGTCATACTGGCACACAAAGCATCACGATACCCTCTAACCATCCAACCTAGAGGCATAATAGCACCCTGGACATACTGATGCACAAGGCACACAGTACCCTCCTCACCTCGGACACCTAATCCTTAAGTATCGATGAAATGCCCCGAAAATCCTAATTTTAAAAAGTATAGTTAAATAAGGTTTTATTAGAAAAATTAATTAAATAAATTATTTATATTAAAATAAAAAGGAAATTAATTAGGGTAAATCAAGAAGAAATTTATAAGTATTTTAACTAGGAGAAATTTGTGTATTTTAGCTAATTAAAGATTTTATTTTGGAAAATAATTAAATAATTTTATTATAGAAATTAATTAAATAAATTATTTTATTTAAAATAAGAAGGATAAAATAGGTCTAAATTAATAGGAATTTTATAAATAATTTAATTTGAGAAAATTAGAGTAATTTGCTAATTAAAATAGAATTTATGGAAAACCTTTTAAAAAACCACTAAATTAGCTTAAAAGGGGAATTAAATAATATTTTATTTAAATATTATTATTTTTAAATATCCAAAATATCCTAATTAATTTAATTAACCCAACCCTCATATTTTCATTTTTCCCTTTTTCCTTGTTCCTTAACTTTCTTCCTTTTTCCTTTCTTTTTCTTTCTTTTTCTTTCTTTTCTTTTCTTTTTCTTCCTTACCTTCCCCCGACCTGGGCCAGCCTAGCGGCCCTAGATCTTCTTCCCTTTTCTTTCCTTTCCCACAGCCCATTCCCTTTTTCTTTCCTTCTCATCCTGTTGTGGCTCATTTCCTTCTTTTTCTTTATTTAGTGTGGCCCAAAACAAAACGTCGTGTTTTGTTTAAAACTCACCCCATCGCCGCCCAGTCGTCTCTCTCTTCTTTTCCTTTTCTCTTCCCCAGTCGGCCTGTCTAGCCTTTTCTTTCTTCTTCTTCCTTCCTCCTCCCCCATCATCGATGACCTGCAACAACGCCACCTACACCCTAGTTTTTCGCCGCCGGTCACGCTTCTTTGACCAGCTGTTGCCCCTCTTTCTCTCCCCCTGACTCGCAGAATACCTTGACCTGCCCCATCTCCCTTCCTTTTCGCACATGATCTTTTTTTTAGCCAACTAACTCGACCACGTTCAACCTAGATTCTACCTGCCAACCTCGCTTCCAGTGAGCCCGAACCAACCTTCCATATTCCCACGCCAACCCAAAGAACCCTAACCTCTCATCTAAGATCTATAAATACCCCTCATTAGCTAGATCTTGAGACTTTTTCAGGTAAACCAGCAAAATCCCCCTTGTCAACGCCGCCTCTTAAAACACCGTTTCCACGGCCTCAGGTAAACTCCGTCGCCATCTCTACCTACCAAACTAATCGTTGCACCGCCCTCTAACTAACTAAATCACCCGTATCCCTCAAATCTTCCTGCACAAGCCACCCCAACTTTGCAAAGTTTCCTCCCCAATCAACCTTCCTTTTCATCTCCGCCACTATTCGAACCACTAGTAGCCACCATTTCCGCCACTACCGCCGCTCCTTTCACCTCCCAACCTATTTTGCAGACCACCTTCTACCTTCCCCTACCTTTCTTTTCCTCTCCCTCCCTCTCCTCTTCTCTTTCTCTTTGTCTTCCCCATTTGGCCACCACCAACGCCGCCGTGCACCGCCACCTTTGGTTGCGTCGCCCCCTCCATTCTACTCCTCTCCACCTAAGAACCTCTAAACACCCCATCTCCCACCTCCATTATACCTCTCCTTTTCCCGGCATCCAACTTTTCCCCTTTTCTTCTCTTTTTCTGGCTGCCGCCGCCGCCGGCGCCACTTGTCACCACCAGCCCAAGGTTGAACCCTAAACCCTCTCAACCCTTTTTCACTATTCATACAAGCTTTAATTTATTTTATTTCATTTATTCAAATATATATGATATTATTATTATTATTACTACTACTACTATTACTATTACTGTTACTACTACTACTACTACTATTACTATTGTTATTATTATTAGTAGTAGTAATGTTTTTATTATTATTTCTATTGTTTCTATTATCTTGATTATTAATATTAATATGTTGTTGTTGTTGTTGTTGTTGTTGTTGTTGTTGTTGTTGTTGTTATCTTCAATATTAGTATTATTATTTTATATAGGGTTGAAACCCTATTGTGCCTATTTTAAATTTTAGTAGTATTATAAATATCAAGTCTTATTATTATTAATATTATTAATATTTTTATCATTAGAATTTATTATTATTATTATTATTATTATTATTATTATTATTACTATTACTATTATTATTATTATTATTTAATAAGTTTGTTATTATTAAATATAGGGTCGAAACCCTACTTCATTTTATTTTCAATTATTATCATTACTATTATTATTATTTTATAATTTTGATTATTATTTCATTACTATTATTATTACCATTTTTATTAATAATGTCGTAATGATATTATTAGCATTATTTTGGTGAAAGGTTAAAGCCCTTATATCACCATCCGTTTTGAATCATATTAATATTATTATTAGTATTTTTAGTATTAGTATTACCGTTATGATTATTATTATTTTTCAATATTATTATGGTTTTTATCATTATTATTATCATTACTAAATTTTTGTATTTATTTTACTAATGTTATTATTGGTATTATTTTGGTAAAGGGGTCGGAGCCCTTATTTCACTTTATTTTTGAGTAATGGCCTTTTTCTTATTATTGTTACTATTATTATTATTCTTATTAATATTAACATTGATATTATTTTTAGTATCTTTGCTATTATTATTTTAGTATCATTATTATTATTATTATTAGGGTAAAGTCTTCAACTTTATATTATCAACTTTTATAATATTAGTATTATTTCTTATATCTTTAATTAGTTAATGGTTATTATTATTAATATTTTATTATTTTATCAAAAGCCTAGTCTTAGAATAAGTTAGTAATTAATAGTATTTTTGGTAGGAGGGAATCTAATTTTAGTTTTTCCCTCATATAGGTGAGACCAGTCAAAGCCCTAAGGAGGTGTAGGAGCATGCTCCAAGACCGGTGTTATTTCAGGTAAGGGTGTTACTAAGGCCTATTGTGTGTTGATGTGCATTATATCCTTTGTAGGTTATGCATCCTATGTTTATATTGATTTCATGCGTGGTATGGCGTGGAGTTGAAGTGTATTCATGTGTTGTTATATGGCATGTGTATTATGTATATGTGATGAAACATTGTGGTATGTGATGTTATGTGTTGTGACCCTATGAGGCATGCATATGAGGATGTTAATGTGGTTTGTGTGGGGGAAAGGATGAAAAAGGAGAATGAGAAAAGAATTTGACCAAGAGGTGTAAGTTGACAAAAGGGGAATAAGTTAACCAAGGGATGTGAGTTGACCTAAGTATTTTAATGATCCATGAGTGGAAGAATAGAATGGGGAATTTTAGGGTTTCGTGTGGGAGAATCTAATTTATGGTTTTATGTGGGAGAATCTAATTTATGGTTTTATGTGGGAGAATCTAATTTATGGTTGTATATGGGAAAATCTAATCTATGGTTTTGTATGGGAGAATCTAATTTATGGTTTACATGGGAGAATCTAATCTTTGGTTTTGTATGGGAGAATTTAATCTATGGTGTTATATGGGAGAATATAATCTATAGAGTTACATGGGAGAATCTAAACTAGGGTTTTGTATAGATGGACTTATGGTTTTACATGACAAATTCTATGGTGTTACATGGAAGGATCTTATCTAGGGTTTGTGTATGGATTTAATATAAGGTTTTGTATGGAGGAATCTAGGGTTTCATATGGAAGAATATAAGGTTCGCATGGTTGAATTTAGGGTTTCACGTAGGATTTCTAGGGTTTTGAATGAAAGATTCGAATGGTTGCATGGGATGTGTGAAGTCTGCATGGGCATAAAATTTACGTATGGAAAGTTGATTTGGGATGTGAGGAAGGTAACGTAAGTGTTGTTTGGGTGTTTGAACACTTTGGATGAAAAATAGTACGCAGAGCAATATAAGGGTACATAGGAGATTGAGCTAGGGTTTGGAGAAAAACCCCCGATTTGAGGAGGTGGTAAAAAGGAGAAATAAATGATGGTAAGTGGAGTACGAGAGAATGATGAAATTGATCAAGTAATGATGATCATGATTGGCAGGGAAAAATAATAAGTGGAATGTGAGAAATGAAAGGGTGGCATGTGGATATAAGGAAGTTAGGGTTTGTTGTGGCCAATTAGGGTTTGGTGTGGTTACCTAGGGTTTTGTGACCACACGTATACTTGATGTGTAAGGCGTAATGATGAGAGTTGAATCTTAACATTATGATGGGTGGAGAGTTAAAAATGATTTGGGTCGTGTGAAATGGAGTGGGATGGACCACAAAAGTTAAAATTAGGGTTTCGGGATAAAACCCTAAAGTGAGATGTGGAGTGGACTTGGAGGTGTGTAGTAGTAGGCCTTGACCTACATATTTCAGTGTTGGAGTTCTAGTGTGAGTTTGAGTATAGGGGAAAGGTTGTTGGACAAGTTAGGAAGCATAGGGTTCTCATGACATGACACAGGTCAGTTGGAGGATAAGTGTAAAGGGGGTGATTTATGCATGTCTAGGGTGAAATCTTCTGAATAAGATACTTAAGAAATTAATCATTTAAAGTAAAAGATTATTGAGACGGGTCCAGCCGATCCACCAGTTAGGAATAGTGGTTAGGGTTTTTACCCTATGCGTGACCAATCCACCGGTTATAATAGTGGTTAGGGCAGGATGCCCTATGTGTGACCGGCCCACCGGTTATAATAGTGGGGGGATTCCGAGCTCAATAAACACAAAGAAGAGTTTTGGTAAGGTACCAAAAATATACTAATTACTTACAGTGGAATTGTAATACCCCGTATTTTTGAAATCCAATTTTATTAAGGTTAATGATTTTATTTGCGAAATTTTGATGTAAATATTTAATTATTTTAATTTTGATTTATTTTTTAGATTTATCGATGATTTCGACTTCATATTTGAATTTAACTAATCGTTGTCATTGCAAACTATTCTAGATAAATTCGCTCATCACCATGATTTTATTATATTCATACGATTTTAATTTTCGGTTAAAAATATGTATTCCCATTCTTTCCCGTATTTTGATTTTTAATATTTTAGATTTGTTTTTTATTATAATTTTGTCATGTGATTACGACTTTATTTTGAAGTTATATTTCGTTAATGAAATATATTATTTAAATTATAGAATTTCATTTTAAATAGTTAAAGTTATTTTAATGATTTTATCCGTAGAAAATATTTCTAACTTTAAATGTATTCATTTCCAGAAATCGTTAATATTTTTGGAAATATTTAAATTAAAAATATTTTCGGAGCTTATTTAAGAATTTCTTTTTGAAATTAATTTTCTTCCATTTTACGCTTTTTAGTTTGCGGAAAACCGATTTCGAAAATTATTTAAATTAGTCTCGGTTTATTAGAATTTGATTTAAATATTTTCTTATATGCTTTTAAATAATTTTTCGAGGTCTTATAATGTATTTCCGTAAATAATATAATTTTTTACGTTTGTTACTAAATTCTTCGAAAAATGTTTCCGAAATTCTTTATATAGCTTTTTTATCAATTTTAAGCTTTCAGATTCTTACGAAATGATTTTCGTTGAATAAATTTTAGATAAAAGTTTCCAATAACAATTTTAAATATTTAGTATTTTATTTCATACTTGTATTTGTAAAAAATAAAAAATAAAAAGCCTAACCCTGACCGGCCGACCCCCCTCTTCTTTCCTTTTCTCTCTTCACTCCCTTATCTTCTCTTTCCCTACTTCCCGACCCCCCTACCCTATTCTCTGCAACCCCTGCCATCTCCTTCTCTCCATCTCCTCCCTCCTCCTTTGTCAACCGTCGGCAGCCACGACCGACCGCCACCAACCGCGAGCAGCCACGCACAGCAACCGTAAAAGCCAGCAGCAACCGCGCGCTGCAACAATGACTAGCAGCAAACGCAAGCTACGCTGCCATCGCCCGGTCACCGGCGAGCGTTGCTAACTGCCGGCTAGCAACCTCCGGCCTCCAACAAAGCTTCTCCGGCCTTCCTGTGCTCCGATTTGTTGATTTTTGTTTGGTATAAATTTTTGAAAAACCCTAATATTGATTTGATTAATTGAATATGAATTAGCTTATGAAAAGCTAAATTGATTGTTTTTTTATGTATATATGTGTTGTAAGATTGATTTGGATATGTTAATTGTATGGTTTATGCTGGATTTTTGGAAAATTGGATTTTTGGTTGGGTTATGCCCAAATTTTTCAGATTCGTCCGATTTAGCTATTTTGGGTAAATTTATTATACAATATGTTTTAACATGTATCTAATTTCATGTTGGAACCGTCAATTTGAGAAATTTATGCTGAATTAATCGGAATTTGATTCCTAGGTCAAAATTCGTGTGTAATGAAATTGGGTCATATAATTGAGTCATTCTACTCAATTGATTTTATAATATCGTTTGAAATGTATTTAATTTCATATCGTAAGTATTGATTTGGGAAAATTGTGCTTAATTGATCGGAATTGGATTTTTAGGTCAAAACTCTTGCGGGACTAAATTGGATTGTATAATCGGGTCGTTTTATTCAATTGACTATATAATTTATATTAGAATACATTTAATTACATTTATGAACGGTCAATTTATATCTTTTAGTAAGAATTGATCGGATTTATATTCCGGGCTCAAAAACCCTAATTGTGCTAAATTGGGTATTTCTTTTACTGGTTTTGGGCAATTGATTTTCAATATGTTATAAAATATGTCTAATTGCATTTCTAAACATTTAATTTAAATAAATTAATAGAATTAAACCAAATTATATTTTCGGGCCTAAAACCCTAGATTTCAAGTGAAATTATGGAATTGATCATATGTATAATTGTTTTTCTAAAAATTAAATTTATAGAAATAGTTTAAATAATCCTAATTGCATTCTAATACCTTTACTTAGAATTAATTGATTTGAATTACCTGAGTTTGTGTCGTGGACTTTAAAATCCTAATTTTGAAAACGGATCGTCTTAAATCGGCTACTAGGAAGATTGTTTTTGTTGAGATTAATTATCTAGATTTATCTCAAATTAGTTTAATTGTGTTTTAAAACTATCAATTTGAGGTAATCGAAGTGATTTGGTCAATTAGTAGTTTAGGCATTAAAAACCCTAATCTTCTGGGATGATTTTATAAAATTGATTTTTTCTATGCATCTTTTATCTAATTGATTTTTGGCTTTGGGTTTTAAATCATTTGAATTATGTTTTAATCTAACCAGTTTGGATTTGGTTCTATGCAAATGGTTGGTTTATCTATTTAGTTGCAAAACCTAATGAATAAGTCATTTGCGATAAATTAACTTATAATCGATTATTCTTTCTCGGGCTTTCCAAATTAATTTGAAATGTCACAAGTGATATGTGTGTTAATCCGATTTGATTGATATTTAATCTTAAATCTTAATAGAGCTATGCTCTTGAGTCCTAAGTTTTGGACACGTTTTCCAAGAAAGATCGTTTGTGTCCGTTTGCATTTATTTAATTAGAATATGTGAATTATTAATTGATAAGATAGTTTCTAACCTAGTCCCGATTTCTATCGGCGATCTAGGAAAACTTTCTCATGGATTGTCAAGCTTTCGATAGCTCTCCCTCTTTTGCCTAACTAGCTTCGGATTTAGGTAAGTCACTACTTACCTTTACTTATGATGGAATCTGGATGTATTTCTGTTCCGAGTGGAAGATGATGACTATGCTTATTGATCATTTAATCTTGTCCAGCGTATGCTGTATTCTGTGTGGTAATTTTATATATGTATGAATTCATAGCCTCAATGCCAATGCATGTTAGTATGACACTGAATATGGTATGTATTTGAGTATGTGAAGGGTTGAGTATGGATATGAAACTATTTGATACCTTATGTTGTATCCTTATGTCATGGAATTATTCATGTGGGCCTGATTTATGGTCAGTTAAAATCCTTGAATAAGATACTAATAATTCAAAGTGGAAGATCACGTGAGTTGGGCCGAGGTGTAGGGTTCGTTCCACTGGACGATAATAGTGGCTCGGGTGTCCTGTCCCTGAGAGGAGATTTAAGCCGTTCCACCGGTTCAGAATAGTGGCTCAGGAGCATTTTTCCCTGAGAGGTGTAGGGTCCATTCCACCGGACGATAATAGTGGCTCAAGTGACTTGTCCCTGAGAGGCGCTTCAATCTGTTCCACCGGATTAAGAATAGTGGGGCCCTATACTCAACGTGAATAAGAATATGATATGGGTTAAGTAATAAATAAGACACTAATAATTTAAAGTCGAAGATTACGTGAGTCAGGACCAGGTGTAGGGTCCATTCCACCGGATGATAATAGTGGCTCAGGTGTCCTGTCCCTGAGAGGTGCTTCAAGCCGTTCCATCGGTTCATAATAGTGGCTCAGGAGCGTTTTGCCCTGAGAGGTGTAGGATCCGTTCCACCGGATGATAATAGTGGCTTGGGTGTGTTGTCCCCGAGAGGTGCTTCAGACCGTTCCATCGTTTTAAGAATAGTGGGGTCCCTGAACTCATCGTAAATAAATAAAATCAGATGTAATGATTATTATTATTAGATTCTTGGATCGGTGTCACTTAGCATGCTATCGCGATTTCTTGTACGCTTGTATCTTATGTGCCGTCATGTCTAGTAATGTACTTGTAAGTATGAATCTATGACCCTATGCTTTATTGTATGTAATAAATGTATAATTGAGCATGAGAATTGTAAGATATAGTCTTTCATATCTTATGTGTTTCATGTTTCCTTCCATGAGTTGGGTAGTCTTGATTTACTCAGTACCGGACCCGTACTGATGCTACCTTGGTTGAATGGGTTATATGATGATCCACTGATAGTGGGGAGCAGACCTCTTGTGCAGGTTTGAGATCGGATATTGTATTTGGGTGGAAGGCTTGACTTGAGAGAGTAGGCAATCCGGAATTTGATCCATTGGGTTTTATCTTGTTTAACTGTATTCATCTTTAGAAGTTACAAGTGTTGTATTTAAAATTTCAAGGGTATTGTAATTAACTTTCAATTTCTCGTACTCTGATAAGCTTTTAAAATTCGGATTTATTTCACAGGTTCTATTGATTAATTCAGCGATAATTTTATTTAGTGAATTTATTCACTTGCCATCTGCCTATGGATATCTCCTTGTGGGACTTTATCCTTACGGCATAGATGTTTGAAATTTTATTTGACAGGTTTTAGCCTTACATCTAGCATGAGATAGATGGTGGACATTTATTTTGTGTTAGATGTGGCAGTAACATTCCCCAAATTCTATTCTAGCTTCCGCTTTATTCTTTCAAAAAAAAATTTCAGGAGTGAATTTTGGGGATGTTACACGAATACTATGCAAACAAGAACTAAATCGATTCACTGGTAAGGAATAATGGTTAGGGTTTTTATCCTATGTGTGACCGATCCATCGGTTATAATAGTGGTTAGGGTTTTACCCTATGCGTGACCAATCCACCGATTATAATAGTGGTTAGGGCATGATGCCCTATATGTGACCGAGCCACCTGTTAAAATAGTGGGAGGTTCCTGTACTCACATGGATTTGATAAAAAGCATGGTATGATATGAGTTCTGATCAAAGATTAATTAAATAATTAATCCAGACTATAAATGGGCCTTTATGTATCTACTCAAATGATTGTACAATAGTATGTTATCATGGTGGTCTCTATGCTTTTGTTATTTCTTCTGCATGGTTTATGTGATTTTTGTGTTGGCCTTAGTGCTCGGTTACCTTACTCAGAACGTAGTGTATTGATTACCCTTTTTATGGGTGATACTCATTCCCACAAGTAGTATGCCCTTCTGACTTTGTGCAGGTGGACGAGACATTAGGCGGGCTGAGTGTTGAGCTTGTGGTTGGCTCGAAGTTCGAAAGTGTCATGGCCGTATTTAATCTTTATGTGATTTATTCCTTCTGTATTTCTTTTGTATAGTATTTACCCTTTTCTGATTTATTACCGTATATTGAGTATCTCAATTAAACCTTTTATCGATTGTAAGATTATTCCTTCTGAGGAATTTTGATTTCACACTCTGATTTCTATCTTATTATTGATTATAAACTTTTATGCGTACTCTAATTTCTATGTTATGATCTTTCTAGTTCTTTTTATGAACTCTCGATTTAAGTTCGAAGATAATATTTTTAGCCTTAGCACTTAGTACTGGAACAGTTGGAGTGAACTGGTCTGGTACTAAGTGTAATAGTAACATCCTCAGAATTCATGGGTTTTAATTTAATTGCTTCTATTTTTAAAAAATAGTAAATTTTGGGGTGTTACAATCGATACCCCCTATAGGGCCCGTAGGTCACCTATAGAGTAGACTAGGGCCTTATTGGGGCACAACCGACACACCAGAAAACCAAACAAATCGAGGACTCCTACCTCATCTCTAGGGTAGCTACCCCTAGAGAGAAACCATTCCCAAACTCAAAGTCTTCCACTTTACGTATTAGTATTTTTATAAGGTGATCACAAATAACACACATTACATATTTATTCTCATTTCCATACTTATTCATTTTTCCTTTATTTCCAATTATCCAAGTCAACCTTATAGTCAACGGTATAAAACAAAGTCAAAGTCAATACTAAGGTCAACCTACCAAAAGTGTAAGGCCATCCTATATCCAATTATTCATATTTGGGCGTACTAGGCCGAAATGACCAAAATGCCCCTAAGGCTAATAATTATCAGAATATCAACCATTTAGATAATAAATCTATTTTATTTATTAATCTGTCGTGAAAAGGCTAAAATGAAATAATGTAATTATTTATTATGAAATTTAAACTATCAACTATGTCAAAAGACAATTTTTCCCTTACATAGGTTTCTGCATACAAACCCTATCATACACTTTCAAAACGTACAAAACACATGATCGTATAATCCAAAAAAGATAATACATATTAAACATAATTTTCATGATAGATATTATAATGCACAAAAATAACTAAATTACCTCTAGGGCACACATTCATAATAATTATTCCATAATTACATCTAAGCATGCTCAACCTATGATTTTACATATAATTATCATACAAAATATTGTTTCGTGATTAGAATCATTTTTAATCATACTTTCATACCCGAAATATTTTATATCATGTTCATTTTATCTATTTTCACAATAATAATAATTAACAAATAATTATATCGAAATAAATCATGCTTAATATATTTTATGTACCAAAAACCCTAATGTGCTATCACACAATATTTATCTTTTTAGTAGATTATAACGGTTACCTAAATTCCAGTAACAACGTAAAATTAGCGGTATCCACTAAAATTTATTAGGTCTTGCTAATTAAACTTTCGTACCTAAAAATAATACCACAAATATATAATTAATATCTATCAGATAAAATAGTAATCATTGTATAAAAATATTTATTTTTCTAAAATTACCAAAATACCCTTCCATTTAATATGGGTACCAAATTTTCTTAAAACATCATGCAACTCACGTTGTATGTAGCGTGAGTCACGTACGAAAGAAAAGGGGGCTCGGCTGCTGGTTGGGCGAGGGTTGGCCAGGCAAGGCAAGGAAAGAAAAAGGGTGGCAGTGGGCGTTGGAGACGGGCGGCTGGCCGACGGTGGTGGTGATGCTGGACTTGCACGAAATGGTGGTAGCTGGGCTCAATGGTGATGGTGCGTTGGAGGCTAGACGATGGAGCTGCTGGGATGGTGGATGGTGGGTGCTACTCGAGCTACTAGATGCGAAGTGGTGGGGGAGTGGCTGGTTGTGGCTGCAGGAAGGCAGGGCTGTAGGAGAAGGAGAAAGAAAAGGAGGGAGGGGTGGAGATGGTGGGATGGCTCGATGGTGGATGCAGGGCTGGTAGAAGCGTAGGGGGATGATGGTGGTGGTGTTGTGTGATAGTGTGGTGGCAAGGTGCGGCGGCTGTTGCCAGATGACGGGGCTAGGGAGCTGGGTGATTGGTTGCGACGGGGGAAGGGCGATGGTTGGAGGTGCGGGAGAGGGTGGCTACATGGGGGTTGTTTGGTTGGGAAAACCGGGCGAAGAGAAGAGAGAGGGGAGGAGGATAGGAAGGGATAGGAAATGGACGTAGGGGAGAAGGGAGAAGGTGGCTGGGAAGGCCGAACAAAATTGAGGGGGACAGGTTGAGTGCTGCTCGGGGGGTGTGTTAGCCGAAAGAAATAGGAGGGAGCTGGGAGATATAGTGGGTTGGGGCTAAGTGTAAGTGTGTGTCGTGTGAGTATGTATATAATGCAAGGACTTGTTTGGTTGGGGCTTGGGGAAGGTTGCACCGAAAGTATTAGGAGGGCTGTTTTGGTAGAGTGTTCGGGAGTGTAGCATGCATATGTGTGTATAAATGTAGGAGGTGGAGTAAAGTAAGAGAGTAAGGGAGACTAGGAGAGTATTTTCTGGGATGGGATAGCAAATGGTAGAGGGAGAGAGAGAGAGAAGTAAATATATGTTATTAATATATTTTAAATTCAATTCAAGTAAATTAGGATATCGGGTAGAAAAATAATTCAGAAAAAAATAATCCGATCTTAGATAGGTTTAAATAAAATGAAAATGATAAAATAATCGGGAATAAATTTTAGGAATTTATTTTGGGTTATGAGTCGCGGTTATTAGTAAAATAATCAGGATAAGATTTACAGATAAAACTAGGATTAAAATAAATAGTCGGTTTCTATCAACTTTTTAGTCTGATTATTTTTATATCCAAACCGTCGTAATAATAATAATAATAATAATAATAATAATAATAACAACAACAACAACAACAACAACAACAACAACAACAACAACAATAACACGTTTAATACTAAACCTCCTAAAATAATAATTATAACTAATCACACATAATTATTAGTTTTAATTAGGGTTCATAAAAATGTGGTATTAGAGTTGTGCTTTGTGGTGCTTATGTGATGTGGCACTTTAGTAAAGGCATGTTAGGATGCTTTAATGATATGGTGTCGGGGTGAAAGGATGAAAAAGGAAAAAGGGAATGAGTTAACTAGAGGTAAGTAGGAATGACCTATGGGTCTCATGACTTATGAGTAAACAAATAAAAGGATAATATGGACAAAATAAGAGAGTGAAGTGAATCTTGCATGGGGAGTCTAGGGTTTACATGGGATAGATGGTTTTTGCATGGGGATGATCCTTACATGGAAAACGTTAGCTTGAGTTTTAAGTAAGGTGAGGGAAGAGTTGTTGGGGGTGATTGGAGTCCATCGGTGAAAAATAGTACGTAGGTTGGTATAAGGGTGAATGGGGAACTTGGCTAGGGTTTGAGAGGAAAATCCTAAGTGGAGGAGATTGTGGAAGGGAGAAATAATGGAGAGGATTGGAATATGGGGTAGGAGTGGAAAGATGTCACATGGAGGGTGTGTGTGTGTGTGTCATGTGGAAGAGGGGATGGTAAGTGAGAGTGACAAGAGAATAATATATGAGAAAAGAGAGGTACTAGGGTTTGGGGTGACCAACTAGGGTTTTGTGGTCACATGTGTAAAATGGGAAGTAAAAGTGGGATGCTTAGACATGAATCGAGTGAGGTGATGAGTTGGGGCAAGGAAACATAGGATGTGTGAGATAGAGGTAGGTTGGGCCATATATGCCAAATTAGGGTATCTCGGGGAAAACCCTAGAGAGCGATAGAGAGTTACTCAGAGGTATGGAAAGTGGGCCTCGACCCACGTACTTAGGAGTTAGGTATTCATGGTACGTGAGGGAAAAGGGGAAAGGATGTCTAGATGTATTAGGGGAAAGAGAGGTCCCAAGATATGGGATAGGTACCTTTTAGAAGGATAGGAGTAGAAGGGTTGTGTGAGTGAGTATTCCAAAGAACATGCATGTCTAGGGTGAAAACATATATTGAATAAGACACGGATAAGATATTAATCATTTAAAGTGAAAGATTATTGAGCTAGGCCCAAATCGATCCACCGGCGAATGATAGTAATCAGGAGTGTTATGTCCTTCATGTTTCCAATCTAGTGGCTATAATATTGGGGGTCCCTAGCTCAATAAATCAAACCTTAAGTTATAATAAGATACGGGAAAGATACTAATTAATTACAGTGGATCACCATGAGAGTCGGGGCCAGACCAATCCACGGGCAAATAATAGTGGCCAGGAGAGTTCTGCTCTGTATATTTTCGATCCACCAACTATAATAGTGGGGTTTCCATACTTGCATGGACTTATAAAGAGCATGGTGTGAAATGGGTACATCGACCAAAGATATAATGATTAAGTGTAATAGAATTGAAATACAGCCTATACTATATGTATCCCATGTATGGTCTATCTGTATGGTTACCTACTTTTGTTATATGTCTTTTGTGACTGGCCTTAGCTGCATGGTTATCTTACTTAGTATGTAGCGTGCTGACCACCCATTTCATGGATGCTACTCATTTGCACGAGCAGAGGGTCTTGTTGAGTTTGTGCAGGTAGGATACCCCATTTTCGATGCCTATGACACTTATGAGGCGCCAGACGGGGTTGAGAGTTGAATTTATTGTACTTGGCATGGGGGTCCAAGAGTGCTATAGACCAGACTCTTTATTTTTATTTTAGTTTCATTTTATTGTATTGTATCTTTTATCCCTTTAGGGACTTTGACTATGTACTCTAGTTTGGTTGTAACGACTTTTTATCACGCACTCTGATTCTCTCTCGTTATGAATATTTCAATTTTCTATGGATCTTTGTTTTAAGTGTATTTAATAGTCTTGTGAAAATTATCCTTAGCCTTGTGGTTGGTGCGAGAGTGGTCGAGAATTGGGCTTGTACTAATCACGGTAGTAGCATCCCCGTGCTTGTGTTTGTGTTAAATAAATGAAAATTTTCAACTGTGATTTTTCAAAGTGTTACTATATGAGCTTTATAATTTATTTCTATTATTTGAGCATTAATACCTATTAAAAAATAGTATCCTTAACTCCTTAAATATCATGTAAACTTCTTAAGATTTGATATAAACCATCCATACTTGATGAAGATCAACATGAGCTGTTGATTTTGGCTCATATCACCAGTGCCATTCATTTCCTTTAGTGCATGACATTTTTGTAATTATATTCTATGAATCTTGTTAAATATTGTTGTAATCCTTCCTCCACAAAATAGCACCTCCTCTTCCTCTCATTATCTCCTCTCCACTTATGATGTATATAAGATCCACTTTAGATCATGCTTGGTGTTGGTGTTCCAATAACTCTTAGAAGAACTGAAAACAAAGAGAGAAATGGAGGATATTTAAGAGGATAAAAATTAATTCTTGGTAACTCCGTGAATTAATACTTGTAAGAACCGCCTAAGGTATAAAATTTTAGGATAAATATTATAATATTTTTATAAGATCTTCAAACTCTTACATATAGAGAATGAAGGGAGAAGGATCTCGGTTACGAGAGAATAATATACAGCTTCATTTTATCCTTGACACTTATAGAAGAAGTGTAGGACTAAAGGCTACAACTTAGCTAATTAATACATGTGATTAGAGCCTAAAAAAAGGATAAAATATACCTAAGTTCCAGCTAATGTGTTTAAGTTATGGGGGTAAAAGTTGTATAGATTTTCAAATGTCCCTCCCCCATTAACACATGATCTAATTCAAATAATAACCATATTACTCAAAATGAAAGAGAAAAAGGTCCTTTTAATCTTGTAAGCAACAAAAATAAGTAAAGAATGTCTTCTAGACTTCCTTTTTCTTCCCCAAATCTACATTATTCTTTCCAAGTGCTGAAAGTGACTTGATATCTAACATGAGGGGTACTTGTGTCAAATTTGTGTGGCTTCCTAAAGTGCATATGGTCTGCAATATGTGATGAATTTTTAGGGCTAAAAATATTAAGGGTAAATGGGTAAAAATATGGGGAAAACTTGGAAAAAAAATGGTCTTAGGTGCCTTCTTTTTGGTTGGTTTGTGGACAGTACAAAGTATATGGTTGGAAAGGTCTACATGACTTGCAAGACTTGTATGGTTTATATGGATAGGTTTTGCTGGATAATTAAATTAACCAATTAAGGAGAGTTTTGTGGCTCTCAAACTTGGAAAACTTAGTGACAAAATTATGATAATAAAATAAGGATGCTCCTACTGTAACACCCCAAATTTTACAACTAAATTTTTTTGATTTGCAATGGAATTATATAATCAAAATATTGGGTGTTATTGCCATTATTGTCGTAAGTTTAGTTTACCATACTATCCATACCTCAATCACAAGGCCAAAACCATTCATAGTAAAACAAAGTAATCATTAATGATAGAAGATTTATAAATATAAATATTAGTTTGGAGGTTAACTCCGGAATAGAGTAACAAAATACAACAAAAGGGATATCATGGGTTGAAGAGAACAAAAGGTATCAAGATAAAAAATTATCTAGATAACATAACTCTTCGTCCAAACACCTAGAATACATAAAAGTCACTTCTCCCTATACAATACACCAAAAGTAGCAAAATCATCCAGGTGGTCTTTTAAGACCTGCACAAAAATATCAGAGTCCTTTGCTCATAGGAATGAGTAGCACCTATAAATAGACCTGGCAAAGTTGACCCAACCCGAATAACCCGACTTGAAACCCAATAGTAACCCTAAAAATAAAACCCGTTCATAACCCGAAATCCAAAACAACCCGATTCAATTCGGACCCGACCCGAATTTGGCTAACCCGATAATGACCCGAACCTAAATTGACCCAAACCGAAGTGACCAAAATCAATAATAACCCAAACCGATCACACCCCAAACCCGAACCGACCTAAACTCCAACCCGAACCCGAACCGACCCAAACTAACCTGAACTCTAGCCCAAACCCGAACCGACCCGAACCAGACTTAAATCAATAATTTATTATTCTTATTCATATATGATATTTTTAACTCCATATACTTATCAATTTTTGAAACAATGTAAATAAATGCAAACATTTATAAGCATAAATTTATATTTTTGCTTCACTTTGTTTGATAACTTCCTATAACTTAAACTCGACACTCTGGACCATAATAATAAAAACCTAATGATAGATCATTAAACTTATAAAATATAGAACTTATGAGCATAATCTTTCAATTCAATTTCAGAACCATTATATATTATAGTACTATATATATAATCTATATTAGAAAAAGTCTAATCAGATGGGATCTACAATCCAAATAATGAATATCTATGATAGAAGGTGGCCAAATACTCCAATTTAACCTTCATAATCTATTACATTACCTACATACATCAGTAACATTCCATTCTTGTCCCTTAAAACAAAATTAGCACAAAATACATTATAAAAACAACCATACATGTGAAAGGCCACAAAGTATCGATCTTAAATGATTTCAATGATTGAACTCATAGAATACTTCAAACATAATGGAATAGCTTGTGTAGATGTGTCATGTGAGGTGATGTACTAACTCGCATTCCTATCAAATAAATTTTAATCAATGTAAGATTTTGATTTTATTTTCTCATAGTATTTAAATTTAATAATAATATATATAATGTTATTATTAATTATAATTATCATTTAATTTAAAGATACAAGTTATTTGTATTTCTAACCCTAATTAAAGTTTGAGACTGAATTATATATGTAATTTATTCACAGCTCTTAACTTTTTTTTATTGGATGATTAATAATGTTGGAGCTTAAAAATAAAGATTGGTTGAAACTTAAAAGATAATCTATCAATTCGTTTATGGAATTACGGTATAATAGGTTAAGTACTAATATAAAAGGGTAACTAAGTTATAATTTTATAAATTTACTTTAAAATGTGCATCTTCGATGGTAGGTTTTATTTTGTAATTAAATTAATGACAAGTGAGATATTTATAATAATTGCAACCAACTAAAATTGAGTTAACTCATAAAATAAATTATATTTATAGTATTTATTTTGATGTTGATTTATTTTATATATGAATATTTAATGTTTTCATATTGTAGATTGAATTTCCCTTATATAATTATAATAGTATCTTAGCATATCATAGAATCTATGACAACACATTACTAGAAATTTCAATCCATTCCATTTAAAACCACATCAAGCATCTCAGTCGCCAAACTTATAAGTTATAAATATGAAGAGCAAATCCATCAGTGATTATAAACTAATTGATCCAATTTGATAAATTTAGTTGTAATTTAACAAGGAATAAATGACTTTAAAGATATAGAACTTGCATTAAATATTAACAACTATGGTCAGTATAAGTAAAAATTGAAAAGTTAAAGAATATGTGGGATTTTTAGGCCTTAATCAATTCAACTCATCTCTCATAAAAAAATCAAGGATAAAGAATATGTTTGAGGAAACACCTATTGGAAGAAGATTGTGTGTGATGAGTTGGAGATGAGTTAGATATATGGGTATGGGAAGATGCATGAGTAAGCCATAATAAAGGGTAATTTTGACTTCATCCAAATGGTTTAGATTAGAAAATGAGTTCATAATTATTGAAATGTAACACATGTGAGATATATCATGAAATTGTTAGATCATGGCTCTTTGCAAAAGAATACAACTTTATTATGACCTATTTTACAACCTATGAAACTATTGGATATTTTAAAACTTTATTAAATTTACAAACAACTAGGGATAATATTAGATAGGCATGATATTGAGCTAAAAGATCTAAAGGGAGCCAAGGACGAGTCATCATCATCAAGTTTGCAATGATAATAAATCTAGCACCTCACAATCCTCACTAAGAATATCATATTAAGATTAATACTTCAAAGAATCAAAGGCTTTTAAGGAGTAGCTATTAACTAAAAATAGGTTGGTTGAGAAAGGTACAAATAAACCAAAGTGTGAGATGTGTGAACAAGCAACTTAGACTTTGGTGCATGAGATTAATGATTTCCCCATTGCCGAAGTGTTTTATTTGGATGATGATAATCCATACTGAAGTTGTACACTATGAAAAGGCAATGAATTTAATTAGGTCTATTTCCTAATCTAACACTTAGATGACCGATGACGAGACGTTAGAAATGACGTATACACTAATATGGATTATTTGAATGAATAGAAATAAAAGGAGACCAAAGTAGGGATGTGAACGGGGTGGGTATACCCATTCCTGTATCTGTATTCGTTAAGAAAATCCGTACCCGTACCCGAATCCATATCTGTTAACACATCCATATCCGTATCCGTTGGATATCCATTACCCGACGGATTATCTGTTTACCCGTTAATGGATATTATCCAACGGATAAATCCATTACCACATAGATAAACCCATTTAGAGTTAAGCCAAATGACAATTTTAGCCTTAATTTATAATATATTTATTTTAAAATTAAGGGTAAAAGGGTAATTATATATCGGATAAATGGGTATGGATATGGATACGGGTATGGTTACGGATACGGGTATAGATATCCCATACCCTTATCCATACCTGAACCCGATGGATATTTTTTTTCCATCATCCATATCCGTATCCATATCCGTTTAAATATCCGTCGGATAAAATCCGTCGAGTTTTAGGTAAAATATGTCCCGTTTACATCCCTAATCAAAGGACTCTGCATTGATTCAGTGACCAAATAATATTATTGAGAATACCATGCACTTGCTACTAGAAAATTATGTCGTAATATCAAGAAATGAAATAATTAACAAAGTTAGGGCATAACCCACTATGTAAGCAACTATAAGAATGGAGGAAATAGATGATATGCATGTTGATGGAAATTGAACATGAACAATGCAGGAAAAGCAATGTAGAAAATCATGAAAATTATAATTGCGATTTGAGGTGTAAAAGGCGATGTATTGTCACTTATTAGTTATTAGCTATGTTGTGACCATAATAAATATCTAGCGATATATTTACAATATAGATAATTGTCTTAAGATATTAGACATACAATATAGAATTTAGTGTGCTATGACGGAGTATTGTTTTACTAAGTTAGGCATTGTGACAAATTCATTGGAAGTGGTGTAGGGTTTATAATCATAAGACAACTTTGATATTTTATTTTTCACTAAGTTATTGATGATTGTAATTTTAATTTGTCACATATTTATTTATTGTGTATTAAAAATTATTATTGAAAATGAAATATAATGATAATGTGACATTGAGAAATTAAAAAACCATAGCATAATAAGCTAAAACCAAACTAATAATAATAGGATAAGATCGTACTATTATGGCTAGGAAAAAACCCACTTATTTTAAATTGTGATGGCGGTGTATTCAAAGATTTTATTAGTATTCTAAAAATGCTTAAAGTTAATTTTGTAAAAATTAAAAATAATTTGATCTGATTTATTTCATACAAGTTCCAATTTTTATGTTCTAACTCGTTCTCGATCATGATTCATATTTTTATATATAATATCCAATTTGAGCCTTTTGATTTGACCCGAAATCTATAGACCTGAATTCAAAAAACCTGATAGATCTGACACTTAGTTGATCCAATTTACACCCAACTCATGTAGTGACCTGAACCCAAACCTAACCCGAATTCTATAGACCCGAGTCAAACCCGAAATAAACCCGAACCCGAGATGCCTGAAGAACCCAGTATCGACCCGATCCAAATCACACCTGACTCATCACTTAACCCAAATCGAACCCGAACCCAACCCAAAACAACACAACCCGAAACACACCCGAACCGAATTAGACCCGAACCCGACTCGATTGTATAGTAAACCGAAGTTGACCCGACCCATATCAACCCGACCCAAATGACCCGTTTGCCACCTCTACCCATAAATAGGGTGCTCAATAGACTAATTAATAAGCAACATAACAATACTATTGAGTCAGAAATATAGTTAAATATACACATAGCAATAGAGAATAAGTACACATATAATACATATAAGACATAAGAAGGTAAGGAATGATATAAAAAAATTTATTAGATATAACAAATTTTCATTCTTTTATTTACATTGAGTTTAAGGAATCCATTATTCTTAAATCAATGGAATGATCTAAAGCACTTCTCAAAGACAATACACTTGAGCCACTATTACCATCTAGTGGAACTAATCCAACACCTCTCAGGGCCAAATGCCCCTAAGCCATTATTCTTAAACTGATGGAACGATCTGAAGTACCTCTTAGAGACAACAAACCTGAGCCACTATTATTATCCAGTGGAATGGATCCAACACGCCGGTACTAACTCATATACTCATCCACTTTAATTTAATAGTATAATATACATTACATTGATTATCTTAAATCATATTCTTATTCACGATGAGTTTGGGGCATACTATTCTCAATTCGATGGAACGGACTGAAGCACCTCTCATAGACAACACCTAAGCCACTATTATCATCCAGTAAAATGGATCCACCACCTCTTAGGGTGATATGCTCCTAAGCCACTATTATTATATTACCTCAAAATTTTAAAACCTAGAATTTAATAAATAACCCTCATTTGGGATAATTTAGTTTTAAAATTTATTTAATTTAAATATTTTGTGGATTTTTGGGTGTATAAAAATGTATATGAATATTTAATAAATTAAATTAAACATTTTGTTATTTTATCATACTCATTTTGTTTAAATAATTTTCCAAACTGATATTTTACTAAAATTACCCTCTTAAATTAATATCTTAAATTTTAAATAAATTAATTTATCCATATAAATAATTAAATATCCTTATTCTAAAATTATTTTGATTTTATTTTTTTCCTTTTTCTTTTTCCCTTTTCTTTCTCATTTTCCTTCCATTTTCTTTTTCTCCTTTTTCCTTTTCTTCCTTTCTTCATCCTTGGGCCGCCTGGCCTGTCTTCTCCTTGTAGGGCTGCTAGCCCTTCTTTCTCTTCTCTTCTCCTCACCCCGCATCACTGCCCCAGCCCACCTCCCTTCCTTTTTTTCTTTTTCTTTCTTTCCCCTGGTTGGGCCAACCCAACCTCCCCCTCCTTTCTCCTTTCTCCCTCACACGCATAGGGCCAACCCATCCTTTTTCTTTCTCCCCCAACCGACCAGCTTGCCCCATTTCTTTTCTTCTTCTTCTTCCCTCCTCCTTCCTTTTCCTTGACCATCACATGACACGGCAACCTGCAACCGGCCATCCCTACAACCCTGCCATTGCAACCTACCTCTTCCTCTCTTCCTTGTCCCTTTCCTTCCATTTTTTGCCACACAAGCCCCTGCACCACTCCCTCGCATGCCCCTCCTTTCCTCCTCTTTTTCTTCTCCTCCCTACCACCGCAGGCCATGTGCCTGCCACCCCTACACCCTCCACCTAACATGATCTGACATGCCTCCTCTCCTTCTTCTTTTCTTCTTCTCTTCTACTCATTTTCTCCCCTACTAGAGCTCCCTTATCCTGCATACCCCCTCTTTTCTCCCTTCTTCCCTTCCCTTATCCTCCCCTATTTTTTCTTCTCCACCCTCAACCACCACTACTACCACCCACCTAACCACCACAACCACCCCCAGGCACCCCCTACTACCTCCCTACACGACCCAATAACCCCCACTTGCCCTTATAGACACCCTTCCCCTTCTTTCTTTTTCTTTCCCCCTTCTCAACCTCCACTCTACACAGCCACCATGTGTGGCCATTCTCCCTCTTTCGCTGCCTCCACAGCCACCCCTCTACCCCCTAGCACCTCCTCTACCACCTACTTCCTCCTCTTGGCTAAAAATCCCCTACAGCCTCTCCCTTCTTCTCTTCTTTTCTCTTCCTTCTTCTTCTTTTCCCTTTCTTGCATCTACTTTTACAACCCTACAACCATTGTCTCCCCTACCCAAAGCCGCCAACCTTTGACCCTTGACCACCACCTACACCCCTACTCTTGCCCTGCACCTAACCACCTCCCTCACTCCCCTCCGCAAGCTCTCAACCAAGCCCCAAAACCCCCACTCGAGCCAAACCCCCCTCCCTTTTCCCAACTCCCCCTTCGACCCTTATTCTCCCTTGATTGTTGCATGCAGCGTGAGTCTGCTACATCTATTTGAGCCAAAGTTTTGGTTAATTTTGAGTTATAAAAATAGTTAGTATTAATATGTCTTAATTAATCTTTCGATAAAAAAAATTATTTTGTTAATTTTCTACTTCTATTATGCTAATTTTTTATATTATTTTTAGGTATTAATTTTTACTTATCAAGTTCAATCCTTTAACCGAGGTACCAGTAATGTTTAATTGGAAATAAGGTAACCATTATACGCTGCCAAAATGTGTGGATATACACATGCAACCACATTAAGGTTTTTAATATGATTATATACATGTTGTATGATGTTAAGTGTATTATGAATTGTAGCACGTGTTGGTTGTTGAAATAAAAAGCATGTTAATTTATGTATCATAAGTCGAAATGATATTTAATGAAGGATTCTATTTGTTAATGACAAATTTAAATACATATGTATGACATGATAAGCTAATGTGGTCTTTTGTTGCATAGATAATGTTAATATGAGCCCTAGGGACATTTTAGTAAATTTTTCTTGCACAAAAGGTATGGACAAAACATGTGTGGTAAGTGCTAATAAGTATTAATAACAAATAATAATAGTTAGTGGTGTTAGATGATGTATATAGACCATAGATGTTAATGTTTGATGTGGAGAGGGTATTTTGGTAATTTGGCATAAAAGAAGGACAACTTGGTAATTTTGTGAGTAAAAAGGGTAAAGTGGTAATTTAGTAAAGAAGAAAAGTATTTTGGTAATTTGGCACAAAGGAAGGACAACTTGGTAATTTTGTGACTAAAAGGGGTAAAATGGTAAATTAAAAGGTAAGAAGGATATTTTAGTAATTGAGCATGATAAGGGGTAATTTGGTAATTTTAATAAGTAAGAAGGGTAATTTGGTAATTTGACTAACCAAAAGGGCAATTTGGTAATTTTAATAAGTATAAAGGGTAGTTTGATAATTTAACCAACCAAAATGATAATTTGGTAATTTTAATAAGTATGAAGGACAGTTTGGTAATTTAACCAACTAAAAGGGTAATTTGGTAATTTTAACAAGTATGAAGGAAAAATTGGTAATTTAACCAACCAAAAAGATAATTTGGTAATTTTAATAAGTGTGAAGGTCAATCTTGGTAATTTAACTAACCAAAAGAGGTAATTTGGTAAATGTAACAGATATGAAGGGTAATTTGGTAATTCAATAAACCTAAAGGACAATTTGATAATTCTAACAAGTATAGAGGGCAATTTGGTAATCTAACTAACTAGAAGGATAACTGGGTAACTTTAAAAACCAAAGGGATATTTCAATAATTTTGTAAGTATGAAAGGGTAAATCGGTGAATTGCAAATAATATGTCAATGAATTAAATAAGCCTCCATAATAAGACATAAAGGACATTAAATAAAAGGATAAGGGTTTATAGCCTTAGTAACACTTATTTAAGTATATCCATGTATATTATAAGGATAAGGGTATTTTGGTAAATCAGCAAATATCGTAAGGATAATGCATGGTATAAGGTTGAATGGGTGATTACGGGTATGATATGCTATTTATTTCATAATCATGCAAGAGGTGCCTAGTTTGTAAGTATGCATGGAAATATGTGTTGGATATGTTAGAAGTACATATGAGGGTTTTATGTGTACCATGATCCTTGATATAGAATACTTGATTCTATGGCCAGTATACCTTTGTGTCTCCGGATTTGTGATCCCCCTCAAATTAAATAAATGGACCTATTAAATAAGAAATGAATAAAATACTGTGAGCTTGTGACTCGTATTTGGCGTGTAGAATAGCTTGGATTGGTGTGTGAAGTGTTTCGGAGAAATTTGAAGTAGAACTGTGAGCTATTCTGGAAAGATGTGAATATTTTACATTGAAGAAATTAGGATTTGGAAATGTGCTAAACATGAAAGTTGTAGATCTTTCTGTTAGTTTTCCAACTCATCAAGAATCAGCTCGATCGGAGTTCCGATGAAGAAGTTGTGGCTGAAATACTGAAGATTGTCAAAGCTGGAAATAAACACGGGGGGGCCGTGTTTTGGAAACATGATCCGTGTTTCTTCATCAGGAAAATATGTTCTGTTTTCCGGGAGAGGCCGAGAGATAGAAAATAAACACAGTGGTACCGTGTTTATTAATACGGTCCGTGTTTTTTTGGGTTTTTCGCTCCGCCTCGGTTTTCGCTAATGACAATCTCGCATAGTATGAATACCATGCGATTAGAACCCTAATCGAAGAGCGAACGCCATCTTCTTCTCCTATTGAGTTCTATTGTAATTCCTTGATGAATTGAGTGATTTATGTGAGAATTTCTTTGATTCTTTGTAATCACAATTACTTCACATCAATAAGATCATTTGTGTTCTTGAGTGTTATTCTCTTCTCAATTCTTGTGTGCTCTAATTGATTCTAATTAGATCTTATTTTCCGAATTGGTATCGATCCACAACAAATACTAATTACGTAAAGTGAAAGATTATTGAGTTGGGCCTAGACCAATTCATCGGCGAATAATAGTGGACAGGTGTAAGATGCCCTGGGGATCAGTCCATGGGTGAATAATAGTGGTAAGGTGTGTTCTACTCTAAAGTATTTTCTAGTCCACCATCTATAATAGTGAGGGATCCCGAGCTTATAGTAGAACACCATGTGATTCGGGGACAGGCTGGTCCACCGACAAGAATAGTGGCTAGGTACAAGGTGCCTTGGAGACCGATCTACCAGCAAATAATAGTGGCCTGGTGCACTCTGCCTTGGGTGTTTCCAATCCACTGGCTATAATAGTGGGATTCCCGTACTCATATGGATATAATTTGAGAGATGATGATAAATGATGTTTGACTAATGGCTTATGACCAAAAGTATTGATTTCATGTTTATAATCCATTGATATGGTATAAGTTTGGCTTTGGTGCTTGTCCCTGTTTTAGTATATGATGGAGTGCTAAATACATGGACTTTATGTTATGCATTTCCTATTGTACGTGGTGTTGCATTGTGTATAGGTTTTATGTCGATTGTGTAATCATTTTTATATCGTTTAAGTATGATGTGTTGCATGCGGGCCCTACCTTTCAGTTTGATATAAAGGGTTACTCAATACCAAAGTACTAAAGGGTTTTGTTTATGGGCTCATGCCTATTCAATATCCCTTGTAGATTAGTTGTAGGTGCTATTCAAGCTGGTATTGGATACGAGTGTAAGGATTGTTCGGAAAAATTTTTAGGGTTTCTCTTTTAACCTTCTATTCCTATGTTTAAATGATTTTACTCTTGTAACCACTAACAGTGGGTTTTACTCTTGTAACAAACTTAATGCGCTACTCTGATTAAAATAAAAGTTCGAATTTGTGTAAATCGTGTTATGTTCCTTTTAGCCTTAGCACTTGATACTAGAATGGTCAGAGGAAACCGATCTAGTACTAAGTGTGGTGGTAACATCCCCAAAATGTATGGTTTTTGCTTCCACTCATTTTTAAATAAAACAAAATTTTTCAATAGTGAATTTTAAAGGGTGATATAATTATTTTCCAATAGAACAAACCCACAAAACACCCCGACCTAACTCACGTGATCTTTCACTTTAAATGATTAATATCTTATTCATAATTGATTTAATAAATACATAATATATTTGCAGAGGGTAAGGCACATCATAAGATCATAAGGCCATTTTCTAGGGTTAAGAATATTATATCCCCTAAAACCCTAAGTTTGAACTTTTATCATAACTTTTCTCCTGTTACTCTTTTAACCACCAAACTTAGTACCTCTTCTTCAAATATAATCATTATCAACATACTTGAATTTCAAGTCCTAACTCTAAGGTCTTACACATACGATAATAACCCTATCTTAAAAGTTACTATTCTAGGATTCATAAACCCTAATTTCACAAATCTATCATAATTTTTCTTGAAGGACTCAAAAAATTACCAAATTTAAAATAAATTCCTAGAATACTAATATTAACAACATATTCGGATTTCGTGGTCTAAATATACCATTTCACACATATGATAATAACCTTCTTATTTTAGGGTTACTACTCCCTAATCAACCATCTTTCATACTTTATTAAACTTAGGTAATTCAAAAGTAATCTAAGCACTTTATATGAATTCCTTATCATATTATGGAGGATATAACACCTTTAAATACTATGATTCTCATATTTAACCCACATTAACCCAAATGCCCTTATCGATAATGAAAACCCTTATTTCATGCAAATCTTATGTATTTGGTAACATTAGCCTCTAATCCACATTTTTCTTCATATACCTTATCATACTAATTTCACATTCATCATATTATTAATAAACCTATAATACCATCATATTTCACATCGAGGGTTTTTCTACATAAAATAACAATACTGTATAATCTTTACTCGCACATTTTCTATCATATGATATCAAATACATGGCATAGCATTAACAACATATATTAATTCACATAATAACAATAACATGGTATGATAAAAAAAAACATGCATAAAAAATAGCAATCAAACCCCTAGACTACAACAAGTATCCTTACAATAACGACTCCGGAATCTAAGCACGTAACTTTTAATCCACCTCTCTCAAAACTTTGGGAAACTCACCTAAGAAATAAAATAACAAAACACCATTAGAATTAAATCATATAGCTAAGGAATGTTAGGGAAAAATGAAAGGCTAAAGAAGGGAGAACAAAACTAAAACAAATTAAAAAAAAAACTTGCACAACCAAAGATAGGAGGGATAGCAACGACACAAGCTATCGTTGTTTCTAGGTGATCAATGGCCAAAGAAGTCAAATATGGAGGGAGAGGCAATGGTGGGCTAGGCTAAATAAGGGAGGTTTTCTTTGGTGGAAATGGTCGAAGGTGGTGATGATGGTCTTGGTGCAAGCTGTTGAAGAATGGAGGGGGAGGCAACGGTTGTGGCTATCAAAAGGGTGGTGCTAGTTGTAGTTATAGTTCTTACAACAAGGAGAAGGAAGTTGTGGTTGAAGTGGCCGAAGGCGGGGGTGTGAGTTATGATTGAAGCTATTAAAGGTGAAGGGGAAGCATTAGATATTTTGGCACCGTCCATGGAATAAAAAGGAAATATGGGGGTTGTAGTATAGGATGCCAAAGGAGAGGGGGAAGCACCGGTGGTTTTGGTTAGTGGATAGGGGCTAACCTCAATAAGCATGACTGAAGGGCAATGGGATGATTCAGTTGGGATTGCCAAAGGTGGCTTTTGTGGTGGTTCTCATGACAGTAGAGAGGAGTTGAAGGATTAAGAAGATGGTGGTTTGGTTTTACAAAATCAAAAGGGAGAGAAGAGAGGTGGTAGGAGCATTAATTTCTTGGTTTATATGCATACACACATGCGCACAAGGATAGGGGTTATCTGCCAAAATTTTCAATGCAAACCCTTAATCTAAGGAGGGGAAGTTGATAGGTAGATGGCATAATTGGTAGGGGAAGTCATGCTCGTAAGGGGAAGAGCATAGAATGGGGAAAAACAAGTATGAGGGAAAAGGAGAAAAGTGAAGTGGTGTTGTGGGTTTAGATTAAAGATAATTTGGGTTAGGTTATTATAATGAGTAAATTAAATGATTATCCGAGATTAGTTTTAAGTTAGAAAAGATATTAAAAATTAAGGTTACGCTAAGATTTAGTTTTAGGGAGTTAGAGTAAGATAGAAAAAATAACTTTTTCAAACTTAAAATTAGGTTACAATATTAATTACTCGAGATTAAGGTTAGCTAAATTTTGAAGTATTACACCTTTATCATCATCTCCCTCTTGAAAAGTAGCCTATTTATTGTGAATGTAAGGAAGTAGATATCCCAAATTAAATGTATTCAATATATCTCTCATTTCCTTCGATAGCTCCAGGTTATAAGCATTATCACCAATATTCTCAATAACTTTGTATGGACCATCACTTCTAGGCACGAGTTCGTTCTTACTTTTAAAACGAAATAATTCCTTCTTAAGGTGAAGCCATACTAGATCTCCCTGTTTATACAAGTATTTTTTTAGGAGCCTATTGACCTTATTCTTGTTTATTTCATTTAACCTATCAATTTTTAACCTCACCTACTCATGAAGCTTCTTCATTGCCCTAGCCCTTTCTTGTGCTTTAATGTTGGTGTGGGCTTTGATGGGAAGAGGTAATAGATATACGGGAGTAGTAGGGTCCGTCCCATATACTACTTCAAAAGGTGAGCATCATGTAGCATAGGTTGGTGATCGGTTATAGGAAAACTAGGCATGTGAAAGTTTGATGTCTCAATCCTTTAAGGATCTATGAACCAAACTTCCGAAGAGTTTTGTGAGGGTTCTATTAGTAACCTTTGTTTTCCCATCAATTTGTGGATGGTGGGTGGTACTGAATAGATTTTATGTGCTGACTAACCACTACAAGGTGTTCTAGAAATAACTAAGGAACTTGGTAGCCTTATCTGAGAAAATGGATTTAGGAATACCATATAGCCTAACTATCTCCTTAAAGAATATATCAGCTATATAAGAGGTATCATCCATTTTATGGCATGAAATAAAATGATCCATCATAGAGAACCAATCCTCCACCACCATTATAGCATAATTTTACTTTTGTGACTTAGGTAATGCTACAATGAATTCTATACTCATAAGATCCCATGGTTGATGTGGGGTAAGGGAGTATAAAGCCCTTGGTAGAAGTGACTCTTAGACTTTTGACAAGCAACACACCTGTACATTACACTTTTTACATCTCCCATAAGTTTGGGCCAATAAAAATACTCACTAAGCACATCCATGGTCTTGTTGATGCTAAAGTATCTAGTAAGACTTCCTCCATGCACTTCCCTCACAAGAAATTCTCTAACCAAACATTTAGGAATGCAGAGTTGTTGTTCTTGAATAGGAACATGTCTTGAATGAAAAACAACCCCTTTTTCTTGAATCCTTGAAGTAGAAACCAAAGTTTTCATTTTCCTTGTAGATCTTTCTAATGAACCCAAACCTTAATACTCTCACCTCTAACAAAGAGAGCATACAATATCTCCTAAAAAGTGAATCTATTACTACATCTGTTTTGCCACTTTTATGTTTGGCTGCAAATGGAAAAAAACTATAAAAATTCTACCCATCTTATAATCCTTGGATTAAGATTGTGTTGGTTATTGATGCACTTCAATGACTCATGATCCATGTGTATCACAAACTGCGGGCACTTCAAGTAGTATGACCAATGATCAGGATTTCTCACTAAAGCATATAATTACTTGTAATATGTGATGTAATTCACCCTATAACCATTGAGCTTTTCACTAAGTAAGGCAATTGACTTCCCTTCTTATATAAAAACATCTCCAATGCCCACTTCACTAGCATCACCCTAAACCTCTAACAATTTGTTGAAGTTAGGTAATTTTAGGGTGGGTGATTCACTTAATTTTTCTTTGATCACATAAAAAGTGTCTTGAGATGCCTTGGTCCACTTAAATTCACCTTTTTCCATGCACTTGGTTATAGGGACTAGTAGGGCACTAAATCCCCTAATAAATCTCCTATAAAATGAAGCTAGATCATGAAAAGATATCACTTGTGTAAGCCTTGTAGACATGGGTCATGTCTTGATTTCTTCCACCTTGCATTCATCCATGGCTATGCTATCCTTAAACATCACAAAACCTAGAAATGTAACCCTAGATACAAAGAACTCACACTTCTCTAGCTTAGCATACAATTTGTGTCATCCAAGTGCTAGAAACACAAGCTTGAGATGATTTATAGTTTTTCCTCACCAGAGCTATACACAAGGATATCATCAAATTAAACTACTATAAAGTTGCTAATGAATGGTCTAAGTACCTCATTCATAAGTTTCATAAAGTTACTAGGGGCATTTGAAAAACCAAAGGGCATAACCATCCACTTATATAATCCTCCCTTGGTCTTGAATGCATTTTTTCCATTCATCCCCTTCTTTCATTATTATTTGGTAGTAGACACTCCTTAGGTCAATTTAATATAGTAGATAATGAAGAAAATAGGATATTAAGTGGTGTAACAACATACACCTCCATACTTTTATAATGTGATCTACTATTTTCTTAACCTTCTAGCTACTATATAATTAACAAATTCAATGCTTCACATGATTTTGGTCATAAAATTTTACATATTTAATGAAATCAAGATCCAAAAATCTACATAGTAAACTATATATCCTAGAATTTTATATGACATATTTCACATAGATGGTTAAGAAAATAACTCTAGATTGGCACCTCCACTATCTAGGCAAGAACTTGAGCAAATATGACAACTTACACCTCCATATTTCACTAAACCTTAATGTTAAACACTTAAGGTAACTATATAAGAGTTAAGCTAAAGGAAATTAGAAAACAAAGAATCAAAATAAGAAGATCAAAAGAAGGAGATAGGTTAGATGGATAACATGCAAGGAGAAAGAAAGAAGCAAAACAATCACAAACACTTAGGGAAGATATAAGAAATGAAAGGTGATTTATGTGTAAATGAGGAATTAAAATCCAAAAAAACTCCTTCTCTCCCACACTCAAAACTGGTGTGAATTAGATGGGAGGAGTGTAGGGCTTAGTTTCTTTCACATTTGGCTAAAAAAGGTGACTAGAAGTGTATAATGTAAAATGTTAGATAGGGAATTGAATGATATGTAAGAATAATAGATTTAGCTAAAAATGGGTTGAATGAATGAGGACAAGTCAAGAAATGTAATTCATGGCATGGGGATTTAAACATCAACTTGCTAAGGTCAAATGTTTATTGGAAAGTTTCATAGGTGGGGTGGTATTTATTGAGTTAATTTTCATAGCTTGGTAAGAAAGATTTTAATAAGTTAATTGAGTAGAGAGTATATTAAATAACTATTTATTGGGAAAAATATCAAATTAATCCCAAAAATTAAGAAAATTTAGAGAAAGTTGTGGAATAATTTTAGAAATCCAAATATATAAAGATATTTGGTAATGGAAAAGATTTGATGCCCAAATGGATTAAAATGAGTAAAACCAAAAAAAAATGCATAAACAATTTTTTTTAATTTAACAAAACAAATGATGGAATGCTCAAATTTGGAAAGAAAGAGATGATAGATCAAGGTAAAAATATTTTTGAATATGTATAAGGATAATTGCTGAATAAAATTAGGGTTCGAGAAACAGGTTTATGTGTTTCCTCCCTTTTAGGTGGACATTAAAGAATTTCCTATTACCATAATATCTCTTTTAATCTAGTTGATGTGAGCCTTATTTTTTTAAAAAAAAAAAATCTTTACTCACAAATACAAAAGTTATTAGGACAAGCAATAACTTTCTCCTCTTGTTGAATTAAATTAGCGTCAAGGGATGATTTCTATCATTAGTCTTTGAATGTGACTTGGATAGACAATTTTATCTTAGATGCCTCTAAAATTCCTCCTATTCAAAATTTTTAGAGTATGTTTTAGCTTCTTAAGCTTATAAATAGTGTATTATAGGGTGGTAGGTGATTAAGTTAACTCCAAACCTCATGGATAATCCTACAAAAATCTGGTTGTTAAGCCCTATGTTAAAAAAATTTAAAAATCTTAGGGCCTCCCTCAATAAAAGAACACAACTTGACAATGATAGATGAATTATTAGATGTGAAGGACAATCTACATGAGTAGGAAAAAAAATTCAACCATATATCATTCCCATGGCCCTATCAATTTTATCCCAAAATATTTTCTCTGCATTTCTTCTTTTACACCAAGTTTAAAAAAAAGGCCCTGTTTATGGTACATCATACAACCTTAACCATTAGACACATCTTCTAAAATATTGAATATCCTCTTAGCGAGGTGGGTCACCTTACAACTTATTGATACATAAAAATGCTAAACAACTTAGGTCTTACTAAGAGATGATGGTGGAACTAGGGATTAGCTCCAATAGAAGAGAAAATAGAAGAGGGGATGTAAAATACCCAAAACCCTAATTTAAGAAATTATGGAAAAATAAGGATTTATTAGGTAAATTAATTAAATAAATTATTTTATTAAAATAATATGGAGTAATTAAGGCAAAATCAAGAGGAAAATAATAATAAAAAATGAATTAGGAAAAATTAGGGTGTTTTGCTAATTAAAATAGAATTAAGGAAAAAATTTTAAAATATCCTAAATTAACCTAAAAAGGAAATTTAATTATTATTTTATTAAAATATTATTATTTTAAATATTTTAAAATATCAAAATATTATAAATACCCCAACCCATCTATTTTTCCTTTTTTCCCCTTTTCCCTCTTTTCCCTTTTTCCTTTTTCCCTTATTTTTTTCTTTGCTTCCTCTCCTTTTTCCCTTCCTTCTCCAATTTGGGTCAGCCTACCCCCACGACCCAAACCCTCTCCCCTCTCCTTTCCTCCTATATGGCCTAAGGCCCACCACCCTTCTTTTCTCCCTTGCCAGCCTCCCGGTCCAACCCCCTTCTTTTTCTTTCTTTCTTTGTCTCCTAGCTAGCCGGTCCACCCCCTTTCTTCTTCCTTCCTCCCCTGACCCTCCTTCTTCCCTAACCCCTCGTCTTCCTCTCTTCCCCATGCAAGCATGCAGCCTTTGCAACACCGCAAGCCGCCCTACCACCTCCCCTCTCTTCCCCGTTGATCCCTCTCCCTTCTCCACCCAATCTCTCTCTTTCTCTCTCCTTACATGTGCCCCTCTCCCCCTTCCTTTCTCCTTTCCCGAGCCGACAGGTCCTGCAATTTTGTAGGTGTTGGCTATGCGCTGCCGGTTAGTGACCTACATGCGTGCCATCCTCTTCCGCTCTTCCCCCTCTGTCATTTTCCACCTTCATTGGCCTATAAATACCCCTCAACTACCCCCACATTCGGCCTTTTTCCCCTTCTCAAAATTTCCTCCCTTTTTGTGCGTCGTCTCCTATTCAGCCATCCACCTCGTTGCCATCGCCCAGCACCACCACTCGAACCACCTCCCAAAACACTCCCTGCACCACCCTCCACTGAACTACACCACCCACCCTTGATTCTCCCTACATGAGTTGCCTTGCCCATGTAAAGTTATCTCCTTGATTAACCCTTCCTCACCCACCACTGCCCTTCGCGCTACCGTTCGCCGTCATTTCCGCTGCAACCACCACTTCCTCTACCCTCTAAAACCACCAAAAGAACCTTATCTACCTCCCCCTACCTTCCTTGTCCCCTGCCTCCCTCTCCTTCTCCCTTCCTCCCTCTCCACCACCTTTGGCCACCACATCCGCCGCCGCCTACACATCCCCTTTGGCTGCACCACTACCACCATTCTAGCCCTCTCAACCTGGGGCATCCTCCACCACCTCAATCCCCCTCTTTTATCCTAACCAATCAGCTTTCCACCTCCTCTTCTCCCTTCACCATCGCCGCCTGGTCACCACCTTCCCTAGGTGGTACCCTAACCCCCTCAAGCCTTAAACCCTATTTATACAAATGTTATCTTTTTATTAGTAATTATATTATTATTATTATTATTACTACTACTACTACTACTACTACGATATCATTACTATTATTTTATCATTATTATTATTAAATATATCCTCAGAATATTAACCCTATCATTATTGTGAAGGGTCAAAACCTTATTTTTGTTATTATTTTGATTATCATCATCATCATCATCATCATCATCATCATCATCATCGTCATCATCATTATTATTATTATTATTATTATTATTATTATTATTATTGTTGTTGTTGTTGTTGTTGTTATTGTTATTATTATTATTATTAATGCTAACTTTGGCATATCATCACTTTTATTGCTATTATAAATATTTGAACCCTATTATTATTATTTACGATTCGACTATTATTATTATTAGTATTATTCTTAACACTTCTATTATTATTATTATTATTATTATTATTATTATTATTATTATTATTATTATTATTATTATTATTATTATTATTATTATTATTATTATTATTATTATTATCACTATCACTATTGTTATGCTTGGCCAAATTATCACTAAAGTTACCAATATTATGATTATTAGGACCCTTGCTTGTCTTATTCTTAATATTAGAACTATTATTAATATCACTACTACTACTATTATTATTATTACTTTGCCTTTATTATTATTATTATTATTATTATTATTATTATTATTACCTATACCACTAATATTACTATCACTACTTGTATTATTATTATTAGTATCACTTTTGTCACTACTTTAGTATTACTAATATCATTATTATTTCTAATAAGATTTGGGTTGTTATTAGTATTATCACTACAACTATTATTATTATTATTATTGTTATTATTATTATTATTATTATTAAGCTATTATATTTAATAATATAAATATGGCTATAAATACTTTAACATGAACCTATGTACCTCCTAAGACCTATTTTGACTAGTAATACTATAGTTAGCTACCTTAAGAATAATAACCCTACTTTTACTTATAAAACTATTATTAATATATATAACCCTAATATTAGGCTATGTTAAGGGTAAGGTAGGTAATAATGGTAATTTTGGTAAGAGGGAAATTAAGCCTTAGTTTTTCCCTCTTATAGGTGAATCAAGTCAAAACCCTAAGGAGGCATAGAAGCGTGCTCCAAGTTCGGTGTCATGTTAGGTAAAGATATGGCTAAAACCAACTATGTGTGTGTTATGTGCCTTGTATGTCATGTGCTCTGTTATGTTATGTACCTTATGATTATTATAACTGTTTTACATTTAGTGTAGCTTAGAGTTGAGGTATGATCATGTGGCTTCTTATGGCATGTGTATAATATATATATGTTGTATTTATGATGTTGTATGATGTGACCCTATATGACATGCATGCTAGGATGTTTAATATATTGATGTGAGGTGAAAGGATAAAGAGGGAAAAGGGGGAAGTGAGTTGATAAAAGGGATGTGAGGTTGGCCTAATTATCTCATGATCCATAAGGGACAAATAAAGGAGAATATGGATAAAATAAATGAGTGGGATGAAAGGAGTTGCATGGAAATTTCTAGGGTTTGCATGGAATCAAAGGATTTGCATGGAGATTTTTAGGGTTTACATGGGATGAAAGGAGTTGCATGCGAATCTTTAAGGTTTGCATGGGGATCTCTAGGATTTGCATGGGAGTCTCTAGGGTTTGCATGAGAGGGAAAGAGGTTGTATGGGAACTTCTAGGGTTTGCATGGGGTGGATGGAGTCTGCATGGAGATGATATTTATGTGAGAAAAGTTGTCTTGGGGTATAAGTAAGGTAAAGGAAGAGTTGTTGGGGTGATTGGAGACCTTGGGTGAAAAATAGTACGTGGGTTGGTATAAGGGTGTATAGGAAACCTGGCTAGGGTTTGGGAGGAAAACCCTAATTTGAGGTGATTGTGAAAGTACAAATAATTGAGGGTGAGTGGAATATGGGATGATAGTAGAAGAATATCATGTGTAGGGTGAGTATGGATGTCATGGGAAAGCAAGGATGGTAGGTAAGAAATAGAGGGTTGACAAATGGGAAAGAAAGGTGCTAGGGTTTGGAGTGGCCAACTAGGATTCATGGTCACATATGTATTTGGGGAGTAAAGTGAAATGATTAGGGTTGAATCTAAGTAAGATGATGTGTTGGGTGATAAAGGAACTTTAGTTGTGTGAGTCAGAGGAAGGATAGGCCACATAGGTCCAATTAGGGGTTTAGGGGAAAACCCTAGAGGATGATAGTAAGTGGACTTGGAAGGCATAAGGTGCTCAGCATTGACCCACACACTTAGGATTTGGGCTTCCAATGTGAGTAAGTGGAAGAAGGAAAGAATGTTTGGGTGTGTTAGAGGGTGCCTAAGTCTCAAGATATGGGATGGGCCCTCTTGGGAGAATAATAGTAGACAAATTGTGGCATACATATCAAGGGTGGATATATTGATCAAATAAGACACGAATAAGATACTAACTATATAAAGGAGAAGATTATTGAGTCGAGCCCAGATCGGTCCACCGGCGAATAATAGTGGCCAGGATTCGAGGTGCCCTAGAGATCGATCCACCAATAATAATAGTGGTCAGGAGCATTATACCCTATAGGTTTCCGGTCCACAGGTTATAATAGTGGAGATTTTATACTCAACAAACCGAACATAATTGTGATAAGGCATAGGAAAGAAACTAAGTATTTATAGTGAAACACCATGAGAGTCGGGGCTAGACCGATCCATGGGCAAATAATAGTGGCTAGGAGCACTTTTTCCTAGAGATCAATCCACCGGCAATAATAGTGGTCAGAACATTCTGCCCTGTATATTTCCAGTCCACCGGCTATAATAGTGGGGTTCCCGCACTCGCATGGATTGATAATAAGCATGGTGTGAAATGAGTATTGATTAGAGATCTAAGGAGTCGGTTTATCCGGACTATAGCTCCGCCTTTATCATTTTGCATTATTTGTATGTTGTCTATATAATCATGCTTGTGATACGTGCCTTTGTGTGTTTATCCTTAGATGTATGGTTACCTTACTCAGTACGTAGCGTACATACTACCTATTTCATGGGTGCTGCTCATTACCACGAGTAGAAGGCCCTTCTGAATTTGTATAGGTAGATGATGCTATTTTCAATGCCTTCATTGCGTACGAGGCATCAGGCGGGACTGAGAGTCGAGATTGGACTTGGCCTGAGGATCGAGAATGACTTGGCTGAATTTCCTTTTTCTGTTATTTTATCTTGTATCAGTTTATTTCAATTGTGTTTTATCGTACTGTACCTTTTACACTTTTGGGACTTTAATTATGCACTCTTGGATTGTAAACTCCTTTACGCAAACTCTAATTTCTGTATTTCAAATAATTTAATTCTTCTATGAGATCTTGTTTTAAGTTTGACTCATGATTGTCAATGATTTTTCTTTAGCCTTGTGGTTAGTGCGAAACCTGCCGAGGGATAGGCTTGTACTGATCACGGTGGTGATATCCCTAAAATTCACAGTTTATTTTTTTGCTTACATTGTATCTTTTAATAAATAAAATTTTTTAGTAGTGAATTTTGGGGGTGTTGCAAGATGAGATGGGAAAAAAGGATTTGATATTCAATTAACCCTTGAAATTTAATAATTACAATCACCACTTAAGGTATCAACTCTTAAGCTAAAGATTATAAGATTTTTTAGATGCAACAAACCATGCACTATGTTTGTTGGGGAACAAAAGGCACACGATCTTCTCTATAGAATACTCAATCAATGGCTTCCTCTTTCATTCCTCTTTATACCCACATAAGAGTGTAAGAAGTTGAAAAAATTACAACTAAACCTTAGGTAACCATAAGGGTTTAACTTAATCAAACTCTACTCTAATGTATGCTAACTGTGGTAGGGCTTAAATAGTCAGCATGGGAGCTGATGTTCCGAGCCTCCCATAATCCATTTCCCATGCACCAGCTATTACATTGGGTTTACAAGCTAATAATTAGGACTTAGGGAACATAAATTATAAGAAAAAGGAAAATTAGTACATTACTCATGCATTAACTAGATGGAAAAATAAACCTTCCCCAATACCTCTTTTGGTTGGCTGCTTTTTAGGCCATTAAATACCCTTAATTAAAGCTAATTAAGGTCTTGAAAATACCAAAACTTAACTCTAAAATCTGCTGTAAAAGTGAAGTGATTGCATGCTTGTGATTTCGAAAAGTGTGCTCCATGAGCTGATTTTTGCTGGATGATGGCTGAAACTTCCATGGCTTTTCAAGACATATTCAAGCCATAATTAAGCCAAAAAAGGTGTTGAGTTGATGGCTTATAATTATTTTTGCATGACTTGCATGACTCCAAATAATCTAGCTCATAATTTAGTCTAAGTAAGGAGAGTTTTTAATTCTCCTAACTTAGAAAAATTTATGAATAGATTATTGTCATTACATGAGGGGGATGCTCCTGCATCACTTATCCTATAAGAATAGATTAATATTAAAATCCTCTAGAAGAATAAGAATTTGATATGCTATACGATTAGCAGTAACTAGCTCCATAGATCTTTCCATCATTTACTATTATTCATGTCATAGATGAATGCAACATAAAAGATGAGTGTTTGTCAAGTGGTTGGAAGCCATACAATCCAAACACGACCATTATAATCAGAGTTATATTTGTTGATTCATTGCCATCTAGACCACTTATTTGTGACAGTTACTGACTTATTCTCCTTAACTATAGTTTCCACTAAGCCCATTTGAAAAATATTGTAGTCATATTATACTTGGAGGAGCCTTGAAGTCTATTAGACAATTGAAGAGGGATGATAGGGGAGCCTTTGGGAAATATGTAAGATAGAATCTGAATTAATGATTATTAAAGTAATTTATTTATAATAAAAAAGGTATCATACATTTTCCTCAAAATGAACTGGTATATTTAATCATGGGATAAGCACACAAAAATAGGGAGAAATGTTGAGGTGTAGTTTGGTTAAGTGTTTCGGAATCCAATAACCTTTATTTGTATAATCATAACTTTTTGAATTATATATTACTTAATAAATTCAAGTTTTAAATAAATTTAAACAACAAACAATTATAACTCTTCCACACTATTCTTTAGAAATATATTTTCAAAAATGCCTTGTAAGTGGGGAGATTCTTTTTCTTTTGTAAAAAGAAAACAAGAACTGGAAGCATGAAAAAAATGAAACATATAAAAACAAGGTAATGTTGTTTCATGAAACAAGTATTTGTAGCAGATCGATGTGATTTTTTCTTAAATATTTACCAAAAGAAAATTTAACAAAATTATATTAGCATTTATGTAGGAATGATTTTTTATTAAGTAAAGTATGTATTAATAATTGCTAAAAAAAGAGTAATTACAATTGTATCAACCAAACACCATATCATCCTCTCCACTAAGTATAGGGTTATTGAAAAACTGAGACAGCTCGCGAGCTATCTTAGCTTGGATCATTTGTTTAGAAATATAAATCAAATTCAAGCATATTTTTATGTTCGTTTATTAAATGAGCCGAGGTCAAGCCAGTAGAGGTTTGACTCATTTGTTCGTGATTCAGCTTAATCTTAGTTTGCCTATTTTAAAAGCTTGACTCATTCGTTTTATAGATCGGGCTTATACAGAATTTACTTAATAAATGAACGGAATGGTCAAATAATCCTTTAAAGAAGTTGAATAATTAAACAAGTTAATTTAGTTTGTTTAACTTTTAAACAAGACAAATAGTTAAAAAGGCTACGTCACGAATCGAATCTTCATAAACAAGTTGATTTGGTTCGTCCATTTTTTTTAAAGTTAAATGAGGGAGCTGAGGTGGCTCAGAAACTTTAACAAGCCAAGATTATTTGGCTCATTTCAAACTTTAGCCTTAAAAAAAACTAAATAAGTCAAGCTTGATTTGGGGGTATTTAGCTTTATTCAGCTCGTCAACAGCTCCAACTAGTATATTCAATTATTCTATGGGGAGAGAAACATCTGCTAGCTATTACAAAACTAATTTGTTTAAGTAAAGCATTACAAGCATGAGACTCCTTTATGAAAATTCTTATGTTCTTCTTATACCAAATGAAGGCCACAAAAGTAATATAAAGTGCTTTCAACACCGCCTTTTTCTCCTTAGGTTGTTTTCGTCAACCTAGACAAGATCTATATCTCTCTTATCCACAAGTTGATATTGTGCCTATGATCAAATGCACTTTTAATCTTAATCCAAGAACCCATATTGTTCATGTATTCTAAAAACAAATGCAATGGGGTCTCCACTTGCTTAGTGGAGTATAAAACACATTGTAGTTCCTCCATGATTCATAATGAGACATGTGTTCCTTGGTGAAAAGCCTATTTAATACAGCCAACCACATTATGAATTGGTGCTTAGGGGCATCTAAAGGACATCATGCCAAGGGATACCACCAAACTATTGGTCCTCTATGTCACACGTAATCATAAAATGTATAAATACTATAGACCTCTACTGCATCAAAACATCTAAAGGATTTTTGGGGATCCTAAAAAATCAAAGCAAATGAGATATTAACTTGAAATCCTATTGAGGATTACACAAGCAAAGATGAATGGTAGTGAAAGTGTAACACCCCCAAATTTACTACTGAAAAATTTCGTTTAAATCCAAAGGTTTAGCGGAAGCGAAAGAATTTAAAACTATAAACTTGGGGGTATTACTGCCACACTTAGTACCAGACCGGTTCATTCCTACCGTTCCGGTACTAAGTGCTAAGGCTAAATCCGATCATCAATAAGTACAAAGTATCATAAAACGCAAAACGACATTATCATAAATCATTAATAAGATATAAGTCTAATAGAAGTTTGAATACGATTTAGGATTACAACCCCATAATATTTTTTTTTTCTTTAAAACATGAAACGTAATACAAAATATAGCTAACAAAGCAATTCCCAGAAAGGGTTAGTATCCGGATCACCTACTCACTCAAGTCAAGCCATCCACCCCAAAAATAGTACCCGATCATAGACCTGCACAGGAGGTCTGCTCCCCACCATTGGTGGATCATCACAGGACCCAGTCAATCAAGGTAGTATCAGTATGGGTCCAATACTGAGTAAGGGCGCAGGTGCGCTAAGGCCAAGCATACATTCATACCACATAGCATACATAGCACAATCACATAGGCAACGTGCAATAACACACAAGATAAGGCCTGAGTACTTTTCGGTGACTTATTCTTTATCCTCGTTAATAATATGTCCATTTAACACATATTTTTTTAATAACCCATGTAAGTACGGGAGCCCCACTATTATAGCCGGTGGACCGGAAAATAAACGCACAGGGCAGAACGCCTCTGATCCACTATTATAGTCGGTGGACCGGAAAATAAACGCACAGGGCAAAACGCCTCTGATCCACTATTATAGCCGGTGGACCGGATCACAGCCCCGACTTACATGGTGTTTCGCTGTAAGTACTTAGTATATTCCCTGTGGATTACTTCATTCAGATTCATTCAACGCATTCTTTATTAGTCCATGTGAGCGCAGGAGCCCCACTATTATAGCCGGTGGACCGAAAAATAAACGCACAGGGCAGAACGCCTCTGATCCACTATTATAGCCGGTGGACCGGAAAATAACGCACAGGACAGAACGCCTCTGATCCACTATTATAGCCGGTGGACCGGATCACAGCCCCGACTCACATGGTGTTTCGCTTTAAGTACTTAGTATCTTTCCCATGGGTTAACTTATTCGTTTGGTTTGTCGAGCGCGAGATCCCCCACTATTATAGCCGGTGGACCGGAAGATATCGCACAGGGCAGAACCTCTGATCCACTATTATAGCCGGTGGACCGAATCACAGGCTCGGCTCGACATCTTTCGCTTTACGTGATTAATGTCTTATCAGTGTCTTATTAAATCACACATCACCCTTGACATGCATACGGTTAATACTCTACTACTTTCCCCCTCCAAGGGTTCGTCCCATATTTTGAGACCCGTACCTCTTCTCACACCCGACATCCATCCCCCATAGACTTAAGCATAGTGGCATATAGTAAGGCACAAGCTCCAAGAATACAGGCTACCCCAACACATACGATATCGACTCCGTATGTCCTCATCCCTCTAGGGTTCCTCCTCGGGGACCCTAGTCGGATCTATGTGGTCCAACTCCTTCTTACTTACCCAAACGTTACTTTATCCTCTATCTCGTACCTCATTTTTATTAGGAAACTCCCCAAATGTATTACTTTATCTCCCAAGTTCACGTGTGACCGTCAAAACCCTAGTTGGCCACCCAAAACCCTAGCACTTTACTTCCTCAACAAGTAATCTCCCTCTTTCACCCCAAATCTCTCCTCTCCTTTAGAAAACCCATACTCATCCTTTATATAAGTGAATTCTCACTCCCAACCCCAAACTCATCCTTTATATAAGTGAATTCTCACTCCCAACCCCATACTCCATCCTGCCTTGATCATTTATATCCTTGTACCCCTCAATTTCCTCATTTTCTTCCAAAACCCTAATTGGGTCCCTTAGACACCCTTACATCGACCCACGTAAATTTTTACACCCAAGCCTCCAATGGGTCCATAACCTTGACATCATTTTATTCACTTCCTAAATCAACTCTCCTCACGTAAGATTCATTCCCATGCATAATTTAAACACTCCATGCAGACTCTCCAACCCCTACTTACACACAAAACCCTGATAAGGTCTCTTATGCACCAACTTACGTACTATTTTTCATACTAAGTCCTCAATCATTCCAAGACTCTCCCAAGCTCTTACTTACAACCCAAATCAACTTTTCATACATAAGAATCATGCCCATGCAAGGTCTAGTCTCCCCCATGCAAACTTCCCAAACGTCCACTTCCCCGTTGTTCTTTTATTTTCATTTCATGCTACCCAAAACCCTAGCATGCATGTCCTAGAGGGCCATAACAAGTCACTTCATCAACATCAACAACAAACATGGGACATGGCATACATGTATAACATAAGGCACACACAACATACCTCAGGATCCACGCTGCGCTACACAAAGCAGGTTATTCACAACACATGCATAATACACATCAACATGGCATGCTCAACATTCACCCACACATTATATCACACATAGCACAAGGCCATAGCTTCGTCCTTACCTAAGGCGACGCCGGGCTTGGAGCACGCTCCTATAACTCCTTAGGGCTTTGGTCGGGATTACCTATAAAAGGGAAATGCTAAGTATTAGTTTCCCTTGTAATCACTATCAAACCTCATTCTAGTTTAAGGTTAGGGTTTTTACCTTAGAATTAGTATACTAAATATTAGTAATCCGAATATATTTATTTTTAATACCTATGGTTACACTTATTATTATTAGACCCGTTAGCCCTATTCTTATAATAATAATGTTCATGCTAACTATAGAAAAATAGTGATAATAATAATAATAATAAAACTAATAATAGTGACACTAATGTTTTTAGTGAGAGAAACCCTAGCGTTTTTAAGGCTAAGTCTATTAGTGGTGTCATATTCGAAATAATATTATTATAAGGTCACAATATTACAAGTAACTATTCCTAGGGGTGGTAATGATAATAGTTGTATATTCTTGAAAAATAAAAGGGTTCAAATGCTTTTGATTACAATAATAAGGTAGTAATAATAGTAATAATAGTAATAGCTAATAATAGTGTTATAGTAATGATGTTAGGGTTAATGTTAAATGGTATGGTAATAAGGTTCAAGTATTCTTCTTAATTAACAACCACATGATATTTACTAGCTTGAGTTAAGTAACATGGGTAAGAACAAAAGTAGTATTATTATTATCAATAGTGATAATGTGTTAAGTATAATAATAATAATAATAATAATAATAATAATAATAATAATAATAATAATAATAATAACAATAACAATAATACTAGCACAACCAAGTAAGGTTAAGCAATAATAATAATAACCATAGTAAGGATAATAGAAATGATAATAATAAAAATGTTAATACTAATAATTATAAAAAAAATAAGACCAAGGTTAAGTATAATACAAGTTAGGGTTTAAAAGGGATGTTAGTATTAGTAAGAAAATAAGAACATTAATAATAAAGACAATAATAATAATAATAATAATAAAAGTAATAATAATGATGATGATAATAATAACAATAATAATAATATTAAAAGTAATAATAATAATCATAAGTATATTAGTATTAATATTAGTAGAAAATATTAGCAATTATATAAAAGGGGTATTAGGGTTTGGATGAGTGGATAACCACCTAAGGTTGGTGGTGGTCCGGCGGCGGCGCGTGGCGGCGGCGGTGGAGGAGGAAGAGAAGGGAAAAGATCAAGGTGGTGGTTAGATGGGAGGAGAAAAGAAGAAGTTTGAGGTGGGGGAAGAATCAGCAGGTGAAGGGGAGTGGAATGAGGGTGGTGGCGTGGCAAGGGGTGGCGGCGCGCGGCAGCGACGGCGGCGGCCGAGGGTGGTGGAGAGGGGTGGAAGAAGGGGGAGGAAGGAGGAGAGGGAGGCAGGGGAATTTGAAGGTAGGGAAAGGTAGAGGGAGGTCTGATGGGCATTTTGGAGGGTGGAAGAGGCCCTGGTGGCGGCTGGGCTGGCGGTGGGAGGCGGCGCAAGGGCGGCGAAGGCTGGAGGTGGTAGTTTCGAGTTAGGACTTTTGCACGGCTATGGCGGCACGTGCAGGGCAAGGGGAGGGGTGCTGGTGGCTTGGTTTCGTAGAGGGAAGTGCAGGGATGATAATGGTGGGAAGAGGTGGTTTCGGCGGTGGCTGGAGGCGGCAGACATGGCGTCTGTTCTGGCGGCGGCGGAACAGAGTTTCAGCAAGGTCCAACGGGAGGACTTGTTGTGGCCGTTCGGGAGGGGGTATTTATAGGCCAAGGGGGGAGGAAAACAACGAAGGGAGAAGGAGGCGTGCGGGGTAGGGGTGCAGGTGGCCGGCCGATGGCAGGCGGTGCAGGTCCTGCCATGGCAGGCTAGGTCGGGGAAGGGGAGAAGAAAAGGGAAAGAGAGGGGCACGCGGGAAGGGGAGAGAGGGACTTGATCGGGTCGAAAAAAGAAAGAAAGCGATGGGAGAGAGGCAGGGGAGGACAGCCGGTACTGGGCTGGTGGCTGCCGGCGAGATTCGAGCGGCAGGCGTCGAATGCAGGTCGGGGAAGAAGAAGATGGCAGGGTGGACTGGTGGTCCAGGGGAAAAAAGAAGAAAAATAAGGGGAACCCGGCCGGTTTGGCGTTTATAAGATTTTCTTAAAACTAAACGCGGCGTACTACGGGTTGTGGAAGGAAAACGCAGCGTCGCGTCGTAGGCTGGCAACGGTCATTTGGGCACTTGACGCGGCGCGGCGTTTCGGCGTCCTCGGGGTTAAAACACGTCGTTTCGGGCATAAGAGTACGAGGGCCAGCGCACGGCGCTGGGCCGCGGGAAGGAGAAAGGAAAAGAAAGGGGGGCTGGACCTGTGCGCGAGACGGGGGAGATGAGAGGGGTTTGGGCCGGTGGGCTAGCCCAGCCGGGGGAGAAGAAAGAAAAAAAAAAGAAAGAAAGAGGAGGGAGAAAAAGGAAGAAAAGGGAAGATAAGAAAATAAATAGGATAGGAAAATAATTAAATTAACTTATGGGGAAATTGGGGTATTTTTGGGTTATTCAGAATATTAATATTTATAAAATGTTAAATAAATTCCTTTTTGCTTATTTTAGACTATTTTAGATAAATTCCCTTAACCTCCATGCTAATTAGGAAAAATACCCAAATTTTCTTCTAATTAAATTATTTATTATTTTCCTCTTAATCTACCTTAATTAACTCTCTACATTTTAATAAATGAATTTATGTAACTAATTTTCCTAATAATTCCTTATTTGGCCATAATTTCGGAAATTAGGATTTTGGGATATTACAGAAAGCCCAAGGTGATTCTCTTTGGAGATACATTGAGTGCACCCACTTTACCCACAAGAAGTCATTCTTCTTATAAATGTGCCACAAAATCTTCCTCGAGGCAAATTTATTCCATATTCGTATATCAATGAGGCCAATCCCCCTCTTTTCTTGGGGGTTTAAATCATTTTCCAAGCAACAAGGGATTTTTGGGATGCTTCCACTTTCCCCATCCATAAAAACCTTCTGCATAGTCTTGTCTACTTGCTACACAACTTTTTAGTGTAAAGTGAAAAATTAGCTTCAATACATCTACATACTAAACATAATCGACTTCGACAATTAGACTCTACTCGCATAAGAGAGTAAGTGAGAGTTCTAGCTATCAAGTCTTTTGTGATCTTTTAGACCAACCCCTATATTTGGCCAATGGTTAGCTAGCGGTCAATAGTGAAATCCCCATGTAAGTGAAAGGGAAATTGCCCTCTTTAAATTGTAGGGTATGGAGTATTTGTGCTTTAACCCTCTTATTAACTCCCATAAAGTAGATACAACATTTATGGGGTGTATAGCAAGACTAGATTTAGAGGAGAAGTCATTTACAGTTAGAAAAAGATTTTGAACCAATTATAGGTCCCCTCTAAAAAATAACAACATGTTATCTACAAAGACTAGGTTGATGATTTTAATTCCTGACATCTAGGATGACTCCTAAACTCATCGCCACATTATAGGAATTTGAGCATTCTAGTTAGGTAGTTTGCCACAAGAGCAAAAAGATAAGGAAATAGAGGGTTACCTTATCTTAGACCTTTATGCTCTTAAAAAAGTTTAGTGAGCTTTCCATTCTACAGCAAGAGTAAGAAACATTGGTCACACTTACAAGAATGAGTTCAACAATATGGAGAGGGAATCTATAAGCATGCAAGATTTGCTAAAGAAAAGCCCAACTTATAGAGTCATAATCTTTTTTATTATCAAGTTTCATCCTGCATGTGGGGAGATATGCTTCTATGTGTATTTTCTCACTATATCAACTACTATAAGAATGCTATCCACTTACAAAGCGAGATTGTGAAGGGTCAAGAAGAAATGGCATGATGCTCTAGATTCCATTAGTATGGATTCTTGGAGATGATTTATACATTACCCTATAACACACCATAAGCATGTATTCAACCACTTGTGAAGCATTCTCAATTTTGGGAACAAGAGTGAGAGAAATTATATTAAGTCGACCGGGGAAGAAAACTAGTGGCAAAAAAAAATCCACCACAACCACATCATCTCCAAGAATGCTCCGAGCTTTCTTAAAAATGCTTGCAAAGTAGCCATTAACGTGGGAATTTATTATCTTGAGTAGAAAATACCGCTTCCTTTACCTCCTGCTAAGTCATTGGTGCAAGCAAGTGATGCGCTTCATAGAGCATAGGCCCTTGAGTGACTACCTCGGCATCAATGAGTCCATTAGCTTCACAGAGACATTCTATTAAACCCTTATTTCATACTAATTACTCACTTAAATTATATATGTGTGTATGTGTGCGCGTATCATTTAATTATAATTATATTTAATCCCATATCAAGTAACACAAGGTAGAAAGAGTACTCTATCGTATATAATTTATTTTTCATACCTATAAAATTCGGTCCCAATTCCCAAATAATAAAAGGAGGTCAGCAAATTAATAAGATTTTGATCAAAAGTCGAATAAATTGTTGCAATAGTATTATTATAATATATTGTTTGATAAATTAATATCTAATATAAATCTTAAATAATGTGCATTGACATATTTAATTATATATTTTAATATTAATAAAATTATTTTATGATAATTTGTAATAATAGGTAAAATATAATTTTAATTTTTTTTTTAAAAGTATGAAGTTACATCCTTTAAAATTATTAATAATATAATTATCCAAACTTATGTGATGAAAGATTAACATCTTACCTACCGAATCGGCTATCTGGCGTTACTATCCTGCAACATCGAGTACCCCCCAAAAAAGGGACAAGACAAACATACAAAATGAATTGATACGTATATTTTGTTCAGTCATTGTTAATTCCAACCAATTTGATTTGATTTATCAACCAAAATGCCCAAACGAGACAGCGAATGGAAAATTTTAAGCAAATAGAGAGAAAGAGCCCGTCCGAAAGGCGAAGAGAAATCCACCGACTCCCACCATCACCCGCTGCATACTGACCAAAAAAATCATCACCCACCGGAGGAACCTTTCGTAATTTGTTGTGTTTGTTTTTGTATTTATTTATTTTTTAACTTGTAATTCAAGCGCAAGCAAACTCTGCCATAGCGTCTCTGTCGGCTGGTCGGAGAGGGAGAAGGATCAGGACTCAGTGGACGAGATTGAAGCTGCTGATGCCAATATTGTAATAGTGTGAAGGACAACGAATTGTTCTAGGCGAGTCATTTGAAAGAAGTCCCAGTAGAAGACGAGAAGTCAGAAGTGAGTCAATTTTGAGTTAAGTGTGAAGACCCTTCACTGATAAAGGTCATTTTGGCTGAAGATTTGAAGGGAGAAGTAGATTGTTGGGATTTAGATTATTACTGAGCTATTGCTGAGATGTTAGTACAAGATCGACCAGGGGCGAAATCCCAATCTCCGGATCCCCAGCCGAGATCTCCAAAATCCCACGTGAGGACACTCCCAACTCTACACCCTAGTCGCTTCAGCGAATCCAAAAGCCTCGATTTCTCCACATGGGCATCGGAAAATCTTTACAAGATTGTTGCAATCGTACTCCTAATCGCTACCGTTGCAGCTCTCTTCTTCCTTCGCAATGTGGGCGATACAGCTGCCCTCCTTTGCTTCCAGTCCAGGGCCGAGCAGCTGGAATCTATCCAGTTACCCCAAATAAATTGGAATTCGATCCCTGCAATAACGGATACTACCACGCCTTACGCTAAGTTCCGGTCTGAGAAGTGGATAATTGTCTCAGTCTCTGATTATCCTAGGGAATCGCTGCGTAATTTGGTCAAGATCAAGGGATGGCAGGTGCTGGCCGTAGGTAATTCGAGGACTCCCTCAGATTGGGAACTCAGAGGTGCGATTTTCTTATCCTCAGAAATGCAATCTAGTTTGGGTTTCCGAATTTTGGAATTCCTTCCTTATGATTCTTATGTTAGGAAGACTGTTGGTTATTTGTTTGCTATTCAACATGGTGCTAATAAGATATTTGATGCCGATGATCGTGGGGATGTAATTGATGGGGATTTGGGGAAGCATTTTGATGTTGAGTTGTTTGGTGAGCAGGCTAGGCAGGAGATTGTACTTCAGTATAGTCATGAAAATCCTAATCGTACAGTCGTTAATCCTTATGTGCATTTTGGGCAGAGATCTGTTTGGCCTAGGGGATTGCCTCTAGAGAATGTAGGTGAGATTGGGCATGAGGAATATTACACTGAGATCTATGGTGGGAAGCAATTCATACAACAAGGGATTTCTAATGGTCTTCCTGATGTTGATTCGGTTTTTTATTTCACTAGGAAATCAGGATTGGAGGCATTTGATATTAGGTTTGATGACCGTGCTCCAAAAGTTGCATTGCCTCAAGGCATAATGGTGCCTGTCAATTCTTTTAATACAATTTTTCATTCTTCTGCGTTTTGGGGGTTGATGCTTCCTGTTTCTGTCAGTACAATGGCTTCTGATGTGATGAGGGGTTACTGGGCACAGAGGCTTTTGTGGGAAGTTGGTGGTTATGTTGTGGTTTATCCTCCTACGGTTCATAGGTATGATCAAATTGAGGCATATCCATTTTCTGAAGAAAAGGATCTTCATGTGAATGTGGCTCGTCTGATTAAGTTCTTGATTGCATGGCGGTCCCGCAAGAATCAGTTGTTTCAGAAGATCCTGGAATTAAGCTATGCTATGGCTGAAGAAAGATTTTGGACTGAGAAGGATGTCAAATTTACAGCTGCCTGGCTCCAGGATTTACTAGCTGTCGGGTATCAACAACCAAGACTGATGTCGCTAGAATTGGAACGTCCCCGTGCAGCTATTGGTCATGGGGATCGTAAAGAGTTTGTTCCTCAGAAGTTGCCATCCATTCATCTTGGGGTCGAGGAAATGGGGACAATGAATTATGAGATTGGTAATTTGATTAGATGGAGGAAAAACTTTGGAAATGTTGTGCTCATTATGTTTTGTAGTGGGCCTGTCGACCGCACTGCTTTGGAATGGAGATTGCTTTATGGCAGAATATTTAAAACAGTTATCATCCTGTCGGGGCAAAAGAACGAAGAACTTGCTGTTGATCAGGGCCAACTGGATTATATATACAAGTAAGTCAATGGATCATGCTGTTTGCTATCCTTTTTGGTCCATTACACGAACCCTTGTTTTGTCTTTGTTGCTTTCTACTAGCATGGATCAATGAACAAGCTGCTTGTTCACTAGATCTGTTGTAGCTAATAGTTTAAGATTAGCAGTACTGAAATATGGATGATGACCTATTTTAGAATCACAGCTCAAGATTTGGGTAATATTCGTGAAGATTTGTCTAAACATGGCATGTTAGCTGTATATAAATCTAGAGGATAATTGTTATCCTGCTGTATTTCACCTGATCACGTTCAACCAGGAAAATTGTTTGGGTCATAGCTTTTTAATGCTTGCAGAGTTGGTTTGTTAAGTCAGTTAGGGCTCCAGATGTATTATCTTCCCACCCTTTAGTGACTGCTTCTGGTTCCTAGATAGAGATGACTTGTGGGAACTCAAAGAAAATGGTATTATGTTTTGGACATGATATAGTACAATTTGTAATGTTTTCCTTATGCACCATATGTCCACTTTCAAGTCTGTGATTGGGTCACTGATTGGCACTTCCCGCCATGCCCACTGTCGTTATATTGGTCTGTCAATGGCGTGAACTATCTATTTTACAGAATTGTGAGGATATTCACACAAGGTTCTTCCCCCCTCCCCCAAAAAAAAACTCTCATTGTATGATATCGTAAATTTGAGAGATTGTTCATCGTGGATACAGCATAGTGGTCGCTGACTTGGTGTGGACCTGCCCATTAGGCTTAATGCTCTATAAAATTATCAATACCATGTGTTTGAACTGACCTATGGCCCCCAAACGAGTATCTTAAAATGATACAGTGTGTGGGGATGTATGAAATTTGGATTCATTATGATATTTGAGCAATAAAAAAATGCATTTAGCCTTTTCCTATTCCACCTTCTAATCCTTCTTCTTCTTCAAATAAGATGAGAAACATACGTAACATGCATGGGCAATTGGGTTGTTCTCTGGTAGTTGGACGTTTAGGCAGCAGTTGAAGTTTGTGTACTGGAAGCAGGATTTCTTATGAAGAAGAAAATTTTGTTTCTTGTTTCAAATTTTGTTTTTGAGGTAGTATCAGTAATTTGACTTCCTCAGCACCGAGGAAGTTGGAAGTTGTACTTCCTATTGAACTAAAACAACTACCCAATAAGGATCCCACCTCTAGTGATTGTGAGGCATGGAGAGGTCTAGATATCTGCAGCCTGATGTCAATTAATTTGGTTCCATTTACAGACTGTATCTAACAGACCCAAGAGTAGAAGTAATATTTTTGTATAGATAATCTTAACACAAAAAATATAATAATAAATAAATTACCAAATACACAAATAGTATCGACACTGATACCACAACAATGATTAACTACTGAATGTAAGGGACAAGAACAGCAGCAAATAAGAACAAAACTATTGTAACAGGCATGATACACAGAACCTGAGTGACTAAGTACAACAAACCTAATGCTAGTTCAAGAACATGCCTAAGCTCCTCGACCAAGGAAAAAAAACGATCCATTTGGTGGCCAGCTACCCAAATCTGCAAATGCCACAACTTCCTATCCAGCAATCTATTTACTGCCCTGCTACCCAAATCCTCAAACGTCACAATTTCCTATTATGGACCTATCCTCAGAAAGCCCTAATATAGCCTAATCCCTCTTGATAACCTCTCGCAACTCTCTTAGATCCTCCTTTCCCCCTCTTGTGGCCTCTTAAACTAATATTTTCACACCTCCCCACCACAGTTGCAAGGTGGCGCCTCTTAAGTCCTAATGTGTCTGAGCCACCAAATTCTCACCTCTCACAACTTATCTTCAATAGCAGTCACCCCAGGACCCACCTCTCTTATGAGGTTGCACATCCATCATAACATCCTCGTCTCCTCAACTATCATCTTACTAACATGGTTGCTTTTCAGTGACTAACAATCAGCCATCTCCTCTTGATTTTACATCTTAGTGCTATTGTTGTCTATAATTAATACCTACCCCCCCCCCAACAAAAAAAAAAACTCTGAAGGATGTTCACGTTCTTCCCCTTTCTCTTGTGTGTTGTTATCTTTCTTTACTTCTTGAGGACATTCCTTAGACTTGATTTAATGAACATTTTTCAGAACTTTCTTGAGGAAATTACTTTTACGAATTGATTGCAGGCAATTCCCAAGAATATTCAGCCGATACAGCAGTGCAGAAGGTTTCCTTTTCCTTCAGGACGACACTGTTCTTAATTACTGGAATCTAATGCAGGCAGACAAGGCTAAGCTTTGGATCACTAACAAGGTAATTACAAATGTAAACTCTTATTTATCTTTTAATTTATTTTCTATTTTGCTGTTTATGAACATCTCCTTCGTGAAACATTTTTGAATGTTCTGGTGGAAATTCGTCTTTATGTCCACTAGAATCCAGTAATGCATCAATTGAGTTATCTGCTTTTGTCGTAGGGGTGTCTGTTAAGATAATAATGGGGTGGAAATGATATTGCCATACATTATATCTTGTATAGTGCAATTGGAACAGAGGTAATAAGGGTGGAAAAAGATATCTTCAAATTTTAGGTTTCTTATATTGTATATTTGTATATGAAAAATGACAAAAATATCAAATAAATACCCATTTTAGTCCCAGCAATGACCTAAAATAAGTATTTCTCTGAAAAAGTTTCAAAATAGATTTTGTAGGACTTGGAAAATGTCAGGGTATTTCTGCTCCTCCCGTTACCCCCACACTAACGAGTACTTAGTATGGTACTCTTATCTTTTTCAGCCCCTAAATAAAATGTTTTTGATCAAAATCCTATTCGTAATCAATTCTCTACCATTATTGATCTTTGTTTCACTCTTTTGATTTGTTCCTCTAACTAAATACTCTACATTCAGGTTTCTAAGTCCTGGCACGCAGTCTCAACCAAAAACAATGATGACTGGTTTGCCAGGCAAGCAGCTCTGGTAAAGAAAGTTGTTGGCATGATGCCAGCGCATCTCCAAGTCAATTACAAGGGATCCACGAAAGGTGATCATGACCTAATCATATGCAGTTCTGACGTGTTCTTTATACCTAGAAGATTGGTTGAAGACTTCACTGACTTGGTTTCTTTAATCGGTGATTTGGAGATGCATCACAAGGTTGCAACACCCATGATGTTCCTAGCTATGGATTCTCCTAATAACTTTGACTCAGTTTTCAATTCAATGACCTATAAGAAAAAACTTCCACCTTCAAATTCTTCAACTTTTTACTCCGCTGAAGTGCCTGGAGTTCATCCATGGAGTGTCTCAAGTGAGCAAGACTTTATAAAGCTCATCAGATTAATGGCAGCAGGGGACCCTTTACTGATGGAATTGTTCTGAAGATGTAGAATATTCTTTTTCTAGGTAAAGAAATTGATGAAAATGAAGGAAACTAAAATACATGTAACATTTTGTGTGGTGAATCCCTTTTTTTTCCTTTTTGTTTTGGATTTTTGAACTTTTCCTGCCCCAAAGGCGGGGCGGGGCCCTTGTAGATTTTGTATTGTATGATTCAGAATGAGGTTCACTGTTGTCAGAATCTTCAAATGATGATATATGTTGAAAAATGAATTTTGGTTCATTCTTTTCGATAGCTGTTGCTGTATATACATTCAAACACTTGCTTCTTCCTCTTGTTCTCGATCCTTCTTCCTTCCCCTATGTACATTTTCTGTGAATTATCGACATCAATGGACCAAAATGCTGCTAACTTTTACTATTTGAGCGTATTGTGAAGGCCAATGATGAGTGATTAACTTGAAAAAGTTTGCTGTACAATGAAAGTACACAATGGTGGAAAATGTTTGTTACTTTAATAACATTTGACTCCATTTTGGTACAACTGTTAATGTTACTGAAGGCTAGATTAGCTTTCCTTGTGCAAGTTTTATTCTGTTAGGTAGTCCTCTAGCGCATTGCCATCAAGTTCAGTCAATCGAACTTTGTTTATTAACATAAGTTGAAGGAAATTACAAGTATGAACATTGTTCGTTCACAATACCAACCACCCAAGCTATCAGATCATTCCTTCACGAAGAAAAAGAGTTATCTAAAAAAAAAAAAAAATCTCCTTTCAACTTCATGATATTCAAACAATAATTATCAGTTATTTACCGATCAATCCCTTCAATCTTATCCTCAACTTCAGAGTACAACTGTCTTAATTTATCAATGTTTTCCTCTGAAGTTTCCCAATACCCACGTCCATTAGCTTCCAAGAAGGTCTGCAGTAACTTCCTGAAAGAGTTGGGGTTTGTGTTCATCAACCTTTTTAGCATCTCTTCATCCTGAATGAATGTCGTGTTAGCCTCCTCATAGACCCAGTTATCTACTTGACCTGAGGTTGCACTCCATCCAACTGTATTTGTAAGCCTTTTCTCAATCTCGCGAACACCCTCGTACCCAGAAGACAGCATTCCTTCATACCACTTGGGGTTCAACAACTTTGTCCTTGCATCCAAACGAACTGTCTCAGAAAGTGTTCGTACCTGCATGTATAGGAAATAATCATGATCAGTTCAGCAAGAAAAATGAGGATGCAAACACAGGGAATGGAGTATTCAGTATCTATAGCAGCCAATTCAAATTGTGACTGACCTGTGCATTAGCTGTGGTGGTGTCAGCAATATAAGCACTAGGTTTCTTGCCATCTTTTCTTAGGTTTTGTACCAGATTTGTTGGGTCAGAATCGAAGTAGTGACTGACATCAGTGAGAGAGATTTCAGAGGAGTCGAGGTTTTGGAATGTGGCATCAGCTGTGCTAAGAGCCATTTCAAACACTTGACGTTTCTCACTCATGCCAGTGCCAGGAGCATCACAGTCGAATGCAAATGATTTCCTGCTCAAGTACATGTCTTGCAGCTGTTTCTCATCATTCCATGAGGAATTCTCAACGGCAAGGTTAACATTGGAGGAGTAAGAGCCTGAAGCATTGGAGAAGATCCTGGTAGCAGCCTCTCGAACATCAACACCGAGAGTTTTTGCTTGCTCCATAGCGTGCTTCCTCACATAGTTCTGATCTTCTGGCTCATCAAGTTCAGCAACCATTTTAACTGCACGATCAAGGAGGTTCATCTGCAAATAACAACTTAACTCGATTAATACAAGAAACTAAGCAATTAGTCCAAGAATCATAAGTAATGGGATGGCATATATATCGATGGTCAAAATAGCTATGAAATATGTTGGAGCTGAGAAAGACATTTAATTAGTACCTGATTGATGAAAAGGTCCCTGAACACTCCTGAGCAATTGACAACAACATCAATCCTAGGCCTTCCTAGTTCTTCTAGGCTAACTGGTTCCACACGGTTTACTCTCCCTAACGAATCAGCCACTGGCCTCACCCCAACCATCCACATAACCTGGGCCAGTGACTCTCCATAAGTCTTGATATTATCAGTTCCCCACAAAACAAGGGCAATTGTCTCGGGATACTTTCCACCATTATCAGCCTTCTGGCGCTCAATTAATCTATCCACTACAACCACTGCACTTTGAAATGCTGCAGCAGTGGGAATAGCTTGTGGGTCCAAGGCATGAATGTTCTTCCCAGTAGGCAAAACTTTTGGGTTCCTAATTGGATCACCACCAGGACCTGGCTCAACAAATTTCCCCTCCAAAGCTTGTTTCAAACTACCTAGCTCATTGTCAGCCACAACCAGCTTCAAGCACTCCCCAAGGTACCCAAACAAGGTTCTGAGTTTATCTCTATCAGCTCGGGCAAATTTAGTGTTGGACAAGTATTGAACCCAAGGTTCATTTATACCAAAACCAAAAATGGAACTCAACTTGTTAGCGACATCAACAACCTGACCTTTACTGTTAGTTGTCTTCTCGACAAATGCAGTAATGGACCCACGAGATGCCTCAGTGATTTGTCGAAGCAGATCAACATCTTTTAATATTCCCTTGTCATTTCCTCTGTACACGTCCTCTATGTCCCGTCCAACAGTCTCAGCCAATATAGACGGGAGGGAGGTGATATTATCCTCAGGACGGTCCAATGCAGCAATGTTAACTAAAGTTGCCACTGCTTCCATGGCAGACGGAGGCTCACCAATTACATGAAGGCCACAAGGCAAGAGCCTGGTCTCAATCTCCATGATCTTGGAGTATACCTTTCCAACCACAAGGTCACGCTCTTTTGCTGATATCTCCTGCCCCTCCTCGGGAAGATCCACATCTTTGTCAAGATTGCACTGTCTGGCTGTGCTGATAATAGAGTTGACAATCTGGGGGCCACGACCAGAGTCTTTGAGGGATTGGTAAGAGGAAATAAGTTCACTCAGCTGCTTAAGTCCTTTGTAAAGCCCAGCATTTTCTGCAGGAGGAGTTAAGTAGCTAATTGTATTGGCATAACTACGGCGCTTGGCTATTGTTGCCTCTGATGGGTTATTAGCTGCATAGTAGTAAACATTGGGAATATTTCCAATAAGACTGTCTGGGAAGCAAACATCACTCATTCCAACCTGCTTTCCAGGCATAAATTCAAGCGAGCCATGAGTGCCAAAATGCAGAACAGCATCAGCTCCAAATATCTTCTCCACAAAGGAATAATATGCAGCGAATCCATGATGAGGGCTAGCAGATTTTGAAAAAAGAAGCCTCATGGGATCACCTTCATAACCAAATGTAGGCTGAACGCCAATGAAGACATTTCCATACTGTTTTCCATAAACCAAGAGATGCTCACCATCAGAATTCAGATTTCCCGGAGGTTTGCCCCAATTTTCTTCAAGTAATGATGCGTATGGAGTCAGCTCTTGGTATTCCCTAACACTCATTTTGTAGACAACGTTCAGATTTGGGCTGTTAAATTGAGCCTCTTTATCATGAATTATCTCTTCAATTAATGCTTCTGAAGTCTCAGGAAGGCCATCAACATTGTATCCATCCTGCTTGAGGTCTTTCAAGACAGAGTAAATTGAGGAGAATACATTTAGGTAGGCGGCAGTTCCAACATTTCCTTTGTCAGGAGGAAAACTGAACACAGTGATGGCTAGCTTCTTGTCAGTCTGCATAAATTCAAACAATCATAATCAGCTCTGCATCCTATGATATTTCTACAATTCATACATATTCAGTACGTAGAAGAAAAAAAATTGGCACAAAAACTGCATCTTCATGGAGAACTAAAACTAGGCATGTTTGAATAATTTTTGTTAATATAAAGGAAGATGAGATGCCTTGATAAGACATACAAAATATCAATATTATCAGAAGCACCCCTTTTCAGAATGCTGTTTTCGTTCTGTAAAACCTTTTCCGCATAACTAAATTGTAACTGGATAATGAGACGCTAGAAACAATTGGAAGGGATGAAAAGAAAAAACTAATAACTGCGTGCTGGTGTTTATAAACGTTTGGTAAATACTTGGACTGAAAGGTATGAAGAAAAAAGAGTTGTATGTTATAATATGAAGTAAGGATGCACCTTGGACTTCCTTTTCAATTCACCCCATTTGATTGCCCTGGTGCAAAGCTGCTCTATTCTCTTGTGAAGGGCATGAGATTTCCCTGCAACATACATAAGTCCAAATCACACGAGTTCCTGATGAAACATTTAAAATGGTACTGCAGTGTTTTATAGATGTCTGCTCTTGTTCCTAGTATCTCAGTGTTAATTATAAAAAGAAAAATCACATGCAGACCCATTCAACACCAGAATCATACAAGATCAGAAAATATAACAACAATAAACTAATACAATATTAACATATTCGGAATAAATAATAAATAAATAAGACTTGAACAGGAGAAAGAGAGCATGACATACAAACCTGTTCTAGGATCACGACCTGCAAAAACAATAGGCTCCATGCCACCATCCAGTTCAGGTAATGCAACCTGTAAGGCCACCTGAATTGGATGCAACCCCAGAGTACTGTTTAGCCACTCCTCAGTTGTTTGAAACACCAAAGGCACTGCAACAATGTAAGGAACATCGAGCTTCATCAATGCTTCAACAGCCCTTGGATGATTCTGTCTTGCTGGACCTCCAACCAGAGCAAATCCGGTTAACGATACTGCTGAATCAATGAACGGCTTCTTATTTATCGGATTGATAAAGTACTTCTCGACAGGCCCCGAAAAATCGAGCCCTCCCGCAAAAATCGGTATAACCTTAGCCCCTCTTGCCTCCATCTCCATGATCACAGCTGCATAGTGGCCATCATCACCAGTAACAATGTGACTCCTCTGAAGGACTAACCCAATTATGGGTGCATTTGGGCTCTTAAGCTTCTCATTAGCATCTCTTCTTGTATCATACCAATTCAAGTACTCTTTCACATCATCATACATACAAGGAGCTAAAGGGTGCCAAATCCCATTGTCTAGATACAAGACAGGATCCGAGTAATCAATCTTTAAAGCTTTCAATGCTGGAATATAAGATCCAGAAATCATCTTCAAGAAATTCACCAAATTATCAGGCGACCCACCAAGCCAAAACTGCAAACTAAGGATGTAAAGCCTTGCATCTTGAGCTTTGTCACTCGGCAAGTACTTTAAAACCTTAGGCAAAGTCCTTACTAACTTCAACATCTGATCAGCAAAACCAGCTGAATTCGGCTTCTTCCTCTTAAAGAGCTGGAAAAAGGGGCTCTTTGATTGACCGAGTTGAGACATACTAAACGAACCCAGTTTATTAAGCCTCATTACTTCAGGCATAGAAGGGAACACTAAGACTGCATCCATTTGATCCCTCACTTTCTCAACCGCATTCTTTACTTTAACTGCGAGCTCTTCCACAAAAATCAAGGACCCAATGAAAATATTAGCATCCTCAAGGTCTTGACAGAAAGATTTGTAAGTGTTCTCATCTCTAAGCTCCTCAACTAAATAACCGACGACTTCAAACGAAGCAAAATTAGAGGTTTTGTTGAGGGTTTGGACGGCGGCAGAAAGGGATGATTGGTATTGAGCTTCTAGGACTACATATACAATTTTGACTGATGGCAGACCTTGATTATTATCTGGGACGATTCGGCGAACTTCTGGTGATGTTTGGGTGAAAAGACCATTCCCCGCTACGGCACATTTTACGTTCTTTGAGGATTTGGGGTTGAATTGATTGAATTTTCTTGGGAGGAATGAATGGAGGAAGTTATTTTTTTGAGATAGTGAAGAGAGATGCTCTGTTTTAGTTGTGGGTAAGGTGAATGGTGAAGAGACCAAGGAAGCCATTAATGGAGGAGCTCTATAAACTCCAACGAACCACTCTCTCAGTCACCAAATTCCCCACTCGCCCAATTGAGAAGGAGGGGGGTTGGGGGTACGAACAAAATGTGATTTTCTGTACGAACTCAAGTATGAAATGGAAGATTAACTATGTGGGAATTGTGAATTCCGAATCAACAAGAGAGGCTTTGTGTCTCTCCTTATTCTTCCTCTTATGGAGGGAGTTAGACAATGGGCAATATAACAACAGGAGGAGATTTTGAGCAGCAATGGCCGTTGTATTGGTGCAATTAGTGGCTGCAGGCAGAAACACGTGGTAGTCTGTGTTGAAAATGCAAGGGTATGATTGGAAATTTTGGACGGCTTTCGGTTTGCTTGGTTGGTAGAGCCTGGACTAAGGAGTGTGTGTGATTGTAATGTTTTGGGAAAATGGCTATCTGCTTGGTATTATGATGATGAAGTTTCTTGGCTTCCTATTGGTTGATTTGGATTTCCCAGAAGGACCAACTAGGATGATGAGGTGATAAAATGTCAGATTTTTGGAGGGGCTCTTTTTGCTTGTAATGATTCTTGCTTTTGGATTCGTGTCCCTCGATGAAAACTGAAAAGTGACATGATATTTGATATGAGACCCTCATGGGACCAGGTTTCATGCTGTGAACCACCAGCACCAAGTGATGTGCTCTCATTTGTTTACTAACTAGAGTAGTCACAGTGTGACACGCACTCAGTCCTTGGATCTATTTTCTTATAATGAAATTGCATGTCTTGGCCGCAGATGCATCACAAATTTACAATACTTCAGTTTCTACGTAATAAATAATATATAAATATAAAGCTTATCCGGTTATAGAAAATCACGTATTGGTCTTCATATTAGGTTACTCACGATTTTCAGTGTAACAATAATATCAATTGTTAATTTACCTCACAAAACATACATTCTCACCGTCTTTGGTACTCTAACAATAGATATATTTTTTTAGACTCGGAAGTATATGATTGAAATTATAAAGTTATTACAATACTAGGGTTATAAAATTCTGAAGTGTCATTATTTAATAGATTCAAAATAATGTATGAATAAACATAAAGAAATTAAAAGTTTATATTTATGATACATTTCTAATTAGCAAGTTTGTCCATGACTTCAATGATTTTTAAGATTTTTGTGTTTGATTGAACTTTTAGAGTAAGTAAACCACCAATAAGACTTCAGTCGTAGATTGACACATATAAGTAGTACATCTATATAAGGTCCTTAAATTTTAGAAAAACTTATACAAGATATATTATATTACATAATGCCAATTCAAGACTCATCCACGTCATTTAAATTTTATTTTGCAATGTGGAGTAGATTTCCTTGATGGTCAAGTATATAACATTTGTTAGGCAAGTCGTCTAGTTATTAGAATTCTAATATTTTTATTTTATATTTTTTGTTTCAACTACTTTTCTTTGCTTTCCTTTAATTTTGTCATCAATTAATTTTTTTTATGTCCTCTAATTATCAACTACTTATTATTATTTTCATCCTTATTTTATATATTTAATTTTAAATGTCTTCCAAATTTTGACTGCTTTTATTGATTTTTATTTTATCTATTTTCCTATGCTTATTCTTAAATGTCTTCTTATACTTAGTTTATTTTAATTAAGTTTTAGTTTTATCTAGCGCTTTAATGTTATTTTGAGTATGTGTTGTTTGATTAAGTATACTAATTGGTTTAGATAAATATTTAGTTATTTCAAATTTGAGGCTATATACACATGCTTCTCCAAATAAATGCACAATATCTCATACTAACTATTTTTGTTTTATTATTATTATTACATAAATATTTGTGTGCGTGTGTCACGGTTATATATTTCAAATGCAGTATTGATTTTATAAAATAAATATCAATGAAAATAAATTTGTGGGCAATAATAGTCATGCTTATTATTTAAATTAAATCATCTAATATAAAATAGTGTGTTACACTGTATGTATTATATTTTATTTAAATTTTGACTATTTGATACAGTATGTGTAAGGAAAATAATTTCAATATGCATGATTTATGTCTTGTATAATATATTCTTTAGTTTTGTAATGAATTTTTTAATTTTTTAAGGGTATGTTTTTTATTTAGAATTGGCTCTTGAGACGACCCTAAATAAGACAACCTCACTCTCATAAAATGATGGGTCCTCAAATGAATACTTCTCAAAGGTACCAAATCAACAATCAAAAGAAACATGAAGAGCAATAAAATAGATTCCACTGCCACCAAATTTTGTCAAGCTCAATACCAATGAATCTACTCACACAAATTCTAATCTACCCCCTCCTCAAGGAGGAGGAAGACATATTTGAAATCATATAGGACATATTGTAATCCCCCAAAATTTTAAAAGCCTATAATTTAATAAATAAATTTTATTTGGGATAAATTAGCCTTTAAATCTATTTATTTTAATTATTTCATCATTTTTGAGTAAATAAAATTGGGTATAAATATTTAATAAATTAAAATAAATATTTTGTTATTTTATCACACTATTATTATTTAAATAAATTTTCAAACCGTTATTTTACTAAAATCATCCTTTTTAAACCCTTATATTTTACTTATATTAAATTAAATTATTAAATAAATTTCTTACCCAAAAATATTCTATTTTATTATTTTATCAATTAAATTATTTTATTCCATTTTTTCTTTTATTTTCCTTTTTCCCTTTTTCTTTTTCCTTTTTTTCTCCTTTTTCTCTTTTCCTTCTTTTCTTTTCTTTGGACCACCAGCTGGCTCGGCCTGATGTGCCTCTCTCCTGCGCACTGGGCCGCAGGCCCACTCTCCCCCTTCCTTCTCTCGCGTGAGCCGGCCGCCTCCCTCCTTCTTTTCTTTCCTTTCTCCCCGACCGGGCCGGCCTGCTCACCTGTCACAGCTCCCCCTCCCCTTCTTCTTTCTTTCTTCTTTCTTCGTCCTCTTTCCCTGGCGAAATTCCCGACCGCCCGCCATCACTGCCACTCCACCTGCAACTCCCTCTCCCCTATTGCTTCCCCCTATCTCCCTCTCTCTCTCCTTCTCGTCGTTTTCCTGCCATACCAACCCCACCATCTCTCCCTCTCCCTCTCCCTACCATTGCCATACCTTCCTTCTCCACTCCCTGTAACCGCCATTCCTCTACCACCCTACCGCGCCCTATCCCCTCCTCTCTCTTCCTCCTCTTTTTCTTTTTCTTCCCCTACCTTATTCTGGCATTTCTTGTCAAGCTTTCCATGCTCCTCTGGCCTCCTTTTCTCCCTTTCTTCTCCTCCCATCACTCACCCTGTTTTTACTTCACTGCCCTATTCCGCCGCTTCCGCAGCCTCAACCGCCACCTGCACCACCCCCTACCTCACCCCTGAACCATCACAACCCCCATTGATCCACCCTGCAACCTCCTTCCTCCTCCTCTCCTCTTTTTCTCTTCTCTCCCTCCCTTCTCGGCAGCCACCCTGCGTAGCTTTGATTCGCCGCCGTTCCATCGTCTATGCCGCCACCTGAGCCACCAAACCAATCCTTGCAACCCTCTCTACCACCCCCAATCCTTCTTTGCCCGAAAACACCACCCAAAAGCCTTCATTTTCCCTCTCCCTTTTCCTTCCTCACCATCCCCCATTTCAACTCCCTCCTCAGCCGCCACCTTCGCAGCCTCGCTGCCGCAGCCTCCGCCACCCTTAGCCGCCTTCAACCCATCCTCGACCACCACCTACACCCCCTCTCCACTTCTGCACCATTCCCTTGCCCCAAATCCTTCCCCATCATGTATTTTTCTTAGCCCAAAACCACTAACCCAAAAGTGCCCAATTTTCCCTCTTTTCACCACCTTCGAGCCCCCTCCTCTTTCATTTCCTTGCATGCAACTCATGCTGCATGAGCAGTATGAGCTGCTGCCTTTGTTGATTAATTTGGGTAATAATTTTTAAGATATAATAATATTTTAATTTAATTATTTGATTAATTAAGTGTTATAAAGCCTTATAATTTGATTTTTATTATTTCTAATTTAATAAGTCTTGATATTATTTTTAGGTATTGGTTTTGATAATCAAAGCTTGAACCTTTAATCCGAATACCGATAAGGTTCATTTTTACGGCAATCGAGGTAACTGTTAAATCCCCCTTAAATGCATGGATTAACGTATGTTAGCACATTAGGATTTTCAATCTATTATTATCCTTGATATTTGTTGTTTAATATGATATATATGGTTTCTTGTGTTGATTGATGAAAAGGAAGTATGATAGATTATGTGCTATGTTTGGAGATATTGTTTAAGGTAGGAGTTGGTTATTAATGAAAATGTTAAGTATTATCCATGTTATATTATGCTATTGTGATCTTAATGCATGATTAATATTTTGTGAGCCTTAGGGGATTCTAATAAGGTATCTTGTACAAGAATATGGCCTAATATATATATGGGTGCTAATAATGTTATATTAATTATAAGAGTTTTAGATAAGGTGTTAGCATTAATATATTATGTAGTAATAATAATGATTTAATACAAGTGGTATACTAAGGGGCAAAATGGTGATTCTTAATTAAAAAGGGTATTATGGTAATTTTGGAGGCAAGGGTAAAATGGTAAATTTGTTAGTAAAAGGATAAAATGGTAATTTTGAAAGTAAAGGGTAAATTGGTAATTTTGGAAGTAAGGGGGTAAAATGGTAATTTCGTAATTAAGGGGGCAAAAGGATAATTTTGTGAATAAAGGGTAAAATAGTAATTAAAGGGTAAATTGGTAATTTTGTAATAAAAGGACAAAATGGTCATTTGGTAATAAAAAGGCAAAATGGTAATTTTTTAATTAAAGGGTAAAGTGGTAATTTTGTAATTAAAGGGAAAAATAGTAATTTGGTGATTAAAGGGCAATTAGTAATTTTGTGATTAAAGAGCAAATAATAATTTTGTGATTAAAGGGCAAAATGGTAATTTTATAATTAAAGGGAAAAATGGTAATTTTGTGATTAAAGGGAAAAATGGTAACTTAGAAATTAAAAGAGGTAAAATGGTAATTTCGTAATTAATGATAAAATGGTAATTTTATAAGTGAAAGGGTGTTATGGTAATTTTTTGGAAGTTAAGGGGTAAAATGGTAAATTTGGAAGTAAATGGGTAAAATGGTAATTTTGTAAATAAAAGGGGTAAAAGTGGAAATTGGAAAGGGGTAACTTGGTAACTATAATAATTGATAAGGGTAAAATAATAATTTAATAAAAGAAAAGGGTAAAATGATAATTTAATAATGGAGAAAGGTAAAATGGTAAATATGATAAATGTGGGGGGTAATTTGGTAATTTAACCGACTATAGGGTATTTTGGTAATTTTGATAATGGAGTAGGGTAGTTTGGTAATTATGACAATTAAGAAGGGCAATTCGATAATTTAAATAACCAAAGGGTAATTTGGTAAATTTGATAATGGAGAAGGGTAGTTTGGTAATTATGATCATATAAAAGGGTAATTTGGCAATTTAACCAACTAGAGGATAATTTGGTAATTTTGACAATGAAGAAGGGTAGTTTGGTAATTAACTAAATAAAGGGATAATTTGATAATTAGGATAATAAGGAAGGGTAATTTGGTAATTTGACCAACTCAAGGATAATTTATTAATTATAATAAAGGAAAAAGGGCAAAGTGGTAATTTAACCAACCAAATAGAAAATATATTAAGTGTAATAATTATGAAGGGGGATTAGTAACCTAATAAGTATGGGAGATAACTTGGTAACCTAAATCGAGTAAGGGGTATCTTGGTAATTATGTAACAAGGAGGGTAATATGGTAATTTGTCAAGTAAGGAAGGGATGACTTAGCAATTATATAAGTAAGGGGTAAATGAGTAACTTGTATCTAACATGTCGTTGTGATTGTGGAATTTCGTAATATGACTCAAATAACGCTGATTAGTGAGGTAAGAGTATTTGATGATTAGTAAGTATCACGAGAATGAATTCTAATTCAGAATTAGATGAGTTTAGGATGGCCTTAATGATTCTTCTATATTACCTTGGACAACCATTTGAATAAGAAATGTCTGATGATATCCGAACGATTAAAAGTGAATAATTATCTGATTGTTGTGTTTTTGTGATCACCTTAATTAAGACACTAATACTTAAAGTGAAAGACCTCGAGATTAGGAATTGTGGCTCTTTAGGGGTCGCTACCCTAAAGACGTGGTTTAGCCCACGATTATTCTGGTATTTGCTAGTGTGCCTTTGTGTCCCAGCCAGGCCCTATATCTACTCTATCTAGCTCTACGGACCTAGTTAGGGGGTATGCATACTTATGGATTAGGTTTCCTTGTCGGTAGGGTACTGAGTTAGCTTTATGCACCAGTACGACTAGGGTACATTTGCGTCCCTAGGTTGATAGTTGAAGGGTACTGAGTAGCTTTTATGCACTAGTGCGACCGGTGTTCCTTTGTGTCCTGGGATTTTGATCTCCCTATCAAGGCAAATAAATGGAATTGATGTGCTATTAAAAAAGGAAAAACACTAATCGTTAAAGTGAAAGATTAATTAGTCGGGCCCAGTTGAATTATATTATGAGTATCGATCCACCGGATATAATAGTGGCCCAGGATGTTTTGCCCTAGATGATGTTTATGAGTACTGATCCACCGGATATAATAGTGGCCTAGGATGTTTTACCCTAGATGATGTATATTTATATTCCGATCCACTGGCCAGAATGGTGGGGGTCCCGAGCTCAATAAATTTGATTTGGCTGTGAATAAATCATGGAAAAATACTAATCACTTATAGTGGAATATGATGTGAGTCGGGGCCAGACCGGTCCACTAGCGAATAATAGTGGTCAGGAGCATTTTGCCCTGCATGAACATTCCACCGGCTATAATAGTGGGGTTCCCACACTCACACGGATTATTATAATCCAATATGATTGATAACAATTGACTAAGGGCTTAAGGCCCAGAAGTATCAATTATTCATTATGGCCTATTAATATTCGGTTGATTTGTTAAGTACGTGGTTGTATAAACATGGACATTCAGTATTTACCTTTCATTAAGTATGTATGTAGTATCATGTGTTGCATTGCATACCTGCTGTTAAATGTGATTTAAAGGGTTACTCAGTACCGTAGTACTGAAGGGTTCCATTTATGGGGGCCCTGCCTATTCAATAGGCAATGTCCCTTGCAGGTCGTTCTCAGGTGCTATTCAAGTGGGCTCTCGGGAAAGAGTGTAAGGTACTATCCGATAAACCCTAGGGTTGTACTCTTTCACCTTTAAAATTTATGGTTTCAACGTATTTATTGATTTATAACTACCAGTGGTGTATTATACTCTCATAAAATGTTTTAATGTGCTACTCTGATTTAATCATTGGTTTGAGTTTCTTGTAAGTTGTATTTTTCTCTTTTAGCCTTAACACTTGGTACTGGAACGGTAGGAGTGAAGTGGTCTGGTACTAAGTGTGGCGGTAATATCCCCAGAATTTACGGTTTACTATTTTACTTCCGCCAATTTTCTTTTAATTAAACGAAATTTTTTAGTAGTGAATTTTGGGGGTGTTTCACATATGATTGTGGATTTTGCAAGAAAAATCGTTTCAATAAATTGCATAACAACTAAGTGATGGATGGTTAGAGATGAGTTGAAAACTTTAGGCTTGAGACATTACGGTGGAAAGTCATGCAAATGTTGTCATCTCTCTTATCATGAATGATGTGGATTCCACATCAATAAATGTTACTCTCTATCCTATTTTTAGTTATCCAAACTTATTTTCTATTCATCCTAACAATTTTGTGTTTTATATGTTTAAAACTAAATGGAAGATGAAAGCGGATCTAGAATGAGGAATGAGAAGCATCAAGAATGGAGCAAAAAGATCATATATTATTTAGTATTAATTTTTTTTTTAATTTATAGGTAGTATAATTTAGGGTTTATCGGACCTTCGGTAATTAGATCGATAACTAGCCCAATTTAAATTATTGTTGTAACCTAATATTATTAGTAGTTGTGTAGGTAGGGCTATTCACGGTTCAAATATCTGATATTTCGGATATTTGATTATCGGATATTTGAAATTTCGGATATCTAAAAATGATATTTGATATTTGATTTGAAACTTCGGATATCCGGAAGATCGGATATTTGAATTTTCGGATCGGATATAAAATATAACCGATATTATCCGAATACAATTTCAAATATAAAAAAACTACCAAATAATAAATATATTTGATATTATCCGATTTGTTGAGCGAATACTGAGCAAATATCTGATTCGCTCAACAAATATCCGACTTACTCAACAAATATCCAATGTTAAAACTAAAATAAGAAAAGAGTGGATGGAGTCTATCGGCATGCAGAGTATTTTTATTTTTATTTTTATAAATATCTAAAAAAGGATTGTATTAAAAATATAATTTCAATTAAATTAAATTTTGCCTCAAAGAATAAATAAAATAAGTAAAAATTATACACAGATGCATATAAATTTATTTATATAAAATATAAAAGTATAAAAAAATGTATAAATATTTTTCTTCGAATCGGATATTATTTGTATTTGTCGGATCAGATATTTGGTTTGTTTGACTTTTTGTTGACCGGATCGGATATTTGATTTGAAAAAAAAAATCGGATCAATTATTTGCTTTTTCGGATCGGATCAAATAAGCAGATATCGGATAACATGAACAGCCCTATGTGTAGGTGGTTAATAACGATAAAAGTGTTTAAAACCCAGTTGATATTAATCTCGAGGTTAGACGATGATGGAATTATCCTCTTGCCTTACCGGATGGTAGAAGTAAGGTATAATTACATCCTCTAAATCTAAATGATTTAGGATGGAGTATTTCTAAAATAAGTTTTAATTTTTTAGCTAAACCAGATTTGTGTCTGTGCCCACAATCCAGCCCAGCACCCCATTTGTTTTGTTGCTACCGTATTTTAAACCTAAACCCTACCTACCCCCTGGTTCTTCATCTTCTTCCTTGTTATTACATCTACTCCCTTTATCGTTCTCTTCCTCCTCTATTTTTGATGCTGATTAATCCTTGCTTCCTTGATTATAAGGCCATTAAATCCAAACATTACTATTGCTTAGCATCCACTTCCTAATTTCTTGTTAAATCTTTTTATTTCAAGCTATTACTATATATGTGTGTGTAAGAAGGGCTCTGGTATGTACAATTTTGATTTTTCAAATATATAAAATTGGGATAAGACTTTTTCTACCATAAAATTTGTCAATTACAACAAAAAATTTTGGAGATTAATCTGGTGTTAGGTAGGAAACAATTATGTTTTTGGCACCCTGTTTGGCTAACTGATTACTAGTTTAGCTAGTTGGGTTTGGTTCAATGAATGTCGCACCTCTAAATAAATGTTATGTGCATATCCTTGATTGCATTGCTTATTAAAAAAACAATATCTAACAACATAGAGATAGATTAAAATGAATAGATTAAAATGAATATATTTTTCCAAGCAAAGTTATGGATAGTTATATTTGAGTGTAAAAAAGTTTCTCTGAACCAAGTAGGTGGATTATTTTATGTTATGAAGAAGGAAGATATATTCATATTATTTATACATATATATATATATATATATATATATATTAGGATGTTTAAATAAAAGTTATCATTATTATTAACAAATAAATTATACTTTTCCAAACAATAAAGGAAAATTAGCAAAATGCAATAATGGAAGGTACAAAATAAAGAAATTGTCAATTTTTGAAGAACATAATACATAGACAAACACATTACATAGAGAATTAATATTCTATTAATTTGTGGATCAGCCTCTATTTGATGAATTTTAAACTCATGAAATGGAGCTTAGGAAAATCATGCTTCACTTTTCATTTAGAAGGGTATTTTTTAAATAAATAAACTACTTAGAAGATCCCTTAATTATTGACATATGGTAAAATATAGGCCCTTTTATTATTATTTTTCTTATATCTTCCAACATGAGTACCGTGATATAAAATATGAACCCCTCATTGTTGCAAAATAATAATAATAATAATAATAATAATAATAATAATAATAATAATAATAATAATAATTAATATTAGTAGAAATTTTTTGACAATCAATTTACAATGACATTTGTCGACCAATATATACCATAGGTGGACATTTAGGAGGGAAAGAAAGGTTGTTAAGCATTGTGTAAGTTTTTATTTCTTGTTAATTAGGTATTAATATTTTATAATAATGAGCTAAATCCCTTTTTTTATATCTCAAATTTTGTTAATACATAATTAGCATTTATGTAATTTCTTGAATAACATGAAAAAATCTAATATTTTGGCAAGTTAAAAGGGTAAATTTACACGAGTTAAATTTGAATTAGTTAATGTTAGTTGTTAGAGTGTTGTCCACATTGTAATTAAATAAGTTAGAGTAAATTACCATTACATTGGATTACATTGGTTGTTAGTTGCTTATAAGAGGTTATTATACTTGTAATATAATAGCTGGTTAAGTTAGTTAAAAACTTGACTAATACCTACTAGACTTAGCCTATAAATATCCTATATAAGATTATATGTTTGATCATCAGTTCATTGATAACCCTTTGAGTAATAGTTTGAGAGTACATTTGTGGTTTGTATGGTGTTGTGATACAGGTGTATTCTTTTTAGTAATACTATGCAAGATTCTCATTCTCTCAATTACTCTTATTATTCATTCATTCATTAATTTTATTTTGGTCTTCATTTGACACATTATTTCTTTCTTCAAGTTTAGTTAAGTGAATTTTATTCACTCTTTCTCATTATTTTCTCATCAATTTGAATACCAATAATTGGTATCAAAGTTGACAATCAAAGAAAAATGGCGGCCACATGGTTTGATGTAGAGAAGTTTACTAGGAGAAATGACTTTAGCGTCTGGACGATGAAGATCAGGGTTATTCTTATTTAATAGAGTATCCAAGTTGCGGTGATTGATGATAAGAAGATGTTGGGAAAGAAGACAAGAAAATGAAGGCAAAGATTCTTGAGGAAGCCCATAGCACATTGATTCTATGTTTAAGTATCTAATGAGATGTATGATGTAGTAATTCGAAATAAGCTTGAAGTCTTGTACCACAAAGTATCTAACAAAGAGAGCAATCCTTAAACAGAGGATGTAATCTTTCAAGATTCAACCTAGAATATCGATTGAAGGCCATGTATATGATTTTAACAAGATCATCTTGGATGTTTAGAATATTAATGTCAAGGTGGAGGAGCAAGATCAAGTTATTATCATGTTAAATTCATTACCAATGGAGAATTATGACCACTTCATTAACACAATACTGTATGGACATGAGGCTCTAAAATTCGAGGACGTTATCACAGCCTTGAATTTTAAATAATTGAACGGCATGCACAGAAGGAAGAAACAACTTTTGAAGGCTTATTCTCAAGAGGAAGATCAGAGAAAATGGAGGAGGAGAAGAAGAATACAAATAATTCTCAATCCCAATCTAAAGCATCCAAGAAATGTTTCTATTGACATAAAAAGGGCCACTTCAAGAAGGAGTGTCCAAAGAGAGCTTTGAAGCATAGTTCAAATGAGAAAAACTATGGGAAGGCAATGGAACAAGGTGAATTGGATTTAGTCTCAAATGGGTATGACAGTGTTTAGATACTAATGGTATCTTTAAGCAAGATTGGTCAAGATTGGGTCTTGGACACAGGTTGCACTTGTCACATGACCACTAATAAGTCAATGTTTATTGACTATATTAGGGTTACTGGTGGAGATGTGCTAATGGGTAATAACAAAGTTGTTTGTGTAGCTAGTATTGGAAAGGTACAAATCAATACTAGAGTGGTAAGTTTGAATTACACAATGTGAGACATGTACCTGATGTAAAACAAAATCTTATTTCATTAGGTACTTTAGACAATGAGAGCTACTTCATTAAATTCTAGCAAGGAACTCTTAAAGTGTGCAAGGGTTCGATGGTGGAATTTAACAGTTGTTTAGTTAATGGAATGTATGTGTTGAAAAGCAGTGAAGATGCTTGTGCAAGCATAATTGAGAACAACATATGGAGGAATTCATTAAGTAGAGTAATGATGTGACATTTAATACTTAGGCATATCAGTGAAAAAGGACTCAAATACTAAGTAGAAAGGGATTTCTTATAGATAATAAGGTGCAAGAACTTGATTTTTGTGTGCAATGCACGTTAGGGAAGTATTATAGGTTAAAATTTAGTTCAAGAATGCATAAATCTAAGGAAAATTTTAAATTATGTACATGTTTATCTTTAGGGTTCATCAAGGACACTTTCCCCAGGTGGGGTTAGATACTATGACACTTATAGATGATTTTTTAAGGAAATTTTAGATTTACTTCTTGAAGAGTAAGGATGAAGCCCTTAAATACTTTAAGGAGTGGAAGGTTATGGTGGATACTCAATCAAAAAAGAGGCTTAAAAGGCTAAGGACTAATAATAGATTTTAGTTCTATAATGAGGAGTTTGATGCATTTTGCAAAAAGCAGGGTATTGTAAGGCATTTAACAATCAAGGGAAAGATAAAGCAAAATAACCTTGTGGGAAGGATAAATAGGAACATTTTAGAAATGGATCATTGTATGTTATTCTCCTTAAGTATGCTAAAGTATTTTTGGGAAAAGGCAACTCAAACAATAGTATTTTTAATTAATAGATTTCCATCAATGGTTAGTGATCTTGAAACACCTTATAAAAGGTGGATTGGGAGTAAATCAAACTATAAACACCCGAGAGTGTATAAAAGTATATGTTATCCTCATAAAAAGGAAAGAAAGTTGGATCCTAGAGCTAAAAATTGCATTTTTCTTAGATACCCTACTAAAGTTAAGGAGTGTAAGCTGAATTCATTAGAGTCTATGGAGCATACAACTTTGTGAGCAGAGATGTGAAATTCAAGGAAGAAGAATTTTACAAGGATTATATGCTTTTTCAAGATAATATAATAACTGATAGGGTGGAGTAAATTGGACAAGATAACAATTTTATGCAAAGATAGGATTATGGGGTGTAAGCTGAATTCATTGGAGTCTAAGGAGCATACAACTTTGTGAGCAGAGATGTGAAATTCAAGGAATAATAATTTTATAAGGATTACATGCTTTTTCGGGATAATATAATAGTTGATAGGGTGGAGTAAATTGGACAAGATAATAATTTTATGCAAAGATAGGGTTATGATGATCAAATCTTGATGCTAAAAAATAGATGGCAGTAGAATAAGATAACTTGGGTAGATATTAGTTGGCAAAAGATAGGGAAAGAAGGACCATTAGACCACCTGGGAGATACGCACATGTTGATCTTGTGGCATATGCTTTGAATACATTAAGCATAGTTAATGATGAATCTATAACATTTCAAAAAGTTGTGTCTAGCAGTGACACATATAGATGGATCAAGGTTATGGAAGAAGACCTTGATTCACTTCAGAAAACTAAAACATGGGAGTTGGTTCCTATACATAACATAAAGAAAAGAAGATAGTAGTGTGTAAATGGGTGTTTAAATTGAAAGAAGGGGTTCACACAAGAGATAAACATAGATATAAGGCTAGGTTGGTTGCTCAAGGCTTCTCTTAGCAAGAGGGAGTTGATTAAAAATAAATCTTCTCACCATTAATTAAACACACATCTATAAGGGTGTTATTATCGGTGGTCATAAATGATTTGGAACTTGAACAACTTGATGTTAAAATTGCTTTCTTACATGGAGAACTTAAGGAAAGAATCTTGATGGAATAACCACCAAGGTTTACTAAGAAAAGTAAGGAATAGTGGGTGTGTTTGTTGAATAAATCATTAAATGGGTTGTATCAATCCCTTGGGTAATTGCATGAGAGGTTTGAAATTATATGAAGGTTGGTTTCAAAAGGATTAAGTTTGATTCATGTGTATATATATAACAAGAGAAAGGGAAGGAGGATGAGTTCCTACTCTTATATGTAGATGATACTACTATCTAGAAAAATTGTGCCAAGAATTGACAAGGAGTTTGATATGAAAGACATGGGGTTGATAGGGAGATTTTGGGAATTTAAGTAATCAAAAATCAGAGAAAGAGGGCGTCATTCTTGTCTCATGGTTCTTATATGGACAAAGTACTATTAAATTTTGGTTGTTCAAAGGTTAAACCAATTATCACACCTCTAAGTAATCCATTCATCTTATCAAAAACTCGATGTCCCGTAGGTGAAGAGGACATTAGATACATGAATAAGGTTCCCTACTATAATGTAGATGGAAGCTTCATGTATCTAAGGATATGTACACAACCATATTTGGCCCATGTGTCAGTGTCATTAGTAGGTTTATGAAAAACCCTAGAATAGAACATTAGAGAGCAACTAAGTGGGTTCTCAGATATTTGGAAGGCACTAAAGGAGTTGGTTTGATTTATGGGATGTCTAGTTAAGAAAATTCAAGTCTCGAAGGCTTTCGTGATACTGATTATGTTAGAGACAAAGATACTAGAAGGTTGATTTTAAGATTTGTTTGTTAGTTGGCTAGGTGTGCAATAAACTAGAAGGAAACTTTGCAAAGAATGGTTACTCTCTCAACCATAGAGGTAGATTATGTTTATTAAACTAAATCTATAAAGGAAGTATTATGGTTGAAAGGTCTAGTGCACGAATTCAAGGTATATTCAAGCTTTGTGGTGATAGCTAAAGTGCAATTTGTCTTAGCAAGAACCTAGTGTATCATGAAAGAACTAAGTGCTTGGAAGTTAGAATTGATTTCATCAGAGAGATACTCGGTGGAGAAAAGCTAAGGCTAGAGAAGGGGGGAGATAAAGATAATTTAATTAACATGCTAACCAAGGCATTAAGCTTATCTGAATTTCAGTTGCATGGAAATTATGATATGTATGGCCAAAGGTGGTGAATTATATCCATTGGAGTGTTGTCCACATTATAGTTAAGTAAGTTAGAGTAACTAATTATTACATTAGAATACATTAGTTGTTAGGTGTTTATAGGAGGTTATTATACTTGTAATATGAAAACTACTTGAGTTAGTTAAAATCATAACTAACACCCATTAGACTTAGCCTATAAATATCCTATGTAATATGATATTTTTGATCATCAATTCATTTGTAACCCTTTGAGAGATAGTTTGAGAGCACATTTGTGGTTTGTATGGTTCTATGATAGAGGTGTATTCTTTTATGTAATACAATGCAAGATTCTCATTCTCTCAATTACTCTTGTTCTTCATTTGTTCATGAATTTCAATTTGGTTTTCATTCAATACATTCTTTCTTTCTTCAAGTTAAATAAGTGAATTTGATTTATTACACATTCCTACCTACAAGTGCACGGAGTCAGAGTAGTAGTCAAGATTAATCCCATAAGGATTGGTAAATGACCACTAAGACAATGATAGAACTTAGCTACATCTAGACTACAAAATGATAAAAAGTTAGAAATTATTAGCTAAAATAACCAAATAAGCTAAAAAGAAAGGAAAATAGTACTCAAGTTACTCAAGTAAATAGAAAAGCTAAGGTTTTGATTCATCGCCCCCGATCCTCCATGTAATTGAGTTCCACATCACAAACTAATTCAACAATCATGATCAATCATGCCAACAAGTATAAAAAGTGTTGTTCTTTCTCAAGCCACAAGCACCCTATTACATCTCTATGACCCTAACTATCTCTAGCTTAGGGTCTAATAGAGTGTAATGCCTTAAAGTCCACAAAGTTTCCTCCTTTATTGTTGTAGAGGTCAAATCGATCATCTTTCAACCTACAATTTAATCTCTATTTATGCTATTGGGTCTAATAGCAAAATATCTCTAGATCGCACCAGTATTTCCCACACCAAAAGTTGGAACTCGGTCGAAGTTCGTTATTCCGCCAATCAAACAACAACAACATAATGCAAGGATCATGAATTGAATAAAAAAAATAATGCAAATATTTAACACATTTGGATTGGGGGAAACTCCCCATCAGCTTAGCATAAAAATCTAGCCAATCAAACTCATAGTAAGAACATTAACAATAAAAAGATATTCCATAGATAGATAAGAGAGAAAAGAAACTACCTTTGAATTCCAATGATTCTTACAAGTGTTTAACTTTTTACACCTAGATCTCTAGTTTACAAGAGAATTATTGAGGGATTGGGGAAGAGGATGGAGGAGAGAGAAGATAAAGGGAGTGGAGGCTTCTAGGATGAAACATTAGAATGAGATTTTAAATACTACGGCCTCTCGAATCCCTATAGTGTTGATAAACACGGGATTTTCTTGTCAACTTTGACAGTGCTGGGTATTTTGACCATAACTCTTTCATCAAGACTCTGATTGAGCTGATTTTGGATGCATTGGAAATTTATTGAAAAGATATACAACTTTGATATTGAAAGATTCTCTAAGTCCATATGTTATTCTGGTATAAATTCTACTTCTTTCATGCCCACATACTTTGAATATATATTTTTTCTTTCATTTTATTCCAGAATTTGCAATGTAGCTCTAAATCTCTTTCCGCTTCAACTTTTGCTCCTTTATTCTCCCTTTAAGCTTATTATTGCTTCCATCCTTCATGCTTGGTTGTTCCTTGAGATCCTGTAAATTTTTACAACACAAATGCAGTAACAAGAACAAAAAGGGAGAACTCCAACTAAAATTTGAAGTAAAAACTCTTATAAACCTTAGGAATAAGATGCAAAAGTCACACTTATCAGTTCACTTTTTATCATTAGTTTCTCATCAACACAAGCTTATGGAATTACTGTAACACCCCAAAATTTATCACTAAAAAATTCAATACAAACATGAACGGGTATTACCACCATAATCAATATAATTCTGGCTTATGATCCTCATACCAATCACAAGGTAAAATTAAATTAGGATGTGAGGTAAAATAAATATAGGACGAGGGTACTCCATAACATAAGAAAGAGTTTTGGAGTTTAATTTGAAAATTGAACCAAAATACATAAAGTAAATATTCTAGGAGAACATGACCAAAAAGGCAAAGTGGTTTAAAAAAATAACCGGATAGCATAGATCTTTGACTCCCAACCCTAGGCATAAGACAAAATCAATCCACCATTATTAGAGCATCGTAAGCAACATATTCATCTAATGAGTCCTCATTTACCTGCACAGGATCAAAAGGGGTCTCTGCTCTTGGGAATGAGTAACACCCATAAGAAGGATGATTAATACACTATGTACTGATTAAGGTAACAATACAGTCAAGAAAGGTTACATAAGTTCATAAGATCACAATAAGAGATGACATTCACATAGGATAATCTTACCAATTTATTTATTCCTCTCCCAATCTTATGATAATAGCGTCATGGTGAGCATTCATGATTTTATTCACGTTGGGTTCAGGAACCCCATTATTCTTAACCTGTGGAGTTACAATCAAAGTACAACCCCAAGTCAAGATGATACAAGCCACTATTCTCAACCGGTAAAACGATAATCAAGGTATAACTACCTCTGACCCACATGGTGTTCCACTTTAAGTAATTAGTGTCTTATCGAGGGTTATGATCATTTAGTGGTTTATTTAACTTGATTTTGGATACCCCACTATTCTTAATCGTTGGAACGGTAACAAAGTACAACCCCAGAGTAAGATGTTTTTTGCCACTATTCTTGTCCGGTGGAACGGACAGGTACAACTAGCCCCGACTCAGGTGATCTTTCACTTTAAGTGATTAGTGTATTACTCCTACTTTATTTATTTCAAGGTCATTACACATTCATGTATAAATATGCATGCAAGGAACCATCCCAATACATACCCTAGAACAAATCATGTTTCCTTTAGAAGCCCTAATGTCACAACCCTAGCATACTCTCTCCTCTACTACTACTTTAGTCCCTAATTTTCATACCCAATCTTAAAATATTATTATGAACCACTTACTCAAGAATCATAGTCTAATACCCATGCCTTACACATGAGATAATAACCTACCCCTAGGGTTACTATTCAAGTCTCTCCCAAAACCCTAATTTCCCATACTTAGCATAGTCCCCTCTCTGGTACTCGTTTAGTCTTCAAATTCTATTCTCATTCATAGAATGTTGTTATTAACAATTAAATCAAAAATCATAGTATAAATCCCACATCTTACACATGTAATAATAACTTACCCCTAGGGTTACTATTCGAGTCTCCTTCAAAACCCTAACTTTCCCATTCAGTCATAATTATTCCCTTAGACCCCGTATGGCTACCAAATCCACTATACATTCCTAAAATTTTATTTTTGAAATCATATTCCAAGGTTGCGGTCCAACTCTCCCGTATTACAAATGCGATAATAACTACCACTAGAATTACCATTCGGGCCTCCCCAAAGCCCTAATTTCACATTTTGGTTATAACTCCTTTCCTAGAACTCAAATGACTCTCCAAATTTGTACGATTACCCAAGACACCATCATTAACCTCATATTCAATTCTTAGTGCCAATATATGTAACACCCCTAAAATTCACTACTGAAAAATTTTGTTTTATTAAAAGAATTAGCGGAAATAAAATAATAAAACTGTAAATTTTGGAGATATTACCGCCACACTTAGTACTAGACCAGTTCACTCCTACCATTCTAGTACAAAGTGCTAAGGCTGAAAGAGTAAAATACAATTTATGAGAAACTCAAACATATTTAAATTAGAGTAGTGTACATAACACTTTACAAAAATAAAATCTACCAGTAGTTATTATAAGAATACAGATTACATTTAAACTAGGGGTTAAAAGAGAAAGAGTGAAACCCTAAAAGTCCAGATAATTTCCTTACGCTCTTTCTCGTTTCCCACTTAAATGGCACATGAAAAGGGACCTATAAAACACACTTAAAAGGAGGATCGTAATGCAACACATGATACAACACTATATACATATGAGAGGTGCATACATAACATTCACATACATTACAAGTCTGTCAATGTTAATAGGTCAAAACATACAATCAATACTTCTAGGCCTTAAGCCATTAGTCCATTATTATTCAATTATCTCGAATTATATATCCATGTGAGTATGAGAACCCTACTATTATAGCCGGTGGACCAGAATACATAGAAGGCATAACGCTCCTGATCACTATTATTGCCGGTGGATCGGTCTCTAGAGCAGAATGCTCCCGGCCACTATTATTTGTTGGTGGACTAGTCTAGCCCCAACTCACATCGTATTCCACTATAAGTTATTAGTATTTTTCATGATTTATTCACATCTATGATTGGTTTTATTATGCTTAAGATCCCCCACTATTATCATCGGTGGACCGGAATACATATAAACATCATCTAGGGCAATATGCTCTTGGGCCACTATTATATCCGGTGGACCGGTATTCATAAACATAATTTAACTAGGCCCGGCTCATTAGTCTTTCACTTTCACGATTAGTGTTTTTCCTTTTTAATCATCACAACAATTTCATTTATTTGCCTCAAATGGGAGATCAAGATCCCAGGATACAAAGGTACACCAGTCACACTAGTGCATATAAGCTACTCGGTACCCTTCAACTATCAACCCATGGACGCAAAGGTACCCTGCTCGTACTAGTACATACAACTACTCAGTACCCTACCAATAAGGACACTTAATCCATAAGTATGCATACCCCTTAAATAGGTCTGTAGAGCTAGATAGAGTGAGATATAGGGCCTGGCTGGGGTACAAAGGCACACCAGCAAATTCCAAAATAATCGTGGGCTAAACCACGTCTTTAGGGTAGAAACCCCTAAAGAGCCACCATTCTCAATCTCGAGGTCTTTCACTTTAAGCATTAGTGTCTTAATTAAGGTGATCACAAAAAGCACAACAATTAGATACTTATTCACTTTCGATCGTTCTGATATCATTATGTATTTCTTATTCATACGATTATCCAAGATAACATAGATGAATCATTAAGGCCATCATAATCTCATCCAATTTCAATTCAGGATTCGTTCTCGTGATACTTACTAATTGTCAAATACCATTATCTTACTATTCAATGTTACTTGAGTCTTATTACGAACTCCGTTATTACAACGATATATTTGATACGGTTTACTGATTTACCCCCTTGCTTGTATAATTGTTAAGTCATCCCTTCTTTACTTGCCAATTTACCATATTAACCTCCTTTTTGTATAATTACCAATTTACCCCTTACTCGGTTTGTATTACCAAGTTATCTCCCATATTTATTAGGTCACCAATCACCTTTCATAATTGTTACATTTATCATATTTCCATTTGGTTAGTTAGATTACCAATTGTCCTTCTCCTTTGTTATAATTACGAAATTACCCCTTAGTTGGTCAAATTAGCAAATTATGCTTCTCCATTATCATAATTACCAAAATACCCTTCTCCATTATCATCATTACCAAATTAACCTTTAGTTGTTTAAATTACCAAATTGCTCTCCTCCATTATCATAATTACCAAATTACCCTTCTCCATTATCATAATTACCAAATTACCCTTCTCTATTATCATAATTACTAAACTACCCTTTTAATCACAAAATTACCATTTTGCCCTTTACTCCCAAAATTACCATTTTACCCTTTTACTAACAAAATTACCATTTTGTCCTTTAGTTCTAAAACTACTATTTCGCCCTTTACTTCCAAAGTTACCATAATATCCTTTTACTTATAAAAGTACCATTTTGCCATTTATCTCCAAAATTACCATAATATCCTTTTACTTACAATTTACCATTTTTCCCTTCTCCTCTAAAATTACCATAATATCATTTTACTTAAAAAATTACCATTTTACCCTTTTATTACCCCACTTTTATTAAATTATCATCACTACATAAAATAGTAATATTAATACTCCATTCTCATTATCCAACTCTACCAACTATTATATTTCAACATAATACTCATTAACATCCACATATATTAGGCAACACTCTTGCACAAGACATATTACTGAAATACCCCTAGGGCTCACAATAATATTATTCATAGATCAATGGTTACAATAACATAATATAACATGGATAAGTACTCAACATTTTCATTAATAACCAAACTCTTTCCTTAAGCAATATTTCCACACATAGCATATAAACTAACATGCTTTCCTTTTTATCAATCAATATAATCAACTACATATATTATATTAAACAACATATATCATGCATAATAACATATTATAACCCTAATGTGCTAGCATACGTTTATCCATACGTTTAAGTGGGGTTTAATGATTACCTTAATTTTGACAAAAATCAAACCTTACCAGTATCCCGGTTAAAGATTCAACTTTGATTAGCAAAACCAGTACCTAAAAATAATATCAATACTTATCATATTGGAAATGAGAAAACCAAAGCATAAGGCTTAATAAAACTTAATAAATGAAATACTTAACTTAAATATTATTATACCTTAAAATTTATTACTAAATTAAACCAAGGAATGCAGCAACTCATACTACTGATGCAGCATGAGCTGCATGCAAAATAAGGGAGAAAAGGCTCGAAGGTGGCATAAGGAGAAGAAGGGGGAGTCAATTTCAGGTTAAGGTTTTGGGGCAAGAAAAGAGGGTAGGTAAAGGAGAATCTAGGGCAAGGGAAGGGTGAAAGGGTGGAGAGAGAGTGTAGGTGGTGGTTGGGGATAGGTTGTCGGTGGCCAAGGGAGGCGGCGGCGGTAGCAGTGAGGCTGTGAAGGTTGATATCGAGGTGGAGGTAGTTGATAAGGAAGGAAAAGGGAAGGGAAAATGAGGGGCTACAAGTGTTTGTTTCAGCCAAAGGAGGTGAGGGGTGGTAAGGGAGGTTTCAAAGAGTGGTTTGGTGGCTCAGGTGGCAGTAGAGGCGGAGGGACGACTGCGGAAGGAGGGGGTGTAGGGAGGTTTCCAAGAAGGGAGAAAAGGAAGAGAAAAGGAAGATGGGAGGAAGCAAGGGCTGTAGGGTGGCTCAAGGGGGTGGTGTGGTGGTGCAAGTTAGGAGTAGAAGGATGTAGAAGGTGGTGCAGGCGGTTGGTGAGGCGAAGGAAGCGGCGAAGGGGGGAGTGGTAAAAAAACAAGGAGGGGAATGGAAGTAGAAGAAAGGGAGAGAATGAAATCGAGGAAGGGGAAGGAAGGCTCGAAAGTGGGCAGGGGAGAGGCCGATGAAGAAATTAAAAAGTAGAGGGAGAGAAAGGGGGAGTAGGTGGCCGGTCACGGTGGGAGTAGGGTGGCAGGGGTGGTCGGGTGGCAAGGAGAGGGAAGGGAAGAAGAGGAAAGAAAAGGCATGTGTGCTAGGGGGTGCAGGGTCGGTTGGGTCTAAAATGGGGAAGAAAAGGACGGGAGAGAGAGAGGGAGAGTTGCAGTGGTGGCAGGCTGCGGTGGCGGGGCATGCTTGGGGTGGTCAACGAAGAAGGAAGAAGAAGAAGAGGGGAGAAGAGAAGGGGCAGGCCGGGTGTGGGAAAGGAAAGAAAAGTTGGGCTGACCTAGTTGCCGGGGGAGGAAGGAAAAGAAAAGAAGGGCAGGGGCTGAGCCTGCGTCGCTGCATGGGAGAAGAAAAGGAGGGGAGGGGAGTGGGTCGACGGCCCAGGTGCAAGAAGAGGAAGGCTGGCCTGGAGGCCTGAAGAGAAAGGAAGAGGAAAAAAAAAAGAAAGGAGGAAAAAGGAGAAAAGGAGAAAGAAAGGAAAAAGGGGGGAAAGGAAAAGGAAAAATATGGGAAATTAAAATAATATAATTTATAAAATAATAGGATGTAACATTTTTAGGTAACAAATTTATTTAATAATTTAGTTTAATATACTTAAATATATGGGTTTAAAAAGGATAATTTTAGTAAAATATTAGTTTGAAAAATTATTTAAATAAAAAGAGTATGATAAAATAATAAAATATTTATTTTAATTTATTAAATATTCTTATCCAAATTTATATACTCAAAATACATAAAATAATTAAATTAAATAATTTTAAAAGCTAATTTATCCCAAATAAAAGTTATTTATTAAATTATAGGTTTTTAAGATTTTGAGGGATTACAATATCTCACTTTTTGCACATGTGATCATGACTTTCCCTAGGTTTTTCTATTCACACTTAAGACCTTTCCCCTTATTTATTAGCTATAAACCCTTCATCTTCACTCCAATTTTTTCATATGGTACCCTTAACCTATTTTGAGTCATCTAAGCATCCTAAGGTACTCAACATGCCACATTTTTACCATATTGACCAAAATGCCCCTAGGCTAGTGAAATGCCTATTTTTCTCTTCCCCAAATCATAGGACCCCCCAACATGAAAAACTTTTCAACCTCCCACACATACCATATCATGAAAATTATGGTCATGATTATACATAGATACTTCATATTCAACACAGTCATGTTTACATAACTTTCTTACCTTCCTCTTTCGTCATGCAAAACCGTATAATATATATATATATATATAACACTAAAGTCAAGTAACATTTCATATTGTGCCATGAACACATCAACACAACATGGATATATATTATAACACAACATAACCCTATATATGGCAGGTATCCTTATCAAAGAAGCTCAGATCTCTAAGCACAAAAGACCTACGCTTCCTCCTCCACTACCACTAGGATATCACCTAGAAATAAGAATGTAAAATTTGTAGAATTTTTAAAGATTTTGACCTAAAAGAATACTAAAATAGGGGGAAGGAAATAGAGGTAACTAAAGTGGGAAAGATTAGGTAGAGTGGCACACGACGGCAGTCACAACAATGGTGACAATAGTGGTGTTTAGAGGATGGGTGATGGTGGTGTTGGGACTGGATGGCAGGTAGTGGTGGTGGAGCTGATGGCTGGCGGCAATGTAGGAAGAAGAGTGGTTGAGAGAGGGAAGGAAAGAAGGGGAAAGGAGGGCTCGATGAGTTGTTGATGCTAGCTGAGGTGCCTAAGGTAGGGTGTTACCAATATGGTGGTGGTAAGGAAGGGGAAAAGAGGGGGCTGGTAGCAGTGGTGCAACTAGCCACAACTATAAGTGTAGGAGTGGAAGAAGAAGCGTGGTCATAGTGCTGGCATGGCCTATGCAGAGAAGGGAGGTTGGATAGGGGATGACAAGTAGCAGAGGGTTTGGCTAGAGGGTCTAGCGATAGCACTAGAGGATCAAATTAGAGAAAGGATAAAAGGAAGGGAATAAGGGTAGGGCTTCGGCTAGCTCATCGAAAAGAGGCAAGAAGAGAGGAGGGTGGTCGAGGGGTGTAAATAGGTGAGCGTCGTGGGAGAGGGAAGATGACAAAAGGAATGTAGGGGGAGCTTTCGGCATGCATGGCTACAGGGAGGAAGGACGGGGGATCAGGGTGCAGGCACAAGGTATTGGGCTATAGGGGCCTGTGATGCACGGAAACGGCACTTAGGTGCCGTTTCCCGTCCCGGAAACTTCTTGGAAACTTCTCCGAATTAAAATTTAAATTTAAATTATTTAATTAATATTTTTATTAAAAATATATTATTTAATTAATTTTTTATTAAAAAATAATTATTAATAATTAAAATTAACTAATATAAAAATTAATTTTAATTTTTTTTATTTTTCTCTCTAAAATTTAATAAATTTAATTTATTTTTAAAATATATATATATAATTTTTTTAACGTTTCCTACCGTCCCCGTTTCCTAAATTTTTAAGAAATGACGTTTCCGCATTTCGTCTGGTCCCCGTCCCCATTTCCGTGCATCACTGATAGGGGCACAATAGGGCGACGGGTGTAGGGTATACATGGCGGGGTTCATGGTCAAGAGGGGTAAGGGAGAGGGTATGTGCAGGGATCTAAGTCCCTGTTTGGGATAGAAGAGTAAAGGAGGAGGGAGATGAGGAATCCACCAAGCAAAGGAAGAAGAAGAGAAAGAAAAGAAGGGGAAAAAAAGAGAGAGAAGCAGGAGTTGGGCTGAGGTGGTGCAGCCAAGAAAGGAGAAAAAAGAAGATAAAAGAAGAGGGAGTTGGGTTGGGTTAGTGCAGCCTAGGAAGGAGAGGAAAGAAAGAAGAGGAAGGAAATGAAGGAAGGAAGGAAGGAAGAATGAAAGAAAAAAAAAAGGAGGAAGAAGAAGAAAGGAAATTGACAATTTTTTTAGTGTAGAATTTGGGTTTAGGTTTAAGGTTAAATTTTGGATATGTAAATGTCAAAATTTTAGCTAAAAATTTGTTAGGGTTGGGTTTATGTTAAAGTAAAATAAGATAAATCCAAATGTTATGAATTAGGTTAGGTTAACATGTTAAATCAATTGAAATTAAAATTTTATTAGATGTTGGGGGTACTATAGTTACAATCTAAATCTCGAAATTAAATTAAAATTTTGACTATTAAAAAATTAGTAAGGATGACTTCCTCAAATTTATTCCAATCCCAAACTTCCAAATTCATGAGATCACTCAATATAAGCTCAAGAGATTCCATATATAATTAATTGAGACCTTTTTATTCATTTATTCTTTAAATTATTTGGAGACATAAAGATGTCTACCCAAGTCACGGGACTTTTTGGTGGCTTGAAATCCTACCATTTTCATTTTGTCAAAATCATCTTAAGATTTTCCAAACCAATTTTGGAATCCCTCCTTAAAATGAGACTTATGTACTATTAGTTCTAATAAAATTAGTGAAGAAGATCGTGTAAGGCCCTACACTAGCCACAAGTAATACCCAAAAGCAATTTTAGAATTGATGATTGACCTCATTCATCTATACAAACTATTTTCAGAGTATTTTTCATCGACTCACATGCCTTTTGGAAAACTTCGAAGGATATCACTCATCCTTGGATTGCTCTAATCCAATCATATTTAACCATAGAATTTTCTAATGATTAAATTTCTAGAAAAGAAGGTGCATCTTATTAAAATAGATGATCATATAAATCTTTTTTGAACCTCTATCATTAACTACATAGCTTTACCCCTACTCAAATAATGTAGTGTCCTCATTGTGCATTGGCCAATTTCTCATTATAATCCTAAACCAATCTTACCTGGGGTTACAAATACCAATTTTATCCATGAAGAGCGGATCTAATTGTATTAGTGTCTATAATGGATTTCTTCATTCCTAATATTGTTCTAGTAATACCCCAAATTTTTGTAATCTTAATTCATGGGTAATTAGTCTCCTAATCCCATCTTTAACTTTGAGCCTTACTTGGACACTTTATCCATAAATCGAAAACCCTCATTTTTACATTCCTTCCCTTCAAAATCCTATGTTTCATTTCAGTCAAATGCTAGCCAACCACCAACCTAATCTGGTCGACTAGAGTTGGATGATTTTCACCATTTTAAACTTTATTAATTTATTTTAACCTTAAATAAATTCATATGATCAATATTTTTATATATTTTGGTTCCTAGATTAATTCCTCACATTCCCATAATTTGTTATAACTTTTGGGAGTTGTTTGATTAATTTTCCTATTTTGAACCATTTATTGAACTTTTTGCCTTACCTAAACTATTCTTAATCAATGTTGACTTTCTTGGTCATGAAGGCTTTGAAAATCTAAACCTCGTATACCACATGATCATATCCTATGTGTTCCTGGCTCATCTAACCTAAAATCGAACCATAATTACCTCAATCATGGTCCACCAACTATTTTACACACTTTCACTTATATCAATCACTCATGTCATTCCTCTTGCTTGTAAGAAACCTCCATCAGATTTTCCCTCTCTCACCTTCCCATTTTTGACAACCTATAGGGGTATGCCTTTGGTTGATAATTTTTACACATAGCCACTTTCTTTCATTAAACTTTGCTATTTCCTCTTATCTTACTTGAGGTTGTTCTTGGTTGCCACCTTGGTATTGAGTCCTTGTTAATTTTTCCTTTATGTTCTTACTTCTAGAATCTTAAGTTTAACTCTTTGGCGCTTATTTTTAGGCAAAAAAAGTTAACATTATAGATTAGTAAAGGTTTAATCAAACTTATTCGAGCCACATTTTCCAAACCTACAGGGTTATCCCCCCCCCTTTATTTTTCTTTTCTACTCCAACTGTAGTCATAAATTTTTTATAAATTAGTGTATTTCTTTCCTTTTAGGTGATTGAATTATGGAAGGAGGTTATTTAGGAGTATTTTTTTTTCTTAGAGACTAGTATACCCTTTAGTAAAGATACATGTCTCTAGTCTAAGGATTTTTTTGTGACTATGCATTAATCTTATTAATTTTCATTTTTTCATGTCTCATACTAGAAATCTTGCTAGGATTTATTTTAAATTTATATTCATGTATTAATTGGTAAAATTTATAATTTTATAATTTTATAATTTTTTTGAGTTTATGAGAAGCTATAATATTTTTATGCCATACCAAGCTTTGTAATAAAATTCTAAGTGTGATGGTATATTATGTCACACTCTTAAGACTTGGGATGAGCATACTAAAATATGTCTAAATATGAAATTTTGTGTATTATGTTAAAGTCTAAATTTTTGGGGGTTGTGTGCTCTTGTAAGATCTTAAAAGTATGATATTTATGGGGTTGTGGATTGTTTTAATTTTGGTAAATTATATATTTAGAATGATAATAATGTAAAAATGATAGTGGGTGAAATTTGTTAGATTTAGAGATTGTAGAATGTTGAGAATTATGTGGGAGTTTCAGCCATAGAGATAGTATGGGCATTTTGGTAAGTTCTTTGGGGAAATAAGCATGTAATTATGTTACTTGGGGTTTTTACTATAAATTTTATAATAAGTCAAGTTATGAAAATAATAAAATTGGAAATGTTTAAGAGAACTCGCAACATTTTGGTCTTTTTAGCCAAATTGGGTGTTATAGAATTAATATATGGGCCTAAATATGGAAATGATGATTTGTTAATTAACTTGATAAATTATGGGTAGCATAAGATGTGATTTTATGAGAAAATGCTTAATTTGGAAATAACAACCAAAAGGGTAACATTAGTATTTTATGTGTGAAAATTTAGAATTAAGTTATGATCTTTGAATTTGATGTTGTTAATTTTATTTTAGGATAAGGTGTTAAATTTGATGAGTTTGAAAGCCTCGTGGAGGAATTTATAATTACTTATGAAATTAAGACTTATAAGGTTATTATGGTATTTTACCTTGTGAAATATTCCTTTATTTATTTAATAATTATTCTTATGTCTTGCTTTTACTTCTGTAACACGTTCCATGTATTTTTAGTGATACACTCTAAGTTTTAGATGTTATAAATTTTTGGAATAAATTTATAATAATCAGGGATCGTGATAAGCTATTTTATCATGGTAGGTTAATGGTAATGAAGGTAAAAGCCTGATGACATTACGTAAACTAATAGATGCACCTTATATGTTAAGTGTTGGATAATGAGTTCATAAAACACTAATATTGAAAGTGGAAGATCACATGATATAGGACCAAAATGATTTCAAGTGTTAAAACTATCTAATTTATAATTTATTTCATAATCTTAACAGAACTAGAGAACCCTAATCCACTCTATCTAACTGATCTATCGGCTTATAAGAGGTATGTATACTTCAGGATTAGAGATTTACTAGTATATTAGGCATATTTTAACTTAAATTATGCGAGTATTAGTGAGGTTAACTATCTTTCTTCCATATATGGGGCAAAGAGTATATGATTGGTTATAGTACAGGTGATTTCCTAATCTCTATGTAACTAAGAGATTATGTGAAACACCTAATGATAATCCTTAAATACAGCTCTTCCTTGGATCAAATCATATCTTGAGCATCTATACATGTATAATATCTCTCTTGTCATTATGTTCTTTGTGTCACGCATACCCTTTTCTATAGATGTATATTGTTACCTTCCTAAGTACATTGTGTCTTAACTATCCTTTTCATGGGTGCTATTAATTCCCAAGAGTTGTTACTATCTTGATTGTAAGTATATGTTAATTATTTCGTTGTACTTATATGTGATGAGTGGTCATGGGTTGGTGCAAGGGTATGGTTTTTTTTTTAATGTCTCCCTCTTTGGACTTCTAGTCCTATGTTTTCTATCATGTATTATCTCTCTATTTTGTAATCTTATATCATCATGGGATTAAGTATTTTCCACGCCCAATCAACAGGTATGAGTTATGTTTTAGCCTTATACCCGACATGGATGAGATATAGGGAGTATATATTCTATAATGAACATAGAGTAAATCCTAACATTTTGTTATTAATGCTTCCCCAAAATTAATTTGTTTTTAGTGATAAATTTTTAGGTGTTATAATTCTTACTATGTGGCTAACTAGCTCATTCAAGTTTTTTTCGCGGTCGCGATACCATCTATAACACCCTTTTTCTCGCGGTGGCCTTAAGTAATTACCTAGAGTACTTTCAAAATTTATGATTGACTCCGCAAATCAACATAAGTTATTACTAGTAAACATGGAATAGCTATCCATACCCAAATAACCCGATCCCAATTTTGATGCAAAATTTTAAACATGATCTCAACCAAAAACCTAAAACAACTAAAAACCAACCTAAAAACTAACTTAAACTTTGCTAACCCGATAATGACTTACACCTAAATAGATCCTACCCATAATGATCTGATATAAAATATAAAAAACTTGACCCATATCCGAACATAAATTCGATAATGACCCACACCCCAACCAACTCAAACTGAAATGATGCAACCTAAAATAATTTGACCTACACCCAAACATAAACCTAACATTGACCCATAGTAAAGTCTAAGTCGATCCACAAAAGCAACATTTTACTTCATATGAATATTTACATTAACATCAATAAATTATCTTCTTAATAAAATTTTGTATAAAATAATATGATAATCAAGTAACTCAACCAATAAAACAACACATAAAAATAAAATAGTAGGATTTTGTCCTCCTCACTTTATTTCTTATAAAATTAGAACCAAATAGATTAAATCAAATTAGATCATGCTGATTGTTGTTGTTAATAATAATAATAATAATAATAATAATATTATATTATTATTATTATTATTATTATTAATGATATTTATAATTATAACTACGATAGTTATTATTATTATAATACATATACATATACATATATATATTAATATAAAATTTCATATTTCTAATAATAATTATCATTATTTTCAAGCATAATAATAATAATACTAATAAGTATTGTATATATTATGAAAATTATAATTATGATGGCAATCAATAAATAATTATAATTATATTTTTCATAATATTTATAACCATATTTATAATAATAAGGACGAAGACAGCGACGATGATGATAACAATTTATGATTAATATTATCCTTATTATGATAATAATTAGCTATTACTATATATATTATGATAATAATAATAATAATAATCATAAAAATAATAACAAATCATAAAATATATAACTTCTTTTTTATATTAAATTAATAACAATCTACATTCATTTGAATTTTGAATCAAATTCATCTTATCCAAACACAATCCGATGCGAAGTTTGTTGACCTATATCAAACTCAATTCAAACCCAATCCTACTTGGTGCCTATGAGCCCAAATTGGGAAAAAATCCATTATATAAGACCCTGACCCGACTCGAAATTTGCTTGACACAACTTAACCCAACCTAACTAAAACCTAATCCAAATCATCACAACTTACATTGAACACAAAACAAACCTGACTCAACCTAAACTCGACTAAATCATATAACAAACCCAATTTTATCCCATCGTGACCCAAACTTCAGCCATCTAACTCATTTGCTACCTTTAATTACTAACATATTTTTTATCAACTCACATGCTTCCTAAAAAAAATTGAGAGGTCAGCCATATTTAAATTATTCCAATCCAAGCTCACTTAACCATAGGGTTTTCTAATTACAAGTTTTTAGAAAAGAATGTGTACCTTATTAATATAGTGTAACACCCTAAATTTTCACAACTTAAAAAAAATTAAGGACAATGTGGAAGCATCTTGAAAATAAAATTAGGGGATGTCACCCCCACATCAAATATGTGAGATGCGTATTTATTCACCTGACATATGTTTGATGTAAGGCAAAATAAAAGAAAACAAACACACAAATGAAAGAACTAGCAATATAATACTAATATGAACAAAGATGACAATATTATAGGAGGAGAAATATACAATATTAAAATAAACAAATCAAAATCAAGACTTTAAATAATTAGAAAGAACCAAAAATACTCCAACATAGTGGGATAAAACCTACCTAAACCGGTTAGTCTAACCCTCAACTAACAAAATATAAAATATGCCCCCAGATAATAGGAAAAAATTGTCCCACATCATCATCCTCATCATACTCTATTTGGTATTCATACCCCTACAAAACGTCATCTGTTTCCTAGAAAATAAGCTAAATCAACATAGTGAGTGATCGCATAAGGTAGAATTAGTACAGTGAAGTATTGATAAAAAAAAATATTATATAATATGGTAATGCTCATACTACACATAAGGGAAAATTCTTAAAAGAAACCTAGAGGTGGTGAATATAGTTTAATGGAATAAAAATGGAAAATAAAAAAAATTATACACGATATAGAGTGGTTCAAGATCAAATTTCTCTCTACATCAACTACCAAAAGGTTTTTCCTTTTAGATTTTAAATAAGTAAAATGTTTTTATTAATTGTCACTCTTTTCTTGGTTTATAAGCCTCACAATCTCAATGACCCTCTAAGAGATGATTTACAACTTTACCTATTTATCTTCTTCAGACTCTCAATAAGAATCTCTCAAGAATGATGGGCAAACACTCACTAATCTCTTTATAATGAATTTTGTAAGGTGGTTACAATTATAACTAATTCTCACCAAAAATCAAGATGTAAAATTGTAGAACTTTGGATGAGAAGTAATCTAGCTAAATGTAATAAAATATTTTAGAATTGAAGAGAAACTCTAGCTAAGAGATTGAGCAATGAACATTTTTTTAATAAAAATTTCAAATTTAAAAGTTGAGAGCTTGAATGAACAATTGAATAATGTAAATAGTAGATGATAAAATTTATAGTAAATGTAGTTGAAAATTTTTTTAATAAATTTTGAGGGACTTTCTTTACATATCTCACTGTCTTTAGTTAATCATTGGCCACAAAATGATTAAAATTTTATATCTCCCAATGAGTAGAAAATCAACATTTAATGCTCACCAATTGATCTATTTGGACAAAGCATTCGATTGGTTATACAACAAATCGATCAGTGTTTCAAACCAGTCAATTAAATGTGTTTAGAATTAAGATGAGAGAGTCATTGTTACACAAACCAGTCAATTGATTTTGTGTTGTACTCAGTTAATCATATAAACAGTAACATGGTTTAGCAAACAAATCAATGTGTCCTTTAGACCAATTGATTGGTTTACTCAAACCAGTCAATGGCTTTAGTGAAACTAGTTGATGAGTTTAAATAGAGACAAAAGGATTTTTGTAAGAGTAAAAACCATAGATAGGTTGGTCAAACTAGTGGATCGGTTTCCAAACCAATCAATCAGTTTGGTGAAGCCAGTCAATGAGTTTAAATAGAGATAAAGGAGCTTCTATAGGAGTGAAACCCATGGATCAATTGGCAAATCCATTTGATGAGTTTAACCAAAAAAATGGATTTATGCACAAGCAAAACCCATAAATATGTTATTTAAACCAATCGATCAGTTTGGAGAAACTAATTGATGAATTTAAGTAGAGGTAGAAAACCTATGGACTGGTTGGCCAAACCAGTCGATTGGTTTGGCAAAATCAATTGATTGATTTGTTGCACCAATTGAATTGTTATCTAACCTAGCTGTAATTTATATATATAAATTTTAACATACTTATATGGCCACCTAGAAGGTAAATAATCCTACATACTATTACTATAAGTAAACCAGAATAAGGTAAGCACCATATAAATTATACTTAACAAAAATACACACACACACAATAGTAATTAAAATGGAATCAAAGAACAATCTCATGAAATAAAGAAAAATAAAATCATATCTCAAACCCAAATTTTGGGTTTCAGTTTATTCCCCAGTAATAAATAATCAGCCAGTCATAATATTCGAATTAATTAAACAGAAATATATATCCAAAAATATAACTTAAAAATAGAGAAAGAATTAATCGAAATTAATTATAGACGAAAGATCAAGAATTTATTCATATAAAAAGTAATTTCATATAAAATGAATTCTACTGGTATAAATTTCTCTCTATTCTTTATTTCTCTCTTCTCCCTCGGCTGACGGCGTGAAATTCTGTGTCGTTTCTTCTATCTTTTCTATGATGTTTCCTTCTTTCATTTTATATGCCTCGACTTCTACTATTGGTATGTGATGCACGAGGACGGTAGTTAGGTGCCGTCCCCCCGTCCCGGAAACTTCTCTGAAATTTTTCTTAATTAAAATTTATATTAAAATTATTTAATTAATATTTTTATTAAAAAATATTATTTAATCAATTTTTTTATTAAAAATTAATAATTAATAATTAAAATTAACTAATATAAGAATTAATTTTAGAAATTTTTATTTGTCTCTCTTAATTTTAATAAATTTAATCTATTTTTAATATATATATATATATATATATATAATTTTTTTTACGTTTCCTACCGTCCCCGTTTCCTAAATTTTTAAGAAATGACGTTTCCGCGTTTCGTCTCATCCCCGCTTCCCCGTCCCCGTCCCGGTCCCTGTGCAACACTTATTCTGACGTGCCTAATAATAATTATGTAATTATTATCACTTAAGTATAAAATCATAATTATTCACCTATATTACTCAAATAAAATACTAAAAGCTAAGATTATAAGGGTATAAAATATATCAAAATATAAACTTATCAACACCCCCACACTTAGCTTCTTACTTATCCTTTATAAATTATGACTATAACTAAATAAAATTAACTAAATAGCCACTTTCGTAGGTCTCTCGATTGCACTTAGCATGTGCAACAAGCCCTTTAAATCCCTAGGTCGCCCATAGAGAACGAGTAAGGTCTCATGAAGGTTTCACAGATGATATACCCATAAAATCACACACAATAAGAAAAAGATAAATAATACCACACCTAACACCCTTAACTAATGTTATCTCAAAATCCTTTACTTTCATACGTTAAGATTACCAATCAACCAAGATTCTAGATTAGAAGATTTAAAGGATCAATTTCAACATATGGTTCATGCATAAACATGATAGATATGGACGAATCAATATTATGGATGAAGATCTTCCACACCTTAATCACATCAAGATCCATCCTCACTATAGATACCCTCTATTTTTTTTCTTTCTTAGATTCATGGCTACAAATGAATAGAAACACTCAAGTATGTGAGATAAGATGATAAAGATAACAAATGGCTCATGTGTATAAACAAAGAAAGCTCATATTTGTGAATAAAACATCATGAAATATATGGAATAATGGCCACATGGACTAAACCATATGCTTAAATCTTGTGACTAATCTCCATCAGATTAAAGGCTACACATCTCAAGAATCAAATAGGGCTTACTTATTGGTTGTAACAGATTTAAGGTATAAAAGGGTATGGAGTATTCTAGGATTTGTGGTGCTAAAAAGGTTGAGAACTAGTGGAACTATGAGAATTAGATGAAATATAAGCACTAATTCCACATCAATGATACACATCTCCACCTTAACACCAAAATAGAATATGAATAGAACTTTCTCAACATCATCTCCATATCTCCCTCTCTCCCTTATATTGTATCCTTTTCTTCTTTTCTCTTTTTCTTTTTCAATATTTTTCTTTTTTTCAAATTTTTTTCATCCTTTTTTATTTTAATCAATATATATTCCTCCACCAAACATAAACACTCACTTTCTTAGCATAAATACATATATTTCTTTCACATACACTCATATACACAACCACTTTTTATCCATAATGATTTGATTCCTTTTCACTAGCTTTAAGAAAGGGTAAGGATAAGGCCCAAAGGTCATTTGATATGGGTAATGAAGGAAAATATTTGTTCCATGTATAGGCTCAAAGGGTTTCTATGGGGTGTATATCATGTATACACAAATTAGGGTTAAGTTGTTTGGTCATGTAGTGGAAAATATTAAGTTACCTTTATCATTTTCTCAATCAAAGCATGTTTTGACTATAAGATTTAAATAGTACAGGAGTAAGTTTTGGTAAACTCTAAAGTCCATTACAAGAGTTATGGAAATAATTTGATCAAAGAAATATAACATATATAAGGTTAGCAACAAAAATTTAAAGCCAAGAAAAGTAGATAATTTTATATGAATTCTCTCAGAAAAAGAAGGTATATATGGTTCAAAAGCTCACTGAGGAATGTGATGAATCTCAACATTCCATGTTAGTGGTTAGAAAAACATACATGTACTTTCTCCATTCACATCTAGATACGTAGATATATGTTTCCTATATTGAAATTAACATAAAAAATCTCCACTTGCTTTATCTCGATTTTATGATCCTCTTTATGTTAGATTTCAAAGATATGATCCTCATTAACTAGTTAAGGGCTCATAAGACTCTTAAAACACTAAAAAAAATTATTTTTTTATTTTTTATGCAAACACATAAAACACTCACACCTCCACACTTAAATCACATATTTCCCTTAATGTGTAAACAACTAAAGGAATATGTAACTTTAATTATGGAGAGACAAACTAAATAAATAAAAATAACTAGAGGGTAGAAAAACCCCTTATCACATTAGGTTGCCTCCCAAGTAGTACTTGTTTTTATGTCTTCAGCCTGACATGATCTTGGTTTACTCATTCAAGGTGGGTATGTTCTCTTAAAAGCTACTTCACCAAATCCCTCCTCATGTAGATCAACTATATCCTGCAAGGTATAAAAAGATAAAATATTAGTTTTAATGAAATATTTGACCCAGCAAGAATGCTATCATGGGATTTAAGCTTGTGTGTAAAAATAGAATGTTTTACCCCATGCCAATATATGGTCTCTCTATCAAAGGAAGAACATATTTTCCCATCATAAAATCTTTTAACACATCTTTCCAACATAACCTCTCCTTTGGAGCATTACGCTTCTTATTAGATGAATCTAAGATGATTTGATTACTCTCTTTAATCTTAGACCCATATAACCTACTAAAAGAGGGAAAATAAGGAGTATGGTTAGAATAAATGAAATCAAAGTGGTTCAAAGGCTTACCTTATGTTTCATGGTCATCTCCAAGCAAAATTTGGAAACAAATGTTCAAAGATGGTTTATGGTATATGAAAGTGATAGTCTTGCCATCTATATACTTCTCTTTGTTCACTTGATCCTTATTTTGATGAGATTCTTCATCTACTTTTACAAGCTCTTCTTCCACTTGATCTTGCTTTTCAATGTGCTCTATAGGGACCTCCTCAACTAGCTCATCCTCACATTCGGACATGGCATCATCATACCCATAACTCCCACTTGATTTTGAAACTAAAGAACTTGAGAGTTATTTTTGTGCTTGTAATTGATTGATCATGTTAACCACATAACCCATTTGCTCCTCTAACACTGACATCCTTTCATTTTATTTAATTTGATTTTACATTAGTTGGTTTTTCTTGTTTATCAATGCTTCAAAAAGCTTCTCTATTTTATTTATTTTTTTGAACTTGAGGGTTCTAAAACTGGAGAAGATTTTTGCTGAAGATATTGATAATATTTTGGAGCTTTATATTCGCGTGTGTAAAGGACTTAATATGGTACTGGATAATGATCATGCATCTCCCATCCAAAGTTGGGGTGGCGCCTCATTTCCAAATAGTATGCGCTTGTTTAGGGGTCATGTTCTTAGAATTCATTGAAAGATGGAGTATTGTGTTGTATCCATCCTCCTTCTCTCATAGCTTGTGAATGGTAAGTATATGGATTTCCTCATGTATGACACATTCTACTTGTATCCATAGCTCCAGTAGCTATGGAAACTTGCGAAACAAGAGTAATGAGTTGGTCAAGTCTATCATCAAGGTTACTTGAACTTACCTCATTTACTCTTACATTAAGGTTCATGCATAGTTGTCCATAGCTTAAGGATCCTCTCATAGCCACTTGAAAGAACACCAACACTTCAAAGGAAATGGTTAAAAGAGAAATAAAATACACCAAAAATCCTAAAAAAAAAAAACTAAAAGGAAAAAATTAATCACTAAAAAAAATGAAATACACTAACTACTAACTACCTATTAGTTTAGAGACTTAAGTTCCCACAAGCACTCTGACCTCTAAATAAAATGATGACAAGACAAACATGACATACTAAAAATACTAGCAAATAGAGGTGAAGTTTCCAATCCCCGACAACGGCGCCAAAAATTGATGTGGTCGTAGCCGGCATATATTTTAAACCATCTTGTTAACAATTGTAGTATTGACAAATAAAGGCATTGTTCTATATCGAGGATTGAGATGGCTCACCTCTATTTAACTAGCTTAAAAATAAAAACCCTAAATAAATAAGAAAATTAATAATAGGGTTATAAAAATAGAAAATAATAAAAGAAAAAATAAAATAATAAAAATAATGGATAGCCGCAATTATGATAAATCCACCACTAGATTAAGTCTATAATATTAATTTCTAAGTCATTATTTAATCATGAGAAAGAAATTAACCAAACTGTACACCAAAAAGTAAGTCCATACACCTTATATTACTTCCCTAAAATAATTAATACCACAAAGTATCAATATTAATATCAATATTAATCCTATTAAATACTAGCAATATAGCAACAACAAGTAGCTCTTATATTTAATTATATTTAATGCATTAAGTATAATTGGAATGATATCAATCAAAGTATACAAAGTAGTACACTAAGCATGTCTAGCTGTATTTTCCTTCTTTGACCCACCCGTATCTAAACGTTTTACTACTTCAGTTAGAATCACAAAACTATTAGGTAAATTGTTATCTAACCTAGATGCAATTTATACATATAAATTCTAACATATTTATACTGCCACCTAGCAGGTAAATAATCTTATATATTGTCACTATGAGGAAACTATAACAAGGCATGCAACATATAAATTATACTTGATAGAAATATATATAAATGATATCAATTAAAGTAGAGTCAAAGAACAATTTCATGAAATAAAGAAAAATAAAATCATATCTCAAACCTAAATTAGGGTTTCAGTCTATTCCCTAGCAATAAATAATCTGCCAGTAATGATAATTGAATTGATTATATAGAAATATATATCCAAAAATATAAATTAAAAATAGAGAAAGAATTAACCAAAATTAATTATGGTTGAAAGATTGATAATTTATTCAGATAAAAAAGTAATTTCATCTGAAATAAATTCTACCGTTATAAATTTCTCTATATTCTTTATTTCTCTCTTCTCCCCCGACTAACAATGTGAAATTTCGTGTCGTTTCTTCTATCTTTTCTATGTTGTTTCCTTCTTTCATTTTATGTGCCTCAACTCCTGTTGTTGGATTCTCTCCTTTCCTATTAGTTGATGCGCCTCCTACATTGCTAACTCTGTGTTCTTGGGTTGTACCGTTAGGCTTGCCCTACGTTTCTATTTGGTCGAGCCCTCCTTCCTGACTTTTTGCTTTTTCATGTGGTTTCCTTTTATTCTGTGCAACACTTCTTTGTTTACTTTTTCTTCCTGCCACTGCTTCGTTGGCCTCTGTTTTTTTTCCTTTTCATGTAGCTCATTCTTTTTTCTTTTCTTCGGCCACCGCCCTCTCTCTCTCTCCCGTTCTTCTCTCTTTAATTTTCTTCCCTTTTGTTTTTGGGCCTTTAGGCCTTCAGTCCTTGGGTCGTTGGTCCAAAGGTCCCTTTTTTTTCCTTAAAATTTACCTATAAAATAATATTTATACAATTATTATCACTTAAGTATAATATCATAATTATTCACCTATATTACTCAAATAAAATACTAAAAACTAAGATTATACAGGTATAAAATATGTCAAAATATGAACTTATTATCTGGTGAATCAAGCATGGTTATGTTTAATCATAGTGATGATGGTGGTGACAATAGTACCATCCTTCACAAAAATCCACTTCAATTTATTTATTAACCTAATACATTTTAATTTTTACTAACAAGAAGGTTTATTAGGTTAATTCATTGATTCCTTCAGTTGAATCGGCTTATCTCATTGAGGAAGGAACAATGAGGAGGTACCCCTAGACGAAATGGCCATTTTCTTAACCTTCTCTAAAGGGTATCCTATCTCAAATTGAGTTTTGGGAGCTCATTACATGGAAGTTTGGAAATGATTTTGAAGTTGTCCACGCGTAGAAGGTTTTGAAGGATGAACAACCACTTATTAATAGGCTTGTCATTCATAATCTTCTAATGGTCACTGTAGTCCTTAACAAAGTAGTAAGGCTAATTTTTCAATCAATAGGAAACATATTTAGGTAAGGAAGTCTACTCCAAAGAACCTAAAATAAGAGCTTTCCTCAATAATAACTTCATCAAGCTAGCCTTCACCAACAAATTCTAGTTCTCCATAAGTCTGTATGTGTCCTATGCGGTTTTCTACCTTGGTAAGATAATTGGAATGTTGGGGTCACTCATTATCAATTATATTTTCTAGTTCTCCATAAGATAGTATGTGTCCTATCAAGTGTTCTACCAAGGCAAAGACAACTATAATGTAAGGGTCATCCATTATCAATTATATTTTTCTAGTTCTCCATAAGATAGTATGTGTCCTATGTAGTGTTCTACCTATACAAGGATAAGTGGAAAGTTGGGATCATCAATCATCAATAGTATTTTCCATGATTTATATTATAAAAAAAATGTTAAAACTTATCTGAAAATACATTAATGATGAAGATGAGTGGCAAGTAATTACACTTTTATTCACTTATTTTATTTTATTTTTTACTTTAAACACTCAAAGTTAAAGTGCATCATTTCATTGTTAGTTTGGACATGAAACTATGAAATGAAAATGAAAATGCCTTTGCCATGATCCCCGAATAGGGGTTCTTGTCTAGCCCATTATCCACAATGGATCATAGTGCGATCAAAATGGGGCCATGGGATATCCATGCTTTCAATATTAAAGAATGAAGATAACATAATAGGTAGAGATGATAATGGATCACATCCGTATCAATTCAGCTATAAACTTAAATTTGGGTTGTACATGAATTCAAATCTAATGAGTCTTAAAAGTTTAGAATCATATTTAAATTTGATATTATATGCATTGATTGATTTACTAAAACACATTACATAAAGTCAAAGATTAAGAGCTAGGAATTGGGATTAGGAAACTCATATTCTTTAGTTCATGTGTCATTTATGCTCGTATATATATGCATGTATGAATGTAAGTACATACATAAATGGATTTGGGTCGAGTCTAAATAATTGGAGCCAAACCCAACTCGTTTACCAAGACACAAACACAAACCTTGCCAACTGGTTCTAAATACTTCAAACCCAAGATGTTTATAAATTGGTTGAGTCCAACAAATCTTGAGTCAAGTTCAAGATCCATTATCATTTCTACTAATAGACAATGATGTTGTGATATACTATTTATTTGATTTATTTTCATGAACAAAAAACAAAAAATAAGTGACAAGAAAATTACCCGTGCAAAAATCCCACTAAATGATGAACAATAGCATAAATATAACACCAAGAGTTCTTAGTAAAAGTGGCTTTAGTACAAGGTTTCATCATGATTAACCAAGGTTCAGTTCTTGCTTAGGAATGCCTTAACAATACCCACAATTTAGTTTTAAAATACGTATTATTTAGCTCATTATTTTTTCCTCTACTACCGTCAATCTTGTTAGAATCAAGCTAGATGTTTTTTGCGAGTTATGTACAAGTTGAATACAATTTACCATAAGATACGTGCAAACTATATGAATTGAGTTGAGTAGAACTTGTATTGCCTTCCATCTAGAAGAGTTCTAGTAGGCGTAAAAGCGCAACTCGTACACAGCTCACAGACAAAAAGGAAAATTAACACACAGCAGAACTAGATCTCATATAACTTATTTGCAAATTGAATACATAGTTTACACGGTTCGGTGACAACATGCTAGCAATGGAAGACAATATGAACAATCTATATAAACGAGCGTGAACAGTGTCCGCGTCCAAAAGCATTTTATTACTAATTTTTGCATTTCATTGAGTAAATAATAATGTCACTAACATCAAATACAGTAGATTCCATAAATACTGTGTTGGAATTATGAAAAATAATTATCACCCTTATCAATCACAATCACTATTTAATTATTATCCTAATTAATTATATTTATATGCTACTGAGTATTCTCTATATTATTTATTAATTACTAATACCTAAACAAATGCTTAGTCCTACCCTACATTAAAATTTAAAACGCTAGTTTCCCAACAAATAGATAATTAAATGAGACATCAAACTTAGCTCTCTTATTAAATGTATATTCCTCACCAAATAAACAAATATACTATCTCGTCAAAATATAGTAAATAAAATTTAATTATAATAATAAATGAAATATTATTAAAACTAGTTTCATGAAAATATTGATGTAATCTAATCCCGTCTTCATGGGTTAAAGTTCAATGTAATTTTTATTTAAATATTATTTTCAAATGATGTTCAACAAAAAATATTTGCCTGCATATATTATGTAGTTATATATTATTACTTGTTCTCACAAATAAAGGAAATATATATGTGTGTGCGTGTGTCAATATACAATGACTAAAATACTCCGTATGCTTTAAAGCGTTTGGTATTTGTTTTTATTACAAAATTACTCTTCCATCGCGTAGGATGCTAATTGTTAAACCAGAATATAGTAATTGTTCTTAATAACAACCAAGTGGGAAACAGTTTAACATAAAATACAAGGATACAAACAAACTTTGGCTTCTAGACTATTAATCAAAACATGCAGTAGAGAATGCTTACAACACCTATTTCCCAGAATCGATATTATATGCATTTGAAAACTTCTAAGCAGAAAACCCACACAAGATAGCTTCGGCCACAGGCTATGCATGGTGTGTACAATACTCTTCCTCTATAAACGCATAATTTGAAAAGCAACGTTTCAAAATTCTCTTTTAATAAGTGTTTCTTCCTAATCGAACAATCGGCAAACGACCAGGTCAACGGTACTACGCGAACCAAACTCTAAGCTTGCCACTTTGATTGGATTAATCAGAGGCTGATGCGTAGAAGCCAGCCATCTCTTTATTTCAATCAACTTAATTAACACGAATACTGTCTGAGAAACAGATAGGGAGCATTGCAACCTGGTCAATCAACTTGCACTAAGGTCAAACAAGGACAGTCGACACCAAAAAACTAACATGGTTCTTCTTAAAAGGAAGTGGAAAAGTAACTTAACATGGTATCTTAGAATGCAGTTTGGGGGACGGGGAATAATAACAAAAGCAAAGTCCTTTCACAAGAAGATTTTGGAGCCTGGGAGAGGGCGAAAGCGATCGTATCACAGAATATATATATATATATATATATATATATATATATATATATATATATATATATATATTCAACTTGCAAAAATTTCATGGAGCGTAAAAGAGGGTGAAAGCAACACTTTTAGCAAGCCAAGTGAAACTGGTAGGTAACAATTCATTGGTACCTGGGAGATGGCGAAAGCGACAATATAACACAACAAATAAAACTTTTAGCTTGATGCAATTCAAGTGAGCGAGGCATCCATGTCTACCGGATCTATCATTAAGGTTCGAAACTGTGACCTCAAATTAGCAACTTATTAAGAAGGGACAATAATACAACAGACATGATATGATACAGATTTTGTTCGCCCATTTGAGTCCACTGTGATGTACTTACCTTATGGGCAGCAGCTTATGACTCCAAGCAAGCAAATGGAGGAAGGAAAAATGCAAGATCAGCAAAATGAAAGCTTGAAGCCAACAAACTATTTCAGGTCAAAAGTCGTGGAGAGACAAACAGCACGTAGATGAGCACATTAGCCAGATTTTGTGCCTTGATAAAAGGTGTAATGGACCCGAATATATGCAGCCAATTTTTTACAGAACAAAACTGCAAGCAGAGCTTGGGAGGTTCGGAACTAACTAGAAACGTAAAACGTAAATTAAGAAATAGGGGTAGACGTGTATTTCAGTGGAAAAAAAAAATAATTGAAGGTATGAATAGAAAGGGATCCTGATAATTCCGTCGCAAAACAAAAGCACCTGAACCTAGTCAGCCTCCATATCAGAAATAGCTTCACTCAGGACTATTTGAAGTTCCTTCAGTCTCTGTCTTGTCATAGCAATACAGTCCTGCATGCAAAGTGCTGGCTTTGTTAGTTCCATCATCCATGCCTAAATTAACTAGGAATCAAGTCTCTAGGTCTGCTGCTGATTATTTTCAGCAATATTAACAATTTATCACCATTCCAAATGAGCTCATACTACTGCTCATTCAGAAAATCATTGCACAAAATCATGAAAACGATTGCTAACTTTCTTACCACAGGCAAAATGATAACAGCTTAGACTGCTTTATCTCAAGGTACCAAATGATCTCAATATTGAATAAAGATAATTTAACCATTTTGCAAGAAATTTCCTCACCGCATTTTCAATATGCAGATTCCAGGCTTATTTATTATATTAAAAAAAAAAAAAAAGAAGAAGATAAACCCTGCCAAGGCTGAGTATAATAAACAGGATCCTTTAGAATATAACTATTCAAACTGTCATTCTGGGAATATACCATTTTAAGTGAACAAATAATACATCTTGGATATATCTTGTGACCCAAAAATAGAAGGTTCACAAGACTGATTTTGAAAATATTTTATTTCATTCATTATAAACTAGATCAAAAAATTATCTTCCTTTTTTAAAATTAGTAATAATAACTTTTTCACATATTTCTATACAATATTTTCAATATTCTCCAACTTCAATTGCTACCCATAGATTTCATTTTCATTCATTTAGTAGCCCCAAGGAACCCTCATGAGTACCTTCTTCATCCTCTGTTTTTTTTTAAAAAAAATCCATAAATAAATAAATTCACCAGTGATTTCTCTGGTGGGATCTTATCATCTCATAGGAGTGAGATGACTAGATTACACTGCTGCGAACATGAACAAGGAGCACATAATCACAAAATTAGTGTCAAATCAAAAATCCCGCCCAACCCTGCATCATCTACATTTGCACAACCAGAAGCCCAATGCCATAATAAGATTCTATAGACCCATTTATCCACATACTGGAGTTCCCTTCATTTTTCTTCAACTCCGTCACCTTGTGACTAAAGCTTCCAAGTTCCAAGCCCAACAATCCATGCCCTCATCCTTCTCACTTACTTTATGGTTATCTCTACCATCACCACCGTTTCCTCCACCAACCCAAAATTACCACTAATATCACTGCTTCCACTAGTACCACACTACCCTTTTTATTTCCTACCAACTCTTCTCCCAGGAATTCCAGATCATCATTGCTGCTAAACAACTGCTTTTTAATTCCTTACATCTTTGCATGACCCTTATACAGGTCCCAATCAATTGAAACTTCTCCATCATAATTTGCAGCTTGATTGTGATAATCTTTGACAAGGATGCTGAGATAGATATTGATGAGTTAGGTCACGAGGTTGAACAAGTAGAAATGGGGAATTTGACAGTACAAATGGGCAATTAGTGAAGATGGAATGGTGGTGGTGGTAGTGGCAGTGCATGGGGAGTAAGAAGAAATAAAAGAAGTTACATGGGGTATCAAATGAAATCAGAGGAATGAAATTAAAATATATGAAGTTAAAAAATTCATAAAACAAAAAGGAAAAAAAATATTTAAATCAATGTTTTTTGATAATTATGGCAAATCTTCTACTCTCCGTCTCTTCCATCCATGATAAGATTCTCCCATGATAACAGTTAAATAGCTGTATTCCCTAAATAACGATTCAAAATTATATTTCATAAACCAACAAAGACAAGAGAAAATAAAGATCTATAACTCTATCTATTTTGCCCATCGAGGTTTTTTTTTTTTTTCATGTCATTAACGTATAATTGTTTGTCTATGTATCAGACAACTAATCCATGAACCATGCTGCAAAGCAAGACATGCTGGAGACCAAGCAGGTGCTACTAACACAATAAAAATTATATTGGCAACTCTGCTCTATAGTTGGAGGCATAATTTAAATTTCTTAAAATTTCTTTTAAAAAAATGAATAACTGATACCAATTTGAAAGTGCATATTTCTATCCCCTTTTAGGGTATATTTCATGTGTTTTTGACAGTCAACGAGTTTGTAGGGTGTGGTATCCTACCAACTTTTCCTGCCCTACAGGATTAAGACACCTAAGTAAGGGAAAAATAGGAACTTACGTCCTAAACAACCTAAAATTAGTGTTTTATAACCTAACTATGACTATTTTTGCATTTGGAGAAAATCTTACTTTAGTATTGTTAGGGTGGCTTGCAGGGTGGAGCAGCATTGCACGACTATGTGATGATCCAGGACAATACATCCTATTGAACAAGCCAGCATTACTCTCCTTCAAATGCCACGGGTACCCTTCATCCTCCTCTATTCTCCGATTTAACTCTCTCTTCCTTCAGGGTATCACAGGGTTGGAGGATGTTATAGAATGGCCTGACCCTAAAGAGTGACTATAAGGTGAACGATGCTAAAGGCAAGAAGAACTTACGAGGTAGACGATTCTAGAGGGTGGCCATAGGGTGAAGGACCCTACAGGTTAATTCATAAGGTGGTCGAAGTGTGCAGCACAGAACTGGACAAAAAACAAAAACGTGTGACAACTAACAAGATTTCTATGGTCCCCCTTGGGGTCCCAAAGGTCAAAGAAAAATTCCCTGCAGCATGCCATGTGGACCTAGCCCCCTCCTAACCCTATCTATAAAAGGGATGAGATGAGGAATGAAGGACAGCTCCACCATTCTTATCTGCTGGATATTAGATTAGAATAAGAGGAAAACGAAGGAAGAAAAGCCATGAAGCATCAAGCCCAAGGTTGAATATGAAGGGCAAGGAGGAAGGAAGATCACTCACCTAGTAGCAGCAGCATCGAACTTGCAGGGTATATTCTTTCCCATTCTTTTTACTTCTTTCTACTTTTTCCACTGTGATTTAGGGATGTTTCTCAAAATGTGCTGAGTTATTTTGTGGGGAGGAGTATGAGGATCCCATGCTTGTATTAACTAGAATGCTATAGTATTGTGTTACGCTCTCAACTAATGGATACTTAATTTTTAGTTTAATGAATGTTTTATGAGATTATTTCTTGATCAAAAATGACTTCTACCTAATTGAGTGAAGCCTGAGAGGGATAGGCTCAGTGAAAAAGACTCAAATGACATTTAATCCGGCATAGAGTTGAGTTAGGGTTATGCATTAACACTAGATATTCACCGCATGACATTGCCAGGGTCCATAATGACGACCTGAGAGTATGCTTTAACCTCAGTGAAGTCCAGTGAGAGGTTTTGTGTTGATACATTGCATGCTGCAGAATGACAGTGTAATACTCATAGGGTGATTCATGATTACTTTCCCACAACCCTATTTCCTGTTGCTTTTTGCCCTATCTATCTTATATTATTCTTTATCTAGTAGCAGCATTTGATTTCGTAGTTAGCTTTACCCTATAGTACCAGTTGCTTTTATTTCTTCATTTTTTCACCCTATCACAATCCAACAGTATCGCACTAACCCACTCTACTTATCACTATATTACTTCCGATGACTGTGTCTACTTGCACATTATGTTGTGGCCATTTTTCCATCTTTTAGTGCATTGTTTACATAGCCACACATCAATATCTAATAAATGAAATAAAATTTGACAGTAAGCAAACAAACTAACCAGCACTGCAGATGTATAAGCCATAACTGGGCCACCTTCCTTGTAAAGAGAAACAAGTTGACCAGATGGATTTAAAACCACAGTTACTGCAGTTTCCATGATTGACTCTTCCTCTGCAGTAGGATCTGCTAAAATAAAACTTTTGTGAAGTATGCATGTAAGTGAAAAAGGGATATTACTCAACGTGAGTTTCCTCCTCTCTTTGTTGACTGCCTCTCTTTCTGACTTGCCTTCCCTTTCTTCATCCGACATGATGAAAACTCTTCCTTCTTCGCTCAAGGAAACAACTGGAATTTGCACTATAAATAAACAAGAGGAAAGAGTGACCAACAATTGAAGCATGAATAATATCAAGACACTTGATTAACTTAAGATCAAGGGATGGATTCTCAGCACTCCTTTCCACCAACATAGAATGACACAGGAAGTTAGGTCATGTGCAGCATGCCAGCATCTTACATTATGTTATATCATTCGCACTCTTTTTTTCACTTTTTCTACTAATCCTACTCAAATTACAGAATTTAGAATCACATTGCTGCAGTCAAGAATTTTTCATCTTGACTTAATGCTCCTCAAACAAACACACATGACATGTCTAAGGGGACATTTGGCAAACATACTTCTAAAACTTGGACAATGCCAGCTGATCTAACGAAAGAACAAGAGCCTTAAGCACTCCTGTTTTATTTTTAGATTAATTATATAATTGGACTAGAAAAATGTGACAAATGGCATTTTATTTTATTTCTTTTGAAAAGAGAAAACCAGTCAAGTTATATTGAAAGGATAAGAATGACATTGTCAAAATGAAATACATAGGACATCTTTTCCTTCTACTATCAAACCCTCACTCCAAATAAAACCTTAGCAGCCAGTCTTCCACCATCACACCAGCACCAGCAGACAGACTGCTGTAGCAGAAGAGCCAGAAGCCAGTAAAGCACACAGCAGGTGGACATAGAGAAAGAGAGGAAAGGAAACAATTACACATAAGCTGGTACATTAAAAAAAGTGCCAATATTTGAAGCTATGGGCTTTTTCTGCAGGACATTTTGGAGAATAGGAGGTGACAGTGTGTAGCCCAGTTATATCATAATGTCTGGGAAAACACAAGCCCAAAGCATCATTATAGAGTATGAAGAATTATAATTTAAGCATAAGCTGGCACCAAAAAATATTCAATTGCTTATTACATGCACCAGTCTATAGTCCAAAGAGACCTAAGGGCATGCTGATTGCACACACTAGCAAACTAACAGTAGTTTTTGACTAAAGCGAGCATGTAGCTGCTACAAGAACGTTACAACTTACCCATCCAACTTCCACTTCTCATGCAAACGATTAAAATAAGATTAAATGACCAGCACGTGAATCCTGGAGGCAGGTGATCCAGAAACATCAGGAAGGGAACTACATCAACCAAAATTTATGTGACCAAGCTAAAATATTATCCCTCTAAATCAATGATGGGCTTCAGAAGAATCGTTATTTCCTACCAGAATCAGACAGATTTAACAATAATAAATTGTTGCCAATCCTAGTAAATTCAACACAAGCACAATATTGCATAAAAACATTATGCAAGGGTCAGGAAGCTAAAGGCCAAATCTAGGGAAATAAGCTATTGCAATAGATGCCATGGACAATTTGGTACTTCCAATATTAGAATAGTACTGAGAAACTTGAAATTGTACATCGACAAACCCAGACAGAGTACTAACATCACTTGTTTATCAAGTCTAGCATTGGTTTATAAATAAGACATTTATGCTCTTCACTAGGTAGGATAAAATTGTGAAAATATGGGAATATCAACTGCTATAGCATTTTCATCACTCTCATATTTGAAAAAACAATTTCTTAACTGATTTTCAGAATTTGCATCCCTTTTGTTGACAATAGAAGGCAACAGTGTGGCACTGTTGTTTAAAATAAAATAAAATAAAAAGAGGAATTAATAGTATGGATAGACAAAAGGACAATTTCTGCCTATAGTTTTGTTCAAATTCACTACTACAAAGTTTCAGGGAGATAAGACGCTCCTAATATATCAGTCCATATGGTGCATCTCCAACGGGTATGCTACTTACATCAGTCCTTCAATTTTCCTATCTAAAGGGATACAGATTATTCAGAAGAACTGGACAGCATTTAAGCTGCCTTTGAAGGCCCCAAAACAAGGCTAGAATGTAACTTGGTATTGTTTCTGTCAGCAGCAAAACAGAAGCGCTGTGCAAGGTGCATGCTACATAGCTAAAATATAACAAAAAACTCCACTCAACACAGATCCACACAGCTAAAAGTCATAAGAACCAAAGCTGAATGGTTCTATTCAATTAATTAATTTTTCAATTTTTTTGGTTTCTTATGCTCTAAAAAGACCTTCATACAACTTGTATCAAATTTCGTTGTTTCAGTAACATAATTTAACAGCTACAACTAAAAGAGAATCAATAAGAGTGCATACAAAAAACTTAAGCAGAAAGAAATGCACAACTTACAATGAGAAAACGCTGCGACTGCTGCCAGTAATGCAGCATCAAATAGAACACCATCAGCATCCAAGCAATATACATCCTACAAGAATCAAGATAGTGCGATGAACAACAAAAAAACAAAAGAGACAGCCATGGAACAGAAAAAGAAAATGGGAAACCCTTTTCAAAGCTCAAGAATTGGAAGTTGCACATGATTTACAAACAAAATCAGAATGGTGTCAGGCATGCCATGATGCCAACAATACCCATATTTTTGACATGATAAAAACCCTGAGTGGAAAGAGAGAAAAAGAGGAAAACACACACACACACATCTGTGAGCCAAAACCCGTAATCAAAATTGAAGTTGGAAAAGATACCAGGTAAGCCATCCAAGCAGCTTTTCCCTTGACCAAACATAGCTCCTGGAGATTAATCATTCCAGAACTGCATTTCCAATTTAAGCATCATGTAGAGGGTTGTTAATAAACCTTTATAAGTGACCATTTACAATGGTAGCCTCATGACAATAAAGTCAATGCAACCCCAAAAAGAGGCCCATAAAGGCAGTTATGAAGGAGAAAAAAGCAAAAGTATCATCATTGCATAAATAAAAAATAGAGTGCATCAAAGACTTCAGGTAAAACGGCAAAGTATGCTTGTTCATCCAGGTATCAAAAGACGAGAACTTTCATTGGTCTACGAGTATAGCCATGGGAATGAATGGGGAATGCTAACATTGGGAATAAGAGACTACACTCAGTTGAGCAAAAAGCGTGAAGATGAAGAATGTTATAAAAAAATAATAAAAATAAATAAAAATACTACACAACTTCAGTAGGTCTCTTTCAAAGTTTGAGTTTAAAGCCACATGTGACAACAAGAAAAGCAACTGAAATACAGAGACATGGAAATTACATAGAATAGAAAATTCCTACCTCTAAAGTACAATCATTGAGTGTGACCAGTAAGATGAAAAGATAGGAAGAAGTGACGGGCAATGTTGAACTAAAATTCATCTTATCCCTCAGAGTCATCCTGTCTGATGAGTCCAATAGGAGAAAATCATCTATTTAATATTGTACCTTCAGTCCATATTAAACAAAACAGAGGCCAGAAGATGAGTACAGATGAAGCGGATCAACATGGATCATCTTTTCTCTTTTAATGCAGTCTGTGCTCAGCAAATGAAGAATGTATGATACAGTATTCTTTTGAATTTTTCTCACAATTCCTCTCTGGGGAGAAACAGAAACAATTTTCCAAATTTTATACAAAGCATATGGGACATAAAAGATTCCTACATATTGAACAACAATGGTTAAGACCTAGAACATGTTCAGAGACAGCAACAATTATTTAGCGAAGTTCACCATGCACAAAGAAGCCAATGATAATCGTGGCATCTTTTGACAGAAAGAAAACAGCATTGATGGACAAACCCAAATTCTGATATTGAAGATATAACTAAAGGTCTCAACTCAAACAAACAGAGCAAGGTCTAAAAAAAATGGAAGAAACTAGGTAAATAAGATATCCTTTCATGCCTTGAGATAGTGTCAGATAACTGCTTTGATATAACTGATGCCACCTCAGCTGGCCTTCCGGGCCGAACAGTGGACGAACATGTAGGAGGCATGTGGAACTCAATAGCTGCAATATAGAGCTGATCAATGTCACATTGAAAACATCATCAACTGACTAGTATAGATCAATACAAGGGATAGCAGATAATGAAAACAGTTCACCTAAGTTGCCATCATCTGGTGACTCCACTGCAGGGGTCATGACCTCCAATTTAATTGCAGCTAACATGGTCTGTTCAAGGATGCACAATAATCAATGGCAACACGATGTTTATCCAATGTAATATACAATACCATTCCAGCACCGGATTCCACAAAAGTTCAGACAAACAGACAATAAACAGACTGCATATATCCATATTCTTATGAAATCACAAAGAAACACAAGCGTGGCTACATACACTAGAGATGATGATTGACACTTACAGTGCAACCAATCTTTGCGAGTGCTGAACCATTAGCAGATGAAACAGCCCCTGAAAGGTGAAACTCCAATCAGGCATGGGGGTGATAGTAAAAATTCATTGGAGGAATGAAAAGTAGGCGTGGGAAATAATGATACGATAAACAAATTAAACCAAACAAACCAAGAGCTAATGTAGTTTCTCTGGCTTGGTGGAGAGGTCTTGCATCTGGGCGTATAGATTCAGTAAGATGGCGTTCAAAATATTGCAGAGGAAATAGACGCCTAAAGGCCTCTACATCCATTTCTGTTGACAAATCCCCAGAACCATTAGATGAACCCATCACTGCTTATCCCTGCAACTGAGCAAGATACTGAAATATGTGAAAAGGTTATCACTAAACTAAACTACAGATATTGACCAATACAATAGTTAAAAAGAAAACAAAAGCAGGCATCATCCATGAAGAGAAGAGGGACAGCAGATCCCTCACGATAGCATTAGAAGTAAATCTAAGTTTATCAAAACTGGCCTTGATTAGAATGTTCCAGGCAGAAGAAAAAGTATGTGGTAACAACAATGCAATAAGTGGCTTCAGTAAACCAACAACTTTACCAAGAATATAGCAGAAATTAAAGACTTACAGTAGATAAACAGAAATCTAAAAATCAAATTAAGGAATTTATTAAACAACGATGAAAATTAACATATTATTATAAAATTTAAGAAATGACAACATACAATTGAATGTTTTATCAACAATAATAGCATCTGACAATATTCTACATTCTCACTCGCAACATCAAACACTCATAGATTAAAAAAATTAATCAATTTAACAACTTAACATTTAGCAAAATTAAGTCATCATATACACAATACAGCATCAAACATTGATTCCAACTCGCATCGAGTTTTAGAGTCTCGTTGATAATCTATTTAATTATTGTACTAATTAACTGGATAACTAAACATTTTATCACATAATAATACTAATAGAAATAATAAAAACTAAATAACAGATGAAAAAATTTGCTTTTGGTCAGCAATTGATCACCACAGAGTGAAAGTGATAGAGTAAGGAGAAGCACGAAACCATGAAGAAATTAGGCGGCCAACAAACACCAGAAGAACCACCGCGCTACTAATGGAAGCATGGGAAGGCGGAGACAAGCAAAGAGTGATGGCACTAGAAGGACTCGCCGCTTGCTGCTGGTGATGAAGGGATTAAGAAGCACGGTGCGGTGGTGAATGGAGTGAACTGTGGGTGCGAGTAGCTAAGCTGTTTATTATTTACCAAAAATATTATCTTATTCTATTTAATTACTATGAATATTTCATTGCAAAGTTTGATAAAAATAAATAAATAAACATTCTAAAAATATGATAATATATTACACAAACTCAAATAAATAATTAGATAATAAATATATTATTTGTCAAACTAGCATAGTTTTATTTGTGTGTGTTTGTCAGACTCGTCTTGTGAATCCCAAAAATAAAATTATATCATAAAATGAACTACAACGTGATCTATAAAAGAAAATAAATTAAAGATGTTGGTTTGAATTGAGAAATCTTTCCCCGAATGCAAATTTTTATTATAGTGTTTATTTTATACATGCATGTGTGTGTGTGTAAATTTGTATTTTTGATAAACATAATCAATCATAACCTCTATGCAATAATTGATATTATTATTTAGATTCTTAAAACTTCTCAATACTCAATATCACCAAATAATATTATTCACCATAATATATTTTTGCTTTTTAATGGGGTAATATTATAACAAAATCCTAAAACATCAAATCGATGGCTTCATATACCACATTTTATTAATACATTATTGCTATTTAATGGCAAAATATCATAACGAATTCCTAAAATATTACATCAATGACTTTATATCCCACCATATTAACTTAATATAATATTAGCATTATAATTAGTATTTTGATAATCTATTACATTTTAATTTTTAATCTCTCATATTAGATATCATGCGCTAACGAATAGTGTCAATATGATCATAACATATTATGCAATAGATAGAGCCAATTTAATGTATTCTAGTATATTATATACCTTATGAGTTAAGAACCGTAGCTGATAGCATGGCCTTGCAAAGTAAGGCTTAGTGGAGAAATAAGTTCTTGGTACATGAACTACTTGAACAATCTATAAAAATAAGATGTGCTAGTTAGGAAAATAAAGTGTTTAATTACCATGGATATATATTGCAAATTTTTTTTATCTTATTCAGTTTCACCAAATTAGTGAGTTTCACATTTGATGAATGAAATTTCTCCTTCGCGCACTTCATTTGAATTTAACAAAACTTGTATACAAGTGGTCTTGGTAGACATAATTTATGGTTCTAAATAAATCATTATATAATATAATACAGTGAAAATAGCAATTATATCATTTTCATGTACATCAGTACCAAACACAATGTTTATATTTTTAGGACTTGTTTGGTTAAATATCAACTAAATTAAAGATGAGGAAACATAATGTATTTATTGATCTTTTCAGTATACTTGACAATATTTTTTGTTTGGAAGCCATCAACAATAAGCAATTTGTAAAAGTAATGGGTGATTAATGAACAATAATGATTATACAATAATATAATTATCAAACATAAGATTTAACAGTTAAATTTTGTTGATCTACTCATAAAATAAATTGGTGACATGGCTATATTTGAGTATGTGTTTGTATTAATAAATTTTTTTATGGGGTTTGTATTAATAATTTTTAATATTAATAAAATGCTTCAAATAAGCCATAACAGAAAACAATTTTTAGATTTCACAAGAAATAATGTGTACATATGAATAATATTCGACTCAAAAATGGTATGAAGTTTTGAGAGAATGGCTGCACTTTCCATAATGGTTTGCTTGGATTAGGTTCCATCAATTGCTCCTACACAATCCTACAATTAACCAATACTGGTCTGTTGGAGATACTTATCAAAATAGTTACTTATTAACCACTAATGGTTTGTTGCATTATTGAGGTCGTAACTAAATCATTGATCGACTAAAAAATAGAGAAACCTATAACCTAAGATAGTCACCCTATAATAAAGATACAACTTGGGATTATCTTGAATTTCTATCATTGTTGATGATTCATTTGGTTGTCCTATAAACATCTCCCATAATTCTATAATAGCTCTTAGACATTGTGAAAATGATGGCGAATAACTTCTCCAGACCTACCAAACACTCTTTGAACCTCCCTACTTATTGTAGAATGCCCCAAAATGTATAGAAATGAAGCAACTTGCCTTCAACATTAACCCATTTAATTGATTGCAACCCGCCATGATTCACTAATAACCCATAGAATTCATAAAATGGCGCAAAACCCATAAGAATCATATATCGAATATAACTCTATTTGTCATTATCTCTCTTACCAAAAAAACTCACTTCTCACTTCTCTAGATTCTTTATACATAACACCTTCGTCATTGTCATCTAACATGCCATTTTCATCTAAATACCAGTTATCTACCACCGCCATACCAAACCAATTTATGATTGTAACTACCAACAAAGTAAGAATACCACCATCACTAACCATCATATTGTCATTATTCTAATTGTCAAGAAAAAAAAAATGTATCAGCATTATCCTAAACAAGCTGTACATATATAAATAAATATATTTACATATATAGGCACGCGCACGCACACACACACATATATATATGTATGTATATACGTATGTATGTATGTATGTATGTATGTATCGAGAATCATCCATCAGAGGCCAACATGCATTCTCTATGCTAATTAATAATGCCAAATACTACTATAAGACAACCAAAATGACACATGATTAAGCTCAAAACACATTTTCTTTGCGTGCAGCAACAGCGAGCCCTTGCAGTGACATAAACTCAATGGGATAGATTTAACGTCAGAAAACGAGGACAAGTCAGAAGACACCTGCTGGCAAGCATATGTATATGGATTATGGATAACATATATACTGCTACAAACCCTCCAATACACTGCGTTCAAAGCAATTAAACATGAGAAATAGCAACACATGACATAATACACCCTAACAGACGATGATTTGTATCCTACGTGATAGCACTTAACATGGTGATGAACATCAGGGTATCAATATACCCTTTTCAATTCTCATTTGCTGAATCATGGAAATACTATTGTGCTTAACATAATGCAATAACAACAAAATAATTTCATCCATACACACTATAAATGTTAATGGTGGACGTATCTCAGACTCTCAGTTCTCTTACATAACAGACAGATGAGCTTAAATTAGGCCAGAATGACATTTCACGGGATTGGAAGCACCAATGCCTTCCAGCAGAAAGTAGACAGTTCCATTGGATCAAATTTAGGAATGAAGAGCGGATGGAAATGGCTGGCCTCAAACCCCACCACCGTATTTCAAGTAGACAGACCAAACATGCTAATAGAGAGTTCCATACTGCTAGAAGCTTTACAACACGAATCTGGAAACTATGTCCAAGTAGCTTAAATTTCTGTAAATGTATATTTCAAGTGTACAAACCAAATAGTTCAAATACAGACCAATGCTATAGCCGCCCGCTAACAAATACACAACATGAATACATAACTACAGTAAAATTTTGAACACACGGATAAAGAAAATTTAAAATCACAGGCACTTCATAGTGTGAAGAAAATGAAGGAATTAAGCTTTGATAGCTATGGAAGTGAGCAAAGTAAAAACTCACAGGGTGCTTTGATACGTTGCGAGCAGTTATACGAGAGGAGGAGAGAGGAGACGACAGAACAAGCGCCGCCCACGGCAACTCAGGCAGGCGAAAATGGAAGCAGTTTCCAGCAGATGGAAGACGACGACGACCGTACGGTGGGTCGAACGGAGGGAGAACACGAGCGGAGGGAAAGGGCGACGTAGGCGAGCGGCGGGTTATGGGGAGTGGGGTCGAAGATCAATCGAGTATGTCGGATTGGGAAGGAGGTATTAGGCGCGGGGAAATAGAAGGCTAATTTTGACCAATTATATATAAATTTTATTTAAGTTTTATGTTGGCCTCCGTTTAGTTAATACTTAATAAAAATCAGTTTTGTCCGTACATTAAACGGATTTTCAATTAAAAGGTATATAGTATGCTCAAATAATTTATGTATAACTATTCTCCTACACAAAAAATTAATATGTGTTCATAACAAATAATGATTATATATAATGAAATAGCCCTTTAAATACAATATTAGTTGTAGAAGTACATTGATTATTTTCATCATCATATATCATGATTTTCAATCCTTTATAATTTATAATTTTTAAAATGGAGACGTAGAGTTATCCATAATTAAAAACTGATTTTTATGGCATAAATTTTATATGAAACAATAATTAACCTTAGCTCTTATTTATTGTCATAGCATAACAATTAATAACTAAAAATTACCTTCGAATGAAGTTAAATGACAATATTTTATCGGAAGGTTGTAACGACATTCTTATGATCGATGCTTTATGACCTACATTAATTCCACCAATAATCTTTGCTTCTAGGACATGAGTGTCAAGTCATTTGATAATCAACATTGTATCATTACATAAGCCAACAAAGTGATCTATCTTTCGCAATAACATCATAGGAGTACCCACTTTTAAATTCATCACATAATTTAACACACCGGGACACCTAATTATATTTAAAAATTATGATGTGTGGATATCATATATTAAATCAACATCTGATTCTGATCTATAAGGATTGTCTAAACTTAAAGATATCATACCTTCTAATGTGCTTATAGACAGCATATAATCATTCATGTCAACCACTTTAAGAGTGGGTGTCAATATCGGTCTCCCTTGCGAATACTTTGCATCATCAATGCAATTAGAAAATGATAGATATGTCACTTCAACTATGTTTTTAATTGGATCATCATAACATTTTAGCAAAATATCATCCGAGATGTCACTAATTGCATGACCATCATTTGGCCTTCTAAGTGTTACATCTTCAATACTTGCAATCCAATCTCAAAATTGTTTCAACGCTAGACATTTATCCATTGAGCCAAGATTTTGTAGTCATGTTTTTTATCAATCTCAAAACGTTACAATCTCTCCATATGTAAGAGTAATCAATCATAACATTTATGATATCTTGTATGCTTCCCTCTGGGATAGCAGGTAAAATTTAATGAAAATCACCACCAAACATAATAGCTCTTTCACCAAATGGTTTATTACCACTGCATGCATTACCGAATCCCAAAACACCTCGCAAATTTTTTCCAATGCTTCAAAACAATACTTTTGTAACATTGGAACTTTATCACATATTATAATTTTATATTGAATGATCAAATCAACAAGCAAACTTCCCTATCTAATATTTCAAGTCGATTCTTCATTCACAGTAAGTGGAATCGCAAATCGACAATGAGAAGGTCTTCTACGAGGGAAGAGAAGACTTGCAATTCCACTTAATGCAATGTTTAAAATAATCTCCTTTTGACCTAATAGTTGCATATAAAGTCCTCCAGATAAGAGTTTTACTAGTTCCCCTGTATTTGTAAACACAAAAAAAAAACTATACTTGATGTAATTGCATCAATTATTGTATGATAAACAATTTCCCATCATTTATCCTTGATAAAGGATTTGAATGTTATTCGGATAAAGCTAGTCAATCATACCAAAGTCATGTATCAATCTATTATAAGACATTGTAAAATATCTATTATTTGACAATGGCATAGAACGAAATTAGGATAAGCTTTTACTGCATCTTTGCAACAACTTTTCAATCTCAAGCAAAGCATAAATTTTAATATCATTGTCACTTAATTCAAACTCTAAAAATGAAAAATCGGAAGCACTTGTCAATGAAAATATAATATAAATTAAGAGGCAATTAATAAGAACTATCTTATCACATACCTTGATTTTGATAGGTGTTACATTATCAATATAGTATGTCATCTGACATATAAGGCCAACAATTTCCCAAACAATTTCTGGCCGACTTAGCAAATTTGATGGCAATCGCGTTGCAAAAAACCTTCTTAAGGACTGTGTAGATACCCATTGAGTTGCTTCAATAATTCCATTAATGTATTATTTATCATCTTACAAAAACCGCAACATATAGCAAGCATCACAATAGGTTTCATATTTAACACCATTTGTGCATTTGATGTCGTTGAAATAGGTCGAACCATGCACGATATTAAGTAGACACCTCACATAGTGCATTTCTCTACTACCTGGTTGTAATACCTCTAAATTGAGTAGAATGCTATAAGGATTGATATGGCTACTTATATCAACATGGTATACCATCATTTTAGTAATCCATTATAAGAAATCCACAGTTAAGTGTGTTGGTCATTGAACAATTTTTAGGATGGGTGACCCTCCTAGGAAGTTTTGGAATTTTTTTTTAAAAATTATTGATAAGTGTGTGAGCAAGGATAAAGAGAGTTGAAAGGACTCGTGTTGATCTCTAAAATCAATCGATCAATCTAAAAACACTCAAGTGTAACCCCTGCGCGGTCGTATCAACTCGGGACGTTATAAATGATATCACAGCAAAACCGTGACATTGAGCTAGACTCAAATGAGCCAATCACCTAACTAGAGGGATAATTCTTGGGATAAATTATATTGAGACAGTTAGTGGTTGAGGTACAACGATGATGCTATGTTCTTTGAGTGGAGGTGAATGTAATACCCCTAAATTGAGTGGAGCGTTATAAGGATTGATATAGCTTTTAATACCTCGAAATTCTAATTTAGGAAATTATGGTACAATAGTGATTTATTAGGGAAATTTATTAAATATATTATTTTATTAAAATAAGGGGACTATTTAAGACAAAAAAAAAGAGGAAAATAATAAAGAATTTAATTGGGGAAGATTAGAGTATTTTGCTAGTTAAAAATAGAATTTATGAAAAATTATCCAAAATATCCTAAATTAATATAAAAGGAATTTATTCTCCTCTCCCCGGATTGGGCCTCCCCCCCCCCATGCGGCCCAACTCACCCTCCCTCTCTTCCCCCCCCCCACACAGCCCATTTTTCTCCTTCCTCCCTTGCCCATTGGTTCTCTCCCTTCTTTTTCTTTCTTTTATTTCCTTTCCCCCAGACCCACCTGGCTCGACCTATATTCTTCCTCCTCCCTTCTCCCTGTCCTCAAGTTACAGGTCAACCTGCAACTCTGCCATTATCCTTTCCCTGCTGGCTTGCACATCGCTTCTCTCTCCCCCGTCCTTTTTCCTTTCCCTTTCCAACGCTGACCTGCCTGTACCTCCTACCATGCGTGCCCCTTACCTTTTCCCTTCTCTCCCCTGCCAACATGCGCCCTACAAATTATAGGCTCATACCGGCCTACCACCGGCGAGCCTTGCCTCACCTGCCTCCTCGTCCTCTTCCTCCTTTGTTTTATCTTCCCTCCAATAGCCTATAGATACCCCCTACTGATCCCATTTGGCCCTCTTTACTTTGCCTAGAAAATTCAACATACTTGCGCCACTGCCACTTCAGATGCCACCCCGATCGTCGCCGCACAACATCACTACTAGAAACACCACCCAAACCCTTCCCTGCATTACCCTCCCCCTAACTGAGCCACTCACCATCCCTGGTTCCCCCTACACTAGCCACCCCAACCATGCAAAGTTGGTTGCTTGTCCTGCCACTTTGCACCCATCGCCTCCCCTCACGCACCCATGCGCCACCTCCTCTATAGCAATCACCGCCTCCCTGCCACCCAATCAACCCAATAGAGCCTCCCCTACCTTCCCCTACTTCCTTTCTCCCTCTCCTTCATCCACCCTCCTTTTATGCCACCTTCGGCCACCACAACCACCACCACTTGCGCCACCACCACCAGAACCACCATCTCACTCTCTCTCTTCTAGCCCTAAAAGACCACCTTCTCCAACCCCTACTTCCACCATAGTCGTTGCCGCCACCTAGCTGCCACCCGCACTAGGTTGTACCCTAACCTTCCTAGCCCTTAAGTATAATTAGCGTAATTATTATCCTAACCTTATCATCATCATCATCATCATCATCATCATCATCATCATCATCATCATCATTATTATTATTATTATTATTATTATCACTATTATAATAATAATAATAATTATTATTATTATTATTATTATTATTATTATCACTATTATAATAATAATTATTATTATTATTATTAAAGTTATTATCTTTATGGCTAATATTTTTAATAATACCTTATCATTGACCAATATAACTACCTAAACCTATTTTGGCTAATGATAGCATGATTAACCTTTTTAAGGGTAATATCCTTATTTTTACTACTAAAGCTACTATGTTTATTATTATCATCCTTAATGCTAGGTTATGATAAAGGTAAGTAGAAAATAATAAAAATGTTAATAAGAGGGAAGTTAACCCCTCTTATAGGTGAATCAAGTACAAACCCTAAGAAGGTGTAGGAGCGTGCTCCAAGCCCTATGTTGTTTTAGGTAAGGATATGGTTAAGGCTTAATATATGTGTAAAATGTGTTATGTGTGTGCCTTATATATTATGGATTATACTCTTGTAGCATAGCCTGCTAAGCATCGAGTTAAGGTAAGATGCATGTATTTTATGACATGTGTAATATGGTGTTGTCACTTGTACTTGGAATATGCTTATGGAATATTATCCTTTATGACATGCATGATAGTAAGCCTTAAATAGTGTGATGTGGTTGTGAGAGAAATGAAAAGAGTGAGGAAAGTGAGTTGACTAGAGAGTGGTAAGGATGGCCTAAATATCTTTATGACCTATAGGTGGACAAAAGGAGGAATAATGGGGACAAATTAAGGGAATGGACCGTAACATGCATAGGGAGTGTAGGGTTGAATGGGATGGTTAGCCTTTGCTTGGAAATGACCTTTATGAGGAAAAAGTTAACTTGAGGGTTAAGTAAGGTAAGGGAAGAATTGTTAGGGTGATTGGGGTCTACATGTGAAAAATAATACGTGGGGTCGGTGTAAGGATGCATGGGAGACTTGACTAGGATTTTGGGAGGAAACCCTAAGTGAAAGAAGTGCACAAGGAAGGGAAAAATAATGTAAATGGTTAGAATGGGGAATAAAGAATGATAGAGGTGTCACATGGAGTAAAGCTGAGCCAAGTGAGAAAGGGTGTTTGAGTGTTGAGGGGCTGACATAAAAGAAATGAGAAGTATTAGGGTTTCGGGGAGTGAACTAGGGTTTTTACGATCACGTGTAGAAATTAGGTAGCGAGGTTGTGATGTCGGGTGTGGTTCAAGGGAAGTGATGGTTTTGGTAGCAAAGAAGAGTATGGGTTGTGTTAGATCAGGGGAAGTGAGGCCACATAGGCCATATTAAGATTTTGGAGGAAAACCCTAGAGAGCAAAGAGGAGTTGAAACCGAGTTATGAGGAGTAAGCCTTGGACCATGTGCAGAAGAGCTTTAGGTTCTCATGGTGAGTGGGAAAAGACAAGGAGGAAGTCTCAGGGTCATAGGTTGTGTAAAGGTCCCAAGATATGGGATAGGGTTTTAGGAGAACTGAGAATAAAAGGGTGAATATGGGAAGTCTAATGGGTCATGCATGTCTAGTCTGGGTTATGTGTGGAATAAGATATAGATAAAACACTAAACACTTAAAGTGAAAGATTATCGAGCTAGGCCCAGTGAGGATATTTTTTCGGTCCACCGGCTATAATAGTGGTCAAGTGCGTTCTTACCTGTGGAGTGTTTTCGTCCCATCAGCTATAATAGTGGGAGATTCTGGGCTAGATAAATCAAACTTTATATGGTAATAAGTCATAGAAATATACTAATTACCTACAGTGGAACACCACGTGAGTCGGGCCCAGTGAGGATAATTTTTTGATCCATCGGTTATAATAGTGGGCATGTGCGTTTTGCCTTGTGGAGTGATTCAGGTCTACCGATTATAATAGTGGTCAGGTACGTTTTACCCCGTGGGGTGTTTTTGGTCCACTAGCTATAATAGTGGGATCCTCGTACTCACGTGTAATTAATATGAGAAATGTGTAAGACAAAAATATTAATGTAAGTCTGGATTGATGATATGAACCTAAATTATGCCTTGTATGCCTTACTTATCTATTATCTTGCATGGCCTTACTCATATGGTTACCTTGCTCAATACGTAGCATACTAATCACCCATTTCACAGGTGTTGCTAATTCCCACGAGCAGAGGCCCCTTATGAGTTTGTACAGGTAGGGGGTACTCTGTTCGATGCTTATGACATACTAGATGTAGATGCGTCAGGCAGGACTGTGTCATGACCGTTGGAATTTGCTTGTAACCGAGAGCGAGTGTCGACTAGAATTTCTACATTCTCTAGTTTTACTTTACCATTGTATCACTTTTTTCCCTCGGGGGCTTGACTTTGTATCCATTTTTAATTATGTATTAACACTTTAATTTCGCACTCTGACTTCTCTTTATTATGAATATTTCAGATTTTTACAATTCCATGTCTTAATTAGTTTAATGATTTGTGAAAATAATTCATTAGCCTTGTGGTTGGTACAAGATTGGTCGGGGACCAGGCTTGTGCTGATCACGACGATAGCACCCTAGTGCTCATGTTTGTTTCAATTAAACAAAAAATGTCAACTATGATTTTTGGGGGTGTTAAATAGTTACTTATATCAACATGGTATACCATCATTTAGCGATTCCATCCTAACAACTCCACAGTTAAGCGTGCTAGTTGTTGAACAATTTTTAGGATGGGTGACCCTCTTAAGAAGTTTTTTTTTTGAAAATTTACCGGGAAGTGCATGAGTGAGGATGGGGTGCACTAAAAGAACTCGTGTTGATCTGCGGGGCCAACTAATCAATTTGAAACCACTCAAGGGTAGCTCTCGTATGGTCGTATCGACTTGGGATGTTACACTAGTGGCACATAAAATATTTGTCCAATTAAGAATTTCATCTGCCTTGGTTTCTACTCTTGTTTAGATTGATTCATTACAAACCTTGTTGGGAATTCACCATATGTTATATCTCTAGCTTCATGATACTTCTCATTAGCTTCCATCGATTTTAAGAACGTACTCTAATCTACAATTGGTTGATCAAGTACAATATCTACTAGTTCCAAATCAAAAAAAATTATGTGTTGTCGGTTAGGAAGATGAAAGGTAAAACATTCAATGGGAGAATCCCCGTATTAAATATCAAAGCCAAAAAAATTCCAAGCCGCCTCACACAATGAAATGTACCTACAATCATGATACATGTTCGCTTTATCCACACCATTTTCTACTTCACCATCATTAGTGCTTTAGTAAACTGATGCACTAATCCTATCATGTCCCTTGTCCACATATTTGAATAAATATTCAATGAAGTGTGTTTGGTTACACCACCTCATATTCATGTGAGTGTCATACTTAAAAAGAAAGTAACGATTATGGAGTACCACAAACCTATTAGCGAGATGAACACCATTCTTCAATATTACTCCATCATTATTTATACTCTTGTAAATATGATATCCATCATCTTTTATGGTTGTTGACTATACAAATCTTTTTTTTTAAATGTTTTGTGCAATTTCTACTTAACATGCATGGTGATTTGTTCCCTGCATTACAACAAGCAACATGTATCAGAAAATATCGAACATTGGCATAATTATTCGGATCACTGCTTTTGTCAAGCATTTTAATGAAAATTATTCGACTGATATCTCCTACTCGTGGATACTTATTTTCATTAGAAAGGACTAACAAAATTTGAGCATGTGGTAACCCACGCTTTTGAAATTCTGTTGTATAAATCACTATAATATTAAAACAAATATGATAATAAGTATATTTGATGTATCTCTACATGGCAAAAAAAAAAAATTGAAACCATAAACTTTATATACATTACCCACTCTAACGGTTCCAAAAAAATTATTTTGATGAAGATATTTAATCAGGCCATCCAATTTTGCCTTTAAAACATGACAAATAATATATAAGTGATCGTCAGCCTTAAGGTGTCTACTCTCAACAAAACGAAGTATCTTTAGGCATTTCGGATTGCATGTAACTGTAATAAAAAGATCAAGTTACCCAACCTATCAAACATATGGTCCCTGCATCATGATTAATTTGAATCATATATTAGGCTCCTCTAGTAAATATTGAAGGTAAAATAACTTATTTTCCTTGCATAGATGATTCAATTTTACCATGTAAAAATGCATATGCTAGGCTACTATGCATATCACAACGCAATTGCTTTTGAAGTGTTCGAATGTAATTTAACCTTGAAGATTCGACCATGGTATATGCATCGATAATAAATTGTTGAAAAAGCCTTTGTGATTAAAGTATATTATAAATCTCAGATGATTTTTCATGTACGTGATAGGAGAAGAAGTCTTTCATGCTGATTTTCTTTCTTCCACCGCCATCACTTTTGATCACTTTTGCAAAATAAATTTCTCCCCTATATCCACCTTCACCATATGGAAAAGGCAAAGGATATAATAGGGGAATATATGACACATATAACTCATTTATACTTTTTAATGTTTTGGTTTGTGTGTATACTAAAAAGTTCCTATCACCTAATGATGTGTCAAACTCACCCACAATCAAACCAGCAACTTTAGACATAGTTGGTAGAATATATCTTCTTCAATTAACATCCCTTCCACCAATTAGCTTTAACTTAACACTGTAACATCCTTGTTCTTCTATTCTTTTGTTTGGCAATTCTAAATGATCTAACTAGTACATTATTCTTATCTAATATAGTTTTCAAATAAAAAACAATACCAACATGCAAATTGTGTGTGTCATTATTTTGGTCGTAAATTACTTCAAGATAAATAGAGATTATTAGAAGTGATAACATAAGATTTGAGCACAACATGGATTTTAATAAATAATTGGTAAATAACTTACCTAAGAGAATGAATTATATTTGAAACTTCATTCTTCGTGTCATATATATATATATATATATATATATTATCCTTATATAGAGTTTCTTAAACTTAGGTCGAGAAACTTTATGAGGTAACAAAATTCCCATAAAATGGTAATTTTGTCCATATATGCTAAAAATAGGTGGTGAATTTTCATTGCTTGAACTGCCATCTCTCTTTCCGCCCATTGAGGTAAAATAGGACATGTTATTATACAATGTGATATTTTGAATAAAGTGCCTAATGTTGTGACTATCTTGGAATTTGAGATCATTCAAGACATTGGGTGAACACTTCAATGTTGGTAGTTATTTTTTACCCTGCATGCAACACAAAGAGTATTTAGGAATGCGAGCATGATATTCCTTATGTATTTATTCTTCGTACTAAAAAAATGCTCTACAAAATTCACAATTATAAGTTGCATCTTCAATATCCTAATACTCTGTTGAAAATAATATATTTTACAAATAAGTAGAAAATATGAAACAAATGCATACAATTCTTATGTTTCATGCTAAATAAATATGAAGACTAAACTAAGACACGATAATTGTAACACCCTAAAATTTACTATTTTTTTTACGGAAGTAAATAAATTAGAACCTATGAATTTCGGGAATGTTATCGCCATGATTAGTACAAGCCAAGCCCATGTCTGTTCCCATACTAAACACAAGGCTAAAAGATATTTAATAATCATCGTAATCAAATCTAAATAAGACTTCAAATAAGCATTAAATAATTATATGATAGAATTCAGAGTGCGAAGTCAAAGAGTCATAATTCAGTGTTCATAGTCAAAGTTCATTAAGAGGAAATAAGTTTATAGATGATAAAAATTAAGTCTAGGAAACTCAAAACAAAGTAGAAGGTCATAGAAGGGAAATCCGGCCACACCACTCTCGATCCTCATGCCAAGTCCATACTCAACACTCAACTCTGCCTAATGCCTCATGAACATCAAAGACATCGAAATAAGTATCACCAACATGCACAAAGTCAGAGGGGCCTTCTACTCATGGGAATGAGCAACACTCATATAACGGGTGGTCAGTACGCTACGTACTGAGTAAGGTAACCATGCACTAAGGCCAATACACAAAAGCACACAATCCAAGCATGATAATTCAGCAGCATACAATCACTTCAGATAAATAAATAAAGGCGAAATTATAATCCAAATAAATTAATTATTTAATCTTTGATCAGTACTTATTTCACACCATGCTTTTTATCAATCCATACGAGTACAAGAACTCCACTATTATAGCCATTAGATCAGTCAATTATAGAGCAAAACGCACCTAACCATTATTATATGCCGGTGGATCGGTCTGGCCCCTGCTCGCATGGTATTCCATTGTAAGTACTTAGTGTCTTTTATGTGTCTTAGCAAACTTAGGGTTTGGTTTATTGAGCTCAGGATCCCCCACTGTTATAGCCGGTGGAGCAGTCACTTATAGGGCAAAATGCACCTAACTACTATTATAGCAGGTGGATCAGCAGAACAGCCTAACCACTATTATATGCCAGTGGATCAGTTTGGGCCCGACTCAATAATCTTCCACTTTACATGATGAATGTCTTACAGTGTCTTAGTCAAAAGTTTCACCCTGGACATGTATGCCTAACTCCCTCTATGCTTATCCTCCAAAAGGACCTGTCCTATATCATGAGACTCATGCACCTCCTAACTTGTTCCAACATCCTTTTCTCCTTACCCTAACTCACACTAGAGGCCCAACTCCTATCCATATGGGTCAAGTCTCATTACCATACACCTCCAAGTTGACTCACTCCCTCACTTTAGGGTTTTCTCCATAAACCCTAATTTGGACTTATGTAGCCCATCCTTCTCCATCTCACACAACCCAAACTATTTTAACACCCCACATATCACAACCCTTAGATTCGACTTTCATCATCTCACTTTACTCACCAAGTACACGTGTGACCACGAAACCCTAGGTGGCCACACCAAACCCTAGTTTAGCCACACTAAACCCTAACATCCTCATTTCCACATGTCACCTATCCATTTATCACTTTCCAATTTTATTTTTCCATGATGCTCATGCTCATCCCTCACATGATAATCGTCCATACTCATCTCATACTCCACTCACTCTCATTTATACTGTCCCATGTACTATTTTCCTCCCAAGGCCTCCAATCACCCAAACAACTCTTCAATTACCTTCCTCACACCCCAAATCAACTTTCCATACGTAAAATTCATCTCCATGCAAACTTTATACATCCTATGTAATCCTTCGAACTTTTTTATGTAAAACCCTAAACTCCCATGCAAAACCCTAGATTCTCCCATGCAAACCCTAAATTCTTCCATGCAAAACCCTAGGTTCTTCCATGCGAAACACTAGATTCTTCCACTCATGGATCATGAAATATTTAGGTAAAACCCACATCCCTTGGTCAACTTATTCCCCTTTGGTCAACTTACTTCCCCGTTTCCCCTTTTCATCCTTTCACCCTATATCATCACATTACTTATCCTAGTATGCATGTCCTAAAGGACCACAACACATCACATCATAATCACAGCTTATACATATTATACACATACTATAAAATAACACATGAGCATACCTCAACTCCAAGCTACGCTACACATAAAATAGTTATAACGATAAGCATAAGATACATAACATATCATGACATATGGCATACAAGGCATACAAAACACATTACACACGTAAGGCCTTAGCTTAGGGATGTAAACGGGGCGGGTATACTATACCCGTATCTGTACCCGATAAGAAAATCCGTACCTGAATCCGTACCCGTACCGAACGGGTATCCGCTAAGGCGCTAACACATACATATCCGTATCCGTTGGATATCTATTACCCGATGGATTATCCGTTTACCCGTTAATGGATATTATCCAACGGATAAATCCATTACCCGATGGATGAACCCATTTATAGTTAAGCCAAATGACAATTTTAACCTTAATTTATACTATATTTATCTTAAAATTAAGGGTAAAAAAGTAATTATATATCGGATAAACAAATACGGATATGGATACGGGTATGGTTATGGGTACGGGTATGGATATCACATACCCGTATCCGTACCCGAACCCGATGGGTATTTTAATCCATCCTCCATATCCATACCCGTATCCATTTATCCATATCCGTTGGATAAAATCCGTCGGGTAACGGGTAAAACCCGCCCCGTTTACATCCCTACCTTAGCTACACCCTTACTTAACATGACACCAGTCTTGGAGCACGCTCCTACGCCTCCTTAAGGTTTTGACTGGTCTCACTTATAAGAGGGAAAAACTAAGGCTTAGGTTCCCTCCTACCAGAAATACTAATATTTCCTATTTTATTCTAAGATTAGGGTTATAGATAAAATAATAATATAATAATAGTAGCACTAACTAAATACTAATTTTGCTAAGGATAAAAGTAATAATAGTAATATTGGAAATGATGATAATATAAGTAATAATCAAAATAAAGAAAAAATAGGGCTTCAACCCTTAATAGTGATAATAATAACCATAATAATAATAATAATAATAATAATAATAATAATAATAATAATAGTAATAATAAATTAAAATAAATAAAGCTTAATAAATTAGGGTTTAGGGGTTTAGGGTACAACCTTGGTAGAGGTTGCCCAGGTGAGGAGGGTTAGAATGAGGGTGGTGGTGCGGCCAAAGGTGGCGACACAAGGTGACGATTGTGGTGGCCGAAAGTGGAGGAAAGGGAGAAAGAGAGGAGGAGAGGGAGGAAGGGAACAAGGAGGGTAGGGGGAGGTGGAGGAAGGTCTGTAGGGTAATTTGGGAGGTGTAGGAGGTGATGGTTACGACGGAAGTGGTGGCAAATGGTGGTGCGAAGGGCGGTAGAGGTGGAAGTGGGGTTGATTGGGAAGGAGACTTTGCATGGCCGAGGTAGCTAATGCAAGGCAAATCGAGGGTGGAGGTGTTGTAGTTAGGTAGAGGGTGATGAAAGGAGTGGTGTTGTGGGTGGCTCGAGCGGCGGCGCTAGGCGACTGCGATGATTAGGGTGTCTAATCAGGTGGTGGCGCACAAGAGAAAAATTATGGGTTGCGGGAAAAGGCTCGACTCTAGGGCTGGTTATGAGGTATTTATAGGGCCAATGGAGAGGATAAGGTCAGGGGAAATTGCGCTAGAAGAAGGGAGAGTTGGTTGGGTCAAATGGCAGGCGAGTCAGCAGGGAAGAGAGAGGAGAGAGATCAACCGGTCAGCGGCGTGGTCGGCGGTGAGAATCTCGGGGGAGTTGCAGGCTGCGATAGGGAAGGAAGAAGAAGGTGGGGGTGTGGACTGGGCGACCCGGAAAGAAAAGAAAGAAAAGAAAAGAAGGGAAAACCGGCCGGGTGACGAGGGAACAAAACAAAATGCGGTGTTTTGGGTTTGGGCCACGCCGAAGGAGAAAAGAAAAGGAAGAGGGAAATGGGCTGCTGGGCTAGCCCAGGTTGGAGGAGGAGGAAGAAAAAAAAAAGAAAAGAAGAATAAGGAAAAAGGAAGAAAAAGAAGGAGAAAAGGAAAGAAAAGAAAAAGGAAAAGGAGAAAATAGGCGAGTTGGGGTTAATTAAAATAATTTGGATATTTTGGATATTTAAAAATAATAATATTTAAATAAAATAATATTTAATTCTCTTTTTAGGCTAATTTAGGATTTTTGAAATATTTTTTCTAAATTCCATTTTAATTAGCAAAACACTCTAATTTTTTCTAATTAAAATATTTATTATTTTCTTCTTGATTTGCCCTAATTAATTCCCTTTTATTTTAATAAAAATAATTTATTTAATTAATTTTTCTATTAAATCCTTATTGGGCCAAAATTTCTAAAATTAGGGTTTTGGGACATTTTAATACTGTTGTTGTTTAAATTGATATCGTGTCTCTAGCAATAGATAGTATTGTTATACATAAGATCAAATAATGTAATGATTAATAATGTTATATAATATGGACTTATCGATTAAAGAATTGACAATTTCGCATTCAATATCGCAATATGTAGAAATAGAAAAGAATAAATATTAACAAATACATACTATGAAAAGTGTTATAAAAATAATAAAGCATAATGAGTATGAGTAATTTATGTTTACCATCTATATCACTACCACAGTTGTTTTCTATTTTACTATTAACTTCATCTAACACACCTGCATAATGATTAAAAATAAATGTCATACATTATCCTAAATGGTTCAATAAAGTATATATGTATGTTAATAATAAAATAAGTATGACAACTTATCCTAATTGGATTATAGATAACTTTTTTTACGATTGTAGTATGATTATCAATATTTAATACGATTAACACCCATTATTTTGAAATGTACCTAATGAATTGGTCGTTAATATGTCACATTGTACACTGCCACTCAATAGATTATAGTTGTCTTTGCAAACAGAGTGTTGAAAAATACAATTTATCATCATACAAAATAATGAACTTATTTAAATATGTCACTAAATGGTGTGCGCGTATAAAATTAAATATGGAAGTAAAAATTTATACCATTTGTAATATCACTAAATGATGATAAAGTTAATGGTAGATAATAGGTATTAGCCATTTTTCTGCTGAAAAATTCCTTATAATAGCCGAAATATGTTGATCGGGTAGCCTTTTGACCATAATATCCAAATTCTTTGCAAACACATAATAATAAAAACATTATGGACATATATAAAAAATTAAAGTAACATATTTATAAGATTGTTAAATTTTAGATAACAATGTTTCATTTACTAATTTAAGATACTAATATATTGTGCAGAATTAAGAAGTATTAACCAGTTTATTAACCTTACTAATGCGTAAAAAATATTAATCAAACAAATAACATACCTTCGTTATTAATAAATAAAAATTAAAACAAGATTTTCTATTTTTTTAATATATAAAAAAATTAACAAAGCTTTTATCAATCCAATACATATTTGATCGATCATAGACAATTAGTTCAAGCAAAAATAAGTTAATAACTAGATAAGGAGTCGTATCGAGTGAGAATCATACGTTCATATAAAATTAATAACTATAATTCTAGCTATTAGAACAAAAATTAAATTCCAAGATCTTTCCTTCTCCTTTTATTTTTTCTTTATCTTTATTCGCTAATTTTATAATTTTTTGATTTCTATTATTCTTTTATGCTAAAATTTTGTTTTTAAATTAATATAAAAATTATTTTTTAGTTTAAAGTTAGTTTAAATTTAATTAAAAATAATTGTAATTCATACAATTTAATAAATGATATAATATTAACATATTTACTTTAATATCTCATTTAAAAAATATTATTTCTAATTTTAGTGTTTTATATTTCAAAAAAAATATTAGTTGTGCCTACCTCCGTCCCACTCCTTTTCCACTTTCTCTCTCTAACCCTAGCTTATTCTTCCTTGAAATTTTATTTTTCCTTTGTGTAGTCATTTACACACACCACAACAATAAATTAGCATCAGCAACTATGCAACACTTAAACACCAACCCCACGTGCTTAGGACCAAGCCCCACCACCCCCAATTTACTTCCTATATTAAACTCCTTTCATCTTAATCATCCTCCACCCGACACATATTCCCTCCATGTGCCATCCTTGCCGCCTCTTCTCCTTCTACTCTCCTCCCTCCTCAATTAGGTATGTGTTGGTAGCCGATACTTTTTGTCAGTCACTACCACTTGCTAATTTCCCCTGCTCCTTGTTTTTTCTCTTTAACTATGGATCCCTCTATTTTAGCCTTGTCCTATCACTAAGCTTGGCCTCTCTCTGACTGTGGCTCCTTCTACCTTTGTGCGCTACTATACAATAACCACAACACCAAATCACCCCTAGTAGTCATGACAATGGAGCACCAACTCCACCTGTAACCAAGCCATGCCACCACCCCAATCTATCTCCTCCATTAACTCCTCCCATCTTCATCATCCCCCACCTGACACATCTTCTTTCCCCATGTCCTTGTCAATTTGTTTAAAATTAATAGTGGATTTATTCTTAATTTGTTTGATTGAGTGTTGGGTTAATGCATTTTTTCCCATTCTTCTTCCTTGTTGCTTCATCTGTTTGATTAGCAAGGTTGGAGTGAAGCAACTTATGCCTACTTCATCAAATAATTGCTCTAGTTATATTCTACATATATTTAGAGAATTTAAATTTATCTTTCACATTATTAATTAAAACTGCTTATTGTAGATGTAACAATAAAAGGTTGAATATTTATGAAGGAAGCATACTAGAGTGAATAAATTTTCGATATCACAAAGTAAAAAGAGGTAATTACATATTAACATCTAACTTTACTTCCCATATTATTATCACAATAATTGATATACGTGTTATATAGCAAAATTATCACTTATAGAACTATATAACTATACACATGATCATAGATTCAATAGTAAATAAAAAACATATATTACTGTTGTTTGGGATGCTATCCCTTTCTCATTTGTTTGATATTGGTGTGGACTTGGTTAATTTTGTAATACTCCACCTTTTTGGAAAATGTTGAAGGAGAAGTTCTTTAAATTTTGGTGTTTGATTTTGATTTGGTTTGAGGCAAAGTTGGATTTGAAAAATTAAAATTATTGAGTTTTTCAAGTGAACCTATTGACCTATTCTATGAGCCGATCAACTAATTTGTTGTTTCAGTAAAATGGTCTCACTCGATTAAACTGATCGATTGGTTGAGGAGCCGATTGGCTGGTTTATAGAATAGTCAACTGGTAGGCCAAATTGATCAACTGATTTGTCAAGCTAGGCATATTTTTGAAACTCAATTTTTTGAAAAAATTTCTTATATTAAAATGGAACTGTGGTAACCTATGTCGAATTATTTCTAAGAGATTCTTAACCTTTTTCATGATATATTTGGCCCAAAAATACTACCTCGGTTCTATCTAGAGAGTTGATTGGGACAATTGAGGAAGGGAGATGACCTCAACCTTTTCTTCTTCCACCTCTCTCCTCTACACATTTCTAAGATCATTGTTCTAATCTCAGACTCGATTCCTCTTCTGTGAATTGCATTTCTGGACCAATTGACATTCATTTCCTCATAATTGCCATTTGAACTATAGAGGATATGTCAACATATCTTGGACAAAATCCATCCATTTAACTCAAATTCAAACGATGAGAATTAGGATTTTTGATTTGTTCTTGACCACACTCTGATCTATATTGATTGGTTGGCTATAAATAGCCCTAATAATCCCTTTTGTTCACCTTTCTTTCATCCACTAAAAATACCTAACCTTCCAGTACTCTTCTTCTTCCTCTGTACTTCGAACCTTACAATCGAATTCCTTTCACTCTTCCAATCATTTCTCTAGCTCCTTCATGTTTTAATTATTAAGTAAGGAAGAGTTATATTTAGGAAGAACTTTGAGTGGTTCAGCTGAGTATCCTCTATTTTTCCTTTGGGTTTCATATATTCATTCTTTCCTTTCTATTTCAAGTTTGAAATTATAAAATTTATACATGAATTTCTGAGTTAAAACTTGTTGTTTTTAAGGTTTTCACAAGTTGGGATTTTTTGTTAAGTTTTGCCTGCACGAAGTAAGTTATTTTTGCTTTTAAAATGGGTTATGAGCAATCTCGCATGATATGAAACTCTTTAGGTTGATATTATAAATTTGGTATGAATATATATGGCTTACAACACTGATTGGATGGTTAGATGGTGTATTATGAGTCAAAAGTATGAATCTTGAGAAAAGATGGATTATGATGATTAATGTTAAGATGTGCAATTTAAATAGGCTAAAAATGTGCAATTTAAATAGGCTAAAAATGTGCTATTTGATGTTAAAATATGTTCTAATGTAGTATGATAAAGATTTATGAGCATGATTTGCATGAAAATGATTGTTTGGCGCTATTATAGGGCAAACCGATCGATTAATTCTTAGAACAGTTGACCGGTTGACCCAACCCATCGACCAATAAGCTTGTAAAGACCTTGGTCTTGCTCCTTACTTAAACCCATCTATTGGTTGGGCATGACCAATCAATTGGTTTATGAACAATCGATTGGTTTTCTCAAATCAATTGACCGATTTGAGGAAAAGTAGGTTGGTTGAGTCAAACTAGTCGACTAATCAGCCCAAATTGATACATTGATTGGTACAACCGATTGACTAGTTGGGCCAGACCGATTGACTGGTTTAGCTAGTTTGTGTGATTTGGTTCTTTTCAGTTTGGTTATACTTCGAGGCTATGTATGGGATTGTCCCGTGATTATTAAATGGATAAAATACAGATTTTATCATGGATTAATGGCCTAATGGATGGATTAAATGGGTCATGATTTATAACATACTCAATGAGTATTATAAAGGCTAAATGGGTGTATGACTTATGAAATGTAATGGTCTTTGAGAAAAGAGTAATGAGGCACAACATGTGCTTGAATAAAATGATATGACAAGCATGAATAGTATTAGAAAATGATAAATGGAAACCCCACACGTGATTAGGAAATGGAAAGGGTTAATATGGAAGAAACATGTGAATGCCTTGCTTGCTCTTGTATGAGCCTTATGTGATCACTTAGTCTCATGAATAATATACTAATCACGAAAGTGAAAGATAATTGAGTTATGTCTGGGTATGAATTACCCGATCCTTGATCAGCTACCGGGTGTTAGTCTTCCTTTGGATATTTGTACTAAAAGTGAAAGATAATTGAGTTATGTCTAGGTATGAATTGCCCGATCCTTGATTAGCTACCGGGTGTTAGTCTTCCTTTGGATATTTATTAGTACCTTTGGGCGGGATCCTAGAGATCACAATGTCTTAATTACTCCAGACATTGATGATGTATTAGGGGGTATTGGTACTAAAGGGTCTGGTTACCTTAGTGGTTGACTTCGGCCTATACCTATGTCCATATTAGTTGGCTTCAGCTTGGACTTATGTCCATTTTGGTGATTGGATTTGGCTTAGACTTATGCCCACTTTGGTGATTGACTTTAGTTTGGACTTTATTTCCTTTAGTTTGTATAGGCTTCCATGGTATGTGAGACCATGGGGTGGTACACAGTCCATCGTTCAATGATAAAATTTCAATGATGAATAAGTGAATGATAAATAATTAAATAATGATGGAAATAATGGTTTGGATGACAGAAAGGGTAAAAGCTAGAATGAACACTTGGATAATGGCTTAATTGACTACTAGTTAGTAATTGGAAGGATTGACTGGATATTGACCTATATCAATATATGGATAAGGAAATAATATAATCTAATTGATTGAGCAACCCTAGTGATTATATGAATTAATATGCTTAGCACATGTGTGATTATCTATGTCATTATAATATGAAGATAATCATGTTACATTCTAAATTGCCTGAGTTATGCATGATAGTATATTCTGATGCATTACTATCTCTATACATATAGCACTAGCATAACACATAATAAATATGATATCCATGTCATGATAGAATCTTGCATGCTTGTAATTTCCATTGAGGAGACAACTTGACTTACTTAGTACGTAGCTTACTAATGTGTCTATTTGTTTAGTCACCTGCTCATTCTCATGAGTGGAGGACCATGTGTAGGTTTTTAGGAATGGTTAGTAGTGGGCCTGCCTCAACTTGGGTTTGGGGCTTGAGAACATGGACATCCGGAGGATTTTGTAGGGTTTATAACATATCATGGTTTTGGGGTCACACCCTAATCTCGGTTTAACATAGCCCGTGATCTTAACTTATCTGCCTTCCTGTATTTGACTTGGTCGGGGATTGTCGAGGTCCTTTAATGTAAAAAATCTTTAAATATTTATGTAATTTAAGTTTGTGAACTCTATTTTAAATTAGATAGGTTGGTTTAACCTTGTATCTAATATGGATAGGTGGTAGACGTCTACTCTATATTAGGTACGATGAAAATACCCCTTTTTTCCTAAGTATGCATGGTATTTTCTACTTTCACGTTATTTTAAAAGAAAATTTTTAGTAGTAAAAAATAGGGGTGTTACAAATTTCCTCGTCTATAATGATATTGGAATAAAGCAGTGTGTAAGAAATGAAGGTCTAAATTTAAAGAATAATTTAATTATACAATTATGGATATTATCCCAAACCATGATAGAGAAAATACATTGAATGACAAAATTAAAGGTAGCTACCTTTGATGAAAGACAATATTGGAAATTAGACCGTTGAGGAAAATAAGCACATTATTAAGATTAGAGGACCAAAATATTAAAAAAAAAACTAGCAATCAAATGGATAGTTATAGGCTAATAAAAGATAATTTTGATCAAACAAAATTTTGAAAACCAAGGCTCGTATTAATAATGATAGTAAATAAGACCCAATGACATAGTATCCAACTTAACTCTATTTGGAATTCTAAATGTAATGTACAGGACATATTATGGAATCACTTTACTACTGGCCAAAAAATAATTAAAAATTTAATGAATTCTATGACTATAGTATTCACATATATGATGTGAAGGGCTAAATTGTTCAAATCATACACATTATTCATTTATATAGCACCATTTAAACAAATTCATATGTTTTAATAATTTTGTAGATTTTTTTTACTATTGCACATCATAAAGCATAAAGATCAAATACTATATATAAATAGGAAAATATTGGCTACTATACAAAAATAGGTAAAAAATATAGATGCACAAATTTTCAGTGTCTATTAGATTAAGTAAACATTAAGGATTTGAATTTTTAGTTTTACAAAGTTTCAAAACCTCAAAATGTTTTATTTAAGATTTAAGAACCATGAGTAGTTTTTTTATGATATACATTGGAAATATGTTTTAAAAATACAAATAATGTATTGTTTTCATATATACAAAATAAATAAAAAAACTCAAATGAATAATAATATTATATGCGAGGAGTTGTGTGTGTGTGTGTATAAAAATATTTTGAGACCTTCTGTTATTATTATTTTGATTAATTTGAGTATATCATATACATTCAGATATAGTTGTGGAAGGTGTTTTGGTTCAAATTAAAGAGCATGCATCTTTCCAAATGTATGTATGCTTTAAAAGTTATACATGTATTTCACTAAGTTTACTTTAACTAATGGCAAAAACTTTTCTCAATTAGGCTTTATACTATAATAAAACAACTAATTTAGATTTATTACATTTATCATAAATCATATTTTTAATAACTAAAAATATGGTGTAATAAGTGAAGCATGCTAGTCTAAATCTAACCCATTCTAGTTAGAACCAAGTTTAATAATAAGTTGAGACTGATAAGTTGTTCATATTTATCTGAGACTAGTATGTTGTTAAACATTAAAAAACACATAATAGTTAAGACCATACTAATAAGATGTTAAATGTTGAACAAAACAAAATGGCTAAGATGATACTAATAAGTTGTTAAATGTTTAACAAAATATTACATGTAAAACCATACTAATAAGTTGTTAAACATTTAACAAAAAATAACGGCTTGTGCTTAGCTAATAACTAGCTTTACATAACATAACAAAACATTTAAATATTATATTTGCTAACATGAGATAATCTCTAGAAATGGTATTAACCAACCAGTCTGTCCTCCCCAATTTTTTTGCTCTTTATTGCCACTACACTTGAAGAAAAGTCTTGTAATAGAGATCTCCTAACACCTTCATCAACTTGATCAAATGAGCATGCAGTGACTTTCTTCACTTTATTTTTTAGAGGTGTTAAAATCTCAGTGGTCTCATATAATTCCTTCGTAAAATTAGTAATATTAATTTCATAAAACAGTCTATATTGAATAATTTAAATCATAAACTTATACCTTCTACTCATTAAAGTCACTCATCTCAGCCCTGGAAAATATATCAAAGTCCTATATGTAATAAAAATATAAATGTTAACCTACTAATTAACATTAATGTTAGACCAACCTAATTAAAAAAATGATTAACAAAGAAGATAATACACCTGGATCTCATCACAATCAAAACCTCAATACTTCGAAATTAAACATGAATCACGAATTAGCCTAATAGTTGTGAACACACCAGGTTGATTTTCTTTAACTTAAACCTTAGTAAACACTTTTTCATCCTCTAGATCAACCATATGAGGTGGCATTTCTTCCTTCATAGACTTGAAACAGACAAATTAACATAATTTAAATCCTTTGAAGTTGCAAAATAATAATAACAATAATAAAATATCCACAAATAACCATAACCTAAATTAATAAAAAATACCCTAACACAATTCATTCTCAATTGCTCTATTGTCATTGCAATAAGATCAACAAACTCTCTATTCCATAAAAGAATTGAAATATTTCTAGTGACATTACCAAAAAGGGCATCAACCCTGTACCCATGTTTTACGAATAATGATGTTACATGAGAAAAAAGTATGTAAAAATAGTAAGAGTTACAAAAATTAGTTTGTGCTCACCGAGTTTAGTATGCACATATTTATCACATTTCACATAATAAAACTATTTATCATCCATATTTACATTATTCGCACACTCCTTGCATGCAACATAATACCCACTTGCCAACTAACTCAACACACATAACCCTTACAAACACCCAAAACATCCCACCGTTAAAAAAAATAAATCAAAGATTAGTTAGGATAGCATAACATTAAAAATAAAATTAAAACATATTGTTACTAGCTACTTTATAATTACCTCATCATCATTCTTAAGTTTCTCTATATTTTTGAACTGACACGTCATTAGATTTTCACTAATGTTGTAATTGAAAGTTATTGTTCACCTAGGGACAATTATATGATTTGGAGCTTCTAGACTCAACCTATAAATTGAAAACAACTACAGCTATTAATTCTAAATAATTATGTGTAAAGCCTCCTCAAATAAAAATTATACGTAAATTATAACAATGGAAACTCGTTGACATGCTCCCCATCTCCATTAAGAGATGTTTTTGTAATATGATACACGCTGGATAATTCAACACCTGAATAATTTGAGTATCAAATCAACCAAACATATAAATAGTTTAAATAGCATGGTATAATTTTTTTTTCTTATCAAGTACATTTCATTACTTTTGAATTATCTACATCAGCAAAACTAAAGAACCACAATCACTGGTTATGGATGCTTATTGTCGAAATACCTAATAAATTCATCAACAAGGTCACCCCACAAACAAAAAGAAATATTATTGTTACTTAAAAAAGAAAAATTAATAAACTTCGGCAAGGTGACGAGGATAATAAAATAATATGATGTTAATATGTATGTTAAGAAATAAAGTCATAAGATTGTGTATTCAAATTCTTTTAATTTACCATCCATATCAATGTCTAATTTGTGGAGACCTAAAAGAGATAACCATTCCAATTATATCTAATTTTAACATACAAAAAAGTATTAGTTGATTAAGCTTAAAACATACTTAAGTATAAATTAAATAAACATATCATAATGGAAAGCAACTAAAAATTACCAATCAATAATGCCTCATCAATAAGCTTCACTGTCAGTTGATCAAATGGCTTGAAATTGTAGGGGGTGAAGGAAATATATCATCAATGATTTCACAACACTTTGTTTTGTAAAGAAAATAATTTTGTACTAATGCAAAGTTATTTTGTGGGTTTGATAATTTTATACCAAAAGAAAATGTCTTAGAGCATAAACATGCCACTGTTGGAAATAAAATCTATACTTAGCTTATTGAAATTTTTGAATGGTTGCACGTATCCTCACCTCCTTTATTAGAGAAAAAAAACTACTTGTTGACTATCTAAATTGTGTGTGTATGTGTGTGTGTCTATATATATATATATATATATATATATCAAGAGCATAGAACTATAAACAACTCAAAATAATATTGCAACAATGTATACAAATTTCTCAATTGGGAACCCACACTCTATATTGTAAGCTTGTGTTGTATTACTAAAGTTTGGCACCTCATAAAAACACACATAATATTATCGACCATTTGGTGTTGGTTGGGTCAATACTATTTATAACAATGAAGGTCAGAGGCATGATTCCAATATTAATGTATATATTTTATGGAAGAAGTTTCTTCCTAAGTTGAGATACACAAAGAGGATGCAGAAAAAAGGATGCACTCATTGCAAATTCTAGGGCTTATATTTATATCTAAATTAAGGGTTAGATGGTAAATTGGTAAACATAAATAAAATATTAATATTTAAGATTTTTTTAATCTATACTTGTATTTGTATGGTCAGTTAAGTGGGTAAATTTGAACTTCGATTTTTGATATGTAGAAAGAGGATTCACAAAGAGAATTTGCATAACTAGTTAAGGACCGAAGTCTTTGATACGGGAACAATCAAATCTTTTGGTGTAGCAGGACATATATTGGAAAATGGAGTTTTACTTCTCTATAAAGCCAATTGATTAAACACGTAATATTATTCTCACGTATATTGCAGGGAAATGTACTTGTAATAATAATTTTATATTTTCAAGTTGCACTTTACTGTTTAAAATTGCAATTATTATTATTACAAATATAGCAGTAATACTTGTCAATTGATTTTCAATTTAACTAATAAGTAGTTTATATAGATTAAGATGTTCACATAATTCTTATTTGTTTGTTGTGAAATGTTATTTTTATATACTATTAAATAATTGTAATAAAGTGCATAACATGCATTGTAGTGAACAAAACAGGTTTGAGCACATCATATTATGTGTTGAAGCTTTGGGCGGGTAAAAAACTATAAGACATTCATTTACTTTTATATAAATTTAGATAAGTTAACGAGGTTATCAGAGTCAATGGAAAAATAATTATTATGTGTTTAGAAAAAGTTTGAACGAAGTCAATATAGATAAACTTTTAAAATAATCTTATTTGAAAACCTTTTTGAGGTTAGGTTAGATTAAAAATTAACCTCCGTTTATTTTTAAATTGGTGGATAAAGGAGGTTAAGATTAATTTATTAATAAAACTTGGTCATTTACCTCCATTCACCGTAAAATAAACAAGGTTATAGTTTATTCACCTAGATTAATCTAATAAATACTTAAACAATATTTTAAAATATTCATTTTCATTCACATAACCTAACTTTATCTAACTCATTTTTAACATAATTTAGATTCAACTTAATCCAAACTTTCTCTTAGTCCTAAATAACATGATTAAAGGATTTCAAGTCTTTTTATATGAAAACAACCTCATTCCTAAATAGACAACAAGGGTCATCACTTAAAAAATATACCTTTGCCCTGCACTTTAATAACTCTTAACGACCAAGCTATTTGGCTTCAATTTACTTTGCACCTTTCACACAATCTACCTATAATACCTCAAATTTTAGATGACCCTACTCCCTGATGATTACCATTTTAATCTTAACTAAAATTTTGAATATAAAATTTTAATCCTCACCCAAAACTTCTTTTTTTTTTCTTTATCCTTTTCCTTATTCTCTTTCCTAGTATCTTTCTTCTCCCTTGTTCATGAGTGATTATCTCTTCTCCCAACCAATTTTCTTCTATCATGATTACAACATAAACCTACCTATCTTAAATTCATTATCACCACCATCACCTTCCACACCTTAAGGGATGTGTTCATTAGACATTTGCCCAAACATCCCCCTAATTGTGCCTTAACCCCTACCTTTACCACATTTATATCAGTCCTGTCCATTCACACAACCACATCTATTTATACCCTCCAATATCTTTCATTACCTCATTCATTTCTTCACCTCACCCCTTCCCTGCCTTCCTCTCTTTTTCTCTTCATTTTGTGCCTCGTTCCACCTTTGTCATCTATTTTTATCCCATAAAGTTTGTGTAATATATAAAACCCCATGAAACTCCACCCTTGGAAATGTAAACATCTCATGCAAATTGCCATTGGCTGCATCAAATCTCACACAAACTCACTCTCATATGCATCAAAACCTCACGCAACAATACAACTCTCACCCACCTTAGCCTAGCTACGTCAACCTTTAACGCCACCACCTTTCTGGTTGCATCACATCCCCATACCAACACTACCCTAGCAGTGTCATGCTTCCATGTTGTACTACCCCAAGCAACACCCCTACCTCACACCACTCTACCTTAGCTGCATCACTCCTTGATGCAGCAAGCCCGTAGGAGCATCAACCATGGACGTTGCTTCCCCCATTGTTGCACCAAGTTCTGCCATAGCCAATTTGAACCTTTAGCAATTTTATTTGATTTTTCTCCATTTTCATCCTCCTCTGCCTTAGCATTTTCTTTTTTTCTTATGCAATTTTCTAGAGGTCTCATAGAAGATGGGTTAGGTTTATACTTGCTTAGAGACTGGTATCTTTTGGTAATGATACATGTTGTAGTTAGGAACTTTTGGCATGTTATGTGTAACTTGTATGAAATAAAATGTTTGGTTTTATTATATTGATAGTGTAATATTGTTAATTTTATGATGCGATAATGTGGTATTATATGATGGAAGGTGAGTAGGATGAGAAAGCATACACTTATACAATATTGTTACAATAAGTCTTATCTTATAAACCCTAAGTGAATCAGTATGATATGGTATTGTAATGTGGGTTTGATAAAGTATGGTAAGTAAAAAATTATTATGGTTAATTTTTATGGTAATGTAATAAATTGAAGGTCAGAAAACAATGATATTAGAGTTATAGGATTTTTGTGGAAGAAATAAATGTTTTAGCATTCATAAGGGTATTTTGGTTAATATGAGTTGAATAAAGGATCCATGGTATTTAATATTTTAAATGGTTTAAAATATTCTAATTATATCATGTGGAATTTTTAGAGTAACTATGAATGGCCTAAGTCTAATGAAATGAGAAAATAACTTAAATTGAGAATGGTAACCCTAGAGGCAAGTCATTATTGTATGTGTAAAATGTTGGAGCTATACCTTGGTTTTCATATATGTTGTTAATATTTGAATTTTAGGAATTTATATTAATTTTTTTGGTTATATGAGTTTTATGAGAAAAGTTATGCCTAACTTGTGAAATTAGATTTTTATTAGTGTTATGAGTAGTAATTCTAGATATAGGATTGTTATCGTATGTGTAAGAAGTTAGATTTAGACCTTGATTTTTGCATATGTTAATAATAATAATTATTTAGGAACATGTGATAAATTTGATAGATTAATGAGTATCATGGAAGGTGTTATGTTTATAATGTGAAATTAGGGTTTCTTAGGAAAAATGTGGCCTTTTTCCTTGGGGAATGTTCCGATCAATAATTATCCTTGGTTGCACCCACATCAATCACAACCTATGCCTCCACCTTCAACAACTTTCACCACAACCTCCCCCTCATCTTTTCTTCCTTGGTTGTAGCAGCTCCCATGGGTGCACCCCCTCTAGGTTTGGCAACTTCCACCCATGCACCCCCTTCAACTTTAACAGCCTACACCTCACCGCACCTTCCACCACTCGGGCCCAACAAATGAAAACCATTCCCCTTGTTTTGGCAACTTCCACCCATGCACACCCCCTTCTTCGGACAATAACACTAGCGGACACCTCCTAGTAATGACAGCTTGTGTCATTGTTACCACACCTCTTAACTCTTCACCTTGTCACTCCTCCTCTCTTATTTGTGCAAGTTCTCCCGAAGTGGTTTGTCTCTGTTTAATCCTCCACTCTTTCACTCTTCAATTTCCTTAACATTTCCTTAATTATGTGGTTTGATACAAATGGCATTTAATTATGATTTATTAGGTGATTTTCTTGAGGTTTTTGAGGAGGCAGAATAAGATTAACGTGTGTAGAGACTAAAGTTATTTTTGTAAGAATATTTATCATAGTCTAGGATTTTTTGTTGCTAAAGTGTTATGCATGTTTTTTTGTTATACCATGCTATTGTTACTATATGATTTAATGAATTATTGGCAATGCTATGATATGTAGTTAATATTATATGATATATAATGAGTAAGTGAAGATTATGCGGTATCGTTATTTTATGTGGAAACACCCTTGGTATGATATATGGATGTAACATGGGTTTATTAATTAAGGTATCATGAGTATGAAATGAGTACAGTAAGTTATATGGATATAAATGGAGGATTTGGGTATAATGTTACCAAACATATAAGATTTGCATGAAATAAGGATTTTGTTATTGATAAGGGTATTTTGGTCAATAGGCATTAAATATGAGAATCATGGTACTTTAAGGTGTTATTTCATCTAAAACAATATAAGGGATTTATATGAATTATTTATAGTAGTTGTGAATGACCTTAGTTAAATAAAGTATGAAAATGGTTTTATTTGGGAATAGTAATCCTAAAACAAGGAGGCTATTATTACATGTGTGAAATGGTAGAGTTAGACCACAAAATTTTAATTCGTTGTTAACCTTAGTGTTTTGGGGATGTGTATTAAATTTAGTATTTGTTTGAGCCTCATAGGAAAAGTTATGATGTATTTATAAAATTAAGGTTTATAAGCCCTATGAATAATAACTTTTGATATAGAGTTGTTATCATATGTGCAAGACTTTAGATTTATGCCTTAAATTTGAGTATGTTGATAATAATAATATTTTAGGAAGATTTTCTAATTTTTTTGGGTTAAAAGGGTAACAGAAGAAGAGCTATGATAAAAGTGTGAAATTAAGGTTTTGGGGAAATATAAGGGTCTTAACTCTAGAGTATGGCCTTATGATCTTCTTGATGGGATTTACCTTCTTTAGATGTATTATATACTCTCCAAATCAATCATGAATAATACATTAATTATTTAAGTAAAGGATCATGTGAGTTAGGCTAAGACCAGATTAAGAATATTAGGGCTCTAAACTCAATGTGAAATATAATATTATTTGAGATAAATAACCTTATGGATAAGATGCTAATGAATTAAAGTGTGAAAGTACTTTAGTAAGTATCGAGGTGTTGGATCTGTTCTATCGGATGATAATAGTGGATTAGGTGTGTTGCCCCTGAGAGGTGCTTCAAGACATTCCATTAGTTTAAGAATAGTGGCTCAGGAGTGTTTTGCCCCGAGAGGTGTTGAGTCTGTTCCATCAAACAATAATAGTAGCTCAGGTGTGTTGCCCTTGAGAGGTGCTTTAGACTGTTCTATCGGTATAAGAATAATGGGGTCCTTAAACTTAACATAAATAAAAGAATGAAATGGCTATATCTAATAAAATGCCTATATCAGTACTTACCTTGTGATATTTTATGTGTTTTTGTGTGTACTTATTCTATACTATGAATGCATATATTTAACTTTATCCCTAACTCGACAATATTGTCACCTTACTCAGTATGTAACATACTAACCATCATTTTCATGGTGGCTTCTCATTTCCATGAGTAGATGATCCTAATGCTTCTATGTAGGTATTTGAGGACCAGTTAGATGAGTTTACTGCATATGATGTGTTGTATGGGGAGGAGTGATTTTTTCTGTATTAGGTATTTGGGTAAAGAGTCAAGTTATCAAGATATTGTTTTTACCCGGATACCTTTTGAACACTTTGATCCATGGTATCTCTTTTGTTATAATTTGTTATTGTACCCTAGAATTAATCTCCAAGCTCATATTTATTTTTATAAAGCTTCTCTCATTTCTAATACCTTATTTTACTTTTAATGGTTTTAACCTTGGTATTGATGTGAGGATAATATGGTAAACCATAATCATATCAATTATGATAGTAACACCATATATACTGGTTATAAGCTTCTAATGTAAAATACAAATTTCCAGCAGTAATATTTGGGGTGTTATAATTAGCTCAACTCGAACCCGACCTAACCCATCAAAACCCATAAATATCCAATTTACCATGGTAACCTAAACTCAACCTATCAAATTAACTAAAAATCATATAAAAGTGAGCTACCTCAACCCAAATCCTACCTAACCTGAGATAGATCAACTTAAACTAGACTTAGCTTAATAAATTAATATAATATAACCCATATATGCATTGACCTAAACTTGAATCCTACCCAAATCAAATAATAAAATGATCTAAACCTAAAATAACCCGACCTGACCCACAACTGACCTGCAAAAGGAAATGACTTGCAACTAATTTGACTTGAGGATGGCCCAATCACTGCAACCTGACCCAATCTGACCCGCTATAACCTTACTAGAACTTGACTGTAACCCCTAACTACGAGGGACCTCTTAAGTTGGGAATATATGAATCAATTATATCCAAGTCATTCAAGATCAACTAAAGGTCAAGTTAGGTCATATTTGGGTCAAGGTTGGCTCAAGGATAATAGTTAACCTTTATGTCTAATATGTCATCAAGCATTCTATGGTTTCCACATATAGATCAAGTACAACATCATATAATATGACATGTCAATATCTGGCATAATGTGTTTAGATACGAGAATTGTGACTTTCTATCATTGACATATTGTGCACTTGAAGATGATAACAAGTGGCTACAGATCCATATAGAATTATATCACGAGATTCAAGCCAGGCTTGAGCTACATGAAATGGTGGTTTTATATGCAATGAATGATCAAATCCTTAAAAATATTACTCACTATGAAGGGTATGCTCCACCAGCACACTAGGTGAAAATGTTAGATATTGATCATGTAATTGTCACTCAATGCTAGGTACTATACGTACGCATGTCTAGATAATATAACATTTCATTTCTACCATTCTCGGCACAGTAGGATACATAAGGTCCTTAAAGTGATGTTACTATTTGTTTCTTGATGAACAACCATCATTACATATCGGTGCACACTTAGTTACATCTTTTTTTAAGATAATTTTATCATATCAACATAATTTCTTATCATAACTTATTTTATAGGTACAACTCTTATACCATTTTCCACCACCACTGGTGCATACTATTAGATTATTATATAATAGTGGGTTCGTATGTGAAATATAAGACTTGTGGATTGTCATACGAGTTAGGTTCATATAAAAATAATTAACTTAAGTTTAAAGTAGGTGGGATTAATATGTTTAACTGGACCAGACTCATATGTGTAAAGATTTTGGGATGTCTAGATTGTTGATGGGCCAAACTTGAATGGGTTGATATATAACATGCTAGGTATCTATATATATGGTTGTGGTCCTTAGGTCATACACTCTTCGTTTTAATTGATACCTATTAATCACTAGATACAAGAACATACATTTGATCTAGAAGACCATAATATCAGTCATTAAAACTCTCTACTAGATCCGATGATATATGACGGTATCTGATTACTACGCTCCCCAAAGATTTAAGTATAATTTTGCTTATCTATTCTATCAATTGGTATTGATGAATCAACATGTTGATCCTATCAGGTTACATAAATTTCATAAAGTAGTATCATAGCCTAATATACTTGAATAATTAAGGAAACAACAAATTTTTCTTTATTCTAAATGATAGTTTAATCTCCTCCTTTAATGAACTTATTTGGATTACGAAAAATGAAAATTTTATTTTAATTCAATCTTGACCCTTTCTCGTATTCCTTTTCCTTATTGATTGTTGATCGTCTATTTTATGGTTCAAAATTTTCCTCCTTTGTTTTTAGTTAGTTTTAAGACCATATTTTTTGGCCACTTAATTTCTCCTTCAAACCACCATTTATTGTCAGTGGTCTCTGTCAATGGTGGTATAAGGGGTTGATCATGTAATACCTTGATCTTTAATCCTTTGTACCACGAATAAAGTATAATCTTAATTCTTAGAAATTAATTTCTTAACAAAATTCTAATATTTATTGTGGATAATTTATATTTTAATCTAACCTTAATCATAAATGATTAATATTTTAATCTTATAGTATTTCTTTAATTACAAATTTTAAACATAGTCCTAACCATAATCCCACATTTATATTTCTTTTTCCATTTCTTTCACCTTTTCCTTTTCCTTTTTCTTCTTCTTTGTAGCCTTGTGTGTTCCTTCTTCTATGCCTAAACCAAACTCCTCCCTATCAAGCTTCCCAAGCCTGACCATCTCAGCCATCATCTCCCAAAAATCTTAAGACATGCCGAGTTGATTTTTTGCCCAACATTTACCCTCGATTGTGCCTCTTCCTCAGCCTGTGTGTGCATTCTCTATCATTTCTCCTCATACATGCCACCATACACACACACACACATGTCCAAGGCTCTTTGCCTAATTTAATGCTCAACTAACTCCCTCCCTCCCTCCATTTCCATCAAGCATCACAACCCCCCAAACCACTTTATTTTCCTTCTTTCCTACCCTATGCGTCATCTCCATTCATCACTTATACACCACTTGCCACCGCCGACCACCAAGCATCACCATCTCCGTGAAAAAACAACCACTACCACCTCCCCATCAACCCCCTCCCTATGCATTGTTGCCCAACCATCACCACCCTATGTGAAATGCCCCGAAAATTTCTAATTTTATAAATTATATTTAAATGAGGTTTTATTAGAAATTTATTTAAATAAATTATTTTTATTAAAATAAAAGGATATTAATTAGGGAAATTAAGAAGAAATTTATAAGTATTTTTATTAGAAAAGGATTTGGGTATTTTAGCTAATTAAGCATTTTATTTTGAAAATTAATTAAATAAAATATTTTATTTAAAATAAGAAGGAGAAAATATTTTCAAATTAATATTAATTTTATAAATAATTTAATTGGAGAAATTTAGGGTGTTTTGCTAATTAAAATGGAATTTATGGAAAATCTTTTAAAAATCCTAATTTAGCCTAAAAAGGGGTTTAAATATTATTTTATTTAAATATTATTATTTTTAAATATCCTAAATATTCAGGTTAATTTAATTGACCCTAACCTAATTATTTTTCCCCTTTCCTTTTTCCCTTTTTCTTTTTCTTTCTTCCTTTTTCCTTACCTTTTTCTTTCTTTTTCTTCTTTTTCTTTTTCCTCTTCTTTTCCCCGACTGGGCCTGGCGCGGCCCAGTTCTTCTTTTCTTTTCTTCTTCCTCTTCGGCCCAGCTCGTGCGACGCTGCCTTCTTCCTCCGCCCGTGGAACGCTGCGTTTCATTCATTTTCTTGACTAAACGCGTCGTCCCATTTAATGACACCCTCCTTCGCCCTTCGCCCGGCCCCCTTATACGCCGCACTTTTATTCCAGTTCCACCGAAACCCGTCGTTTCATTTAACTCACCCTCCCTACGCCGAACCGCCCGGTCCTACCTTCTTTTCTTTCTTTTCTTTCCTCCCGAACCGCCCGGCCCAGCCCTTTCTTCTTCTTCCTCCTTCACGCCTGCCCAGCCTCGTCGACGCCAACCTGCAACACCCAGCCCGAAAATGGCGGCGACGGCTACGCGGAGCTTGACCGACCGATGCACCATTCTTTTCCTTCCTCTTGACTCGCACATTGACTTGGAACGATCAATTATCCTCAACTCTCGCTCGTTCCTTCTCTTTTGGCTCGCAAAACTTCGGCCCCGACCCAAATTTTCGACGGTCGATTCCTGCCACCGGCCACCAAAACCCTATCACCCAAACCCATCCTGCCGACCTCCAAAACCCTAATAACCCATCTAAACCCTTTAAATAGCCTGGTTGTGAGTGTGGTCGAGACTTCTTCCTTCCGAAACCCTAAGTCAGAATCGCCCAGCCACCGCCCCATCAGACGCCATTATCTCCACCTCCGGCCAACTTCAACGCCTTATCTTGCTACCAATCTCTTCCCTGAAATTCCCTCTAGCTAACCATACCATTTTCAAACTTAGATTCTTCTTGCACGGGCGTCCATAAACGTGCAAAGTTTGCTTCTCATCTCGCCCAAAACCTTGACCCCGAGACCTTAAACCACCGCCCGCCGCCACATACGCCGCTTCTGCCACCATATAAACCACTCAAAATCTTCTTCTAAGTATCCTCCACCGAACCATAAGCTTATTTTATTTTTCCCCTTTCCCCTTCCCTCTTTTTCTTCATTTTTACCTCTCCTAGATCCATTTTCCGGCCACCTCCGGGAACCACCGCCAGTTCCACATACATCCTCCAACTCAAGGTGATGTCATAGACCTTTTAAATACTTACTTTCGATTTATTGATAATTATTATGCTTTTATTCTAATTTTTAATGCTAATTCGAGTTTAATTATTATTATTATAATTATTATTATTATTGTTATCAACTGTATTTTAATTTCTAAATTTGGTTGAAAGGTATGGGAGTATTATTGAGTAAGATAAATTATTATTCTCGAATTTTTCCTATTTAATGTAATTATTACATGTTTAATATTAACCATGTTAACTTTATATAATAAGTATATGTATAATATTAATATCTTTTTACATTTCAAATAGTATTATCATTAAATGGGGAGGTTTCGAAATCCACTTTGTAAATTTAAGGCTTAGATTATTATTATTATTAAGTTTTCTATTAATATTACTACTATTAGTAATAATTTGTTATTATTAAAATTATTATTATTACCTTTACTAAATTTATTTCGGTAAAGGGTAGAAACCCTTATATCACCTTTTTACTTTAAATTATAATAGTATGTATTAATGTTTTAGTGGTATTGGGCATAATTAATTAAGAATCAAGACTTAAGATAAATTAGAAACTAATAGTAGTATAGGAAGGAAGCTAATCCTAGCATTTCTTCCCCATAATAGGTGAGCCCAGTCAAATCCCTCAAGTGGAATAGGAGCGTGCTCCAAGACCGGTGACGTTTTAGGTAAGGAGTGCTAAGGCCTTTTATGTGCTTATGTGTATTATGTGTTTCGCATGTTATGTATCTAGTGTTTATTATTATTAAATATTTTATATGTGGTATGACTTGGATTTGAAGTACGTTTTGTATGGCATTTGTATTATTCATGTATGATAAATTGTGTTGTGTCCCTATAATACATGCATGAGAGGATGTCGATGTGGTTTGTGTGAGAGGAAGGATGAAAAAGGAGGATGGGGAAAGAAGTTGACCAAGGGAGGTGAGTTGACCTAATTATTTAGTGATTCACGAGTGACAAAATAAAATGGAGAGTTTTAAGGTTTTGTGGGGGAGAATACAATTTATGTTTTACTTGGGAGAAATTAAGTTATGATATTATATGGGAGAATTTAATTTATGATTGATTGAGAGAATTAAATTATGGTTTGTTTGGGAGAATTTAAATTAGGATGTTAATTGAGAGAAGGTAATTTATGAGGTTATATGGAATAATCGAATTTATGGTTGTTTGGGAGAATCTAATTTTTGACGTTATTTGGGAGAATGTAATTTATGATATTATATGGGAGAATTTAATTTATGATTAATTGGGAGAATTAAATTATGGTTTGTTGGGAGAATTTAGTTTATGATGTTATTTGGGAGAATGTAATTTATAATATTATATGGGAGAATTTAAGTTATGATTTGATTGGGAGAGTTGATTTATAATTTGTTTGGGGGAATTTAGTTTATGATGTTATTTGGGAGAATGTAATTTATAATATTATATGGGAGGATTTAAGTTATGATTTGATTGGGAGAGTTAATTTATAATTTGTTTGGAAAATCTAATTCATGATGTTATTTGGGAAAATGTAATTTATGATTTGCTTGGGGGAATTCAATTTATAGTTTTCCTTGGGAGATTCTAATTCATGATTTTATGTGGAAGAATCTTTATGGCTTGAATTTAGGGTTTGCATGGTTGAATGTAGGGCTTCACGTGGAATTTTAGGGTTTACATGAAAAAGGTTCGAAGGTTTGCATGGAAAGATTAATGCTTGCATGGAAGTGAAATTTATGTGTGAAAAGTTGATTTGGGATGTAAGGGAGGAAATAGAAGAGTTATTTGGGTGTTTGAATGTTTTGGGTGAAAAATAATACGTGGAACATTATCTGGGTACATAGGAGACGAAGCTAGAGTTTGGAGTGGCTAATTGTGAATTGTCGGGGTTAATTAAGGTTTGGAATGGCTAATTATGGTTGTTATGATTAAATAAGGTTTGGAGTGGTTAATTATGGTTTGTGGTGGTTGATTAAGGTTTGGTGTGGCTGCTTAAGGTTTTTGTTTTATCATGTATTTTTGGTGATTAAGGTGTAAGCATGAGAATAGAATCGATAATTTGTGATGTGTGGAGGGTTAAAATAATTTAGGTAATGTGAGGTAGAGTAAGAGGAGATGTTAAGGCCTAAATTAGGGTTTCAGGATAAAACCCTAGAGTGAGATGTGAAGTAGAATTGGAGGATAAGTGTAAAGGGAGCGATTCATGCATGTCTAGGGTTTGGTGGTAGCACATGTGTGCTTGGTGAATAAAGTATGATGATGAATATGGAAATTATGATTTATGATTTATGCATGTTTGGTGAAAGCCTTTGAATAAGATACTTAAGACATTAATTACTTAAAGTGGAAGATATTGAGATGGGACTAGCCGATCCACCGGTCAGTAATAGTGGTTAGGGTTTTACCCTATGTGCGACCGATCCACCGGTTAAAATAGTGGTTAGGGTTTTACCCTATTGTGACCGATCCACCGGTAATAATAGTGGTTAGGACATGATGCCCTATTGTGACCGGCCCACCGGTTATAATAGTGGGGGATCCCGATCTCAATGAAAATAAACCAGAGTTTTGCTAAGGCAAATAAAAGATACTAATTACTTACAGTGGAACACCATGCGAGGAGGAACCAAACCGATCCACCGGTTAGGAATAGTGGTTAGGGTTTCTACCCTATATGTGACCGATCCACCGGTAATAATAGTGGTTAGGGCATGATGCTCTATTGTGACCGATCCACCGGTAATAATAGTGGTTAGGGCTTGATGCTCTATTGTGACCGGCCCACCGGTTATAATAGTGGGGTGTTCCTATGCTCGCATGGATGGCAAAAGGCATGGTGTGAATTGAACTCTGATAAAAGATTAATTAAATGATTAATCTGGACTATAATTGGGCCTTTGTACTTTTACCTGGTTGACCATATGCAGTTATGAATATGCTCTTTTATGTTCTGCATGATTTATGTGTTTGTGTGTTGGCCTTAGTGATCAAGTCACCTTACCCAGTACTGGACCCGTACTGATAGTACCTTGGTTGATGGGTCCTGTGATGATCCACCGATGGTGGGGAGCAGACCTCTTATGCAGGTTTAAGATCAGAGACTGTTTGGGGTGGCAGGCCTGACTTGAGTGAGTAGGCAATCCGGAATTTGACCAATCAGGTTTTATCTTGTTTAAATGTATTTCTATTTGGAAGTTACAAGTGTTAATAAACGTTTATGCGTACTCTGATTTTGTTGTATGATCTTTGGAATTCTTTTATGAATTGTTAATTTGAATTTAACGTAAATCTTTTCTTTAGCCTTAGCACTTGGTACTGGAACGGTCGGAGAGAACTGGTCTGGTACTAAGTGTGGCGGTAACATTCCCAGAATTTACAGGTTTTAAGTGTTTCTATCTTAATTGCTTCCGTTTTAAAAAAAAAATTAGTGAATTTTGGGGTGTTACACTAAGCCACTCCTCTTTCCTATCCCCATCGCTCTTGGTTTTATTATTGTTGATTCATAAGGCCATGCACACCTTGCATGCCATAGCCGTGGCACTCTCACAAGGGGCACACATGGCTTCGCTGACAACCCGTCCATGCCTTTTCTTCTCGCTTGTGCGTCTCGCACACAACCATTTCAAACTCTTCTCTCCTCACCCATGCGAGTCTTACCCTCTTGACCCATTCATGCACTGCACGCTTGCTCGTGTACCTTTGATGTTCCCCGTGGTACAACTATGCCTTCATTATAGCGCCACATTAGCACCACCGTAGTCCCTCACAGCTAAGCCTCCTATACTTGTTTCAGTTATCCCCATTTCCACCCTTCTTTACCTTAACTTTTCCTCAGTTGTATTCTTAAGTTATAATTGTGTATTATTTTTGTTTTTTTGGTGATTTTTTAGTGACCTCAAAGGAGGTGAGTTAGGCTTACATGCTTAGAGGCTGGTGTATTCTTTGGTAATGATACACTTTGTAGCTAGGGTTTTTTATATGTAACATATATTTTTGTATGTAATATCATGTTGTTAATGTTATATGGATTATGTTCTTATTATAATGTAATTATATAATATCTTGTGTCATAAGATTAAAAAGTGGGTTGTGAAAGTATGTGTTTGCGCATATTGTTAGTTAACATGAATCGAGATATGTGGTATTTATATATAATTATGGTTATGCACTTTAGGATGGTATATACATTTTGGTAAGGTTTTATGAAAATATGAGTGCTTAACTATCATAAGGGAATTTTGGTCATTGATGAAAGTACAAAAAATAACCATGGCATGATAATTCTTGAGGGTTCTATAAATAATTTCATAGGCAATATAATTCGAATGATGGTTGGGTATGATAAAAAGTATCTAATATGAACTTATGAGGCTTTCAATTAGATCATAATATTTTGGTCAATATGGGTTAAATATGAATGTTTGGTAATTCTAAAAGGGAAATATAGTTTAAATATGATAAGTATAATACTTGAAATATTTGGGGAAGTAATGATTATGATAAGTATAATAGAATGAGAAGATGGCTTGAATCATAAATAGTAATCCTAGAGATAGACTTGTTATTGTTTGTGTATGATGTTGGAGTTAGGCATTGATTTTTGAATATGATATTAATTATATTATCATAGATTGGTATACTAAATTTTGTGATGGGATATGATATTAAGGGAGAAGTTATAATCATCTTATGAAATTAGGGTTTCTTAGTGGACATTACGAACCTTTTCCTCAGGGAATGGCCCAATAACAATATGATTGTGCTTTACATGTTTCAATTATGTGTTGTGAATATCTACATGAGTATTCAATTATGCTCTTGATATAAGTAATTAATAAATAAGATTTTAATCACTTAAAGCAAAAGATCACGTGAGTCAGATAGAAGTATTGTATATTTGTTCTACGGGATGATAATAGTATTTTGGGAGCATTTTGCCCCGAGAAATGCATTTGTCTACTCTAGTAGATTAATAATAGTAGGCCCTATGAACTCAACCTGAATGAAAATATGATTATGATATAAGAAACTAACGAATAAGATATTTATCACTTAAAGTAAAAGATTGCGTAATTTAGGACTGAGGTGTTGTATCTGTTTTGTTTGACAATAATAGTAGCTCATAAGCATTTTGTCCTGAGAGGTGTATTCGTATGTTCTACTAGATTAAAAATAATGGGGCCCCTAAACTCAACATGAATGAGAATATGATTATGATATAATAAACTAATGAATAATATATTAATCACTTAAAGTGAAAGATAACATGATTCAGTACTAAGGTGTTCCAACTGTTCCACTAAACGATAATAGTGGCTCAAGTTTGTTCTACCCTAAGAGGTACCTCAGGCTGTTCCATAAGTTTAAGAATAGTGGTCATGAGTGTGTTGCCCTGGTATATATTGGGTTCATTCCATTAGATGATAGTTGTGCCTCAAGAGTGTTCTGCCTTGAGACAGTACATTCCACGGGATTAAAAATGGCGGGTTCCCTGAACTCAACATAAATAAATGTAAGAATCTTATTTATATATAATAATGAGTTACGGAGTCAGTTGTTACCTTTCATCACCTCATGTCAACACGCATGTATGTTTATTCTAGTATATGAACTTATGCCATTCTATGTAAACTTACTTTGACTATATGATCACCTTACTCGGTTCATGGCAAACTAACCATCCTTCTCATAGGTGTTATTCATTCCTATGAACAGACATCTTAGATATTTTTCATATGTTGATGAGGACCATTTGGATGACTTTGCTACATATGATTCTTTATTTGTAGATGAGTGAATCTTATATATCAAAGTTGGGTGTAGAGTTATGTTATCTGATTATCTCTTTTGGTCTAGATACCTTTTAGGACTATTAGTTCCCAATGTATCCCTTTTATGTATTTTTGATATTATACTCGGAGTTAATATCCAAAATCTTATCTAATGTTTATGAAATTTCTCTTATAATTTGTTTATTATGCTTTAAGTCTTAACTATTTTACCTAGTATTTGATGTAAGAATTGTATGGTTAATCAAACTTTTGTTGAGTACGACGGTAACAAGCAAGTATTTTGATATTGCACTTTTGATAAAAGAAATTTTTTCGGTAGTCAATTTTGAGGTGTTACATATCATGATTGGATAAAACCGCCATCGTTATTGTTTGACAACAACAAAAGCATCACATTAGGTATTTCATTGTGCCATGTGGTGATTCAGTTATACAATTAGTTGAGGAAGTAATTGCCATAATGTGGAAAAGATGGCGTTAGGTACTTCAAAAGGCTATTACTGATGCCGATGATGGTTATCGGAGGCCGGTGGTAGATGAGGTTGAAGAGAATATCATTAGGGTTAATTTTTATCAATTAATGGTCAACTAAGTAATTAGTAAAAAAATCAAATAAAACGCATAACTAATGACTTGTGGTTACATGTATTTATTTACTTTTTGCAAAGCTACATGCCTTCTTTTTATTTATTTTGTTAATAAAAGAAATAAGCGAAAGAGAGTGGATTGGATAATCAATTAACTAGTAATAGTTGGTAATTAATAGCAACTTAATTGCAAATTAATCTTGGACATTCAACTATAAAAATGTAATTGTTAGTATAAGTGCACCATCAAACCATTAAACTATAATAATTTAATTAACGGTACGATAAAATATTATATTGTATTTAATGGTGTTTAATATTTATATAAAACCATGCATAGTCTCTCAAAACCATCTAAATTATATACCTAGATGTCTATATAAGAATTTAAGTGGAGTTGCTCTCCACACATATTCTTTTACAGCCATGAGATCATGGAGAAGTAGAAGCCAATATAGGTTAACTTAATTGAATAATTTATTGACAAATAAAGAAATGTCGAGCAACCACAATAGGTATGTAATAACTTTTACATCATTTAGTAACTAAGTTGATGTACTTAGGCCTTAAAGATACAAGAATTCTAATTCACCAGCTTTAGTCACTACCTCCACATTAACCTCCTCCATATCAAATAGGTTGGCCGATGCATATATCAGCTTCACATGAGTATCATATGTATCGCTCATATATAATGGACTACCACCAACCTTCAATCGTAATATATTTTGTACATATAAGAGGATGATTTCCATCTCACTTAATGATATATGGAAGTTGTTATTATCTCTATAACACCCCCATTTTTAGCAAAAAATTATATTTAAAAGAGTTAATTATAGAAACTAACACTTAGTGTAAATCTGGTTTCCCTTACCATTTTTACACTAAGTTTTAAAGCTAAAATGTTACTTCACTTAAATTAAGAACAAAAATCGTAAAAACCAGATAATAAATTATATTACAAATTAACATGGTTCTAATAAAATAAGATCAGACAAGAGTTACAAAAAAGTAAATAAAGAGGGACATAAGAGTCTAGAGATATCAGATCAAAATATGTTAGAGTAGACACCATATCACCCCAACTCTCAAACCCCGAAATACCAGTTGTTAATCTAAACTTATAAGCAATCCTACAAAGTCAAAATTTTCCATTGAATAAATAAGATACCATGAAATGGAGCCTGTCAATACAACATTATTGAAGAAACCACTATACAATACTAAGCATGAAAAGGTCGCATGTAGTACATAGAAGGTATCACCAATGAAATATGACATAAGAATATTGAGTCATACATACAGGAACATGGTATAAACATATTGAATCATACATGTGATAATCAAATAGGATAACATGCTATGTCATATATATTATCGAGGCACATCTTTATTATATTATTATACTTAATCATTTTCTATATCAACCGCCTTATAACTTATAAATCTCAAACAATCATAACAATAGATTCCAAAACACCACGACTAGATAAAATAATCCAAATATGTATAAAGTAATCCAGACATATCGATACACTAGGGTATCACGATACCCTCCAACCATGCCATTAAATCAACTTCACTTAAATCACAAGTAGGCACAAAAATAACTGCCAACCTATTAATCAAATACATTTGTGATAACCTAACCATGCATATTAGTTACTTCCATTTTTATTTATTAAGGGGACATAAGAGACAGCCCAAAGACATATAAATATACCAACTATACTGGTATACAAAGGCAACACAACACCCTCCTAAAAATGTACGAAGTACACCAGTCATGTTGGTGCACTAATGGTAGCGTAATGCCCTTTAATTTAAGTCACCTAATCCTTAAGTATCAATACCTTCTATAGGGCTTGTAGGTCACCTATAGAGTAAAATAGGACATTACTGGGGCACCTAGGTACACCAATGAAACTAATCCAAACAAGGACTCTTATCTTATTTATAGGGTAGCAAACCCTAGAGTGTATGTATTTTTCAAATCTTAAGATATTCCACTTTAAATACTAATATTTTATCTGGTGATAAAAAAATGTCACGTAATACACAAATAATTCAAAATTTCTTACTTAGCCACTTTTTCTTACTTTTAATTATTTAAGTTGACCCTAAAGTTGATAGTCAAACCAAAGTCAAGTAAACATTAAGGTTTACCTAACAATACACTAAGATCATCCTAATGAAACCCCATTAGGTTTCGACACTGAACCAAACGAGTTAAACGATATGTTCGAAAAAAATCCGAACTAGATCAGCCTAAGTATGAATCCAAAGGAAGATAAAAAAAACTCAAAGCACAATTGGAGATCAATGAAAAACTGAGCGAGTTTAACAGAGAAGAATGAAGATTCAGTGAGAGTTCAGGAGGAAGAAGATTCAAGAGTCGAAAGAGAGAGTCGAGAGAGAGAGAGAGTCGAACAGCCAACCAGAGAGAAAAGTATGTATTATTGCTGAGAAAAATTTCCAAAGTTACGTATATCTCTGTCCCTCGTATACATATACACATACATATATACAATATTGGGCTGCTTGTATCAGGATTCAAGCTACCAGCCCAATTCCCCTTATAAGTAATACAATATAACAAATATTGGGTGGTGCTGAATTATCTATTCAGCCCACTTACAACAATTACAATTATTCCAAAATTATTTGGCAGATTACAACTATTTTCCCATAAGCTATTTTATTTAGCTAACTGTAAGAATTAAGGGTTGCATAGGCAGCAATCCTTCTAACCCAATTACGGGCCGGGTGGCTGCCCATGTGGCCTACATAATTCTACTAGCTACTAGCTACTAGCTACATAATTCTACTAGGCAGTAATACAATATTCCAAAATCATATGGGATTACAATAAATTTTCCCTACTGATATCAACAATATTGGAGTCAATTTATCCAGTAGATCCACATCAACATATCCACACAGCAACATCAACAATCAGCAACAATCAATCACAGCAGCCAACAACATGCCCATTTCCATCACCTGTAATCTTATCTTCTTTCCTAATTAATCATAGAATAATAGAAATAATTATATGTACAATTTATATTACAACAGTCAACAAAATTATCCAGATAAAAATTAATCATTTAGATACACATCACATCCTATATCCAATTATCTACATTTAGGAGCATTAGGTCAAAAAATGACAAATATTCCCTTGGAAATAAAATTATCACTATATTATCCACTGTAAATGCTAACTTCATTTTTATAAAAACCCAAAATTTACTTTAAAAAAATATTTTTAGCGAAAACGTAATATCAAATTGGTTGGGTGATACCGCATTACTCGGTATAAGTCTAACGTACCATATCATCCTTATATCAAATACAAGGTAAAGTAGTTAAGACTTAAAACATGATAAATATATAATAATAGAACTTTTATAAACATATAAAAATTTTAGAGATTAACTCCAAATATAATATCAAAATATAAAAAAAGGGATCCCATGGAACCAAAAGTCCAAAAAGGTATTCAGCTAAAAACCTACTACAGGATAACACGACTTTATGTCCAACCCTAATACATACGAATCATTTCTCCACACATAAGGTATCATATGCAGAAAAATCATCTAAAGGGTCCTCATCGACCAACACCTATGAAAATGATGATTAATATGTTATGTACTGAATAAGGTAACCATATAATTGAAGTTAGTGTACAAAAGAGATAAACCATACATGCCAGTTAATAACAAATGATGCAAGGTAAACATTGATTCCATAACTCATTATTAGAAATAAACAAGATCCATTTTTTTATTCACATTGAGTTCAAGGATCTAACTATTCTTAATTTGGTGGAGCATATTGAAGTATCTCTCAAGATAAAACATACTTCAGCCCTATTATTGCTCGGTGGAACATAACCAATATATACTAGTACAACATGCTTTTGACCACCATTCTTAAATTGGTGGAATGATTTGAAGCACCTATCGGTGCGAAACAGACCTAATCTACTATTATCATCTAGTGGAATGGATATAACCCCTTGGTAGTAACTCATGAAATATTTTACTTTAAGTGATTAATATCTTATTCATTAGTCTTCTTATCTCAAAATCACATTCTCATTCACATTGAGTTCAGGGGTCCCATTATTTTTAATCTAGAGGAATAAACTAATGCATCTCTTAGGGTAAAATGTTTCCGAGACACTATTATCATCTGGTGGAATGGACCCAACATATACCTCGGCTCGTCTCACATGATATTTTATTTTAAATTATTACTATCTTATTTAGAGTTGTTTAATCAAGATCATCATGTAGGACTTATGTAAATATGCACAACACATAATTAAAAACACACAAGGCACATCCATATAGTTATGGGGGCATTCCCAAAGGAAGAGACCCATAATTACTCTAAGAAACCCTAATTTTAGAAGGTGAGCATAACTTCTCATTTTATTATACTTATACTACTTATCATTATCCCAAATATTCTGAGTATGATACTTAACTTATTTAAAATATGTTTTCTTTTTTAAATAACCTAAATTATTTTTTTAACCCTTATTGATCAAAATGTCATTCTCTTATGGAAAACCTTAGAATATTAGAGTGGGTAACTTATGTCATTCCCAACAATCATTTAATCACATTACTTATGAAATAATTGATAACACCCTCAAATAATTATCATGCCATGATTATTTTCCATACTACCATCAAATGACCATAATGCCATTACATTAGCCAAAATGTTCATATTTTCCCAAAGAACTTACGGGTCTCAACATTAATTAATGTCAACCTTCAATTATATATAAGTACCACGTATCTAGGTTCATGTTATCCAATAATATACATTGATGTATACTTTCACATTTTTATCATTTTTAATATATCATGTAATGGCATTATCATAATCAACATTATCCAAATAATATTACCAAATAGGATATCACATACAAATATACGTTCCATATACAAACCCTAACTATGACATGTATTCTTAACAAAAAGAACACCGATCTCTAAGCAATTAAGTCTAACCGTCTTCTTTGAGATCACTAGAAAATAACCTACAAAAATAAGAAATTAATATAATTAGAACTTAAGAATATAATAGAGGAAAATTTAAGGTGAAAGAGGGTGGAAATGGGGATAATAGTAATAAATGGAAAAACTCAGGTTGCGTGGGAGTATGGTTGTGCTAGAGTGAAGCATGAGGTGTGCTAGGAGGGAAAAATAATTGTGCCAAGGGAATGTCAAAGGGGCATGGGCATAGCATGCAACACATCCATGAATCGAGAGTGTGGAACACACACGGATGAGGAGTGTAGGGTCCATAAAAGTAAGAAGAAAGGTACACAAACAATGCACGAAACCATGCATGGGTTATACTAAAAGGGCACGATTGGGGTGTGCAAGGGTGCACAATTGTGTATCTAAAAAAACAAACAGAGCACAACGGGGAGAGGAAAAATAAATGGTGTGGGGTGTTAATGGTTAAGAACGGATGAGGGAGATTGATGGGGTGGTGGTGGTGGTTGGTTTTCTAGGGAAATGACGGTGTTTGGTGGTGGCAAGTGGTTTTGATGGTGCATGATGGCAATGGATAGAGTAGGAAAGGAAGGTGTTCGGTGCTGGGATGCTCACCAGAAATTGAGGGAGTAAGGGAGTTAATTGAGGAAATAAATGAGACAGGCTTTCAGAGAGGTATATATATAGTTGTGCGCATGGTGAGGAATGACATAGAAGGAAAGGAAAGGGACACACATAGAGGATGGGGCAACACGATAAGGGGTAAAGTTTGGGAAAAAAATTCAATGATAGATCCCATGGATTGTGGTAGAGGATGGTAGAGTCAAACTATGGTAAGTTGTAGGGGAAAGGAAGAAGAACACGTAAGGTAGAAAAAGAAGAAAGGAAAATCAGGTGGAAGAGAAGAAGAAAAAGAAAAGGAGAGGCAAAAGTAGAAAGAAAAGGAAAAAGTAGATAAGTGTGGGATTATGGTTAGGATTAGGTTAAAATTTATGATTAACAAAATTAATTAATATTAAAATATTAATAATCTAAGATTAGTTTTGGGTTAAAAATATTAATGAACTAAAATAAATATTAGGATTAGTTTAAGATATTAATTATTTGTAATTAATATTAAATAAAATTTAGGGTATTATAATTTTAACTAACAATTTGTAATGAAAAGAATAAAATTCTATAATTGATTCACTTTAGCATGCAAGTAAAATACAAGTTATGGCAAATGATTATATTACCTTTACACATAATTTATCATATTAAGCTTTAAAATGCATATCTAATGCATCATAAATCACATAATTCCATACTTAACATCATGTAATTCATGTTAGCCATACATGTTGGAATAAAAAAAATATGGCACACTTGAAAGACAAATTTATCCATAGGGTATACAAATAATAATAATCATGTGAAAATATAACCCGCCCTATCATGTTATACACACGCATCATGCATAATTAATCTATGGCATTAAACCTATTCTAGCATGATTTCATACACATAATATTATAAACAATTTAACATGCTATGTTATACACAATTTCATTCTAGTATTATTAGAAAAACAAATGCAACATAACAATACATGCTTAGGGAAATAATTACAACTTAGCACATCATAACCCTAATATACTATTATGCAATTTTCACATTGTAGTAAGGCATATGGGTTACCTTTTAATTCCAAGAAAATATCAAAATATAATCAACCTAACACCAAGCATTTATCCTCTTAATAATAACCTTCTTATATAACTAAAACAAAGCCAAACAAAACACATATTAGAAACTAACAATTGTTGACCAAAGTCATCGCAACAATTAACCAAAACCCACCTTAACAAAACCCAACCAAAGCTAGGATAACTTGATGAAAAAAAGTGGTAGGATCATGCTACATGGGGATCAATTATGTGAGGGAATGGCACTACATGTGTAGGGTGAGCGTTAGGTGATGACCCAGTAGAGTGGTCGATGTATGGGAGGTTCACACTAAAGGTAGCAGGCAGCACATGGGTTGTGCATGGGGGGGTCAAGTAGGTGAGATGGATGGTAGGGAGTTCGGGGTTTGTAGAGAATCAAGGAGGTAGGTGAGTGTTGTGTGAGAAGGAAGAATGGTAGGGTTGGAGTGTTAGTTTAGGATTCGTGTAACAGTAATGCCCTAAATTTTATTTAATCTTAAACCCAAGTAATTAAAAACTTAACCCAGTACTAATATTAGACATTAGTATTTTTACCTTATCCTAATCCTAATATTTAGTCCAAGTAGTTTATATTTTTAACCTAATCTTGATCCTGAACATTTAATGTCCTAATCTTACTTAGTTTAGCTTATCACAAATTTTAACATAATTCTAATACTAACCCCAAAACTTATTTTTCCCTTTCTCATTTTCCTTTTCTTTTCCCTTTTATATCCCCCTACCCCGCCGTATTTCTTTTTCTTCGTTCCTGCATGTAAATCCCTCTTCTCCATCATATCCCCTCTATTATGCTACCGCAACCTACTTCGATACCTTCATCATCACATGATCACCCCTGCCTTCCTTCCCTAACATTTCTCTCCTTACACACCACTTTATGCATTTGTGTACCCCTCCCAATCTCTCTTTGCTTCATTTAATGCCAACCAACTCCACTCCCTCCATTTTCTATCGAGCAACCACAACTCTGGTCAACCTCTATTTCTTTTTCCTCCTCTTTCTCTATTCAACACCGACCATAACCATTAACACCACACACCACCACCAACAACCACTAAGCACCTCTGTTTTCCTAGAAAACCAACCACCAATTCCACCCCATCATTCCCCCTCAAATTCATCGACCATGGCCACCCTAATCCCTTTTTTTCCTTGTTCCTTATCATGCTCAAGCACATGGCTATACACCCTTGCACACTTTAATCATGCCCTCTCTTATAGATTCCATGCACAACCCATACACATGTGCATGCCCCAACCATGTGCCCTCACACAAGCTACACACGGTTTCATGCACATCCATGCACACTCCTTTCCTTCTCACCCTGTCGTTCATTTAGCATAGTCATGCTCCCCCTCTAACACACCCATGCTCCACTCTAACACTACCACACATTCTGCCATACTTCCACACAACTTGAGCTACCCCTTGGTTTCAATTACTTCCATTTTCACCCTTATTTACCTTAACATTTACCTCAATTCGTACTCACAAGTTCTAATTATGGATTATTCTTATGTTTTCAAGTAATATTCTAGTGATATCAGAGGAGGTAGTTTAGGATTACATACTTAGAGCCCAATATTCTTGTTGGTAAACCCCATTTTTAGAAACCTTAATTATAATCGGTAATTATGTGTATTAGTTGTAATAATTATTTAAGGATATTTGATATTAAATATATTGTTAATATGTGTAATATTATTATGAATTATTAGTTACAAAATTTAATTAGACTAAAATATGCTAGAGGGTGTGTATTAAAATTTAAACCTAGGTTGGGATCGTAACGGGTATCTGTTTTGTCAAACAAACTTATTCCGGTAATCGGATAATTTTTACCTAAATACTTTACCCTAAATTTTTACCTAGATAATTACCCTAGCCTAGGTCCCTAACCTATGCTAGATTAACCTTATCTTTTCTCCTCTCCTTCTCAGTAAGAATCTTCACACCACACCTGCACACTCTCCTACCATGCAAGATTCCCTCCCCTTGTTTTGCTCTCCTTTCCCTACATGCCAACCTCTCCATTTTATCTATTTTATGTTGTGTGTTAACCCTCCCAAATAGCCCACACACTCCCTCCTTTTCCTGAGCTCCCTCACGCAAGAAAAAAGAACTCGATTGTTGATCTTGTTTTCCACCATTTTTACTCCATCGGAAACTCCCACCAAACCTCCTCTCTTCGCTGCACATTCCCTTGCTATAGCCCCTACCTTTGTTGCAGCAAGAGTTGTCATTCCCCACCCTCAAGATGCAGCAAAATTGGCTGAAACTACCCCCCCAAGCTGCAGCAAAAATTTCCCGTAACTAGGCTAAACTACTCATAAAATACCAGCCAACATCTTCCACCAAACCCCTTCTCCTTGTTGCACCTTCCCTTGTTGTAGCCCCTACCTTTGCTGCAGCAAGAGCTGCTGCTCCTACCCCCTCGCTGTAGCAAGAGCTACTACAACCCCTCCCCAACTTGCACCAAACTCCACCGAAGCCCAACACACCTACCTTCAGCCATTTTGGCCGAAGCTCCCTCCCTTGTGTTGCACCATTTTCCACCGAATCTCCTTCCCCTCCTTCGACACTTTATGCTACAACTTTTCTTCCCCCTTTGCTACACCATTTTCTATTGTTCTCCCCTCCCAAGCACCGGCCAAGTCTATCATTACCACCCTCTACTTTCTCAGCTGAAAGCCTCCCTCCTTTGGTGCTAAGATTTTTTTTTATTTTCCTCTTACTTATTCTACCGGTTAGTAGCTCTAAATTATTTTAGTATTTGTGGATTATTATTGTAACACCCCAAAATCATGACTTGAAAATTTCATTTCAATTTTGCTTTGCGAAAGCAGAAATTATAGAACGGTGGGTGTTACCGCCACACTTAACATAAGTCCGGTTTCCTCACCATCCTTACGATAAGTGCTAAGGCTTAAAACAAGTCAAACCAACAAAAAATGAGAGAAGTACAATACATAATCAAGGGTTTTACAAAAGAAAGATTATCTATAACAAAGGACCATTTATATAATTAAGTAGCTAACCATTTTCAGAAAATAAACAAAAGAGAACACGAAAGTACAACAATGGTTTGCCTTACACTCATCCGGTCCATCAAAGTTATAAGGAAAAGGGAAATAGGGACAGGGTCCACTCACTCCCTTAAGCCTACTAATTGTCTGGATGATGCTCCTCAAAATTCTTCAACCATTGCATATCGCAGTTGAACTCCTCTAAAAAGTGATAACATTAGTATGACTTCCTCGTACTGAGTAAATCACAATACCTCCGGAGAGGTAGCATACCCACGTATACAATTATCATACACAACATTCAAATAAAACATACGATCATATGCAATCCATGATTTCATGACACAATTCCACATCATAATTAATGATACTAATTAGATCAAAATCTCTAGCAAAGGCATTGAAGACATGCTTATAAATCTCGCAACCATTTTAACTTACCAACGACCATACTTTATAGTATAATAAGAAGAAGTGGTGACATTCCAAACAATCTAACCAAGGTCAAGTCACGCCTAATCTAATTATTATAGAAGTATTATGGTGGGTGTCTAATCCAGTTATATCATTTGTATAACAATTCTCAAGTGTAATAAAATCCCATATCCATGACAATGATCGTTAAGGAGGTGGTACCAAATAATTCACTCAATTCTAGGGCAAAGCTAGCCAAGAAAGCCACACGACATATTAGTTGTCCATACTAAACCTTAGAACTCAAGTCCTTAAGTACTCGTACTCCCCATAGGGTGTATGGAATACCTATAGAGCAGAAGTGAGCCCCTTAACCGAAAGGCACAAGCTATGTACTCAGCGGCCAAGTTCAAGACATGAGATTCCTTTCCAACTCAAGTTTTCCTCTTTAAGTGATCAACGCCTTATGAAATTTTAGATTATTAATTTGAGAACAACAAGGTTCCCAATATTAGCCATAGATCAATCAACCAAGGGACCACGAGAATCAACCACCAGATGTCAAAACCAAAAGACCACGAGGGTCACAACAATTTCAAGTTAACACGACCTAGGGTAGGCATCATTCCATAACCCGAATAATTATCCAATTCAGCTATTCAATCCATTTATCCAATTATTTCCAAAATTATCAGAGGGTAATTATAGGCTTAGAAGGGAGGTTAGGGTTCTATGGGTCAGCGTGGGAATATGGAAAGTATGGTTAGGGTCACCGGCGACGATAGTTGGCTGGTGGCAGCAATTTTTGGGGGAAGGGGTTGTGTGCAGGAGAGAGAGAGGAAAATGTGTGAGGAGAGGGGAGTTAGTTGGGTGAATGGGTTGCGAGTCAGAAGGGGAGAGGGAAAAGAGTATCGGCCAGTCAACGGCGCGATCGACGGTGAAAAACCAGGGACGTGGCGGCAGCGACGTTGTATGTCGTTGGCATCGAACCTGGCTGGGGAAGGAGAAAAGAGGAAGAAAAGGGCCGGACCGGCGGTCCAGAAGAAAAAGAAAGAAAGGAAAAGGAGGAAAGAACTAGGCAGTCGGGCGCTGGTTAATTTTTTTTTAACAAAACACGGTGTACAGGGAAACAAAGAAGCAAAACGCGGCGTTGCGAGGGAGAAGGTAAGAGGCGGCTACGCGGGCAGGGCTGCGCTGAAGAAAAGAAGGAGGGAGGGAGGACTTGGGCCACTGGGCTAGCCCAGGTCGGGGAGGAGAAAAAGAAAAAGAAAAGAAGAAGAAAGAAAAGAAAGAAAAAGGAAGAAAGAAAAGGAAAAAAAAAAGGAAAAGAGAAAAATAATTAGGTTGGGTATTTAAATTAATTAAAATATTTGGGATATTTAAAAATAATAATATTTAAATCCCTTTTTAGGCTAAATTAGGATTTTTAAAAGATTTTTCATAAGTTCCTTTTTAATTAGCAAAACACTATATTTTTCTCCAATTAAATTATTTATAAAATTATTATTAATTTGAAACTATTTTCTCCTTATTAATCTAAATAAAATAATTTATTTAATTAATTTCCAAATTAAAATCCTTAATTAGTTAAAATACCCAAATTTCACCCTAATTAAAATATTTATAAGATTTCTCTTGATTTGCCCAAATAAATTTTATTTTACTTTAATAAAAATAATTTATTTAATTAATTTTCAAGATAAATATTATTTAATAATAAAAATAAAATTAGAATATTCAGGGCATTTCACTGTGTACTGAGTAAGATAACGATACAGTCAAGAAGAGTTACACATGATGCAAGAATTCTCATAATAAAATCATACATGCATAAATCAAAGAATGCCAAATAATTATTGATTATAGGACTTTCATCAGATATATCATATTCCAATCTTTTATTTACGTTGAGTTTAGAGACTCAACTATTCTTAAACCGGTGGAACGGTTTGAAATACCTCTCGAGGAGAACATAACCGAGCCACTATTATTATCCGGTGGAACGGACTTTAATACCTCTAAGAGTAAAATACTCCTAAGCCACTATTATTAAACGGTGGAATAGTCTAAATCACCTCTCGAGGACAACACACTTGAGTCATTATTGTTGTAACACCCCCAAAATTTTGCACATTTAAAAAAAAAATAAAACTTATAAATTAAAACAGTAAAACCTAGGGATGCTACCGCCACACTTAGTACCAGACCAGTTCACTCCTACCATTCCAGTACCAAGTGCTAAGGCTAAGAAAAACTACATATAACATTAATAAATAGTCCAACTTCATGAATACGGAAATCAGAGTATGCATAAGTCTTTACATAATTCGAAATATTAGCTATTGGTTTTCAGAGGATAAAAATAACAATAATAATAAATTTTTTTCTGCAGGCTCAAACATAATTAAAAATAACACGAATAATAATCTCAAATGGAAGACAACCACGCCACTCCAGGATCTGGTCCAGCCCACAATCACTCGGGCCCATCTGATGTCCCATAGACATCAATAGCATCAAAATAAGCGTCTCCTACCTGCAACATGTCAGACGGGTCTTCTACTCGTGGGAATAAGCAGCACCCATGAAATAGTTGATCAGTACGCTACGTACTGAGTAAGGTAACCATGCACTAAGGCCAGCATACAAAATTCACACAACCAATGCATAATAATAAAGGAGCATAGAAATCAATCATAATAGCACAAGATAAAAAAAATGCTCAGGTGAAATACCATGATTCAATACAGATCAGATTATTTACTTCATCAAGCCTTTATTGAATTTATTTTCACACCATGCTCTTTATCAAGTCCATACGAGTACGAGAACCCCGCTATTTTTGCAGGTGGATCGGTCTCCATTGCACTTTTGGCTCTTCTAGCCGGTGGATCGGTCGCTTAGGGTACATGCCCTACCACTATTATATGCTAGTGGATCGGTCTGGTCCCTTTTCTTGCACGGTGTTCCACTGTAAGTCATTAGTGTCTTCCCACATCTTAACAACATATATGGTTTGGTTTATTGAGCTCGGGATCCTCCACTATTTTAGCCAGTGAATCGGTCACAAGGGTAACATACCCTACCACTATTATACGCCAGTGGATCGGTCTCTTGGATACTGTAGTCCCTGGCCACTATTATGCTGGTGGATCGATCTGGGCCTGGCTCTACATCTTCCACTTTATGTAATTAATGTTTTTAGTATCTTATTCAGAAAAACCATACCAAGACATGCAAGTCAGACTCCTACCATGCTTACTCTTCAACTCAGGTTAACCACTCCAACCCTAGTTAACCACCATCACCATAGTTAATCATGACATACCCTGACACCCATGCAAACCCTAGCTCCACGTAAACCCTACTCCCATGCAAAACCCTAACTCCTGTGCAAAACCCTAGCTCTACCATGCAAACCCTAATACCACCATGTCAACCCTAATACCACCATGCAACCATTAATACCACCATGCAACCATTAATACCACCATACAAACCCTAATACCACCATGCAACCATTAATACCACCATACAAACCCTAATACCACCATGCAACCATTAATACCACCATACAAACCCTAATACCACCACGCAAACCCTAATACCACCATGCAACATTAATACCACCATGCAACCACGACCTATATGCATGTCTTATGGGTCGCAACAATTCGCATTAAAGGCACGACTTATACGTATCATATGCATGCCATAAAATATCACGAGAACATGTCTCAACCCCACATCATATTACATATACAATAGATATAAGAATACACTTATAACATATTATATTGCATGTTACATGTCAAGTAAGACATGTAGATCACATTACACACAATGGCCTTAGATACACCCTTACCTAAAAATGTCACCGGTCTTGGAGCACACTCATATACCACTTGGGGGCTTTGACTAGGCTCACTTATTATGGGAAAAATACTAGATTTAGGTTCTCTCCTAAAAATGCTATTATTTACTTACTTATCCTAAGACTTGGTTTTTAATTAAAATAATACTATACTAGAATTAACTATACAAAATACTACCAAAATACTAATAATAATACTAATGTAATTTAAAACGAATGGTGATATAAGGGTTTCTACCCTTCACCAAAATAATGCTACTGATGATGATGATGATGATGATGATGATGATGATAATAATAATAATAATAATAATAATAATAATAATAAAATAATATTAGTAATAATACTAATATTAATAGAAATAATAATAATAATAATATAATCCTAAAATTACAAGGTGGGGTTTTCGACCCTACCTCCAAATAATGAAAGTACTATTCAATAATAGTAATAATAATATTAATAACATATATTACTTATAATATTAAAAATAATAAAGATAATAATAATAATAATAATAATAATAATAGTAGTAGTAGTAGTAGTAGTAGTAATAAAAATACAAGGGTGCGAAACCTAATTAAAAATTTAGGTCTCAGCCCTCCTTAAATAATTACAATAATAATAAAATAATTATACTAATAATAATAATATTAATAATGATATTAATAATGATAATAAACTTATAATAATAAAAACAATTACTTATAATTCGAAACTAACCACCCAATTAACTCAAGAATAATCTCGACCCTGCCAATAAAATTTATCAATAATATTACATCTAATAACAATAATAATAATAATAATGATAATAATTATTATTATAATCGAATAAATATTGGAAATTAGAATAAAAATAGAATAAATTTCAATAAATAGAAAAGAAGGGCTGAAAGGGTCTAGGGTTTCACCTTGAGTCAGCGGAGATGGGTGGCACCAGCGATGGTGCACTACGGCAGCGGTGGTGGCCGGAAAAGAGGGTAAAAAGGGGAAAAGTTAAGGTTTGAGAAGAAAGGGTGGAGGTTAAGGTGCTGGTGGTAGCCTAGGTTGAGAGGAGTAAAGTGAGGGTGGTGGCGCGGCAAGGGGAGGCGGCAAAGGTGGCGGCTGAATGGAAGAAGTGAAGAAAAAGAGGGGAGGAGAAGGAGAAAAGGGAAAAGAAGGTTATGGTTCGGTGGTAGAGAATTAGTAGAAGTTTTTGGGTGGTGTAGAAGGCAGTAGAAGTGGCGGATGTGGTGGCGGACGGTGGCTCGAAGGTTGTGGGATAAAATTTTTAGTTAAATGGATAGGGAACTCCGCACGACTGTGGTGGCTTGTGCGAGAAGAATCTAAGGAGATGGGGAACTTCATTAGTTAGAGGGTGGTGCAGGGAAGATTTTAGGAGGTAGAGGTAGCGGCGAAGTTGGCTAACAGTAGAGGACAGCTCGTCTAAAATCACGATGGCGCATAGGTTAGCTCTTAGGGTTTTGGGGAGAAAAGGTTTCGAAATCACACCAACCAATGCCATTTATAGAATTTAGAGGGAATGGTAGGGTTTTGGGGGTCGGCATGAGGGTATTGGATGCTACGTTTTGGGTGGCCGACGGTGTTAATCGGCCGGTGAAATTTTTGGTCGGGTCGAACCTTTGCGAAGGAAAAGGGAGAAACCAAGCGAGAGATGAGGGAAACCGATTATACTATGCTGATCTACGAGTCAAGGGGAAGATAATGAGGGGAGAAATGGCCGGTCAAAACCTGCTTGGCCGACGGCGACATTTTCAGACCTTCAAAGGTGCAGCTCGACGACGGAGGAGGAAGGAGGAAGAAAGGGGGGTGAACCGACAGTTGGGGAAAGAAAAGAAAAAGAGAAGAATCGGGTCGGTCGGCACTGGTTATAAGTTTCTTAAATGAAATGCGGCGTCCTGGGGATAAAAGGCATAGAACACAGCGTTTTAGTTGCCGAAGGAAGAAGAAAAGAAATGGCGTTAGGCCGTGAGAGGAAAGAAGAAAGGAAAAGGGGTTGGGCCACGTCGCAAGCCCAACCGGCGAGAGAAGAAAAAGAAAAAGAAGAAAATAAAGAAAAAGAAAGACAAAGGAGGGAAGAAAAAAGAAAAAGGAAAAAAGAAAAAAAATTAAGTGGTTTGGGGTTAAATAAATTAATTAGAATATTTTGGGTATTTAAAATAAAAATATTTAAATAAAATAATATTAAATTTCCTTTTTAGGCTAATTTTGGGTTTTTAAAGACTTTTTCAAAATTCCTTTTTAATTAGAAAAAAACCTAATTTTTCCCTTATAAAAATATTTATAAATTCTTATTAATTTGTCCAAATCCTTCCCATTCGAAATAAAATAATTAATTAAATTAATTCCCTAATAAATCCTTATTTAATTATATTTCTTATAATAAATAATTTTAGGGCATTTCAATTATTATTTGGTGGAATGGACTGAACATCTCGGTCCTAACTCACGTAGTCTTCCACTTTAAATGATTGGTATCTTTCCATTTATACTTTATCTCTTAATCATATTTTCATGCACGTTGAGTATGGGGCCCCGCTATTCTTAATCTAGTGGAACGGATTGATGCACCTCTTGGGGACAACGCACCCAAGATATTATTATTATCCGATGGAACGGACCCATATAAACACCTCGGCCTGACTCACGTGATTTTTCACTTTAAATAATTAGTACCTTATTCAAAGTTGATTGTATATTATCATGCTAAAATCATGTAAATGTGCAAGACATACAACTGAACAACATAAGTACAATTACATAATTATCTTCAAATGATCATAATACCCTCAGGGTAGTTAAGACAATTGTATTCTCCCAAAGGCCTTATGAAACTCAATACATATAAATTTCCAATCATTATCCAAAGTACATATCCTCAGTTTTCTATAGATATACTATATCCATTATTATAACCAAATACATACTTACATAATTTCATTACTCTCAAGCATATCATTTCATAGCATTTCCATAAATACATTATTCAATACAACACACTCAATACAAAAGCACATACAAAAATACAAGTATCACATAAAACCCTAGGTATGACATGTATCCTTACCAACAAAGATACCAGGCTCTATGCACATAAATCTTAGACCTCCTCTAAGATCACCTAAAAAAATAAGATAAAATACAAATAGGATTGAAGATTAAAATTAAGGGGAAAGTTAAGGTAGAAGATGGTAATAAGGGAAATAAAATGAGTTAAAAGGAAGCTTGAGTTGTATGAAAGTGTAGAGGAATGTGTGGTGGAGCTATAGTAAAATTTTGGTGGTGTTTGGACAAAGTTTGGGGGTGAAAATAGAGGTGCACGACAAAAAATGGGAAGTTACATGGTTGTGTAACAAGTGGTGCAACCCTTGGTCGGGAGAAAAGATCACATATGGCCAAGCAGTCCTGAGTTGCATAGTAATGCTGTAGGCGTGCACACTCAGGCCGAGAGAAAATATCACGCATGACCAAGCAGTGCAAAGGTTGCACGGTTGTGTGATAGAAAATTTTTAGTGTTGCACGACCATGCACTCTGCAAAAGTGTGACGGATGAGAGAAAGGAGAAGGAAAAAGAGGTGGTGGTCAGCGACAATGGCTGGCGATGGTGTTGGGGAAGGTTGGGATGACCTTGGTTGTTGGACCACCGGTTAATGGGTGGAGAGTGGTGGCCGAGGTAGTGCACATTGGTGGAACCGGCCAAAAATAGGGAAAGAAGGAGGAGGAAGAAGAAGAAGAAGAAGAAGAAGAAGAAGAAGAAGAAGAAGAAGAAGAAGAAGAAGAAGAAGAAGAAGAAGAAGAAGAAGAAGAAGAAAAGAGAAGGAAGAAGAAAGAAAAAGAGGTCGGGCAGGGGTGATGGATGACAACAAAATGGAGGGGTGGAGGGGTATGTATACTAGTATGGTGGCGTGCAAGCGAGGAAAATTTGAAGAGAATGATGGAGATGATGGTGGTGCACGAAGGTGACGAAGGTAGCGAAGGAAGAAGTAGAGGGTGATGATGAGATGATGGCAATGTGTGGGGTGATGGTGTCATGGTGCAGCAAGGGCATGAGGGTGGTAGGGTGATGGTGATTGTGTAGAGGAACAAAATTCTTTGACGCCACAAAATTGACGTAGGAGAAGAAGAAAAATAAAAAATAGAATGAAAAAAAAAGGAAAAAAGAGGCTAGAGGTTAGGATTAGATTAGGTATAAAAAAATTTGATTAGCTACAAAGGTAAGATTAATTATATAAATTAATTAGAATTAAAGTTAGGTTAAGAATTACAAATTTTCCAAGTTAAAGATAATGTTTAGGTTAAGATTTTGGGATAAAATAATTAGGTTATGGCTAAAATAAAATTATTGAGATTAGGGTTTGGATTAAGGTATTAATTATTCGGGATTAGGTTAACAAAAATTTGGGGTATTACAAAGGTCATCAGTCAAGGTCAAAACAAGTCAACACTAAGGTCAACCTATCAAAAGTTTAAGGCTATCCTAATATATAATTATTCTCAAAAGATATATCAAGTTAAAATTACTAAAATGCCCTTTAAACCCTAATTTCATCATTTTATTCCTTTTTATACTAAACATTATTATTACAAGAAGTTTGTCATGAAAAGATTAAAAGATAATTAATCACATTATTTTAGCACGTAGGTGATCTTTGCGTTATAGTGATGGATTATATTTTTCACTTTTCATGCATTCAGTGGGCTTAATCATGTAACTATCACGTATCACATTCTCCATATAGTGTGTACATACATATTTAAATCATAGTATAAAATTTAAATAGGAAAATTATCATCAAAGTAAATGTAGGAAAATATCTCTAACCCTAGGTTATGCGTATAGAAATCATGATTTGCTAACCCGAATATTGCATATATACTTCTATGCAAATCATAATAACCCTAACTATCATGCACTAGTAATCATAAGATATTTATCATGGAATTTAAATCATAACTTTACAAGAATGAAAACCCTACCAAAACCCTATACATGTGTCCGTGAATCATATAACATATTACTCATGCATATAACTTAAGTTACAACAATCATATGTACCATTTATTTAACATGTTATCATTTAACAATAAATGTTATAATATAGAACCCTAGCATGGTTCTAGTTCTAAAAAATCCTAGCACGATCTCACATAAATTATACCATCTCGTTAGTTATTGGATTTACCTAAATCTAAGCTTTAAAAAAAGTATAAAACCGTCTCCTCCAAGATCTTCAAGTATTACCTAGGAAATTTACACCAAAAAACATATGTATTAGCATTTAATATAACACAAATAACCCTTGATTGCTAAAATAACTTAAGGATAACTAATCAGCTAAAAAAAAACAGAAATGACCAACCAAAACTCATACAGTAAGGGAGGATGAATTGGTGGAAGTTATTGAGAAGAAGGGAAGGATCAACGATGGAGTTGTGCATTGTTGGGGGCAGGAATAGAAGAAATGGCTAGTATAGGGAGGGGCAACAATGGAGAAAGGTGCATGGAGGGGTGAGAATTGACACAAATGGCCAAAGATAAAGGGAAATGATTTAGTGCTTTTAGCCAAAGGTTGAGGGTGATTTTAGTAAGGTTGCAAGGATTCATTGGTGGAGGATGTAGCAAAGAGTGGAAGTGTAGTGGAAGTGGGTGAAACAAGGTAGGGATCTGCAACAGTTTTGACCAAAGGTTGGGGGCGGTGCTTGATGAGTTTGGATGAAGGTGGAGGGGTTGCTTTGGTAACTTTAGGCAAGAGGTTAGGGTGTGTTTTTGTGAGGTTATGTGTTGGTGTTGGGGTGATTTCGACAGGAGCAGCCAATGTAGGGGGTGAGGGATTGGTGTAGGTAAATGTTTGCTAAGGAAATGTGGCTATTAGTGGAGTGTGTTGTAGCAAAAATGGTGAAGATGAGAGACGATTATGGAGAAATAAGGTGGAACAACCAACTTCTTTCTTGCTTGAGGGAGATTGGGAGGAGGAGGAGATAATTTAGGATGGTTGGGGGTGATGCACGACACAAAGGGAGAATGAGAGGAAGAGGGGTTTATATGGACGGTGCTGTTAGGAAAATTGTAGAGCAGAATAAGGAGAGGGAAACATGGGAGAGATGGAGGTGTGGTGTAGGGTAAGGTGTGTGAAGATTTACGTCAGGGAAGGAATGGGAAAAGACCATACACAATCTAGTAGGTTAAGGCCATAGGCTAAGGTATTTATTTAGGTGAAGAATTGAGTAGAAAATATCCGAATACCATAATAGGATTTACTCAACGTAATAGATACTGGTTAAGATCTAATTTAGAATTAAAATTTAATAACCCACTCTCTAACAAATTTTAACCTAATTAAAATTTAAATCTAATATGTCATAATAATAATACGCATATCAACAATATATTTAATATAAAACATCCTATAATAATTATTACAACTAATACACATAATTACTAGCAAGGGTTTTCGAAAAGGGGCTATTACAACGGGCACATACTCTCATTGATTGGTGTAGCTACATAAATCATCACTTCCCATTAAGCATTTAATGACCATTACCAAAGAGCAGGCTACCGTAGTCATCATTAACAAGATTTTCATTATCCTACACAAATATGTTATCTCTCCATTAGATGGACAGGGACCATAGGTGGTAATAATAATACGAGAGTATTAAGTAAGAAATAATTATCAGACATAAGTATAATGTACATATACCCTATGTATAGTATAAAAGAATTATGCTATAATAATGGTATAATAATAATCATCATGAAATCATAACATAAAGATAATTTAGCATCCTATCATGATAAGGACTTGGTGCTCTGTCACATGAAAAACCATATTCAAGAGAAAAAACCCTAAGACATCTCTAACATGTAGTTCTAGCATAGAATCTTATACATGCTTTCACAGATGCCTTAAGATAATAACACTAAAACATAAATCATTAGGTTGCATAAGAACATCTTGACATAATACAAGGAAAATGATATGCACCATAGGGTATATGAACACAAACTTCGAGGCACAAGCATAGACACACGATCTTACAGCCAATGAATAAAATTCATAGCATAAACTTAACATTAAGGTATAAAATCAAACATACACAGACGAGTGTCCTACTATAGTGAACAAAGTTAAGGGTATAATAATAATCAATTGTGCAACTAACTCCATTGCAAATGAACATACTAATGCCATTTTTTTTATGAGGACCCCAACGTCCACCTAGCCTTAAACCGCAAATGCCACTGTAGGTTGGACATTGAGACCACTGCTAATAGAATCTAGCCAACATATTCTCTCCAAAGGTATTATAATCCTTAAGCATACATATCCCCTATAATGTTTTAAAGATCATATATGGTAGAAAAGGCACCAAGATACTATACGATTAGTAAGCCCTAGTATTTTATGAAAATGCGAAATGAGAATACAAAGGAGCATGTTTTTTATAATGTTGACACGAAGTGTATTACACAAAGGAAACTCAAAGATCAAACATATCACACAATACACATAAGTGTTTAACGCAAACATAAAACCCTATAAAAAAAATAACGACCTCTCATTTTATCTAAAAATACTGCTTTTAGGATGGAAAATCCAAAAAAGTCATCATAAAAGAAGGTTGTATGTCATTTTTTGGAAATTTTACTATTAATGGTCCAACATAAATATCATTTTACACTAATAAGTTTTAAAATAAAATAAAAAATAATATTTTATTATTGTTTATTACTGAAAATTACTATTTATCACACACACACAAATATGCTAAATTACTATTCATAGGGATAAAAGGGTAAAATGTCAAAGGCTATGGCAAACCTTTAATTTTAGAAGTCCATTAAAGCCTTTTAGAGTATTTTAGTCATATTCCGGTTAATTATCTCAAAAACACAATTATTGAAAAATTAACCCCTATTTAGAGTAATTAGGGTGTCGTTAGCCATTAACAGTTTGAGTGTCACAAAAAATGCAAAGAACATTCTAAAGCATTCAAAAATTTAAATAAAATTAATACCTTTAAAATTCAATTATTATTAAACATAATATATACGAAAATTAGTTTAAAAATTATAAGGATCATCATGGTATGATCAAATCTTAGATCCAACCCCAAAATCATTAAAACAACTAAATCATGCCTAAAGTTTCCAAACCTTAAAATGAACTCTGATTTAAACAAGTTAAACATCAAAGCTTATCTAAACCAACTGATCTAAAACACGGTATAATAAATTTGAAAAAACACATATGAAACCAAAGCCTCCTAAATTAATCATCTTTACCAAAAAACAAATCATATTTTGAATCATCAAACAACAAGTTATATATCAAATATACTCTACAATTTACAAGGAATAACATGTTATCATCAATTTAACAAAACATAGAAGGATTAAAATTCCTCAAAATGACCAAAACCCAAAAATTCACCACAACACACATCAAGCAACCAACACAACTAAATTATGCTTATATGTACTAAAACCATAGTTCTTCCTATTAATTTAAATTCAAAGAGAAAGAAAGATAAAAATTCAAGATCAATTTAAGTATTCCAAAAACCTAAAAAATTCCCATAAGAACTTAGAAGAAAACTCATAGAAAAAGTATTAGAAATGAAGAAGAAGAAGTAGAAATAAGAGAAGAGGAAGAATTATGGAAGCTTGAAAGTTAACAATGGAGGAGGATAAAAATGGAGATGGGGCCCAATATATTGGGGAAGAATATGATTTAGTTTAAGTTGTTAGAGGAGGGAAAAGGAATGAAGAAACAAAATGGTAAGCATTGAGGTCATGGGGGCTAAAAGGGTAACTTTGATAAAAGCTTAAATATTAAGTTACTTGAGATATTATGATGCAAACTATAAAGGAAATGGAAGAGGGTGGTGCACCCAAGAGGAGGATAGAATGAGTGGTTTATATTCATTCCAATCTCAAATGAGTGTTGGTGATTAAACAGATAAAGGTGAAGGTAAGGTAGAAGAAGAAAATTTGAATTAGACGATGCGTACGCATTCAAAAATTATAAAATTAGTTATACAACATTTTTAAGTTATGATGATATCAAAAAAATTATAATATAATAATCCTAAAAGTTTCATACCATTTAGATATGTGGAAGGGTCATTTTGGGGCTTAAAAATGCATTTAAGGCACACTAACATGATGAATAATGTATTTTTACCATTGAAAGAGCCTATGAGACTCAAAAAATCAAAAGGATTTACAAATTCCACATTAGAGAAGATTATAAAAAAATATCAATGGTTAAAAGTGGTTTGAAAGTCTCACTAGAGCTAAAACTACAAGAAAGTGTGAGAAAGCGATAACAAAAACTTTCAAAAACACCACTAGGGGTTCTAATGTTTAAAGAGATGTAACAAAAAAAATATAAAATATAATGATTTTATAATCAAACCAAGAGCATCGTGAACAAATCATGATTTTAGAAAGTGGGGTATTATAATTTGTTTGGTTAGTCTAGTTTTCTTAGGTTGGGAATTGTTGGTTAAAGAAACCAAGTAGGAAAAAGTAACTGATTAAAGAATGGATAGAGAAAAAATAAAAAAGGAGGAAAATAATTAGGATAAAATATTTAATAATGATTTTTAGGTTATTATTGTCCAGCTACCATCTCTCTAGAAAGATGGACATAATATGCTAGTCTATGTATGTAAATATTTAGTTTGTGAGATGTTTCAATCTATTATCTTTCATGAGACTGGAACAATAATCATCGATGTAACCAATCCATTTACTCATCTGCTTCTGTCTAGTGTGAACCTTCAAAACTTCACAATCCTAAACAATAAAAGAAACAACATAATAACCATATGTTAGTTAATAAAGGATAAAAGAAATAAAGTTACGACTTTCTAAAATTACCTTTTTGAACTATATACCCAATGCAATATGACTACTAAAGCTAGTGATAAAATTAGGGTTCTTATCCCAAATGTAATAGAGATTAAGGAGATTATTTTTTCCATGGGAGACTTGAAATGCCATATATTTGATGGATTTAATGTATTTTTATATAAGAGGATTTGGAGCATTGTCGGGTATAAGATAGTGAGTTTTAGGTTAGTGGCAATTTGTCGAGGGTGATCAATAGTACTAGTATAAAGTTAATTTCAATGATGATGAATGCTAATAAGGTTAGTGATTTCAGTTATATTACTATAAATAAGATCTTCTCAAATGTTCTCACAAATGGAGTGAAAGAAGTCCTACATGAGATTGCTGATGTGAATAAGGATGCATTTTGTGAAGGGGTATGCTCGATGTGATAATGCCCTTATGGCACAAGAACTAGTGAAGAATTATGCTAGATAAAATATGAGTTCCTGTATGATGCATAAGGTAGACATTCAAAAAGAATACAACTTAGTTGAATGGGACTTTCTCTAGCAAATCCTTTTTGGGGTATGGATTCCCTAGCTACTTTGTCTTATTGCTTCTTGAATGTGTCACCACCTTAATATCTCCCTGAGTATCCATGGTTCCTTAACCTAACCTTTTCCCAACAAAAGAGGGCTTAGGTAGAAAGACCTAATTTCTCCCTACCTTTTTTTCCTCTTGTAATAGATAATTTTCATAGATAGTTGAAGCTTCTTTGGCAAGATAATGCATTCAAAAGACATCTAAGATGTAAGAGGTTGCAACCAAGGTTGTTATAATTGAGATTCTGCCTAGAATTGATTTGAAGGTTCATGATCGGATTGTAGAATTGGATTATAAGTTTATAAAATCCTACAAAACTATAAAAATATAAAACTCGTATACTTACATGCTATAAAATAATATATTTTAATTTAAAAAAACATAAAATTACATTCTTAAACTCTCATATAGTCATTGATAGAGTTCTAGTAACTTACAAGTATCATAAATTGTTGAAGTTATTTTACATATTAGGAATTATATTAAGTCAACAACATTAAAAATAAATTGACAAGTGAAATGTGCAAATTATAATGAGATTACGGGTAGAGATAGCATATATCTCATTGTTTTTAAAATATACAATAATGTTAGCTTTAATAAAAACATAAAAAGAATAAAGAAAACATATGATAATAGATATAACAATAATATAATAATATTTTCTATCATTTAAGAGAATAAGACCTATAAAGTTTTATGTTCGCTCTTAAAATTTTGATTAATCCAAATAAAAAGAAAAAGAAAAAAGAAGTTTTGGATAAATTCACACATGTTAAGTTATCATATAAGCCATGTGAATCTAACACGAGCATATAATTTCTTTTTAACAAATTAAATTTAATATAACTTAATAATTAATAATATCATAAAATTTAATATATTCATTTTACTATTTAGATGGAGATTACATTATTTTGTCGACATTTTATATCAATAATTAACTTCATTATTTTAGTGGTTACTTGACCATACTTTCTTTGTGGTAGCTTATTTTTAATATATATAACAAAATAATACAGGGTAAAATATTAAGAGGACTAATGAAAAAATATAGCTGGAATAGGATAAGAACTAAATTTAGAGATAAATCGATTAAAAAAAATATAGTTATTAAGTAGAATCGTAAGATTCTACTTAGAATTGTAAGATTATACTATATAAGATCATAAAGTGCTATAACTATTCAACTACTTTAAAATTCTTCCTAGAATTGTGGATCATTTTATAATTTTGGATCATAGGTATGTAAGATAGAATTAAGATTTTAATGAATACAATTACAACTCATTGATATATTATTTATAGATTATCTCTTGATTTTTTTAATAGGTGATCTCCACTCAAATATCAAAATGAAAGAACACCTTGAAATATTTAATGTAGTATTTGGATTGGGAGAAAATATAAGGAAAAGTTAACATATCTTTTTATGGAGTTGAAAATAATGTAAATGCCACAATTTTGGAGGTGTTGGAATGTGATGAATGAACCTTTCCTACTCAATATCTTAGTGTACCACTTATTGTAGGTATACTTACAATCACCTAATTCTAACTCTTTATTGGTAGGATGTTGTCAAAGGCTCATCATTGGACTCTAAGACGCTTGAGTTATGTTGGACACTTGTAACCGATCACCTTAGTTCTGCATGTGATTTATAATTTTTGGGTACAAATCTTTATTATTCCTAAAGCTATACCCAACAAGATTAATGTTATTTGTAGAGATTTCTTTTAGTCATGAGAAGTAGAGAATCACAAAGTCCATGCCTCTTAGAGTAAAATATGTCATCCAAATAGGTAAGGTGGCCTCAACATTCATGAATCATGATATGATATGCTAAAATGGCATTTGGTGAAACTTAAAGAAAGTATCTAGATTTAGTGGCTGCATGGGGTATATATTAAGGGTTCAAATATTGTAAAGGTTAGTATTAGGCCTAACCATTGCTGGATGTTTAGAAAATTGTTGCAATTGCTTGATGATATACTCCCATTGGTATATGATAGTAGCTACGAAGTAAATGGAAAGCATACTATTAGACTTGTGTATGATCAAAAAAGACGTCAAAATGAGCTAGAAGTGGTTTAGATTGGTATGTCAAAATGGTTGTATGTGTAGATAATTTGATAAGCTGGTTGGTCTACCATCAAGCATTGTTGGCTAAGGACAAGGTACTTGCATATAATATAGTGGAAAATGTAGTGTGTGAGATCTGCTAATGTAGTTTAGAAGATCTGAATAACTTATTGGTGCAGTATGAGGTAACTAAAAAAACTTGGCGGAAGATGCTTAATTGGATAAGGTTTTATCCTCCACTCAGTAATTGGATTCAATTGTTGGTTTGGCTTGTGCAGCGTGCTAATAGCAAGAAATGATATGATAGGATTATAAGAACTACTGCATACATTCTTATCTACTTGTTATGGCATAATAGAAATCATAGGATATTTGAAGACCTCTATAGAAGGGTATTTAAACACCTTATCTAACTCATTATTAGTCAGCTACAATAGGAGACTAGAAAGCATAGATATCAGAGTCTTCTATAATATTTAGTACATTATTAATTTCGATTTGTGCATATATAATAGCTTTGGTGTATATTTTTGACATATGTTAATGACTATTTTGGTATTAATAAAAGCTTAATTACAAAAAATAGGGTTCTTTAAACCTCCAAGACATGGTCCAACCAAGTACCACCCATTCTTTAGGTATACACATTGCCCATCTAGTCTTACATCATCATCCTCATTATCACTACCACCGCCATCACCTTCACCCTTGTCTACAGATGGTGGATAATATACATGGGTCAAGGAGGATAAGGATAATGGACCACTAAAGGATGATCAAACATTTGTAATAGTTCGTCTAAAATGTGATATAGAATTACCTCAAATGGTCATGTGGGTTTTAGATGATGACCTCCCCCATAAGTCGATAATGAAGGAATCACTACATTGAAAATAAATGTTGGATGGCCTACACAGTCCACGAATGTTGCTAGGGTAACAAAAATTTGTTGCGACACTTGGTCTAGGACTTGTTATGAAACTTCTTCATGTGTTTGTTCTTGAGTTTCTTCATATGCTTGCTCTGGAACAAATTTGCATTGTAGTCCTTTTGTAAAAGTTTTCTTAATATTATAAAAACTTTTTAACGAAGTCAGTTTTAGTTGTTGTTCTATGCCTCATTTCTACGGGGCGTTGAAGTGGTAACTCCATGACCCTTGATCTTGTTATATTCTGTGACTCATCTGCATTTCAATAAGAAAAACAATTCAACTGTTACTCGGAGATAAATAATCATTCAACACCTTAAATTGATAAAATAATCGATAGATGCCATAGAAATAACAAGTGCAAGCCAACAACAAACTACGTGCGCATTCAATTTTCTTTAGCAATCAATACATTTTTGAAATCTATTTAATTTGAATATCAAAGAAATATACTCACAAAGTAATATGATGATGGAATAACTACATCTTAGATTTGCACATAAACAAAAATATTAACATATATTAGTTCTTATCCTATGACATATTTGCCTACTTCTTTAGCCTCCTTTTACATGCTTGCCTCATTAATCTCATGAATTTGGTGGTGACATAATATTATCAATTAGACACTGATTTAACCTTGGGTATGGCATTTGTTCATCAAACTTTTACCAGACTTAGGTAGGTTTGTTACTAGTGTAACATCGTGAAAATGTTTTATGATAAAATTAGATAAAAAACATAGACGTAGGAAAGTGGTGAAGACTGGCAAGAAATAGCGGTCTGAGCTTGAAGTTACAATAGAGACAACTACTATCACCTTTAGGTTGTGTGTGGTCTTCATGTTGCTTGGCTCGAGCCATGATAGGTTATAATGCTACTTACCCAGGCTTTTGTGTACTCTCTTGCTGCTAGCTTTAGATTGTGCCTACTCCTACTACTCCCTTATAGGTTGTGACGTGCACACTTGTCTCTCTTTGTTGTGTGGAGCAGCTGACTCCACTAGTTTGATGTACGACAAATATACAACAACAATGCATAGTTTTGATAGTTGAAGCATTTTACTTGGATGCAAATATTTTATGCTTAAAGAGTTGGTTTCGTGCTTCAGATGTTTGATACAAGGGCGAGGGTGAGACAAAAACTAAGTTGAAGGAAGAAACATAGAGGAGAGGATGACCATGATGTCACAACCTGACTCTTCTTGTAGAGTTTCGTGCGACACTTGCTTAGTCACAAATCTTGTGCAAGGTTAGATCAAGTCAGTTTAATCTGAATTAATGACAATATAAGAATGTGAGTAGTATAAAACACAAGAGAATAAAAAAGAATAAAGCTTTGTATTACCAGAGAATATGTACAAAGTTAGATAGCTTACAACACTTGAAACTTATTGGATGATGGGAGTTAATGAGGCACACCTTTATTTATTTTTAAGGTCCCTTTAGCCCCTTATGCAAATGAGAAAATTGTAGTCTAGATATTTCTCTTGTAGATTATTTTACCACCTCTTGATATTTAGGAATCTAGGATCGTCCCTTATAACATATTTAATGTACAAGAGTCCTTTAAAATAATCCATTTCCTTTCCCTCTATTCGATACAATTTCAAATTATTCTATATATATCCAGAGTCTTTAAAATATTATATGACACCTTAGAAAATCTACAACTATACTACACATCCCCCGTTCATTCTTACTAAGTTGAATGTTTCAAATTCTTCTAACTATTTTTTGATCAATTCCTCAAGCCTAGTAGAGGTGGTTGGTGAGGTGTGATTGGCAAGAAACTAATTCATTGTTTAGATTTCTTTATAAAAAGTAATTATCCACGATAATTATTTATTTTAGATATTATTTAGGCTATTTTTTTATAATTATTTTTTTATAAAAAGATCCAAATAATCCATAAATTAAGGGTGCCTTAGACATTTCATAACATACCTCAGATAGTTGCTTCGATGATTTCGTTCCCCGATTAAACCATGCAAACGGACGCCAAGGCAGGATGTTCTTGAACCGGCATATTGGTTAAAACCCAGACTCAATTAGCTAATGCTGAACACAGATAGGAGGTTTCAGGAAGCAATACACTTATACTGAGACATGGCGTGCAACAGCTCGAACTGCCTGTCGGGTTGCTACAGAGACGAGGAGGAGAACTCAATACCGCGACGGAGGACTAATGTGCCTATTGACGCCGACCTCGAGGGGCAGAATATATGTGTGAAGTGCAAGGTTAACGAAGCCATAGCTGGCGGCGCCGCTGGAGGCGAAGACGGCCGATTCTGCGTCCAATGCTTCCGGAGCTCGTTGTTTGGGAAATTTAGGGTTGCTGTGGCATCGAATGCCATGATTTCTCCGTCTGATAAAATCCTCGTTGCTTTCTCCGGTGGCCCTTCATCTAGGTGAATTCAGCTGGAGATGATCTTTTTGTATCTATTTCTTTGTTTAAATTTATCCATAACTAAATTGTGCTGAAGTTGAATTTCTTGCCTAAAGTTGGTGAGTCAAGTGATATCGATTACCGGTAGTCATTATGTCCATATTTTCTTCTATTTTGATTCGTGAAGGCCCGTAGAAATCTCACCGGTAGTCATTATATCAATATATTTACAATTAACCGATAGAATATGAGTGTTACTTGAGAGTAAATGGCAATTTTATATTTTATAGAAATTAATTATATTACGCACCAGGCATCTCTAGTGGTCAGACTAGTTTCATTTTGTTAATGATTGGTTAAATCACTTGATCATTGATTGGTTAGTTGGATTCATTTGGCACCAATTGCTGTCAGACCTGACTTATCGACAAGGATAGCTGAAATGATCCCTCTTATCTACTAATTATATTTTTTGCACATTTTCACTTAATTATACAACGATGATACGTGTTGTTCTTGCACATTTGATGACTGGATCTGTAAGATAAATTGACAAACTTAAAATAGTAAAATTCATGAAGATGGGTAAAAAATGCATGGCGTTATTTAGAAAGAGTGAACTCTTGCAAACGACATATGATGGATTCTGTAATTTATAATTTGTTGTATTAGGGTTAATTATTATCATCCCTATTATTTCTTGTATGACTGGCGAACCCACATAACATATAGCGAGTTGTCCTTGTTATTTTGTGCCATTTGTTTTCCAGGGTGGCTTTGCAATTTGTTCATGAGATGCAACAGAAAGCGCAAATTAATTTTGATGCTAGTAGAGAAAAGACAATGCCAGTCTTTGGTGTTGGGGTTACATTTATTGATGAGAGTTCAGTTCATAATGTTCCAGAAAGCGAAATGGAAGATGTAAGTCAGCAGATAAAGTCCATAGTGTCAGATTTAGCCCTGCCCAAGAAGGAGATTCATGTGGCTCCCATAGAAGGCATCTACTCAACTAACAGGGACGATGGAAAAGATAGGTTGAAAAAGTTGCTTAATGCTGTTAGTGACGTTACGGGCAAAGAAGATCTTTTGCTGCATATGCGTATGCTGTCTTTGCAAAAGGTTTGCACTATTATTTTGCATCGAGTTGCAAGTCTCATTTCAGAGAAGGCGATTGATCCTTAAGCTAAATGAGGTTGTTGTTTTGTAGATAGCTATTGAGAATGGGTACAATAAACTAATCCTGGGAACTTGCACTTCAAGGATTGCTTGCCATGTCATTGCTGCTACCGTTAAGGTTTGTTATTATGCTTTCAGTGAAGCACTGTTCTTTCTGTTTCTTTTTCTCACTTGGGTTGGGCTGCTCTGCTGTTCTGAACTTCAGATTATTATATGGTGAAGATTTATTTATTCTTTCCAGGGCCTGGGTTACTCTTTACCAGCAGACATACAGTATGTCGATTCAAGGTGGAAGGTTCCTGTAATGCTTCCACTCCGAGACTGTCTTGCTCAGGAGCTCAACATGCTTTGTCATTTTGAGGGGTGTGTCATTTATCTCATCTCCATGTATTACTAATTTATCAAGTACTTCAATATTGATGGTCTATTTCACGAGCTGTGTTCTTAAACATCTTCTAATTAAATCTCTGTACATGTTGATTGTAAAGGTTGACTGTAAAATTTAATATGAGCAAGCCAAAGCTTATGGTGTAATGTTTTATTTGTCATCTTATGATTGGGTTTAAATTATTTTGACAGGGCAGATGGAAGTCAGTGAACATAACTACTGCTTCTTTTTCTGGCATCAATCATTTGGTTTCATCATTTGTGACTCTATTACAGGTAAAAAAGGGATATATTTTGTATTTATGTAAGTTGTTCTGAAGCACTGCATTTTAGGTACTAACTAGTATTGCACCAATGCTATTTTTACAAAATATAGTATAACTAATATTATGACACAAGCATTAAAAAATATAAGATTATAATTGTTTCTATATTTGAATGATAAATGCAAATTAAATCATACATTTAAACAATCAAGTGATTACAACATTCGGAATACATACTTGAATAATAATAGTTGTAGTTGAATTTCATTGACTATGGAAAAATAAAAGGAAATTACAATTTCTAACCCATGAAATAGTAAACATAAATTGACAATTAAATATGAAGTCTTCAACATAGATAATTAAATATAATAAAAGAAAACTATATTCATCATCATTTTTAGACTAAATAAAGGATCTATGATTTTTGTTTTTATGTGTGTGTGTATATTGGAAAAATTGCCTTTGAAAATTGCTTACAAAAATAATAAAGGATTTCTAAATAAATAATGCATGATTTTCTCCTTTTCAGCAAAAATTATAATTTTTATAATATGTATCTAATAAATGTCAATTTTCATATGATAAAATAATAGAATGGAAAATTTAATTTACTATAAATAAAATGGTTACACAATATTAAACTTTCAGTCATATGTTTACTATAATATGGCTATTTTTTATAATATGCTCAATACAATGTTATTGGAAAAATGATAAAGTGCTCCCATTTTAAAATGATGAATGTTGTAAAGCCATGTAACACACATAAAACTAAATACCTTGTTCTTTTGAGAGGGAATAAATACATTGTTAATAGATGTCAATGTACATGAGTTGGAAAACAATGCACTTTGAAATTTAGTTTAAAAAGCCCAAAACTGAATCCATATCTTCATTCTCTCTGCTTCATATCGAGGTCCAAAAAATAATACCATAATCCCTCTTAACATTGTTATAAAGTGAAAAAAATACACGTTGGCATAGTCATCATATCCATCATTCCCAAGCAACATTGAGCTTAATCGCCTTGTCAATTGGCCTTCAATCAACGCAATCAGATTCTACTCCCTCTTCACCACTGCATCAGCCTTAGGCTATTACTAAATATACTTATGTTAGGAAGAGTCGTTGAGTCTAATGGGCTGGTTATGGGTTAGGTGGTCATTGCAAGAGGGAATTAAGAGGAATTAGTTGCGGTGTGGGGATCTGTGAGGTGGGGTGATTTTCTATCAGGGGGGATCTATATAGGCCTGTGGGAGCAGAGGAGAGGGGGTAATTGCGATTTGTGGAGGATTTAGGCCCTTGAAATCCTGTGCATAGTTCATTGAGCTATAGACTATCAATAAAGTTACTCTTTCATCTTCATCCTTTCTCAATTTGTCTTTCCTCCATGTTTTTATCTGACAATTTGGTATTAGAGCGACCTTTGATGCAAATGGCAAAGAAAGTTGATATGCTGGAGGAGAAGCTGAATGCAATGTAGGAGGATTGGAAGAAGGAGAGTAGCGACGTCAAGGAATGAAAGAGATATATGGAAAAGTGGATGAAAGATAATTCCAGTAAGCCGAGTCAAGCACTCAAGGTGGAAGGGGGAGAATCTTGGGCATGAGATGTGAGCAAACACATGGAAAATGATAAGCAAACCACTCTGCCCATCGTTATAGAGGATTGAAGTGAATTTAAGCTTCCTTGACAGTTGGAGTTCCCCATTTTCGATGGTTTTGATCTGAATGGCTGGCTCTTCAAGGTTGGGTGTTATTTTGGTGTCAATTGGGTTAGTGATGGTGAAAAATTGGAGGCAGTATCCATGGCTATGGAGGGTTGAGCTTTAGCTTGGAACCAATATGCTAAAGAGAGTCGATGCTTCCATTCCTGAAAGAGTTTTAAAGAGGCATTATTAATGCGTTTTCGGCCTAAGCATGAGGGATCCATATGTGAGAAGTTTTTGGCATTTAACCAAGAAGAGACGGCGGAGGATTTTGTTGAAGAGTTTGAGCTATTAGCCTCGCCACTGCAAGGTTGACTACTGGCCGAGGTGATAGAGAGCAAGTTCTTGAATGGCTTGAAACCTAGCATACGGGTTGAAGTTAGGATGATGAAACCACAGGGGTTGGACGAATTGATGGAGGTACCCCAAATGGTGGAGGATAAGCAGCGAGTCACCTTTAAGGAGTTAGCTGGATCTGGCTCGGGGTGAATAAGCATTAAACTGGGTCTTGGATTTGGGAACTACACCTCCTATAGACCGGGTTAAAACATGTCAACATGCCCTACTATGTTCACAAAGAACTACATCCCTCCTCACACCTCAGCTCTCCTTCCTTCGGTGTGATCAGAAGTTGACAAGTATAGCCATGGCTCGAACACCTACCGACGACTCTCTTGACGCTGAAATTGCTTGCCGCCGAGACAAGGGGCTCTGTGTTGAAAGTGCTGAGAAGTTTGGCCTAGGTTATGTGTGTAAAAATCAGACACTCTAGGTGCTGTTGGTTGAAAGGGCCAACCCCATTGAAATTAAAGAGTTTGTAGATGAGATAGAAGACCCCAAGGTGGCGACATAATGAGATCAGAGGCACCTATGAGATATGGGAGCCTTAGCTGGGCGTGACGCACCAAAGGTTGAGGGTGCTGTGGAACTATCTTTGAACTCAATGGTGGGTTTAAGCAATTCCCATCCCATAAAGCTCCAAGGCTGTATAAAGGGTAAGTCAGTTTTGGTTCTTATTGATTGTGGGGCAACACAATTTTATTTACCTTCATATAATCGAGCACTTGGGGCTGCAACTTGATCCAACTGGGGAATATGGCATGTTGTTAGGTACTAGAATTTCGATTACCGCTAAGGGTGTGTGGAAGGGTATACAATTGACATTACAAGAAGCGGAGGTTGTTAAGGATTTTTGGCTGATTGAGTTGGACAACGCTGGAGTCATTGTTGGAATGCAGCGGCTGGGAAAGCTAGGAATGGCTCATGTTAATTAAGAGACCTTAGTGATGAAGTTTGTGTTGGATACCACGTCGGTGACACCGAGGGGAGAACCAAGTCTCTGTTGTATCCAAGTATCACTACAAGCAATGGTGAAGATAATTTGGAAGGAGGATTAGGGGATCTTAATTGAGTTGAATTCCTTGGATGAGCTGTTTAGGGAAGCACCGGAGTCCTTTGTTCCTGCACAGATAGTGGCAATTGTAAGAGGGTTTTCAAATTTGATGGCTAAGCCTTATGTGCTCCCACTGGTGCAAGAATGAGGCCACCGAATTGAACTCAAGCTGGGTACTACTCTGGTTAGTGTGTGCCCATCCATATACCCACATGTGTAGAAGAATGAAGTTGAGACAATGGTGGGAGACATGTTAGTTGCCAGGATCATCTGCTCTAGCCACAACCCTTACTCAACCCATGGACTATATAGTAAAACCAGGAAATGGTTTTGGCTAAATCTTTGATATTGGTAATTGATGAGTTGTTGGATGAATTCCATGGGGGCAATGTTTTTTTCAAAACTAGATTTACAATATGGATATCACCAGATTCAAGTCAATCTAGTGGATATACCTAAGACAACATTTAGGACACATGAAGGGCATGATGAGTTTCTGGTCATGCCTTTTGGCTTGACTAACGCACCCTCCACCTTCTAAGCCTTGATGAATCATTTATTTTGGCCATACATGTGTTTTTTGATGTTATCTTGGTTTATAGTTCTTCACTAAAATGTGATGAAAATACTGTGGGAACACTCTTTATTCATCAACGCTAATAAGTTCTTGTTCGATAAGAAAAAAATGGAGTACTTGGGGCATATCATATCTGCAAAGGGCGTGGCAGTAGATTCAACATAGGCGAAGGTTATGTTGAATTGGCCTACTCCCAAGAATCTTAAAGAATTGTTGGGTTTCTCGGGGGTCACAAGGTATTATTGCAAATTTGTAAAGGGATATGGGCACTTGGCAGATCTTCTAACTAACCAGCTGAGAAAGGATCAATTCGGGTGGAACCCAGTAGCTTAGCAAACCTTTGACTCTTTGAAGCTAGCCATGACTTTAGTTCCTATTTTGGCCTTACCTGATTTCTCTAAGGTGTTCATACTAGACATGGATGCCTTCGGGTTGGATTGGGGCCCGCCTTAATGCGGGACAAGCGTCCCATTGCTTATTTCAGTCAAGTTTTGGGACCTAGAGTGGGGCTAAAATCAGTGTATGAAAGAAAGCTTATGACGATTGTACTAGCTATACAAAGATGGAGACACTACCTATTGGGGCGTAAGTTTGTTGTCCACACCGATCAGAGGAGCTTGAAATATTAATTGGAGTAGCAAATTTTGCCAGAAGAGTAGTGGAAATGGATAACAATCTTGTAGAGTTATCAATGCGATGTAAAGTATAAGGCAGGCAAGGACAATGGAGTTGCTAATGCATTGTCATGAGTTGAGATCAGTGGGCTCTTATTTTCCATTGCAGTGTCCATAACGGGGGTAGCCTACGAGACTTGCTAGCTGAGATTGATGTAGATTCATGGATCAAGAAGATCAAAAGAGAGTTGCTGCACACCACCTCTACGAAAGATGGGTACAACTTGCAGCAGGGTCAGTTGTGGTACAAAGGACATTTAGTATTGCCCCAAAACTCAACTTACATCCCACTCATCTTGGTCGAGTTCCATGGAGGCAAAATTGGAGGGCATTTGAGGGTATCAAAGACGTATTAACGTGCTGTAAGGGAGGTATTTTGGCCTAGCATGAGGAGGAATATCCAGTAGTTTGTCAATTGGTGAGCTGTTTGCCAACATAGCAAGAACTTGACCCTTTCGCCTGTTGACTTCCTACAACCCCTGCCAATACTTGATCAAATTTGGGATGATGTTAGCATGAATTTCATAGAAAGGTTGCCACATGCTGAAGGGTACAGTTGTCTATTAGTGGTGGTGGATTGCTTGAGTAAGTATGCCCATTTTATTTCGGTCAAACAACCCTTTTTAGCTCAATCTATCACTGCGATGTTCGTCAAAGAAGTGGTTCGTCTGCATGGGATACCCCGCTCCATAGTGTCTGATAGAGACAGGGTGTTTATTAGTTGCTTTTGATAAGAATTATTTTGATTACAAGGCACGACCTTGAAATATAGCTCCGCCTATCATCCACAGTTAGATGGACAGGCTGAAGTACTTAACCGGACCCGTAAACCTATCTTCGGCGCTTTGCCTATGACAAGCCTAAACAATGGGTGAAATGGGTCCTGTGGGCAAAATTATGGTACATTACGTCCTACCATGTTAGCACGCATACAAAAGATCATGAATGGGAGGCTGATTTGTTTAAGTGTACATTACGTCCTCCCTTCATTGTAGTGTACAATTGACCTCATCCACTCTAATCCAGTATAAATGGGAGGCTAATTCATTTGAGGCGGTAGATGAGGAACTACAGAAGCGAGACTTGGTATTAGAATAGTTAAAGCAACATTTGGAGTGTTCATAAAAGATCATGAAAGCCATTGCAGACTGCAAGAGAAGGGATGCCAATCTTGAAGTGGGGGATCGGGCTTATGTGAAACTCAAACCATATAAGCAACAATATAAGCAACAATCCTTGGCTAAAAGGTTGAATGAAAAGCTAGCTCCCCAGGTGATAAGCAAAACAAGAAAGGTAGCCTATAAGTTATAGTTGCCTGAATTAGTACCTATTCACTCAGTCTTCCATCTTTCAATGCCGAAGCAGTCTGTGGGTCTTGAACAGTAACCCTGGCCATTCCCTATCACACTCATTGAAAATCTGGAATGGCAAGTGCAGCCAGAAGAATTCAGGGGTCTGTGTTACTATTAGAGGGGGGGGGGCTTGAGGTCCTGGTGAAGTGGATTGGGCTTTCGGAAATTTGGAATCTTCTTGGAAAGGATTGGACAAGGTGAAAGTTTGTGAGGGGAGTGTTGATAGGCCCATTACTAATTGTACTTATGTTAGAAAGAATTGTTAAGGCTACTGGGCTGGGTATGGGCTAGGTGGTCCTTGTAGGAGGGAATTAACAAAATTATTTACAGTGTGGGGATCTGTGAGGTGGGGTGATTTTCTATTAGAGGGGGTCTATATAAGCCTACGGGAGCAGAGGAGAGAGGGGGTATTAGTGATTTGTGGAGAATTTAGGCCCTCAAAGTCCTGTGCGTAGTTTATTAAGCTGTAGTCTATCTATAAAGTTACTCTTTCATCATCATCCTCTTTCAATTTGTCTTTCCACCTTGTTTTTATCTATCACCTTCATTCATTGTCACCTAAGCAGTTAACTGCGAGAGGAGAAAACGTAACATCCAAAGTTGTAATTGTCCATCAACCATTGATCTACAAAGGAAAAATGACCAAGTAAGAGCTAGTAGGCTCTAATTCCATATTAAAAATACAACATATTTCAATAGCAACACATTTGATTTCATCGATACATGAATCTTCTGATAGGCATAGAGAGAATAGAGAAGACAAAAATGGAACTCAACAATTGTATTAGAGAAAACAGTGATAAGCCAGGATATACGAGTACCTGGTATCTCCCAGAACTCTACTATCCACCGGCCTCCCTCTATCCCTTAACTCCCGTATATAAGTAATACTCCTTAACGGACTCATAACATATAGAAAAGAAAAAAAGAAAAAAGAAAAAAGAAAATATCCACAACAGATTCTAACAGCTAACAATAGGTGACTGAACACTTCTTTGTTTCAGTTGGAGTAATTCTCCTCATGAGCCATATCCTGATCCCATTTTCCTTTCTCATCCCCCCTTATTCCTCCTTACATAGGTGCGCCTCATCAAGGGTCTATTAATACTTCTCTCTCAAAGTTTCACCTTGTCCTTAAGGTGCAGGGAGCTGCTTGTTCATTGTCTCAAATTCTTTCCAAGATGATTCAAAGCTTAACTTCTGCCACTGTATTAGAATCTCTAGCTCCCTCTTAGAATTGTAACTAGGCAATAAAATCGCGGTCGCGGTCGCGGTGTCGCGAACGATAAATTATGTGTCGCGGTCGTCGCGGCGTGAATTTTTATTTTTATTTCACCATATACACTAGTTATCATTTATTGATTATTTGAATATAAATATTCAATAAACTATTATTTTATATCATATAAGAAGTATTAGAGTGAGTCATTATATGCTAAATTTTTCTAATAACCCTAAATTTACCTTAGAATGAAAAAAGACATGTTATTTAATAGTAAATGTGAAGATAATAAATAGTAATACTTTATTATAATTCAATAGTAACTTGATCTAAGATATATATAGTAAATAAATAAATAAAAATTATCATACATACTTTTTTCAATAGATTTAAGAATTCTCAATAAATCGCCGATTTATCGGCCGATTTACCGGCGATTTATCTGCCGATAAATGTGAAATTTTAAAACCGTAGTGTATCGGTAATTTCGCGTCGCGGCTGACCCAAAAATCGCTAAATAGCGGCCGCTACGCTATAGCGGGACCGCTATTTAATTGTATGATTGTAACACAATCCTTATACTGCTTCTAGTTGTGCCTTCCATTCCAGTTCATCATTCAATATCTGGGGTAGTGGCTGGGGTTGATGCCCAACTCCCACCACTCGTTTTAGCATTGAAACATGAAGGGCAAGATGGATGGAACTAGTGGCTGGCAGGGCCAAACGCTAGTCACCTTACCCACCATGGAAACCACTTGATAAGGGCCAAAATAGCCAGGTGAGAGCTTCTCATTGCCATGCTTAGCCAGACACTTCTGCCTATAGGGTCTCAACTTTTCATATACCCAATTCCCTACTTGATACTCCACGTCTCACATTTTCTTGTCAGCCAATGCCTTCATACGTCGTTGTGATTGTTCTAAGTGTAGTTTAAGCTTATCCAAAATTAGATCTCTTGCTCTGAGTTCCTCATCCACTGTAGCCACAGAAGCTATCCCCCACTCATACCTGAGTAAGGGTGGTGGTTCTCTTTCATACAAGGCCTTGAACGGTGTGGTAAGAAGTATTGTACCAATATTCTGCCCAAGGTACCCACCACACCCATTATTTGGGTTTTTTCCTTGCAAAGCACTTGAGACATGTCTCCAGGGTTTGGTTTGCCACTTTAGACTGGCCATCTGTTTGAGGATGGTAAGCCAAAATTCTCTTCAAGGTGGTGCCCTTTAGCTTAAACATCTTTGTCCAAAAGTTGCTGAAAAAAAACCTTATCTTAGTTAGAAACTATAGAACGGGGCATATATGGAGGTGAAATATTTCCCTTACAAATATGGTAGCAATGGTGTGGGTCGTAAACGGATGCTTTAATATGATAGAATGAGCATATTTGCTCAATCGGTCCACCACTACCAACAAGCAATTATATCCTTCAGACGAAGGTAACCCTTCCACAAATCCATTGCAATGTCTTCCCATACTTGCTCAAGGAAGAGGTTGTAAAAGTCTTGTTGGTGCTAGCTAGGTTACCTTATTCTATTGGCAAACTGCACATTCTAGCGCATATTGCTGGATTTTCCTATTTATTCCTGGCTAATAAACCACCCTAGCAATGTGGCGGTATGTCTTAAGTACTCCCATGTGCCCCCCAATCTTCCCATCATGAAACTCCGATAGGATTCGGGGATATACTTGGACCCTATACGACCTTTAAAAAACTGGTCCCCTGATACCCTGGTTTCCCCTCTAAGACAACATCAGTTTCTGCTTCAAAGTTCCTAGGTGAGGATCTTTGTTGATCTCGTAACTCCTTCCCCTCTAAGACAACATCAATTTCTCTTAAAGAACACCCCTCCAGTAATAGTACCGGCTTCTCCGAAGTCGTCGTTCGCAGTATGGACTTGAGCGACACTTGAGTGCAGCAGAGGCTCTGCTTCTCCTTATTCATTGTTCGCAGCATGGACTTGAGCGATACTTGAGTGTAGCAAAGGTGATTCTTCCTCCGATTCCCCTTCTGTTTCCACTAGCATTATTTAAAGAGGTGATTCTTGCATACAAGGCTTGGGGCGAATCTCTCTGCACACTTGAAACATAAACCCTTCTCACGCCTTCTCATTAATTCTTCTTCACTCAACCTTCGTGGAGGGAGAGGCCTCTTGATTGCTGAATCCCCCTAGTTTTTGTTGGTGAGGGCCAAAGGGGAGTTTGCTCGTGCCCAACGAACCCTATGGCCTATGGGCCTCTTCCCAACCTGGTTGGTCAGGGTTAAGTGGAGTACTCACCAACTTTAATCAGTTTCCCGTCCCTCCATAACTGGTTTTGTTTCCTTCTTGAACCACCCGGTTCTTGTCTTCGACCATCTAGGCCGCTTCTATGAGTTCGACTAGCCCCTTGGGTCTCATCATTTGAAAATCTGCCCAATTCTGTGGATGCAGCTCATTGATAAAGGTGCTCTCCATTACCTCCCTGGTTAATCATCCTTGGAGGAGGAGAGACAAGATGCTCAAATTTCTCAATAAATGCCTCCACTGTATCCTCTTATCTGATGGTCTTAGAGTGAGCCTTCATGGTGAGATTGAAATCAGATTAGTAGAGCTTCCTTGAAGCTAGGCTAAGAATCGAAGCATCTACCGTCTTCGGCATGTTGGAACCAGGCTAGGGCTTTTCTCTCCATCTCCATGGTCATGGCCACAACTTTCAGTTTCTCCATTTCTCCCACTTGATTCAGAGTGAAGTAGTGCTCCACCTTGAATATCTGACAGTTTGATTCTGCCCCATTAAAGAGGGGGAGCTCCAACTAGCGTGGCTGTTGAGTATCAATCCTTACTCTTGGAGCACCAGGAGGAGCGCCCAGAGCACCCTGAGCCCCAGCTCCTTTACCTTCTTTGTGCTTCCCTGCATCTTGGATGAATGAGCTAGAACACCCACTCTTGAGGTGATGATCCAATTTCCCAGCTATTTCTCCCATCCATTTTTCAATGTTGTTGATCCTCTCTCCCATCTCCATAGTCTCGCTTCTGGTCTCCCTCCTTTCATTCTCTCTCTCCTCTTCCATTTGTGTCAATCTTCCCTCCAGCAATTCAGTCTTACTCGGAGCCTTTATCCCTTAGGATCGAAGACGCTTTGATGCCAGAATGATAGTCACAGAGAGAATAGAGAAGACAGAAATGGAATCAACAATCATATTAGAGAAAACAATGATAATCAAGCTATATGAGGACCTGGTACCTCTCAAATTTCTACTACCCACTAGCCTCCCTCTATCCCTCTACTCCCATTTATAAGCAGTACTTCCTAACGGACTCATAACAGGAAAAAAAAAGGAAAAAGAAAATATCCATAACAGATTCTAACAACTAACAATAGGTGAATCTGCACTTCTTTCCTTCAGCTGGCGTAATTCTCCCCATTTGCCATATCCCAATCCCATTTCCCTTTCTCATCCCCCCTATTCCTCCTCACATAGGTGCGCCTCATCAAGGGTTTATTGTCTTAAGTGTCGGCATTCAATATCAACTTGAAATTCATACAAAAAAATAGCACTCTCTAAAGAAAAAATAGCACTGTTACCTGCCTATGTCACTAATCCGTTTTATGAATGCATTGCGTGGTTCATTTGTAATATTATTCCGGAAAAATGATGACACTTAACCTGCCAACACAGAGACATAAATCAAAATATTAGTTGCCATTTATCGAGTATTTGTGTGTAAACATTGACTTAAGAGGGTGGCTCATATGATCATATCCAGCAGTGGCACAAATAGGTAATCATGTTTGAAGTGCAAAGAAAAGCACAGAACAAATTATCAGTTGGCATTGTCAACACAGTATCTCACCAAAACAGGAAAATATATTCAAGTCAACAGCAAGTCATAAAGACGATGAAACTGAAGGTTGATTACCTTACTTTAAACCCGGAACAGAGTTTCATCAGAATTTTGGAAGTTTTATCATTTAATTTTTATCCATGGGAGTAAAGGAAATTATCAACATACCCTCCATCCAATTTCAGTACGAGAAAGAAAACATATAAGGAAAATAACTGCACCAGAAGCCAAGAGATATGAATTCTTGACTCCATTAATCAACAAAATTACAACTTCTGTACCTAAACTCTGCCAATCAAGATATAATTAAGAAAATTAGAGGCCACTATCACAAATCATATATCAACCAAAACCATAATAAACAAACAGTTCTTACAGTTCTTTGCCTGTTCTTCATAGAAACATTTCAAGATTTGATGGGACTTTGGTCTTGAAACAGGCTTTGCAACTGTGCCGATTATTTTCATGTGATATCCCAGAGTTTTCTTACCTATAAACACTGATTAAGCAAAGAATTAAAACAGACGAACTTGCAAATGTGTCTTAAAGTGTTTTATGATAATTAAACCGATGAAACAAATTGTTACCTCTGCCAGTCGGAAGATGACTTGGAGTTGAACTGGTTGGTAAATCGAGCTTGTAGGCTGAGCTTGATGGATGAATTTCCTTGATTTGTGCTGTTGGTTGTTAGAGTTCTGTTATTCAGCTAGTATATTGCTGCTCTTGTAATGGGAACATATCAGTTGGGAATCATTTTCTGTCCTTATCTTTCTCTCTCCTCCTTTTTCGCCTTCCTCTCTTCTTCTTCCACTTTCTCTTTCTGATCACCATAGTTCATCTCAGCTTGGTGACAATTCTGTTAATACAAATCCAAACATTCAAATGAGATCAAATTGGCAGGCTATTGAGAGTGAGTAAAAACTCGAATGTTCTTCAAGAAGAAAAATAAATCAAACAATGAAACAAAATCAATTCAAGAGCAAGAAAACTACAAGCATATAATGGAGGAAAAAGATCAAAACCTCACAAAACCTGTTGATGAAAAGGGTGTAGCCAAATTATGCCTGAACCCAAATGCAATGTGTAAGAAGCGATGGTTCTGTCTGGAAAAACTTCTTTCGGTCTTGCTGCAAATAGCTTATGTCAAACTGGCAAGAGAGTGAATACTGCAAATAGCTTATATCAAGCTGGCAAGAGAGTGAATACTTGAGACTTTTCAGCTTCTCTTGCACGCTTCTTACAGCAGGAAGATTGATAGACCCAGAAAAAGAAATCTGATACGATAATTGATATTCACAGCAAAATAATAACAAGCGAGAAGAGTGTTTTTATAACTCAGGGCAGAACTACAGTTTGCAGCCAAGGTTTCGAGGACCTCGGAACCTCCTTTCTTTCTCTCTTCCTCCCCTGCTCTCCTTCCCCGATCTCCTTATATTCCCGACTCTCTACCCGAAAGAAAAACCATAACAAACTCTAATGACGTCAGCAAATCCTAACAAACTTTATGACTCAGCAACAAAAGGAGAAAACATGAAATTAAGACAAAAAGAATATAGAAACCAGTCGGTTTATAATTCGTCCCAGCAACAGCCCCTCCTGCCCGCTCACCTCCTCCTCTACCGCATCCTCTTCCTCCTCCTCGCATAAGTAAACTTTACCAAGGGTTTATCAAAATCCTTCAATTACTTTCTCTCTTTGTATTAGGTAGGTAGTATGGTCTCTCTATGAATTATCAGAATCAAAGCAGTGATGGGACTCCCTTCTCTGTGTCAATTTAAAAGTTGTACTACTTGATAATGTTGGTATTGAGATAATAGAGTGTTGCCTCCATATACTCTACAAGAGAATGTATCTAACCTGCATTTACTACCAGGTTCTAGTTTGAATGCTATTTTTATATAGAGTAAGATGCGTAATTATACTTGTATCTCAATAACAATGATGGAGTAAGGTTAGGCAAAAACGTCTTGAAATGCTTGAAATACCAAGGACATATTTTTAAGTGTAGATGAAATTGAAACTCCAACAATGCTACCTTTGAGGATTCATTTGCTGCACACATTGAGTCAAAGAAAGCATCAAGAAGAGTAAGCCCAGTGTCATTGCATTGGTCGATAATTACAGAGCGCTTACTCCCAACTACTAAAAGCAGAAATAACTCATCCAGCCTTACCTATGACTTTGGAAATGAGGAGACCAAATCTGATGGATGCATGGGGGAATGACATGATTGCAGCCAATACCGAAAGTGATCCCACGTTTTGGAAATCAGGTATATGCAACATTATTATATGAACTAATCCAAGTAGCAGCATGTACATACTATCAATATAGGAACATGAAGCACCATGTCACTCTGTGATAACAATTTGACTTGTGAATCACCATCCAGAGCACATGTTATCTGAAATTCACCATCTTAAATACTCTCAAGAGTCAAGAGGTCATATGTGCAGATATATCAATGTTAAGCTAAAAAGAATTGTCTGGATAATTTCAGTCATATAACATCTAAACTACCTAAAGCCTATAGGAAAGATTTTCCAATCTATGCACAGCTTAAGGCACTACCTAATGAAAAGCTTACCAAGATACTACAATAATCTCACATTATAAGCTTGTTCATATAATGGAAGTTAACATAGAAAACTTGCAATATTGTCATTCATATTAAACATTCAACTGTGACATTCCAACATGGGAAACAATTGCATATTAAACATTGAACAAAAACGTTCCATCATACCCTAGGAATGAGTCTTCTAATTTTTCTGCTTCCCTGAGCTGTCTCTACTAGCCTTGGGATATTAGCTATTATAATTTACAAAGCATCCAATAAATCATCATCTAAAGAATGAGGAATAAACGTACAATCAAATACAATATAGGATATACTTTCTCCTTTTCTTTGGAAGCTTGGTTGAAAAGAGCTGCCCCAATCTAGTATTTACAAAAGAAAATATGGCAGATCGATACAAAAGCATTTGATGAAATGTGGCTTCCAACCCAATTGATATCATAAAACTCCTAAAGCCATCATGAACGCGCAAAATACCTGCAATTGGTGAAGATGATACCAATCTCAAACCTATTATATTGTTGCTTCCTTAAATGCAATCCTAAACAAAGAACAAACGCATATCAGAAATATGTATATATGTAGCAAATGAAATTTAAGCGTTGAACGAATATTTTTGAAAATTAGAGAATAAAATCGAAGTAAGAAGAAAAAACAAAGCATGAAATGAAATGAAAGAATGAAGAATCATGGTATACGGATCTGTTTCATACCTATCTGCCACATAAACGACTGTAGGAGGCTACAAATCACCACCAATTGCTTCCTCTAAAAATCACTGCAGCCAAAGTTTCTTGTTCAATAAATCCATCTCCATTGCAGACAATATTAAGGTATACAGCTCTTACTCGATTTTCTTGTGAGAAGAAAGCACCCATAGTTTCTTGTTCAGTTATTGGTCTCAAAATTGGTCTCTAGAGTTGACAGTGGGTTAGATTTTCTGGCGAGTAGGAGCCCCCCGATCTCGACTTGTTGGCTTCTGTTCAAAATTTGTCTTCAACTTTTTGATTTTGCTGCATTTTCAATTGAAGTGTACTTTGTCTTCTGTTCGGATCTCGATTTTGATGCCACCAGTGACTTCTCTCCCAAGCCTCTTTTTTATTAGGTTGATAATCTACTCTAATTAATAGAAAGAGTGCTCCGCATGACGCTCCTTTTTTACATTCTTCTCTTGCATGGTTCAGAGTGTTAGAGGAAAAATTGTGCAGCAGAACTCTCATATTACATACAGTAAGATAAGATTCTTTATTAATCATAACATTTTAAGTCACCTTGGCAGAAGATAAGCATATTCATAGTGTCAATTTGCATTCTGCTTCGGTGATTACAGATGTTTTGAAAGATAAACAAGTTTACTTGGTTCCAGGGATGGGCTTATGAGCTAGATTGTGGTTATGTTGAATCTTACTCCTCATTGAGCAATTATGACTGTTAAAACATTTATAGTTTCTCTATCTCAAAAAGACACATTATATAAGTTGTGAAATCTTTCCATGGCTGGTCCATTGAGTTAAGTGCTGATAGTTATATATGGCATGACAGTAAATTTCAGATGGAAAAAAAAAATGTAATTGAAAAGGCCTGGACCATTTAGGGTCTGTTCTCCTTATCTTATTTTTGCTAATCTTTTCTGATCTGACTGAATTAATGTGTTGTTATTATTATTATTATTTTACTATTACTATTGCCATAATTAGTATTTTCCTTATTAGCATTATTATTATTATTGTTATCATTACTATCATTAATTATAATTATTATTATTTTACGATTATTATTTCCATAATTAGCATTTTTATTATTAGCATTATTACTATTGTTGTCATTACTATCATTAGTTATTATTATTATTAAAATTTTGCTAATCTCATCCGATTATAAATTGTCCAAGGAGAACATGCCCTTAGGCTTTGGGTAGGGGTTGGAAGGTGCTGCTGCGACTTCTTGTGGCTGCTTTATAGGGAACTCTTTTGCTCTTTGTCAACTTTGACATAGTTGTTAGACGTCAGCAACTAACAGAAATTCTGATCATTCAGGAAGAAAATCCTTCAAGGGAGTGCACAATTGTAAGAACCGCTGGGAAACTTATCCCATTTAATTTCAATAAGCTTCCAGAGTCTGATGATCCTAAAGCTCGCTCAGAATCACAGAGGCGTAAGAGAAAGTTCAATATAAAGTCAGAGGAGTCTACTCCCCCTGATTTCTTCTGTGCTATGTGCAACGGTCCACTCGACAAATCTGACCTGTCAAGTTTGAGTAGTTCTGCCACTGGATACCTACCTACGGATAACTTTGGGGCCTCTTGCTGTTCAAGCTGCAGATTTCAGATACTTCCTGATGATCCATGGTCGATGGGGCACTTTTGCTCACTTCTTCCCCTGCCAAGCATCTCCCAAGCACATAACAGTGTTTCTGACCACAAAGTTCTAATGTAAGTGGTGAATATTCTGTGAATTTCTCATCTAGAGCTGACTTTGCCCTGTTTCACTAACAGATGCCTTTCATTGTGATATTAAGTGATTGATTTCCGACTTGGTTTTTCTAGGATTTGTTCATCATCCATAAGAAAAACTGTGAAATTTCTGAAGTGTCTGGCATTTGACATCATCATGACTTTGACTTGCCCTGATTTACCACGCACACGTATAAATTCAGCAGGCCTGGTTGAGCATGGTTCATTTTCCTTTGAATTTTGATGATGCTCCAGAAGTGATGCTTTTAGGTGTAGGATGTTTTTGGTCACCCTTCATATGGACTACATGCGGACAATCTCTGATAACTGTTAGTTGATTGTGTGCAGGGAGCAAATACAAGATTTCGTACTTTCAGACAATGAAGATTAAGCTTCTAATAAATCAGCCAACAGCTGATGCATCTGTTGGTGGTCATTATCGTGCTTGGATACCGATGCTATAGCGTGTTATTAACCCTTTGGCATATTGTCAATCATGTTTCGTTCTAGCTGGTAACTTTTATTGGCCGAAAGAATTTTGATTGCTGTTTCATTCATGCTCATTTGTAGGTCTCATACGTTTGGGGTGATCAAATATTCGTGTTGGTTGTCTTTTGGGCTATAGATTACCTTGTGCAGATTTCATCTCCAGTGTCAGATTGGGGAAACGGTGAAATGGTTTCTACTTGTTGGAGTATTGCAAATTAATTGCAGATTTCGCACTGGCCTCATCCAAAGTTGATGAATCGCTCTATTTGAAAGTCATCTTTTATTTTTGTGGCTGTTGACCAATCTATAAGACTAATATAAAGTATAATTTTCTGTTGAACCTTTGATGATTTCTATTTAAGAATTCTCTTGTTTCATATCAAAATAAACAAGAAATGTATCATTTTCTTTGAAAAAAATTAGGCGATACAGAATTCATACAAAAATATTTTTATTTTTTGTTGAGCTCTAAACAATAAACATAGAATTCTAATATTTTAGAATTGAAAGTTAATTTTTATTTCTAATGGATTTTATTTCAAATAGATTAGTAAGTTTTCATTCAAAATCGGCTCATAAGGAATATGACTCGAGAGTAACGGGGGATTGGAAGTTAAAAGAATGCGTAGTGGTGAAACGAGGAAGTTGAAATGAAAACCAAGAATGAAAAGAACTTATAAGAGCACCCACATTATTAATGTTATGAGATACAACAATTTCTTGTCTTTTCTGTTTTTTGCCTTCCGTAACAATTTACATATTAGCCGACAAAAGAGGAAGAAAGGCCAAAGAAAAAAAAAATGCACCGAAACATCTCAATAAGAGAGAGGCAACTTGAGTGGGGAAGAGAAAGGAAAAAAGAAGAAAGGACACAAAGGAAAAGAAAGTGGGGACGGGAATGTGACTAGAATACTAGAATACAAGAAAGAGAAAAAAAGGATGGGGTATGTATTCTACGGATTGACATACTTTTTTCTTTCAAGTTTTAAAGTAAATATTTTATATTATGTAATTTTAATAATTAATACTTCCTCAGTTTTTTTAAATTTGACGTTAAAACTGAGGGAGTAATTATTTTAACCAAATTTAAAGTTTATTATTATTATTATAAAAATATTAATTTCGATAATAATAATAATAATTTCTTTGAAGTTATAACTATGTTGATAATATTTGAAATAAAAAAATACTTTCATAAATATTTCAAAATTAATATATGTACATTTCAAAGATAAAAATAATTCTTTCAAAATTTCATCATTAAAATAAATAATAAATAATATTATAGTTTTATTTAAAACTAAAATCTATATTAAAATGAATAATATAAATTAAAATTAATTATGTTAGAAAAAGTTGATGGTACTAGGTTAATAGGATTACATATTATATTTTAATATTGAGTTGGGTGAATGTGGAAAGTAAAAAAGGGTGAGAGAAAATGGGAAAGATAAATATTAGTTTGTTATTATCTAGTATGTTGGAAAGTAAAATGGAAAGAAAGGTTGTGAGTGGTCTAAAAAGTCTGAGTGGATGGTTGAGGATGCCGAAGTACATTATAATACATCTAGCTTGTTCAGGATATTTTACATTTAATAATAAAATAATATTATATTATATATTTTATTACATCTTTTATCAAATTAAAAATGCTAATTTAATTTTTGAGATATGTTTGTTTTTATTTCTTAACCCCCTTTTGCAAATTTATTTCTATAAGATCCTGATGAGTTCATATTTTGACACATTTTATACCCTTATAATCTTAGTTTTTGGTAGTTTATTTAACTAATATAGGGGAATAATTATTGTTTTATGCTTAAGTGGTAAAAATTGCATAAAAATTATTATTTGAGCTAAAGTTATATAAATTAAGTATATTTAGAATAAAATATTATTTATTAATTTTATTTTGCAGGTTTTATTTTTAAATAAAAGAAAATAAAAAAAATAAATTTGACCTTTGGACCAACGGCTGAAGGCCGAAGGCCTGGAAGCAAAAGAAACGAAAAAGAGAACGGACGCTGACGTGGGACGCACAAAAGGACGAGGCGGGCCTGCGAATAGGGCTGACGTGGAAAGGCTCCCTGACGCACGGAAGTCAGCCGCACGCACGACAATAAAAAGAGGAGCGCTGCATTAATTGAAGGAGGACGGTAGAAGGCAGAGCCTTCCGAGGCTCTGGGAGACGACGCGGAGAGAAGGCAGAGCCTTCTCAGGCTCGGAAGTGAGTGGCATGCGGCAGAGCCTTTATAGGCTCGGGAGAGATGGAAGAGACAGGGGGGGCACGGAAACCGAAGCCTCAGAGCACGTAACGAGCACAACAGTGTCAGCCGCCAGCTGGAAAAAGAAAAAGAAGAAAGAATTAGTGGCACGAAAATCCAAGACCGAGAAGGAAGAAATTTATACCGGTAGAATTTATTTTAGATAAAATTAATTTTTATCCGAATAAATTCTTGATCTTTTATTTAAAATTAATTCCGGTTATTTATTTCTCTTATTTTTAATTTATATTTTAGATATATATTTCTGTGTAATTAATTCTTTAATTATGGTTGGCTGAATATTTATTGTTAGGGAATGAATTGAAACCCTAGACTATGGTTTGAATTATAATTTTATTTTCTTTGTTTCGTGAGATTGTTTCTTGACTCTATGTTAATTGCTATCGTTTATATGTATAATTCTGTCAAGTATAGTTTATTTGGTACATGCCTTGTTCTGGTTCCTCATAAGTGACAGTATGTAGGATTATTTGACTGCTAGGTGGCCATCTAAATATACTAGAATTTATATGTATAAATTGTAGCTAGGTTAGATAACAATTCACCTAATCGTTTTGTGATTCTAACCGAAGTGGTAAAACGTTTCGATACATGTGGGTCAAGAAAAGGAAATACAGCTAGACATGCTTTTTGTACTAGTATGGGTACTTAGATTGACAGCCTTCCACTTACACTTAATGCATTAAATCTAGTTAAATATAGGAGCCGCTTGTTGCTGCTATACTGCTAGTATTTAATAGGGTTAATATTGGCGCTTTGTCGTATTAATTAATTAAGGGAAGTAATATAAGGTGTATGGACCTACTTTTGGTGTGCAACTTGGTCGATCTTTTTCTCACGATTAAAAGATGACTTAGAAATAAATATTATATTACGACCTAATCTAGTAGTGGATTTTTATTTCCCTAACATATTTCTCATATCTGCGGGTTTCCCATCATTTTCATTATTTTCTTTTCTTTTCTTTTTCTCCATTCTCCCACATGATTCTTCTCCTTTTATTTCTCATAGTGTTCTCTACTCATCTCCCATTTCCTTGTTAGTTTCACACAAAAATATCATACCTTATGATTTTACTATTTATGCACCTTGATAAGTTTTTCTAAATATCTAATCTTCTCCCTCTACTTGGTTATATCTCTTCCACCTCACCTTTTCCATCTCTTAACCCTCTCTTCATCCTCCTTTGGCTGACACATTTCTCCCCCACCTTGGCCAACATTTTTGACACCTTGCACGGTTGACCACCACTACAACCACCACAAGTTCACTATTTTTCTTCCTCCACTTCTCTTCCTTCTTATTTGATTATTTTCTTCTCCTTTCCATGGGCTATCTCTTCTCTTTTATCCTCTTCATTATTGAAACATTGTCTCCAATTTTCTGCCATGGATGAGTTTGGTTTATCTTCTAAAACTTATGGATAATATCTCCTTTTGTCCTCTTTAATTCTATGTGCTTTGATATGGTTGCTATGTGATTAATTTTGTTAATCTTTTCATGTGTTTTCTTAGGTTAATGCAGGATTTTGGAAGATTAGGTTTGATCTTTGAATCTTTTTTTAATTAAGTACTTAGGTTTTAGTAATATCTCTTTACTTCATATAAGCATGTTTAATTTGGTGAAATTGATGGATTTATACCATGATTTGTGGATTTGAGTTTTTGGTCTAATTTGGGGCCTTTTGATTCTTTTGGTAACTTGTTAAATTGATGGTACCATGTTAAAATTGGTAATTAATAGATTAATTTTGATGGATAAAATTTTATGATTTAATGATCCTATGTATGAGCTGTTTTTGGTAGAAAATTTGGATGGTATAAGTGTTGTTGATCCTTTGAATGTTTTATGAAATTGATTATACCATATTATAGGTTGAAATTTGTAAATTATTTTTCATATGTTTTGATTGGGTTACGTTTCTAATTTTTGGTTGAAATTCATGTTGGTTTAGTTTACGTTTTTCGTGTTGTTTAGAATATTTAAAGTATTTTTAGCTAATAATGTCTTAATTATCCTTAATAGGATTTAATTTTTTAATAATTGTATTTTTGGAGATAATTTATGAGAATATGACCAAAAAACCCTCAAAAGGCTTTAGTGGATTTGTAGAGTCAATGGTTGACCACAACCTTTGACATATGACCACAACATTTGACATTTGACCAATTTATCCTCATGCATAGTATATTTTGATGAATAGTAAATCACAGTAATAAATTATATTTTAATTTTAAGATTCTTGATATTAAATATCATTTTTGGCAGTAAATGTATAGTATTTTTATAAATAGTAATTTTATAAAAAAATTGATGCAGGACCTTGTTTTGACTTATTTAAGCTAATTTTATTTGTGGCTTTTTCTACTTTTGGTCATAACATCAAAAGGTAGTTTTGTAACACCACTATTTTTGAAACCAAAAACTCATTGAAAAGTATATATGGAAGCTAAATATAATGAAGGCATCACCACCACATCTAGTGTAAATAGACACCATAGTCCCGCTCATACTAAATTCTAAGGCTAAGTAAAATAATAAAACACATAAAACATATTTATTAATTCAAATCAACTGAACTGAAAATGTTACTACAATTGAAACCATGAAAAGTGTACACTATTATTAATATTAGAAATGAAACTCTGAAAGTCACTGCCACTCTCACTCTTTCCCATCATGTATGCCATCAACACCTTGAGCATATTCATACACAACCTGTACTAGATCATTTGCTCACCATATACAACTCCATTTAAGACATGTAATAAGTCAGGTAGGGAAAAAACTAAGTAACACATAAATATGAAAGAATAATATTGTATGTTCACATTTATATAAGCATATAAATCATGTACATACACTTGAATCACATAAAAAATTCAACCGATTATTAATCTTTATTTAAGTGATCATGATATCCAAATTCTAAGTGGATAAACCAACTAGGGGGTCACCTGGCAAATCAAAGTGTGAAAGCCTACCACCAACTATAGGAGGAATATAAATCACACCTGGGTAATCCCAGTGGATATAGTCTAAAAGGGATAATAAAACTTCGAACTTACACCAATCATAGGAGGAATATAAATCACACTTGAGTCATCTCAGTGAACATAGTCCAAATAGGATAACAAAAATCTGAAAGCCTACCACCTCGTTCATTCCATCCGTAAGAATGCACAACCTCTAATAGGGTTTGGAGAAACCTGTAGAGTATATGAGGAGCCTTAACCAAAACTGTCTGACAATTAAATAAATATCCATAAAAGAAAAGAGAAAGGTTATTGCCGATTCCCAACTTCACAAGACCAAACCTATAGGATCTAGATCCCACTTTATATTCCACTTTAAGTTATGGTATTTTAATTAAGTGTGGTCAATCAAGATTACACAATACACCGTATTATATCCAATTTACCCACATTTTGTGTTGTGTATTTTCTCAAAATTAAATAGAAACATACTGTGCTTAGGCCACCATTCTATTTTCACAACACTAGAATAATAAAAATTATCCAAACCAACACTTAAAAACAAAAGGGATAAAAATAATTCAAACCTGGTTAAAATATCCTAGAATTTAATTATGCGCGCACATAATTAACAAAAACATACTTTAACTGTATAAAGTATTAACCTTGTAACATATTTCATATAAAGGAATCAATTTTATAAAATCAACTTTTTATAACCTTATTATATATATATCACACCTATAAAATTACAATATTTACATTAAATCAATAAAGAACCCACATTTATATTAAATTTATAATACAAATAAAATATCATCTAAGGGGCCTAAATATACAAAATTATATATGTCCACATAAGATCACATATCCCGATAAGACCATTTATCTAACAAGTGCATAATTAAAGTATGCATGAACACACATTCACACATATATCTACATATATAAGTTAAAAATAATGTTACCTATAAAGTAATCAACAAAACACCACATTTTTGGCCTAATCGTCACAAATCGCTTATTTTTTTTTTCAAAATTTCCCTGGAAGGTTCTAGAATTTATTAGAGTTGTATAGACTCTAATAGAATTGCGTAGAGGTATCAAGAAAGGTATGGCTCCTTATATAAATATCTAGATATTTCTTAGAATGGTGTGTAACTCTCTAGAATCCCAAATGTTAGAAAGATCATGAAGGGATCTAGAAGAGTATTCCAAAATATCTAGTAATTTAGAAGGGTCTATAGAAATATACAAGGGTTGAGGAAGATCTAGAACCTTCTACCAAAGGGGGAAAAGGGAGGGGGCCTCAACTATAAATATAGGATCACCCCATTTGCTCCCACCATATCCCAAGTTATAAGCTCTCTTCTCTCTCATCAATAAAGTGTTCTCTTCTTACACACAAACAATCTCTCACTCTTTCTAAGTCTTCTAAGATCTCCAAGTGTTCTTACTCATCCTTAAAGGCTTGGTAATAGCCTTAGTATTGGAAAGGATAACTTAGTGAGCACTAAAGGAGTTGTGCTTCTAAGTGCTGCACGGGAAAGACTGAGGTGAAATAAGTCACCCTGTGACACGTGGTATCAGGTCGTAGTTAAGAGGAAGCTTTGGTTACAAGGGATCGTAGCCATGGCAAACGACGAGTTGGAAAAGAACCCAAGCGAGATAACCGTCTCTATGGAGACTCGTGGTAGGGAACATGAGAATAAGAATAAGGGTTTCACCAAGGTTAAGTCGGTGTCTAAGGAATGACTCTCTTCGCTTGAAGAAAGGATTATTTGGGTGGAGAAAGGATGGATGAGTCAGTAGAGAGACTCTTGGTGAAGATATTCGTGGGAAATTTGTTGGTAGAATCAACCTCTTGTTGGAGGAATTCTATATGGATATTGGAACCTTAAGGGAAGAGTTTGGGACCCTTAGGATAGAGCATGTTGTGTTGAGAAGGGATCACAACCAAGGAAGGAATGTCAGTGACGTTGGAGGATCAAGGGTCCAAGGCCCCAAGCCACCCAAGTATGTAGGTAAGTGCAACGCTAAAGAAATTAATAATTTTATCTGGATGGTAGAAAGATATATGTGTCGTGTAGGTATGGATGATGATGCCGATAAGATTGATACCGTCACACTTTATGAAATACCCCAAAACCCTAATTTAAGAAATTACATTAAAATAGGGATTTATTAGTAAAATTGATTAAATAAATTATGTTATTAAAATAAGGGAAACTATTTAAGGTAAAATTAAGAGGAAAATAATAAATAATTTAATTAAAAAAATAGGGTGTTTTGCTAATTAAAATGAAATTTAGGAAAACTTATTCAAAATATCCTAAATTAATCTAAAAAGGAAATTTAATTGTTATTTTACTAAATATTATTATTTTAAATATTCAAAAATTCTAAAGTATTCTAAATATCCCAACCTACCTATTTTCCCTTTTTTCCTTTTTCCTTTTTCTCTTTCCTTTTTCTTTCCTTTCTCTCATTGCTCCTTTTTTTTTCTTTTTCCTTCTTCCCTTTGATTGGGCCAACCCTCGCGGCCCAAACCCCCTCTTCCTTCTTCTACGCGGCCCAGCTCACAAAACCTTTTTTTCCCTCCGCCTGCTCGCCCACCAGTTCCCTTTCTTTTTTTTTCTTTCCCCTAGACTGACCGACCCAACTCCTTTCTGTCCCCCTTCCTTCTTCCTCGACCCCGACCTGTAGATCACCACCTGCCACCACCCCGTACGCTAACAACCAGCCACTACACGCTAGCCTGCCACCTCCCCTTTATTCCCTATCCTTTTCCGACCCCAACAACCCCCCGTACCTCCTCACACGTGCCCTCCTTTCTCTCCTTTTCCTCTCCCCCGACCAAACAACACCTGCAATTGCAGGCCTATACCGGCCTGCTATAGTTGGCTGGCGACCTGCCACACCTACTCACTCTATTCCTCTTCCCCCTTTGTTGTTTCCACCCCTCAATTGCCTATAAATACCCCCAATTGACCCATTAATTTGACTTATTTTCCTTTCGGAGAAAATTACCCCCTTGCGCCACCACTTGTTCAGACAACTCCACAGCCACCGTCGTCCAGCGCTGCCACCCGAACCACCTACCAAACTACTCCCTGCATCATCCTCCACTGAACCACACATCTCACCACCTCTAATTCTTCTTGCATGAGCCGCCACAACCGTGCAAAGTTGGCCCCTCGATCTGCCACTTTGCACCCAACTCCGCCTTTCATGCTACCATGTACCATCATTCCCAACGTAGCCACCACTCTCCCTAACTTCCAAAACACACACCTAAGCCTCCTCTACCTTCTCCTACCTTCCTTTCTCCCTACCTCCCTGCCTCCCTCTCCTTCACCCTTCCCCCTCCACCACCTTCGGCCACCACACTAACCGTCGCCTACGCCGCCCCTTTGGCTGTGCCACCACCATCATTCCAACCCTCTCAACCCAGAGCATCCACCACCACCACAACCACCTTCTCACTCCCCCTATTCTAGCTTCTAAACTCACCTTTTCAACTTCTCTTCCTCCTCCACCTATTTCACCACCACTTCTAGGTTGTACCCTAACCTCCACAACCCTTAAATATTATTAATGTAATTGTTATCATTTTATTAGTATTAATAGAGTTATTATTATTATTATTATTATTATTATTACTATTATCATTATCAATATCATTATTATTATTATTATTATTATTATTATTATTATTGTTGTTGTTGTTAGTATTATTATGACTCTAGTATTATTATTATTATTATGAATATTCAAACCATTATTATTAGTATTATTACGATTACTACTACTACTACTACTACTACTACTACTACTACTACTATTATTAACTTGGGATCTATTATTACTAATGCTAATATTAACATGATTATTTGAATCCTATAATTATTATTACTAAGATTTGAAGTATTATCACCATTAGTATTACTACTACTACTACTAATCTTGGCCCTATTACTACTAATGTTACTATTATTATGATTATTAGAACCCTTATCATTATTATTATTAAGGTTCAAACTATTACTAATATTAATATTATCACTATTATTTTTTTTATCATCATCATTATTATTATTATTATCACTAATATTACTATTACTACTAGTACTAATATTATTGTTGTTGTTGTTGTTATTATTATTATTATTAGTATCATTATTTTCACTATTTTAGTATTCCTATTATTATTATTATTATTATTATTATTATTATTATTATTATTATTATTATTTAGGTTATTACTAGTATTATCACTATTATCATCATCATCATCATCATTATTATCAATATTAAAGCCATTATCCTTAGATATTTCTAATAGCACTTTAACATGGACCAATATAACTACTAAGACCTATTTTGACTAGTACTAGTATGATTAGCTACCTAAAGAATAATACCCTTATTTTTACTTATAAAGCTACTACTATTATTAGTAACCCTATTATTAGGCCATGATAAGGGTAGGTAGGAAATATTGATTATTTTGGTAAGAGGAAATTAACCCTTAGTATTTTCCTCTTATAGGTGAATCAAGCTAAAACCCTAAGGAGGCGTAGGAGCGTTCTCAAAGCTCGATGTCATAATAGGTAAGGATGTAGTTAAGGCCGCTTGTGTGTATTATGTGCCTTATATGCCATGTGTTGTATTATGTTGTGTACCTTATATTATTATGAATGCTTACTTATATCACAACGTAGAGTTAAGGTATGCTTATGTGACTTCCTTATGGAATGTGTAAAATGATGTGTATGTTGTGCTTGTGGTATTATGTGATGTGACCCTCTAGGACATGCATACTAGGATGGTTTAATGAGATGGTATAGGGTGAAAGGATAAAAAGGGGAAAGGGGGGAATGAGTTGAATTAAGGGAAATGAGAATGACTTAATTATCTCATGACCCATGAGGGGACAAATAAAAGGGAAATATGGAAAAAATAAGAGAGTGGAGTGAATATTGCATAGGGAAGTCTAGGATTTGCATGGGGATGATCCTTATGTATAAAAAGTTTCCTTGGGGTGTAAGTAAGGTGAGGGAAGCATTGTTTGGGTGATTGGAGTCCTTGGGTAGAAAATAACACGTAGGTTGGTATAAGGGTGTATAGGAAACTTGGTTAGGGTTTGGGGTGGCCAACAAGGGTTTCATGGTAACATGTGTAAAATGGAAAGTAAGTTGAAATGTTTGGGGCTGAATTTAGGTGAGAGGATGAGTTGGGGATAAAGGAGTATGAGTTGTGTGGGTTAGAGGAAGGATGGGTCGTATAGGCCAAATTAGGGTTTTTGAGGGAAACCCTAGAGGGCGATAGGGAGTTCTCCTTAGATGGTATAAGGAAGTGGGCCTCGACCCACACACTTAGAAGTTGGGTATTCGTGATAAGTAAGGAGAAGAGGGAAATGATTTTTGGATGTGTTGGGAGGCATAGGAGTCCCAAGACATGGGACGAGCCTTCTCAAGGGAATGGGAGTAGACAGATTGTGTGAACGAGTAGTCCCAAAGAACATGCATGTCTAGGGTGAAAAACATATATTGAATAAGACATAGTTAAGATACTAATTATTTAAAGCAAAAGATTATTGAGCCAGGTCCAGATCGATCCACCAGCATAATAGTGGCTAAGTGCCGGGGTGCCCTTGAGACTGATCCATTTGTATATAATAGTGGTCAGGTGCATACTGTCCTGCAAGTTTCTAATCCACCGGCTATAATAGTGAGGGATTTTGAGCTCAATAAACCAAATCTTAAGTTATGGTAAGACATGGAAAAGACACTAAGTACTTATAGTGAAACACCATGAGAGTCGGGGCCAGACCGATCCACCGACATAATAGTGGCTAGGAGCATCTTGCCTTGAAAACCGATCCACCAACATATAATAGTGATTAGGTGCGTTTTTCCCTATACGTTTCTGATCCATCGGCTATAATAGTAGGGTTCCCGTACTTGCATGGACTTATAAAAAGCATTGTGTGAAATGAGTATATTAACTAGAGATCTAATGAATGAGTTTAATCGGACTATAATACGGCCTCTACCATTTGCTTTACTTATATGCTTATCTGTATGATCATGCTTGTATTATATGCTTTCTATATATAGCCTTAGTTGCATGGTTACCTTGCTCATTACATAGCATAATGACCACCCGTTTCATGGGTGCTACTCATTTCCACGAGCATAGGGCCCTGTTGAGTTTGTACAGGCAGGAGATGCCATATTCGATGCCTATGATACTTATGAGGCATCAGACCGGGCTGAGAGTTGAGCTTTGGACTTAGCCTAAGGACCGAGAGTGATATTAGCCGGATTCTCTTTTACTATTTATGTACCATTTTATTTTGGTTTTGATATATTGTATTGTATCTTTTATCCCCTTGGGAACTCTAATCATGCACTCTATTGGGTTGTAGTAACTTTTTAATGCACACTCTAATTTCCGTGTTATGAACATTTCAGTTTTTATGTGTGTCCTTGTTTTAAATTTGACTAATGTTTAGTGATAACTTTTCTTATCCTTGTGGTTAGTACGAGACTGGCCAGGGGCTGTGCTTGTACTAATCATGGCGGTATCACCCCTATGCTTGTATTTGTTTGTTAAAAAAAATTTTTTAACTGTAAATTTTGAGGGTATTACACTCTACCTTGAGCACAATGCTATGCTATGGTGGAAACGCCATAACGATGTGATTGAAAGGAGTATGGTAACTATCGATACATGGGAGGAATTCAAGAGAGATATTAAGGCCCAATTCTATCCCATGAACGTGGAGGAGGATATGGTTAAGAAGCTTAAAGAAAACTGGTACTATCAAGGACTATGTCAAAGAGTATAGCTCCTTGATGCTTGAGACACTTGATATGTCATAAAAGAACTAACTCCTCTACTTCATGGATGGGTTACAAACTTGATCGGAGCAAGAGTTAAGGCATCATAATGTCCAAGACCTTGCTTCAACCATAAGGGAGGCGGAGTCCCTCATCGAGTTTAGGAAGGAGAAGAAGGATACGCCAAAGAAGGTTGACCTATAAAAAGGTGGGAGAGAGAAACCACACAAGGAAGGAGACCTACCCAAGTGGAAGGGAAAGCATGAAGGGGGTAAGGACCACTCCAAGAAAATAACTTGCTTTATCTATCAAGGGGATCACATGTCCTTCAACTGTCCCAAGAGAAAGCAATTAAATGCCCTTATTAGTTCCCTTGGAGAAGAAGGGATATCCGATGAGAAGGAGGTACAAATGGGTCCGATGTGCTTCCTAACCTCACTCAAGGCTAGGACTAAAGAGGAACCCAAGGTGATGGCCAAGGATATGGAGGTTCCAAGGGAATCAAAAGGCTTGGTTTATGTTGAAGCCAAAGTCAATGGCAGATACACGGATGCGTTAGTGGACATAGGAGCCATTCACAACTTTGTTACTGAAGGGGAAACCACAAGACTTGGGATTTGGTATGCCAAGGAAATGGGATGGATGAAGGCCATTAACTCAGATTCAAGGCCAATCCTTGGTATCGCTCGAGGGGTACCCATTTGGATAGCCGAATGGGAATGCATGGTGGATTTGATGGTGGTACCCATGGACAAATTCAAAATGATGCTTGGAATGGAGTTCATTAATTAGGCATGCCATGCTAACACCATGCATATATCTAAAGGGAATGAATCCTATGTTGTGCCCCTAGTATGAGAAAAGATGGAGTTTAAGATGTTGTCAGCCATGCAAGTATCTAAGAGACTCAAGAAGTGTGAGGTCACACTCTTGGCCATAGTGAAGGAAGAATCCTCACCCGTTATATTAGAGGCGCCTGTGGAGAATAAGGGAGTCCTCAAGCAATTCGAGGACGTGATGTCGCCCGAGTTTCCAAAGAATCTCCCACATCAGAGGGAGGTAGATCATGTGATTGAGCTAGAGTTAGGTGCCAAGCCACCAACCATGGGTCCTTATAGGATGGCCCCACCAAAATTAGAGGAGTTGAGGAAGCAACTCATACAACTATTGGATGTGGGATTCATAAGGCTATATAAAGCCCCGTTTGGTGACCCAGTATTGTTCCAGAGGAAGCATGATGGAAGCCTATGAATGTGCATAAATTATGGGGCACTAAATAAGGTGACCATAAAGAACAGGTACCTAATCCTGTTGGTGGCAGACTTATTTGATAAGCTTGGGAAAACCCGATGGTTCTCCAAGCTGGACTTGAGGTTGGGATACTGGCAAGTCTACATAGCCAAAGGAGATAAGGCCACAACTACATATGTGACTAGGTACGGATCTTATGGGTTCTTGGTTATGTCCTTTGGTCTCACAAATGCATATGCTATGTTTTGTACTTTGATGAACAAGATGTTCCACCCCTTCTTGGACAAGTTCGTGGTGGTGTACTTGGATGATATCGTAGTATACAGTGAGACCTTAGGTGAACATGTTGAACACCTAAAGTATATTTTCCAAGTACTTAATGAAAATGAGCTCTTTGTAAAGTTGGAGAAGTGCTCATTTGCTTAGGAGGAGGTAATATTCTTGGAGCATAAGATCATGAAAGGGAAGATCTCGATGGATGAGCCAAGTTGCTGGCTATCACGGAGTGGGAACCACCTAAGGGTGTGTCAGAGCTAAGGTCTTTTTCTGGTCTCATTAAATATTATCGACGGTTCATTATGGGGTATTCAAGAAGGGTCATACCCTTGACCAACTTGCTTAAAAAGAAGGTCACATGGGAATGGACAAAGGAATGCCAAAGGGCCTTCAAGTATCTTAAGCAAGCTGTGACAGAAGAGCCAGTCTTAGCTCTTCCCAATTATTTAGAGCAGCTTGAGGTACACACATATGCATTGGATTTTTCTTGTAACACCCCCAAATTTACGACTTCAAATTTTCGTTTAATGAAAAGGGTTTTAGCGGAAGCAGAAAGATAAAACCGTAAACTCGGGGGCACTACCGTCACACTTAGTATCAGATCGGTTCACTCCTACCATCCCGATACTAAGTGCTAAGGCTAAATAAGAATAACATCAAATACGAGTCACTAATAAAACACAAGTCATATGGAATCAGGGTGCGGAAATCAAAAGATGCATCCCAAAAGTATAGTTTTAAAGTACCAAATGTCAGAGGACATCATACAGCGGGATAAAACAAAATATAATAATATAAGGAAACAAAACGGAGGATGAACTTTGGCTACGTCACTCTTGACCCACAAGCTAGGTCCAGGCTCAACTCTCAGCCTTGTCCGATGCCTCGTAAACATCGTAGGCATCGAAGACATCGTCCCCTACCTGCACAAACTCAGACGGGTCTTCTGCTCGTGGGAATGAGCAACACCCATGAAACAGGTGATCAGTACGCTACGTACTAAGTAAGGTAACGGACGCACTAAGGCCAATATACACAAAAACACATGGCATAGCATACATGGCATAATTACGTAGACAACATGCGATAACACAGATAAACAACACCGGCTATGGACCGGATAACTTATTCTTTAGATCTCCGATAAATATAGTCGATTCACATCATAGCCTTTATCAATCCATGTGAGTGCGGGAACCCCACTATTATAGCCGGTGGAACAGTCACGAGGGTACATGCCCTGCCACTATTTTAGCCGATGGATCGGTCGCGAGGGTAACATACCCTGCCAATATTATTTGCCGGTGGACCGGTCTGGCCCCGACTCACAAGGTGTTCCACTGTAATTACTCGTATCTTTCCCATGTCTTATCATTATTATGATTGGTTTGTTGAGCACGGAATCCCCCACTATTATAGCCGATTGAGTGGTCACGAGGGTAACATACCCTGCCACTATTATTACGTAGACAACATGCGATAACACAGATAAACAACACCGGCTATGGACCGGATAACTTATTCTTTAGATCTCCGATAAATATAGTCGATTCACATCATAGCCTTTATCAATCCATGTGAGTGCGG